>JAWNLD010000673.1:0-1200000 GCA_035041545.1 Drosophila colorata
ATATTTTATAATGTTGTTAGTCAAATCTATTTGAGCGTTAATCTGTTTTAACAGATCAAGGCAAATTATGCCATCAAATATGATGAACAAATATGATTTTACACTGAGGACGTCAATAAGAGATTTCTACTCAATTGTTGTATGCCCGTGGATTGATTTGACTTGGAATGGGCTATTGACTGGCTTCCAATACGCCAGCTCGGGAAGGGATTTTATATCATTTTGAAATGCTTCTGTATCTACCAGGAGTCTGATTGTTCGCCCTGCAACCGTGTGTCTTATAAACGGGAACAGGGAGCTTCCGTTAAAAAATTACAGCTTTCCGCTCCTGACAGGTCATCTTCGACTGCCTCTGCTTCGTGCTGCGAGTGCGACTCACCTCTAAACCTCTTCTTGGGGCAAATGGTTAAGGTTTTGTTGGGTCTTCATAGACTGGTCCCCATAGTTTTGGTTGCCACTGTAGCCCTGTGTGGGCTGCCTAAAGCGTGAGGAAGTGTCCACTTCCATTGGTTCGGGGCCACGCCCTTGTGGCTTTTGGGACTGAAAGCGCTGTTTTGAACTGCTTGCTTTCTGCTGACCTTGATTATTGTCTTTCTGACCCTTCAGGAAATGGGGGCTCTTTTTCTGAGAGTTACCCTCATTCTCTTGGTGACCGTTTTTTCGCCAGTTTTGGCTCTTTTGGCCACTAGACTTTTGAGGTTTTTCTTCAAGGTGATTCGCAAAGTTGGCTGCAAAGATGCCTCTTTCGTTGCTTGACTCAGCTTCTTGGGCTAGGGCCAAAGCATTTGGGAGGTCTTGGGGTTGTGCTGGGCCCATCTCAATGACTTTCTAAATCCCAAGACAAAAGTATGGAAAGCATCAATCCTGAATTTTTCGTTTAGGACAGCCGCTGCGGCGGGGTCATGTGTCATTAAGGTCTTGTTCGTCAGTAATGTACGTTTTTTCTCGACTTCGTCGTAGTATTTTAACAATGCAAACGTGAAATCCAATCTGGCAATGGCCGCCTTAAAGTTCAACACTGTATTAAATGAAACAAGCACTGTATCCGCCGAACCCCTTACTTTATTGAGGATTATGTCCACGGCCTGATAGTGTCTCGAGCTGCCATCATATGGCTCAAACACTTGGTAGGCGGCGCAGGCGGCCTGTCTCCATGAGACATAGTTTTCCTGTTTTCCGCCAAACTCTGGAATAGACTTTATGATATCTAAGGGTTCGTCGCATTTGATCCCTGGCACTATTTTTATTTCTTGGTAAACTTCTAATTGCGGGGTTGCTCCCTTAAGTTTGTTAAATTGCTCTGTTTATCTATCTATCTTTTATTCAAACCTTTGCGCTTGTTGTTCAAGGGCTAGTCGCATTTGCGCTTCTAGCTGTGCTACCTGTTCACTGGTCATTTTGTTTACTGATCTGTATTCTAAATAGGAATGAATAAGCTCGTCTTCGCTGCTATCGCATGACCTTCGTACGCTACGCATTCGCTTAGACTGTGAAATCGAAATCACTTTGAAGCAAAAATATTGTTGCTTTTTTATAGCAAAATTCGATATTTACTTAGGAAGCCTAGCGATGAAGCAAACTGCTTTAATTGCAAGTAAAAAAAATAAGAATTTATTTTGTTTCAATTTTATTTTTTCTATATTATCTTTTGATATGCTAATCTTAAGACAGCTTTGTAATTTTTTTTTAAAATCCTATTTTTTTCTTTTTTTGCTTTGAATTGTGAAAGAAAAGTGACCACCTCACTAATTTTTTGTTTAAAGTAGCTGGGCCCTCAAAATCTGGTAGCCGATGCAGTTGCGCAGCAGTTTTGTTTTGATGTTGATTAACTCGCTCAGCTATTGCTGGGGTTTTTATTTTTTTATTGGTGTTTGTCTTCTTTGCTAATGATTTTTATCACTATTTTGAAGAATTAAACTCGCGGCAAAATACGTTTCGCGATGTTCTTTGCTTTGGGAAAGTTATTAAGAACAACTTTCGGTGTGGGCTAATTTATTTAATGCGTTGGGCGCCAATTAAACAAGACCGATTTGTAATTATAATTATTACGGATTAATTTTTGTTTGCAGCTTGTTTGAACTGTTTGAGAATAAATTAAAAGCTAAACTTAATGTAACTTAAATGAATGCGCGAAGCTGCCGCTGCAGGCAGGCAAACCGGCAGAATGCTGAGTTGGCGTCTCTTGCGAGCGATCAGACCGCTTGGGCGTGCGAGCGTCAAATTTCATCTGCAACTTTGTTGCAACGGCCCAATTGCGTTATCAGCTCTTTTTTGTCTCGCTCGTGTTGACTCCTCCCTGGGTAGATTAAAACCAGTCCTCGGGTTTCTCTTTGGTTGGTTTGCGCCGGTATAGTTCCAGACGCCTACAAGGAGGAGGAGAAGAGCGATGAGGACAAGGCAGCCAAGTGATTTTGATGATATTTCTGATCTAAGATCCCCGATATGACGAAGGTTCTTCAGGCTTAGATCGTGAAGGGATGGAAGGGGTGATGTTAACCACGTCCGACGTGGACACGGCAGGTTTCTTCATTAGGATGCCCCGGTGATTCACATACCGGGTGCCGTTCAAGGAGAAGTGTTCGTCGTAAGTAGCCAGGAAGGTACTTACGACTATATGACTGTTCCCAGTACTGTCCACCACAGTAACTATTGCGCTGTTGATAATTAAGATGCCCTCGTCGATTGTTGTTATGTTCTCTATGTGGCTTATTGTACGACGGTTCCTGATACCAGTTGTTGGACACACGATGCCTTCGGTAATCTTTTGCAGAAAGTGCACAGCGAATGTCTTTGTTCCACAATCGACTACCATATTACCTTCTTCTAAATCTAATATTATATTATTATGCTGAACGGGAAAAATATCAATTTTCTTACAGGTTAATTTGGACTTAGGGTATTTTATCAAGAAATATAATAGTTCGGAATTTTGAAAAGCTTTGATATTGGATACTTCTAAAAGGTCTGTTATACTAATATTTGTGAGTTACTCATTTAACAATTCGTTTATGTCAATGCTGTCCAGGATAAGAGGGCTGATTAAATTAATTTTAGCAAGGGTTACGGAAAGAATTAAGTCTTCAAGATTTGTGATTATCATTCTGTTTTTCGCCAAGATTGTTGCATAAAAATGCTCAACTTCCGCATCTGGTTCTAAAATTGCATTAAGCGCCTTTGAAACTTTGTTAGGTCTTATTATATATTATATATTAACTGACCATGTTTGAACTTTATCTGCTCGCAGTCATCAAAATCTGGGGTTCCTGCAATGATGGGCACTGGGCACAGGGCACTGCCTATCATATTTATACTACGTGCATGCCTATGATGTCGCTTCGGTCAAGGTCATAGTTGTCATTGTTAGAGTTAGAAAATATCCTATCCTAAAATAAAGATAAAATGTAATGACTAAAAAAAACTAAAAAAAAAAATTTTTTTTTTAAAGTTTGGATAAAATTTACTTAAGGTAAAAAGTTTACTTAAGGTTGTCCTTATGGACCACCCTCCCTTTTATAAGAACCGTCGTACCCAGGTGCGCCTCCACTGTCGCTTCAGTGAATAAGGGCGAAAGTTTATTACCCAGTCTCTTATTGGATTTTACCCATACCTTCTCATCCGCTTTATATGTTTTTTGGACCCTGTTCTTATTTTGTTGTTCTAGCGATTTTTCCTGTGTTGATGTGATTGTTTCTTTTATCTGCACTGCAACATCTATAGGGATAGCGTGAATAATTTCCATGGGTTTTTTATTTGTAACCGAATAAATCGACCTATTGTATTTTATTGTTGCAAGAAGGGTATTGTCGACAGTATCTTCGACGTGGTTTCCATTTTTCAAAGTTGTTTGACAACATTGATCTAATGGTCTCTGAGTTTAAGGACATTGTCACAGTAAACCGTTTTTGTTTTAGGGAAGAAGTTTAACAGTTGTAAAAGTGGAGCCTTTATATCGACGATTGCACGTGAACGAATAGGCTGAACAACTGCAAATTAAGAAAATTTGTCGATGCAAGTTTAAAAGTATTTCCTATCTGTGGAGTAAACGTCCACATGTAACATTTCTCCGGCATATGATGGTATCGGAGTCTTCCCTATCTCTTGTCTGATCGGGTGCCGATTATGTTTGCTCATAGCGCACACTCAGCAGAGTGCGACTATTTCTGTTGTTAAACGGCCAATTTTCGGAATAAATAGTCTCTAAGTATTTGTTGGGCATTTTCTTGTGCCACGCGAAGAGCGCGATAATGCTCAGCTATAGCAATTTCTCTCTGTTCTGTTGTGTCTGGGATGTCTAATATAAAACTTTTTGAATGTCGGAACGTTGTCGAGGGAAATTCTTCGACCAGTCTATGTTGAATAAAGGCCAAAATGGGAAGCTCGCAATATATATTACCTCGGCGTTAACGACTTCTTGCAGAGTTTTCATCAGTGTGCTCCGATCGAAAACTGTATGACATGTCGGGTTTTTGTCTTGAACAAGATATAAGTCCTGTGCTGTTGGATAGGGCTTTCCTCCGGCATGATCTGGTTTCGGAAGCAGTTGACTGGCTTGTCCGACGTCTCAATTGTGTAAGTTAGAGATTAGTGGATTGTAGCTGCATCAGATTCTGCCAAATCCTCCAAAGCATTTATATTTTGTCGAGAGAGGGCGTCTGCCACAAGGTTTTCTCTGTCTGGTTTATAAATTATGCTTGCGTTATGCTCATGGGATTTTTCAATGCCCACACAATGGGCAAAAGTTCTCGCTCATTTGTGGTGAAGTTAATCGCAGTGTGCGCGAGATCATTGTTATAGGGTGTCTGTCGTTAGGTCAAATGGCTTTTTGAAATCGGGATTTGATAACATCACATCATCGGAGGTTAGCAACTCTTTCAGCCTGTTAAAACCGGTCCGGGGTTAATTCGAGTTTTACTTTTCTCGAGTGGTTGGCGCTTATTTTTCCATTTTCGCCTTTCAAAATCTCTGTGTGGGGTCCATCGAGCCATCGAGCCATAGAGCATCTCTAATAACTTGCTAACTCTAGAAATGATCTAAGGCCAAACAATGTTTTTGGTGGTTGGAAATTCTTTACGGCCTGAATTTTGCCCGCCGATTGGCGGATTCCGCGTCTGCATACGGTAAATCCCAAATATTCCTTTTGACTTTTCTTGGGAAACTCTTATGCCGGAGTCCCTAAGGCTTTTCAAGACACACTCAATGTGCTTGATGTGATCTACCATATTTGGGGAGAAAATTTGGTCCCTGAGGACGTCATCTATTGCCCTCTGGAAAATGCTAGGGGCGTTTCTTAACCCAAATGGAAGCCTGCAAAATTCATACTTCCCATTGTTTACAGAGAATGCGGTCTTTTCCGCCAACTCTATTTGGTGAAAGCCCGATTTGAGATCCAGTGTTGTGAAATACTGGGCCTCACCCATATTTGACAATATGGTCGGAATTGTTGGGATAGGGTATTTATCGTCGGTTGTCTTCTGATTTAACTTTCGAAAATCAATTACCAGACGCTTCTTCTTGTGGCCTGACTCGTCGACACCCTTTTTTATCGACGACCCATATAAGGTTGTTATAGGGTGACCTTGAGGGTCTAATTATGCCATTCGCCAGTAGTTGCTTAACTTCTGCGTTGACAAATTCAGACACGCCCATTGGGTATGGGTATAACTTAGAATATACCGGTTCGCCGTCCATTCGGATTGTGGCGATAGTGTTTATGTTGTAGGGCAGGGACTCGTTAGCCATTCGGTCAATCATTTGATTGAAAGTGATTCTGACCGCGGCGGGAACATCCGCGTCACTAATTTGGAAATAGTTCACTTGTTTGCATGTTGTAACAACTTTTTCAACTTTTTCTGTCCCCCGGCCATATTTTATAATGTTGTTAGTCAAATCTATTTGAGCGTTAATCTGTTTTAACACGGGCCAATTATGCCATCAAAATCTTTTAATGATTCTAGCATGAAAAAATATGATTTTACACTGAGGACGTCAATAAGAGATTTCTGCTCAATTGTTGTATGCCCGTGGATTGATTTGACTTGGAATGGGCTATTGATTGGCTTCCAATGCGCCAGCTCGGGAAGGGATTTTATATCATTTTGAAATGCTTCTGTATCTACCAGGAGTCTGATTGTTCGCCCTGCAACTGTGTATCTTATAAACGGGAACAGGGAGCTTCCGTTAAAAAAATACAGCTTTCCGCTCCTGACAGGTCATCTTCGACTGCCTCTGCTTCGTGCTGTGAGTGCGACTCACCTCTAAACCTCTTCTTGGGGCAAATGGTTAAGGTTTTGTTGGGTCTTCATAGACTGGTCCCCATAGTTTTGGTTGCCACTGTAGCCCTGTGTGGGCTGCCTAAAGCGTGAGGAAGTTTCCACTTCCATTGGTTCGGGGCCACGCCCTTGTGGCTTTTGGGACTGAAAGCGCTGTTTTGAACTGCTTGCTTTCTGCTGACCTTGATTATTGTCTTTCTGACCCTTCAGGAAATGGGGGCTCTTTTTCTGAGAGTTACCCTCATTCTCTTGGTGACCGTTTTTTCGCCAGTTTTGGCTCTTTTGGCCACTAGACTTTTGAGGTTTTTCTTCAAGGTGATTCGCAAAGTTGGCTGCAAAGATGCCTCTTTCGTTGCTTGACTCAGCTTCTTGGGCTAGGGCCAAAGCATTTGGGAGGTCTTGGGGTTGTGCTGGGCCCATCGCAATGACTTTCTAAATCCCAAGACAAAAGTATGGAAAGCATCATTCCTGAATTTTTCGTTTAGGACAGCCGCTGCGGCGGGGTCATGTGTCATTAAGGTCTTGTTTGTCAGTAATGTACGTTTTTTCTCGACTTCGTCGTAGTATTTTAACAATGCAAACGTGAAATCCAATCTGGCAATGGTCGCCTTAAAGTTCAACACTGTATTAAATGAAACAAGCACTGTATCCGCCGAACCCCTTACTTTATTGAGGATTATGTCCACGGCCTGATAGTGTCTCGAGCTGCCATCATATGGCTCAAACACTTGGTAGGCGGCGCAGGCGGCCTGTCTCCATGAAACATAGTTTTCCTGTTTTCCGTCAAACTCTGGAATAGACTTTATGATATCTAAGGGTTCATCGCATTTGATCCCTGGCACTATTTTTATTTCTTGGTAAACTTCCAATTGCGGGGTTGCTCCCTTAAGTTTGTTAAATTGCTCTGTGATACTGGCTATCTTTTATTCAAACCTTTGCGCTTGTTGTTCAAGGGCTAGTCGCATTTGCGCTTCTAGCTGTGCTACCTGTTCACTGGTCATTTTGTTTACTGATCTGTATTCTAAATAGGAATGAATAAGCTCGTCTTCGCTGCTATCGCATGACCTTCGTACGCTACGCATTCGCTTAGACTGTGAAATCGAAATCACTTTGAAGCAAAAATATTGTTGCTTTTTTATAGCAAAATTCGATATTTACTTAGGAAGCCTAGCGATGAAGCAAACTGCTTTAATTGCAAGTAAAAAAAATAAGAATTTATTTTGTTTCAATTTTATTTTTTCTATATTATCTTTTGATATGCTAATCTTAAGACAGCTTTGTAATTTTTTTTTTAAATCCTATTTTTTTCTTTTTTTGCTTTGAATTGTGAAAGAAAAGTGACCACCTCACTTACTTTATTGTTTACAGTAGCTGGGCCCTCAAAATCTGGTAGCCGATGCAGTTGCGCAGCAGTTTTGTTTTGATGTTGATTAACTCGCTCAGCTATTGCTGGGGTTTTTATTTTTTTATTGGTGTTTGTCTTCTTTGCTAATGATTTTTATCACTATTTTGATGAATTAAACTCGCGGCAAAATACGTTTCACGATGTTCTTTGCTTTGGGAAAGTTATAAAGAACAACTTTCGGTGTGGGCTAATTTATTTAATGTGTTGGGCGCCAATTAAACAAGACCGATTTGTAATTATAATTATTACGGATTAATTTTTGTTTGCAGCTTGTTTGAACTGTTTGAGAATAAATTAAAAGCTAAACTTAATGTAACTTAAATGAATGCGCGAAGCTGCCGCTGCAGGCAGGCAACCCGGCAAAATGCTGAGTTGGCGTCTCTTGCGAGCGATCAGACCGCTTGGGCGTGCGAGCGTCAAATTTCGTCTGCAACTTTGTTGCAACGGCCCAATTGCGTTATCAGCTCTTTTTTGTTTCGCGCGTGTTGACTCCTCCCTGGGTAGATTAAAACCAGTCCTCGGGTTTCTCTTTGGTTGGTTTGCACCGGTATAGTTCCAGACGCCTACGAGGAGGAGGAGAAGAGCGATGAGGACAAGGCAGCCAAGTGATCTTGATGATATTTCTGATCTAAGATCCCCGATATGACGGAGATTCTTCAGGCTTAGATCGTGAAGGAATGGAAGGGGTGATGTTAACCACGGCCGACGTGGACACGGCAGGTTTCTTCATTAGGATGCCCGGTGATTCACATACCGGATGCCGTTCAAGGAGAAGTGTTCGTCGTAAGTAGCCAGGAAGGTACTTGCAACTATATGACTGTTCCCAGTGCTGTCCACCACATTAACTATTGCGCTGTTGATAATTATGATGCCCTCGTCGATTGTTGTTATGTTCTCTATGTGGCGCATTGTACGACGGTTCTTGATACCAGTTGTTGGGCACACGATGCCTTCAGTAATCTTCCCCACAATCGACCACCATATTACCTTCTTCTAAATCTAATATTATATTATTATGCTGAACGGGAATAATATCAATTTTCTTACATTCTTAATTTGGGCTTAGGGTATTTTATCAAGAAATATAATAATTCGGAATTTTGAAAAGCTTTGATATTGGATACTTCTAAAAGGTCTGTTATACTAATATTTGTGAGCTACTCATTTAACAATTCGTTTATGTCAATGCTGTCCAGGATAAGAGGGCTGATTAAATTAATTTTAGCAAGGCTTACGGAAAGAATTAAGTCTTTAAGATATGTGATTATCATTCTGTTTTTCGCCAAGATTGTTGCATAAAAATGCTCAACTTCCGCATCTGATTATAAATTACATTAAGTGCCTTTGAAACTTTGTTAGGTCTTATTATATATTATATATTAACTGACCATGTTTGAACTTTATCTGCTCCCAGTCATCAAAATCTGGGGTTCCTGCAATGATGGGCACTGGGCACAGGGCACTGCCTATCATATTTATACTACGTGCATGCCTATGATGTCGCTTCGGTCAAGGTCATAGTTGTCATTGTTAGAGTTAGAAAATATCCTATCCTAAAATAAAGATAAAATGTAATGACTAAAAAAAACTCAAAAAAAAAATTTTTTTTTAACGTTTGGATAAAATTTACTTAAGGTAAAAAGTTTACTTAAGGTTGTCCTTATGGACCACCCTCCCTTTTATAAGAACCGTCGTACCCAGGTCCGCCTCCACTGTCGCTTCAGTGAATAAGGGCGAAAGTTTATTACCCAGTCTCTTATTGGATTTTACCCATACCTTCTCATCCGCTTTATATGTTTTTTGGACCCTGTTCTTATTTTGTTGTTTTAGCGATTTTTCCTGTGTTGATGTGATTGTTTCTTTTATCTGCACTGCAACATCTATAGGGATAGCGTGAATAATTTCCATGGATTTTTTATTTGTAACCGAATAAATCGACCTATTGTATTTTATTGTTGCAAGAAGGGTATTGTCGACAGTATCTTCGACGTGGTTTCCATTTTTCAAAGTTGTTTGACAACATTGATCTAATGGTCTCTGAGTTTAAGGACATTGTCACAGTAAACCGTTTTTGTTTTAGGGAAGAAGTTTAACAGTTGTAAAAGTGGAGCCTTTATATCGACGATTGCACGTGAACGAATAGGCTGAACAACTGCAAATTAAGAAAATTTGTCGATGCAAGTTTAAAAGTATTTCCTATCTGTGGAGTAAACGTCCACATGTAACATTTCTCCGGCATATGATGGTATCGGAGTCTTCCCTATCTCTTGTCTGATCGGGTGCCGATTATGTTTGCTCATAGCGCACACTCAGCAGAGTGCGACTATTTCTGTTGTTAAACGGCCAATTTTCGGAATAAATAGTCTCTAAGTATTTGTTGGGCATTTTCTTGTGCCACGCGAAGAGCGCGATAATGCTCAGCTATAGCAATTTCTCTCTGTTCTGTTGTGTCTGGGATGTCTAATATAAAACTTTTTGAATGTCGGAACGTTGTCGAGGGAAATTCTTCGACCAGTCTATGTTGAATAAAGGCCAAAATGGGAAGCTCGCAATATATATTACCTCGGCGTTAACGACTTCTTGCAGAGTTTTCATCAGTGTGCTCCGATCGAAAACTGTATGACATGTCGGGTTTTTGTCTTGAACAAGATATAAGTCCTGTGCTGTTGGATAGGGCTTTCCTCCGGCATGATCTGGTTTCGGAAGCAGTTGACTGGCTTGTCCGACGTCTCAATTGTGTAAGTTAGAGATTAGTGGATTGTAGCTGCATCAGATTCTGCCAAATCCTCCAAAGCATTTATATTTTGTCGAGAGAGGGCGTCTGCCACAAGGTTTTCTCTGTCTGGTTTATAAATTATGCTTGCGTTATGCTCATGGGATTTTTCAATGCCCACACAATGGGCAAAAGTTCTCGCTCATTTGTGGTGAAGTTAATCGCAGTGTGCGCGAGATCATTGTTATAGGGTGTCTGTCGTTAGGTCAAATGGCTTTTTGAAATCGGGATTTGATAACATCACATCATCGGAGGTTAGCAACTCTTTCAGCCTGTTAAAACCGGTCCGGGGTTAATTCGAGTTTTACTTTTCTCGAGTGGTTGGCGCTTATTTTTCCATTTTCGCCTTTCAAAATCTCTGTGTGGGGTCCATCGAGCCATCGAGCCATAGAGCATCTCTAATAACTTGCTAACTCTAGAAATGATCTAAGGCCAAACAATGTTTTTGGTGGTTGGAAATTCTTTACGGCCTGAATTTTGCCCGCCGATTGGCGGATTCCGCCTCTGCATACGGTAAATCCCAAATATTCCTTTTGACTTTTCTTGGGAAACTCTTATGCCGGAGTCCCTGAGGCTTTTCAAGACACACTCAATGTGCTTGATGTGATCTACCATATTTGGGGAGAAAATTTGGTCCCTGAGGACGTCATCTATTGCCCTCTGGAAAATGCTAGGGGCGTTTCTTAACCCAAATGGAAGCCTGCAAAATTCATACTTCCCATTGTTTACAGAGAATGCGGTCTTTTCCGCCAACTCTATTTGGTGAAAGCCCGATTTGAGATCCAGTGTTGTGAAATACTGGGCCTCACCCATATTTGACAATATGGTCGGAATTGTTGGGATAGGGTATTTATCGTCGGTTGTCTTCTGATTTAACTTTCGAAAATCAATTACCAGACGCTTCTTCTTGTGGCCTGACTCGTCGACACCCTTTTTTATCGACGACCCATATAAGGTTGTTATAGGGTGACCTTGAGGGTCTAATTATGCCATTCGCCAGTAGTTGCTTAACTTCTGCGTTGACAAATTCAGACACGCCCATTGGGTATGGGTATAACTTAGAATATACCGAATCGCCGTCCATTCGGATTGTGGCGATAGTGTTTATGTTGTAGGGCAGGGACTCGTTAGCCATTCGGTCAATCATTTGATTGAAAGTGATTCTGACCGCGGCGGGAACATCCGCGTCACTAATTTGGAAATAGTTCACTTGTTTGCATGTTGTAACAACTTTTTCAACTTTTTCTGTCCCCCGGCCATATTTTATAATGTTGTTAGTCAAATCTATTTGAGCGTTAATCTGTTTTAACAGATCAAGGCCAATTATGCCATCAAAATCTTTTAATGATTCTAGCATGAAAAAATATGATTTTACACTGAGGACGTCAATAAGAGATTTCTGTTCAATTGTTGTATGCCCGTGGATTGATTTGACTTGGAATGGGCTATTGATTGGCTTCCAATACGCCAGCTCGGGAAGGGATTTTATATCATTTTGAAATGCTTCTGTATCTACCAGGATTCTGATTGTTCGCCCTGCAACTGTGTATCTTATAAACGGGAACAGGGAGATTCCGTTAAAAAAATACAGCTTTCCGCTCCTGACAGGTCATCTTCGACTGCCTCTGCTTCGTGCTGTGAGTGCGACTCACCTCTAAACCTCTTCTTGGGGCAAATGGTTAAGGTTTTGTTGGGTCTTCATAGACTGGTCCCCATAGTTTTGGTTGCCACTGTAGCCCTGTGTGGGCTGCCTAAAGCGTGAGGAAGTTTCCACTTCCATTGGTTCGGGGCCACGCCCTTGTGGCTTTTGGGACTGAAAGCGCTGTTTTGAACTGCTTGCTTTCTGCTGACCTTGATTATTGTCTTTCTGACCCTTCAGGAAATGGGGGCTCTTTTTCTGAGAGTTACCCTCATTCTCTTGGTGACCGTTTTTTCGCCAGTTTTGGCTCTTTTGGCCACTAGACTTTTGAGGTTTTTCTTCAAGGTGATTCGCAAAGTTGGCTGCAAAGATGCCTCTTTCGTTGCTTGACTCAGCTTCTTGGGCTAGGGCCAAAGCATTTGGGAGGTCTTGGGGTTGTGCTGGGCCCATCTCAATGACTTTCTAAATCCCAAGACAAAAGTATGGAAAGCATCATTCCTGAATTTTTCGTTTAGGACAGCCGCTGCGGCGGGGTCATGTGTCATTAAGGTCTTGTTCGTCAGTAATGTACGTTTTTTCTCGACTTCGTCGTAGTATTTTAACAATGCAAACGTGAAATCCAATCTGGTAATGGTCGCCTTAAAGTTCAACACTGTATTAAATGAAACAAGCACTGTATCCGCCGAACCCCTCACTTTATTGAGGATTATGTCCACGGCCTGATAGTGTCTCGAGCTGCCATCATATGGCTCAAACACTTGGTAGGCGGCGCAGGCGGCCTGTCTCCATGAAACATAGTTTTCCTGTTTTCCGTCAAACTCTGGAATAGACTTTATGATATCTAAGGGTTCATCGCATTTGATCCCTGGCACTATTTTTATTTCTTGGTAAACTTCTAATTGCGGGGTTGCTCCCTTAAGTTTGTTAAATTGCTCTGTTTATCTATCTATCTTTTATTCAAACCTTTGCGCTTGTTGTTCAAGGGCTAGTCGCATTTGCGCTTCTAGCTGTGCTACCTGTTCACTGGTGTTTTGTTTACTGATCTGTATTCTAAATAGGAATGAATAAGCTCGTCTTCGCTGCTATCGCATGACCTTCGTACGCTACGCATTCGCTTAGACTGTGAAATCGAAATCACTTTGAAGCAAAAATATTGTTGCTTTTTTATAGCAAAATTCGATATTTACTTAGGAAGCCTAGCGATGAAGCAAACTGCTTTAATTGCAAGTAAAAAAATAAGAATTTATTTTGTTTCAATTTTATTTTTTCTATATTATCTTTTGATATGCTAATCTTAAGACAGCTTTGTAATTTTTTTTTTAAATCCTATTTTTTTCTTTTTTTGCTTTGAATTGTGAAAGAAAAGTGACCACCTCACTTACTTTATTGTTTACAGTAGCTGGGCCCTCAAAATCTGGTAGCCGATGCAGTTGCGCAGCAGTTTTGTTTTGATGTTGATTAACTCGCTCAGCTATTGCTGGGGTTTTTATTTTTTTATTGGTGTTTGTCTTCTTTGCTAATGATTTTTATCACTATTTTGATGAATTAAACTCGCGGCAAAATACGTTTCGCGATGTTCTTTGCTTTGGGAAAGTTATAAAGAACAACTTTCGGTGTGGGCTAATTTATTTAATGTGTTGGGCGCCAATTAAACAAGACCGATTTGTAATTATAATTATTACGGATTAATTTTTGTTTGCAGCTTGTTTGAACTGTTTGAGAATAAATTAAAAGCTAAACTTAATGTAACTTAAATGAATGCGCGAAGCTGCCGCTGCAGGCAGGCAAACCGGCAGAATGCTGAGTTGGCGTCTCTTGCGAGCGATCAGACCGCTTGGGCGTGCGAGCGTCAAATTTCGTCTGCAACTTTGTTGCAACGGCCCAATTGCGTTATCAGCTCTTTTTTGTTTCGCGCGTGTTGACTCCTCCCTGGGTAGATTAAAACCAGTCCTCGGGTTTCTCTTTGGTTGGTTTGCACCGGTATAGTTCCAGACGCCTACGAGGAGGAGGAGAATAGCGATGAGGACAAGGCAGCCAAGTGATCTTGATGATATTTCTGATCTAAGATCCCCGATATGACGGAGATTCTTCAGGCTTAGATCGTGAAGGAATGGAAGGGGTGATGTTAACCACGGCCGACGTGGACACGGCAGGTTTCTTCATTAGGATGCCCGGTGATTCACATACCGGATGCCGTTCAAGGAGAAGTGTTCGTCGTAAGTAGCCAGGAAGGTACTTGCAACTATATGACTGTTCCCAGTGCTGTCCACCACATTAACTATTGCGCTGTTGATAATTATGATGCCCTCGTCGATTGTTGTTATGTTCTCTATGTGGCGCATTGTACGACGGTGCTTGATACCAGTTGTTGGGCACACGATGCCTTCGGTAATCTTCCCCACAATCGACCACCATATTACCTTCTTCTAAATCTAATATTATATTATTATGCTGAACGGGAATAATATCAATTTTCTTACATTCTTAATTTGGGCTTAGGGTATTTTATCAAGAAATATAATAATTCGGAATTTTGAAAAGCTTTGATATTGGATACTTCTAAAAGGTCTGTTATACTAATATTTGTGAGCTACTCATTTAACAATTCGTTTATGTCAATAATTTTAGCAAGGCTTACGGAAAGAATTAAGTCTTCAAGATTTGTGATTATCATTCTGTTTTTCGCCAAGATAAAAAAGATAAACGTTTGGATAAAATTAACTTAAGGTAAAAAGTTTACTTAAGGTTGTCCTTATGGACCACCCTCCCTTTTTAAGAACCGTCGTACCAAGGTCCGCCTCCACTGTCGCTTCAGTGAATAAGGGCGAAAGTTTATTACCCAGTCTCTTATTGGATTTTACCCATACCTTCTCATCCGCCTTATATGTTTTTTGGACCCTGTTCTTATTTTGTTGTTCTAGCGATTTTTCCTGTGTTGATGTGATTGTTTCTTTTATCTGCACTGCAACATCTATAGGGATAGCGTGAATAATTTCCATTGGTTTTTTATTTGTAACCGAATAAATCGACCTATTGTATTTTATTGTTGCAAGAAGGGTATTGTCGACAGTATCTTCGACGTGGTTTCCATTTTTCGAAGTTGTTTGACAACATTGATCTAATGGTCTCTGATTTTAAGGACATTGTCACAGTAAATCGTTTTTGTTTTAGGGAAGAAGTTTAACAGTTGTAAAAGTGGAGCCTTTATATCGACGATTGCACGTGAACGAATAGGCTGAACAACTGCAAATTAAGAAAATTTGTCGATGCAAGTTTAAAATTAAAATTTCCTATCTGTGGAGTAAACGTCCACATGTAACATTTCTCCGGCATATGATGGTATCGGAGTCTTCCCTATCTCTTATCTGATCGGGTGCCGATTATGTTTGCTCATAGCGCACACTCAGCAGAGTGCGACTATTTCTGTTGTTAAACGGCCAATTTTCGGAATAAATAGTCTCTAAGTATTTGTTGGGCATTTTCTTGTGCCACGCGAAGAGCGCGATAATGCTCAGCTATAGCAATTTCTCTCTGTTCTGTTGTGTCTGGGATGTCTAATATAAAACTTTTTGAATGTCGGAACGTTGTCGAGGGAAATTCTTCGACCAGTCTATGTTGAATAAAGGCCAAAATGGGAAGCTCGCAATATATATTACCTCGGCGTTAACGACTTCTTGCAGAGTTTTCATCAGTGTGCTCCGATCGAAAACTGTATGACATGTCGGGTTTTTGTCTTGAACAAGATATAAGTCCTGTGCTGTTGGATAGGGCTTTCCTCCGGCATGATCTGGTTTCGGAAGCAGTTGACTGGCTTGTCCGACGTCTCAATTGTGTAAGTTAGAGATTAGTGGATTGTAGCTGCATCAGATTCTACCAAATCCTCCAAAGCATTTATATTTTGTCGAGAGAGGGCGTCTGCCACAAGGTTTTCTCTGTCTGGTTTATAAATTATGCTTGCGTTATGCTCATGGGATTTTTCAATGCCCACACAATGGGCAAAAGTTCTCTCTCATTTGTGGTGAAGTTAATCGCAGTGTGCGCGAGATCATTGTTATAGGGTGTCTGTCGTTAGGTCAAATGGCTTTTTGAAATCGGGATTTGATAACATCACATCATCGGAGGTTAGCAACTCTTTCAGCCTGTTAAAACCGGTCCGGGGTTAATTCGAGTTTTACTTTTCTCGAGTGGTTGGCGCTTATTTTTCCATTTTCGCCTTTCAAAATCTCTGTGTGGGGTCCATCGAGCCATCGAGCCATAGAGCATCTCTAATAACTTGCTAACTCTAGAAATGATCTAAGGCCAAACAATGTTTTTGGTGGTTGGAAATTCTTTACGGCCTGAATTTTGTCGGCCGATTGGCGGATTCCGTCTCTGCATACGGTAAATCCCAAATATTCCTTTTGACTTTTCTTGGGAAACCCTTATGCCTGAGTCCCTAAGGCTTTTCAAGACACACTCAATGTGCTTGATGTGGTCTACCATATTTGGGGAGAAAATTTGGTCCCTGAGGACGTCATCTATTGCCCTCTGGAAAATGCTAGGGGCGTTTCTTAACCCAAATGGAAGCCTGCAAAATTCATACTTCCCATTGTTTACAGAGAATGCGGTCTTTTCCGCCAACTCTATTTGGTGAAAGCCCGATTTGAGATCCAGTGTTGTGAAATACTGGGCCTCACCCATATTTGACAATATGGTCGGAATTGTTGGGATAGGGTATTTATCGTCGGTTGTCTTCTGATTTAACTTTCGAAAATCAATTACCAGACGCTTCTTCTTGTGGCCTGACTCGTCGACACCCTTTTTTATCGACGACCCATATAAGGTTGTTATAGGGTGACCTTGAGGGTCTAATTATGCCATTCGCCAGTAGTTGCTTAACTTCTGCGTTGACAAATTCAGACACGCCCATTGGGTATGGGTATAACTTAGAATATACCGGTTCGCCGTCCATTCGGATTGTGGCGATAGTGTTTATGTTGTAGGGCAGGGACTCGTTAGCCATTCGGTCAATCATTTGATTGAAAGTGATTCTGACCGCGGCGGGAACATCCGCGTCACTAATTTGGAAATGGTTCACTTGTTGCATGTTTTAACAACTTTTTCAGCTTTTTCTGTCCCCCGGTCATATTTTATAATGTTGTTAGTCAAATATATTTGAGCGTTAATCTGTTTTAACAGATCAAGGCCAATTATGCCATCGAAATCTTTTAATGATTCTAGCATGAAAAAATATGATTTTACACTGAGGACGTCAATAAGACATTTCTGCTCAATTGTTGTATGCCCGTGGATTGATTTGACTTGGAATGGGCTATTGACTGGCTTCCAATGCGCCAGCTCGGGAAGGGATTTTATATCATTTTGAAATGCTTCTGTATCTACCAGGATTCTGATTGTTCGCCCTGCAACCGTGTGTCTTATAAACGGGAACAGGGAGCTTCCGTTAAAAAATTACAGCTTTCCGTTCCTGACAGGTCATCTTCGACTGCCTCTGCTTCGTGCTGTGAGTGCGACTCACCTCTAAACCTCTTCTTGGGGCAAATGGTTAAGGTTTTGTTGGGTCTTCATAGACTGGTCCCCATAGTTTTGGTTGCCACTGTAGCCCTGTGTGGGCTGCCTAAAGCGTGAGGAAGTTTCCACTTCCATTGGTTCGGGGCCACGCCCTTGTGGCTTTTGGGACTGAAAGCGCTGTTTTGAACTGCTTGCTTTCTGCTGACCTTGATTATTGTCTTTCTGACCCTTCAGGAAATGGGGGCTCTTTTTCTGAGAGTTACCCTCATTCTCTTGGTGACCGTTTTTTCGCCAGTTTTGGCTCTTTTGGCCACTAGACTTTTGAGGTTTTTCTTCAAGGTGATTCGCAAAGTTGGCTGCAAAGATGCCTCTTTCGTTGCTTGACTCAGCTTCTTGGGCTAGGGCCAAAGCATTTGGGAGGTCTTGGGGTTGTGCTGGGCCCATCTCAATGACTTTCTAAATCCCAAGACAAAAGTATGGAAAGCATCATTCCTGAATTTTTCGTTTAGGACAGCCGCTGCGGCGGGGTCATGTGTCATTAAGGTCTTGTTCGTCAGTAATGTACGTTTTTTCTCGACTTCGTCGTAGTATTTTAACAATGCAAACGTGAAATCCAATCTGGAAATGGTCGCCTTAAAGTTCAACACTGTATTAAATGAAACAAGCACTGTATCCGCCGAACCCCTCACTTTATTGAGGATTATGTCCACGGCCTGATAGTGTTTCGAGCTGCCATCATATGGCTCAAACACTTGGTAGGCGGCGCAGGCGGCCTGTCTCCATGAGACATAGTTTTCCTGTTTTCCGTTAAACTCTGGAATAGACTTTATGTTATCTAAGGGTTCGTCACATTTGATCCCTGGCACTATTTTTATTTCTTGGTAAACTTCTAATTGCGGGGTTGCTCCCTTAAGTTTGTTAAATTGCTCTGTGATACTGGCTATCTTTTATTGAAACCTTTGCGCTTGTTGTTCAAGGGCTAGTCGCATTTGTGCTTCTAGCTGTGCTACCTGTTCACTGGTCATTTTGTTTACTGATCTGTATTCTAAATAGGAATAAATAAGCTCGTCTTCGCTGCTATCGCATTCGCTTAGAATGTGAAATCGAACTCACTTTGAAGCAAAAATATTTTTGCTTTTTTATAGCAAAATTCGATATTTACTTAGGAAGCCTAGCGATGAAGCAAACTGCTTTAATTGCAAGGAAAAAAATAAGAATTTATTTTGTTTTGTTTTGTTTTTATAGCAAAATTCGATATTTACTTAGGAAGCATAGCGATGAAGCAAGCTGCTTTAATTGCAAGGAAAAAAAATAAGAATTTATTTTGTTTCAATTTTATTTTTTCTATATTATCTTTTGATATGCTAATCTTAAGACAGCTTTGTAATTTTTTTTTTAAATCCTATTTTTTTCTTTTTTTGCTTTGAATTGTGAAAGAAAAGTGACCACTTCACTTACTTTTTTGTTTAAAGTAGCTGGGCCCTCAAAATCTGGTAGCCGATGCAGTTGCGCAGCAGTTTTGTTTTGATGTTGATTAACTCGCTCAGCTATTGCTGGGGTTTTTATTTTTTTATTGGTGTTTGTCTTCTTTGCTAATGATTTTTATCACTATTTTGATGAATTAAACTCGCGGCAAAATACGTTTCGCGATGTTCTTTGCTTTGGGAAAGTTATTAAGAACAACTTTCGGTGTGGGCTAATTTATTTAATGCGTTGGGCGCCAATTAAACAAGACCGATTTGTAATTATAATTATTACGGATTAATTTTTGTTTGCAGCTTGTTTGAACTGTTTGAGAATAAATTAAAAGCTAAACTTAATGTAACTTAAATGAATGCGCGAAGCTGCCGCTGCAGGCAGGCAAACCGGCAGAATGCTGAGTTGGCGTCTCTTGCGAGCGATCAGACCGCTTGGGTGTGCGAGCGTCAAATTTCGTCTGCAACTTTGTTGCAACGGCCCAATTGCGTTATCAGCTCTTTTTTGTCTCGCGCGTGTTGACTCCTCCCTGGGTAGATTAAAACCAGTCCTCGGGTTTCTCTTTGGTTGGTTTGCGCCGGTATAGTTCCAGACGCCTACGAGGAGGAGGAGAAGAGCGATGAGGACAAGGCAGCCAAGTGATCTTGATGATATTTCTGATCTAAGATCCCCGATATGACGGAGGTTCTTGAGGCTTAGATCGTGCAGGAATGGAAGGGGTGATGTTAGGATGCCCCGGTGATTCACATACCGGGTGCCGTTCAAGGAGAAGTGTTCGTCGTAAGTAGCCAGGAAGGTACTTGCAACTATATGACTGTTCCCAGTGCTGTCCACCACATTAACTATTGCGCTGGTGATAATTATGACGCCCTCGTCGATTGTTGTTATGTTCTCTATGTGGCGCATTGTGCGACGGTTCTTGATACCAGTTGTTGGGCACACGATGCCTTCGCTAATCTTTTGCAGAAAGTGCACAGCGAAGGTTTTTGTTCCACAATCGACCACCATATTACCTTCTTCTAAATCTAATATTTTATTATTATGCTGAACGGGAAAAATATCAATTTTCTTACATTCTTAATTTGGGATTAGGGTATTTTATCAAGAAATATAATAATTCGGAATTTTAAACAGCTTTGATATTGGATACTTCTAAAAGGTCTGTTATACTAATATTTGTGAGCTACTCATTTAACAATTCGTTTATGTCAATGCTGTCCAGGATAAGAGGGCTGATTAAATTAATTTTAGCAAGGCTTACGGAAAGAATTAAGTCTTCAAGATTTGTGATTATCATTCTGTTTTTCGCCAAGATAAAAAAGATAAACGTTTGGATAAAATTAACTTAAGGTAAAAAGTTTACTTAAGGTTGTCCTTATGGACCACCCTCCCTTTTTAAGAACCGTCGTACCAAGGTCCGCCTCCACTGTCGCTTCAGTGAATAAGGGCGAAAGTTTATTACCCAGTCTCTTATTGGATTTTACCCATACCTTCTCATCCGCCTTATATGTTTTTTGGACCCTGTTCTTATTTTGTTGTTCTAGCGATTTTTCCTGTGTTGATGTGATTGTTTCTTTTATCTGCACTGCAACATCTATAGGGATAGCGTGAATAATTTCCATTGGTTTTTTATTTGTAACCGAATAAATCGACCTATTGTATTTTATTGTTGCAAGAAGGGTATTGTCGACAGTATCTTCGACGTGGTTTCCATTTTTCGAAGTTGTTTGACAACATTGATCTAATGGTCTCTGAGTTTAAGGACATTGTCACAGTAAATCGTTTTTGTTTTAGGGAAGAAGTTTAACAGTTGTAAAAGTGGAGCCTTTATATCGACGATTGCACGTGAACGAATAGGCTGAACAACTGCAATATTAAGAAAATTTGTCGATGCAAGTTTAAAATTATTTCCTATCTGTGGAGTAAACGTCCACATGTAACATTTCTCCGGCATATGATGGTATCGGAGTCTTCCCTATCTCTTGTCTGATCGGGTGCCGATTATGTTTGCTCATAGCGCACACTCAGCAGTTTGCGACTATTTCTGTTGTTAAACGGCCAATTTTCGGAAAAAATAGTCTCTAAGTATTTGTTGGGCACTTTCTTGTGCCACGCGAAGAGCGCGATTATGCTCAGCTATAGCAATTTCTCTCTGTTCTGTTGTGTCTGGGATGTCTATTATAAAACTTTTTGAATGTCGGAACGTTGTCGAG
The DNA here is from genome assembly GCA_035041545.1 of Drosophila colorata. Classification (NCBI taxonomy): domain Eukaryota; kingdom Metazoa; phylum Arthropoda; class Insecta; order Diptera; family Drosophilidae; genus Drosophila; species Drosophila colorata. Next base: position 21,287 of record JAWNLD010000673.1, read on the forward strand.
GGAAATTCTTCGACCAGTCTATGATTGAATAAAGGCCAAAATGGGAAGCTCGCAATATATTGCGTTAGTTACCTCGGCGTTTACGACTTCTTGCAGAGTTCTCAGTGTGCTCCGATCGAAAACTGTATGACATGTCGGGTTTTTGTCTTGAACAAGATATAAGTCCTGTGCTGTTGGATAGGGCTTTCCTCCGGCATGATCTGGTTTCGGAAGCAGTTGACTGGCTTGTCCGACGTCTCAATTGTGTAAGTTAGAGATTAGTGGATTGTAGCTGCATCAGATTCTGCCAAATCCTCCAAAGCATTTATATCGTCTGACACAAAGTTTTCTTTGTCTGGTTTATAAATTATGCTTGCGTTATGCTCATCAATAAAAGCTTTCCAGCCTTTTATCTTAGCGTTCGGATTTTTATCCGATACGGCAAATGTTAACGGCTGGTGGTCTATATAGATGTTCAGATTTTTAACTCCATAAAGGTAATTTCTGGGATTTTTCAATGCCCACACAATGGCCAAAAGTTTTCGCTCATTTGTGGTGAAGTTAATCGCAGTGTGCGCGAGATCATTGTTATAGGGCGACCGCCCTGGGGCAGCACAGCTCCGAGCCCTTAACCTGACGCGTCTGTCGTTAGGTCAAACGGCTTTTTGAAATCGGGATTTGATAACATCACATCATCGGAGGCTAGCAACTCTTTTAGCCTGTTAAAACCGGTCCGGGGCTAAGTTCGAGTTTTACTTTTCTCGAGTGGTTGGCGCTTATTTTTCCATTTTCGCCTTTCAAAATCTCTGTGTGGGGTCTTGCGATGCTGGCGAATCGAGCCATAAAGCATCTGTAATAACTTGCTAACTCTAGAAATGATCTAAGGCCAAACAATGTTTTTGGTGGTTGGAAATCCTTTACGGCCTGAATTTTGTCGGCCAATTGGCGGATTCCGCCTCTGCATACGGTAAATCCCAAATATTCCTTTTGACTTTTCTTAGGAAACCCTTATGCCTGAGTCCCTAAGGCTTTTCAAGACACACTCAATGTGCTTGATGTGGTCTACCATATTTGGGGTGAAAATTTGGTCCCTGAGGACGTCATCTATTGCCCTCTGGAAAATGCTAGGGGCGTTTCTTAACCCAAATGGAAGCCTGCAAAATTCATACTTCCCATTGTTTACAAAGAATGCGGTCATTTCCGCCAATTCTATTTGGTGAAAGCCCGATTTGAGATCCAGTGTTGTGAAATACTGGGCCTCACCCATATTTGACAATATGGTCGGAATTGTTGGGATAGGGTATTTATCGTCGGTTGTCTTTTGATTTAACTTTCGAAAATCAATTACCAGACGCTTCTTTTTGTGGCCTGACTCGTCGACACCCTTTTTTATCGACGACCCATATTGGGTTGTTATAGGGTGACCTTGAGGGTCTAATTATGCCATTCGCCAGTAGTTGCTTAACTTCTGCGTTGACAAATTCAGACACGCCCATTGGGTATGGGTATAACTTATTTTTTTTTTTTTTTTTTTTTTTTTTTTTTTTTTTTTTTTTTTTTTTTTTTTTTTTTTTTTTTTTTTTTTTTTTTTTTTTTTTTTTTTTTTTTTTTTTTTTTTGGAATTTTTTGTTGACCTCGATTTGTCTATTTTCTGAATCTATTAACTGACCCTGTTTGAACTTTATCTGCTCCCAGTCATCAAAATCTGGTGTTCCTGCAATTACCTTAAGGGCACTGCCTATCATGTTTATACTACGTGCTTGCTTATGATGAACATTCAGAGTGGCTATTAGGGTGGCTATGTGTTGAATGTCAGTTTTCAGTACCTGTTTCCATGTCTCGTTGATGTAGGTTTCAAACGATGTCAAGTTTGTCGTGTGTCCCATGTATCTGTACTCGTCCCAGATTGTTACGTTTCCGTCGGCTATAGGTATGCAGTCCGCGTGTGAATAGTCGTTGAGTCTCAATGTCGCTTCGGTCAAGGTCATAGTTGCCATTATTAGAGCTAGAAAATATCCTATCCTAAAGTAAAGATAAAATGTGTTGATTAAAATATACATACATTTTTTATTTATTTATTTTGGATATTTGTTACATTTGGATAAAAGTTTACTTAAGGTAAAAAGTTTACTTAAGGTTGTCCTTATGGATCACCCTCCCTTTTATGAGAACCGTCGTACCCAGGTTGTACCCTCTTTACTCGAGGTGCCAAAGAATGCCGCAATCGTCATATGACCAGCAGACGTGAAGAGTTGAAGAAATCGCGGGCGGGAACCTACAATGCCTTGGCTCTTTCGGCAGGGGGTTGGGTGTTGTTAGTTCTTTCAACTGCGATACATAACCTTATTTAAGGATCCCTACTGAAACTAAAAGCAATAAATAGACTCTGCTATATAATATAAAAAAGGGGCTCAAAACGATTATCCCCTCCAAAAAAAACTACATGCAAATATAAATTAATCAGGTATTGTATTCAATTATCGTTTCTTTGCGTTCGGCATCGCTGTTAAGGGCTGAGGCGTAGATGTTAATTGACTCATAGTGTCTATACCCAATACCCAACCTAAGATCTTTCTGATTAGATTAGAAAATTCCCTTAAACACAACTGCTATATACTAATTCCCCGTGTCCCAAGATTTATAAATACTAGTTATTCATAATTTCAAAATCATTCATAACAAAAAAATATATTTTTCTATAATCATCCTTACGACAGTACATATTTAATTCTTTTAAGTTATAAATAACAATACCATTTTTATTCTCTCAACAATTTATATTCTTACTGTGGTAATCAACAACCACTCTAAAATGTGGATAAACTTTATCAGCGATTGAATCAGCTGATGGGTTTTTCACAAGCTTTTCTGAACGCGCAAGCGTGTAATGCGCTTGTGGAGACAGCTGATTCGCTCACGCAAGTGATAATGTTGTTTTACTATTTGATTTTATTATTATTATTATTATTATTATTATTATTATTATTATTATTATTATTATTATTATTATTATTATTATTATTATTATTATTATTATTATTATTATTATTATTATTATTATTATTATTATTATTATTATTATTATTATTATTATTATTATTATTATTATTATTATTATTATTATTATTATTATTATTATTATTATTATTATTATTATTATTATTATTATTATTATTATTATTATTATTATTATTATTATTATTATTATTATTATTATTATTATTATTATTATTATTATTATTATTATTATTATTATTATTATTATTATTATTATTATTATTATTATTATTATTATTATTATTATTATTATTATTATTATTATTATTATTATTATTATTATTATTATTATTATTATTATTATTATTATTATTATTATTATTATTATTATTATTATTATTATTATTATTATTATTATTATTATTATTATTATTATTATTATTATTATTATTATTATTATTATTATTATTATTATTATTATTATTATTATTATTATTATTATTATTATTATTATTATTATTATTATTATTATTATTATTATTATTATTATTATTATTATTATTATTATTATTATTATTATTATTATTATTATTATTATATTATTATTATTATTATTATTATTATTATTATTATTATTATTATTATTATTATTATTATTATTATTATTATTATTATTATTATTATTATTATTATTATTATTATTATTATTATTATTATTATTATTATTATTATTATTATTATTATTATTATTATTATTATTATTATTATTATTATTATTATTATTATTATTATTATTATTATTATTATTATTATTATTATTATTATTATTATTATTATTATTATTATTATTATTATTATTATTATTATTATTATTATTATTATTATTATTATTATTATTATTATTATTATTATTATTATTATTATTATTATTATTATTATTATTATTATTATTATTATTATTATTATTATTATTATTATTATTATTATTATTATTATTATTATTATTATTATTATTATTATTATTATTATTATTATTATTATTATTATTATTATTATTATTATTATTATTATTATTATTATTATTATTATTATTATTATTATTATTATTATTATTATTATTATTATTATTATTATTATTATTATTATTATTATTATTATTATTATTATTATTATTATTATTATTATTATTATTATTATTATTATTATTATTATTATTATTATTATTATTATTATTATTATTATTATTATTATTATTATATTATTATTATTATTATTATTATTATTATTATTATTATTATTATTATTATTATTATTATTATTATTATTATTATTATTATTATTATTATTATTATTATTATTATTATTATTATTATTATTATTATTATTATTATTATTAATTATTATTATTATTATTATTATTATTATTATTATTATTATTATTATTATTATTATTATTATTATTATTATTATTATTATTATTATTATTATTATTATTATTATTATTATTATTATTATTATTATTATTATTATTATTATTATTATTATTATTATTATTATTATTATTATTATTATTATTATTATTATTATTATTATTATTATTATTATTATTATTATTATTATTATTATTATTATTATTATTATTATTATTATTATTATTATTATTATTATTATTATTATTATTATTATTATTATTATTATTATTATTATTATTATTATTATTATTATTATTATTATTATTATTATTATTATTATTATTATTATTATTATTATTATTATTATTATTATTATTATTATTATTATTATTATTATTATTATTATTATTATTATTATTATTATTATTATTATTATTATTATTATTATTATTATTATTATTATTATTATTATTATTATTATTATTATTATTATTATTATTATTATTATTATTATTATTATTATTATTATTATTATTATTATTATTATTATTATTATTATTATTATTATTATTATTATTATTATTATTATTATTATTATTATTATTATTATTATTATTATTATTATTATTATTATTATTATTATTATTATTATTATTATTATTATTATTATTATTATTATTATTATTATTATTATTATTATTATTATTAAATGTTTCCTAAGTATTTGTTGGGCATTTTCTTGAGGCGCGCGATTAGCTCGATTATGCTCAGCTATATCTTTTTCTCTCTGTTCTGTTGTTTCTGAGATGTCTATTACAAAACTTTTTGAATGTCGGAACGTTGTCGAGGGAAATTCTGCGACCAGTCTATGTTGAATAAAGGCCAAAATGGGAAGCTCGCAATATATTGCGTTAGTTAACTCGGCGTTTACAACTCGGAAACCGTATGACATGTCGGGCTTTTGTCTTAACCAAGATATAAGTCTTGTGCTGTGGGATAGGGCTTTCCTCCAGTATGATCTGGTTTCGGAAGCAGTTGACTGGCTTGGTCGTCGTCTCAATTGTGTAAGTTAGAGACTCTTCGCTGTGGATTGTAGCAGCTGCCGAATCCTCCAAAGCGTTTATATTTTGTCGAGAGAGGGCGTCTGCCACAAGGTTTTCTTTGCCTAGTTTATAAATGATATTTGCGTTATGCTCATCAATAAAAGCTTTCCAGCGTTTTATCTTAGCGTTCGGATTTTTATCCAATACGGCAAATGTTAAGGGCTGGTAGTCTGTAAAGATGTTCAGATTTTGAACTCCATATAGGTAATTTCTGAGATTTTTTAATGCCCACACAATGGCCAGAATTTCTCGCTCATTTGTGGCGAAGTTTATCTCACTGTCTCGCAGTGTGCGCGAGATCATTGCTATAGGGCGACCGCCCTGGGACAGCACAGCTCTGAGTCGTTGACCTGACGCGTCTGTCGTTAGGTCAAATGGCTTTTTGAAATCGGGATATGATAACATCACGACCATGGAGGCTAGCAACTCTTTTAGCCTGTTAAAGGCATCTAACTGGTCCGGGGTTAATTCGAGTTTTACTTTTCTGGAGTCTTGCGATGCTGGCGAATCCCGCTATAAAGCATCTGTAATAACGTGCTAACCCCAGAAATGATCTAGGGCCAAACAATGTTTTTGGTGGTTGGAAATCCTTTATGGCTTGAATTTTGTCGGCCGATTGGTGGATTCTGCCTCTGCATACGGTAAATCCCAAATATTCCACACTCTTTTTTGAAGAATTTGGACTTTTCTTGGGAAACCCTCATGCCTTAGGCTTTTCAAGACCCACTCAATGTGCTTGATGTGGTTTTTCTTATTAGGGGAGAAAATTATTACGTCATCTACATAGACGTAACAAGTTTCCCCAATTTGGGGGAAACCTCCATCCTCCCTCAGGCGAGGACGTCATCTATTGCCCTCTGGAAAATGCTAGGGGCGTTTTTTAGCCCAAATGAAAGCCTGCAAAATTCATACTTCCCATTGTTTACAGAGAATGCGGTATTTTCTCTGTCCCTTTCCGCCAACTCTATTTGGTGAAAGCCCGATTAGATGTCCAGTGTTGTGAAATATTGGGCCTCACCCATATTTGACAATCGTCGAAATTGTTGGGATAGGGTATTTATCGTCGGTTGTCTTTTGATTTAACTTTCGAAAATTAATTACCAGACGCTTCTTCTTGTGGCCTGACTCGTCGACACCTTTTTTATCGATGGCGTTAGCCATTCGGTCAATCATTTAATTGAAAGTGGGTCTGACCGCGGCGGGAACATCCGCGTCACTAATTTGGAAATGGTTCACTTGTTTGCATGTTGTGAACTCTATTTTTTCTGTCCCCCGGTCATATTTTATAATATTGTTAGTCAAATCTATTTGAGCGTTAATCTGTTTTAACAGATCAAGGCCAATTAAGCCATCGAAATCTTTTAGTGATTCTAGCATGAAAAAGTATGAGTTTACACTGAAGAGGTCAATGAGCTTTAAGTCAACAATGTATTAAATGAAGCAAGCACTGTATCCGCTAATTCTCTTACTTTATTGCGGATTATGCCCACGGCCTGATAGTGTCTCGAGCTGCCATCATATGGCTCGAACACTTTGTAGGAGGCGCAGGCGGCCAGTTTCCATGAGACATAGTTTTCCTGTTTTCCGTCAAACTCTGGAATAGACTTTATGATATCTAAGGATTCGTTGCATTTGATCCCTGGCACTATTTTTATTTCTTGGTAAACTTTTATTTGCGGGGTTACTCCCTTAAGTTTGTTAAATTGCTCTGTGATACTGGTAATCTTTTGTTCAAACCTTTGCGCTTGTTGTTCAAGGGTTAGGCCCATTTGCGCTTCTAGCACAGCTGTTCACTGGTCATTTTGTTTACTGATCTGTTTTCTAAATAGGAAGAAATAAGCTCGTCTTCGCTGCTATCGCCTGACCTTTGTACGCTTCACATTCGCTTAGACTGTGATAGGATAATTCGATATTTACTCAGAAATCCCAGCGGTGAAGCAGAATTACAAGTTAAAAAAATAAGTATTTATTTTGTTCGAATTTTATATTTTCTATATTTTCTTTTGATATGCTAATCTTATCTTAGGTAGCTTTGAAATTTTTTTTTTAAATCTTGCTTGAATCTTTGCTTTGAATTGTGAAAGAAAAATGAGCACCTCACTTACATGTTTGTTTAAAGTAGCTGGGCCCTCAAAATCTGGTAGCCGATGCAGTTGCGCAGCAGTTTTGTTTTGATGTTGATTAACTCGCTCAGTTATTGCCGGGGTTTTAATTTTTTTATTGGTGTTTGTCTTCCTTGCTAATGATTTTATCACTATTTTTAAGAATAAAACTCGCGGCAAAATACGTTTCGCGATGTTCTTTTCTTTGGGAAAGTTATTAAGAACAACTTTCGGTGTGGGCTAATTTATTTAATGCGTTGACCGATTTGTAATTATAATTATTAGGGATTTATTTTTGTTTGCAGCTCGTTTGAACTGTTTGAAAATAAATTAAAAACTAGACTTAAAGTAACTTAAATGAATGCGCGAAGCCGCCGCTGCAGGCAGGCAAGCCGGCAGAATGCTGAGTCGGCGTCTCTTGTGAGCGATCAGATCGATTGGGCGTGCGAGCGTCAAATTTCGTCTGCAACTCTGTTGCAACGTCATCCGGCCTATTTGTGTTATCAGCTCTTTTTTGTCTCGTGCGTGTTAACTTATACCCTGAACCCATGGAAAATGGGTAAAAAGGGCTTAATGGTTTTGTGTAGACAAAAGGAAGCATCTCCAACCCCATAAAATATATATATTCTTGATCAGGACGACGAGCTGAGTCGTTTTAGCCATGTCTGTCTGTCCGTCCATCCGTCTGCCTGTAAAAACGCAGCTATCTCGGAAACTATAAAAGCTATAAACCTAAACTTTTCAACTATAGCCATACGCAAAAGAAGTTTATCTTTTTTTTCGATATCTTGCTCCTTTTCATTATTATCGATAAAAATCGATTAAAAGACTTGGTTTTCGTAGCATATCTCGGATAAAGTACTATATATGCTCATAAAGTAGACACAGATCAGTAATCTTTCGGGTTTTAGATATGTTTATATATATATATATATATATATATATATATAGAGTAATTTTTAACTTTTTCATTGGCATAGGTATCTTTGTTTACTTTTGTTATTAGTTCCACTACCGAATGCAAAAATGATAGACTACACCCTATATTAGTAGTACATCCCTATATATGATGGTACCGCACTAGTTTGGGTCGAATTTTACTATCTAAGACACAAGAACTCTGAGGGAGTATGATAGGTTTGTACAGGAAACAACTGATATAAAAGACATATTTCCGAAATCACACATGAGAAAACTATTGGAAGCAGACACACGACACTTAAAAACGCTACTATGCACACTGAGTGTCCACAATATTTTACAGATATTTTTACAGTGTAATGTAGCTAGAGTTAAAGTTTTAGTAAGTAATGCCATAATCCACTTTATCATAAAATGTTCGAAAGCTACGTATGTTTGTAAAAAGATTGTGGTTTTCCCAGTCGTATAATTTTCAAATTCGAGAAAAAATCATGCAGCGGATCCACAAACATTGCGTTCGGCAGGGAGGCGATCGGCAACACATGCGCCCAATAACTTCATGCTTGACCCGTGGCACACTGGAACTCTCAACCGAACCACCTGAGCCCAATCACCATAGTGGACTAGGGTGTCATCATAATCAATGAGCGCCCTGGTAAAGTAAGCATCGAAAACGGGCCTGACATAAACGGCAGCAAGTACGTAAATTTCATCGGTGGCCCTAAAATAAAAGTCCCGCTTCAGCCGCATCGCCGTCACTCGACATCATAGAACATCAGACACTATTGTGCCTGCCATTACTACACAAGTTAAACGGAAAAAACCAACGTCAAATCGAGAAGTTGAGACTAGACTAGACTAGACTATTGATGGCATCGACTTGGTGTCTGGCAATATGCGATGTACTGGGAATGTTACAAACAAGGAATGCAGAACCAAGCAGAAATTTCAACGGTGCTCAAGGATCTGGGCATGACCAAGGCCGTTTCTGTTTTGAAAGGGGGCGTAGTTGACATATCAGCACCTAAATTGGGCACTTGTCACTATAAAATGTAATAGTCCTGACCGGGCAACCTTTGGCCTGAGAGTAGGGCTAGCAAGTAATATTCAGATATTTGTCAAATTAGTCTTTAACATGTCTCGAGCTGACAGTCGGTGCAGCTGAATATAATAAATAAAGTTAACTCACCGAATAACCACCGTATTCATATTTGTCACGTCAAGCCAACTGCCATCACACACAAATCCGATAAATATCGATAATAGGAAAAAAATGGTATGCACGAAGTTAAAACACCTAAAACCAAACCAAAGCACTTATTCAGTGCTTGCTGCCAATTTGCTTGCCAAATTTGTCATATTTCACCACACGTTTTCTTTAATAACTTCTGTGTTTCTCAACCAAACTTAGTGAAACTGCAATAGATTCTGTACGTGATATAGTATACATTTTTCAAAGATCTTTAAAATATGTAATCGATAATCTACCTTCCAAATAAACGAGTAAAAGTACTATTCTAGAGGAATATAAAGAAAATATATATATAAAATTTTATTCGGTGTCGTTTTTCTTCAGCTAAGTTCTTATGGACCACCCACCTTTTTATTATTGTTGGACGTAGATGTACTAACGGCAGTACATTCAAGTGGCCCAACGATACCAGGCAAGGGCTTGTCAACGCGCTGACCCAGGCAAAATGCGTGCTGTGACGAAAATCGCGAACAATTAGAAAGATGACATAACACTATAGTTTTTAGACTAGGTATTATATGGAAAAGATTATTATAGTTGGAACATAAGATCCGAAATGGGTTATCGTTAGCATAGTTACTATTACAGGTTTGAAGAGAAAGCGGTAAAAAGTTTCTAGTAATTCTGTTCGGAACTGCAAAACTTATCTGGCTGATTTATTCGGAAGAATCAATTTGCCCGTTAATTGATTTGTGTAAGAAGATTACACCAAGCATGGTTCTATGATCAAAAAGAGAAGGAAGATTTATTAGTAAAAGTCTACCAAGATAAGAAGGCATGCGAGAATTAGGATTCGATTGATATCCCCGGAGGGCAAAGAGCAGAAACTGTTTTTGAACGGATTCAATCCTATCCTGATGAACCTTGTATTGGGGACACCAAATACAAGATCCATACTCAAGAATTGGACGGACAAGTGAAGTATTTAGAGTTTTAGTAACCAGCGCTTAATAAAACCCGGGACACCAAAAGCTCGATTAGCAGCAGAAGAAAAATGCTTGTCAAACTTAAGCTTGGGATCTGAAATGACACCCAAATCATCAATCGATTCAATACGATCAATTATGCTTACGATGCTTACTATTAATAAAAATAATTGTTCAAGAAGGGCGTTCGTCTATAAAAAGACATTAATTTACATTTACTGCATTTAAGATTTACTAAATTTAATTGACACCAGGTTTGAAAACTGTCAAGATCAGATTGCAACCTTTGACCAGATAGAAAATTAGAAGACGTCAGGCAAAGTTTTACGTCATCGGCGTACATCAGCACCCGAGAGTGACTTATCACAGAGGGGATGTCATTAATGAACAATGTGAATAACAACGGTGACTTTCCTGTGGTACTCCGGAAGTGACATTAACAGGTTTAGAGACAAAGCCTTTAAATTAAACTTTTTGAGTTGTAAAAGTTAAATAATTGGAGATCCAAAGAATTAGGTTATTTGGAAATCCCAAAAGATGAAGTTTATGCAGTAAAAGCGAATGATTAACGGAGTCAAAAGTCTTACTGAAGTCAGTGTAAATAACATCTGTTTGCATTTAGTTTGAAATCCCTTGATAACAGATAGCAAAAGACGTAAATTCCAAAAGGTTAGTGGTAGTAGATCTAAATTTCACAACCCCATTATAGCAGGGTGAAATTTTAGATATACAAAGATGTTGCAGTTGAGAAGTAATCAATTTCTCAAAAATCTTAGGAATAGCAGACAACTTAGAAATACCTCTATAGTTCTGAACATTGGACTTGTTTCCTTTTTTAAGGATTCTTTCCAAATGTTAGGAAAAGAACATAGCTCCACGGACAGTTTAAATAATTTATACTACCTTCTTATGAGAACAGTTGTTCCCAAATCAGCTTCTATTTTTTATACCATGAATCCTTTGAAAATGGGTAAAAAGGGTATAATGGTTTTGTGCAAATGTATGTAACAGGCAGAAGGAGGCATCTCCGACCCCATAAAGTATATATATTCTTGATCATATTCCGCTCCTATACCTATATTGTTAAATCAAAAGGCTTTTTAAGTCCGTGTAGTGGAGAATAACATCCTTGGAAGCCAGGATGTTTCTTAATTTGTCGGAGGCGTGAAACTGCATTATGGGAACCCTTTTTGACCTTTGTTAACTTATTCTGCCGTTTTACCCTTTTCATATATTGGACAGAGGTTTAGCTATTGAGGCAAAGTTTTTTAAGAAACACCTGTAATATCTAGGAAGTCCTAGAAAGAATCTTACTGCGAAAAGGTTAGAATTTTTTTTACTTTGTCGAAACTAGTTTAAGTGCCGCTACTGGGTACTACAAAACCTAATTATTCGACACTTTTTTTGAAAAAGTGTACCTTTTCTTTGGAGACTCTCATGTTAGCGTCTTGAAGTTTTTGAAAACCTTTTTAATATCCCTTACATGTTCCGACTCATTTTTGGAAAAAAAAAATTATGACATCATCGACGTAGACGTAAAAAGTCTTTCCGATATGTTGTCGGAGTACATCATCGATTCTTCTCTGATTATACTTCCCGCGTTTTTCAGGCCGAACAGAAGTCGACAGAAATCGTATTTTCTCCCGTTGACGGAGAAAGACGTCTTTTCACGGTGTTGCACCGCAAGGGTAATTTTATTTAATTTTAATTTCAGATCTAAGGTCGTTTTTTGTATAGCTTTCCCAAGGCTTGATAGTATCATAGTGATGCTTGGCACCGGGTACTTATTCGCAATGTTTTTTTGATTTAGCTTAAGTTTAGCCGAAATTTGTGACCAGGCACTTCTTACCTGTGCCTGAGTCATCAATACCTTCCTTACGCACTACCATATCATCCGATCTGCAACAATCAACAATCCTGTTGAACGGCTACCTGGATGGATATTACTTTTAATACACCAACGAATTTAGGGCAGCAGCTCATTAGGGTCTGCAAATGCCTTAATACGAGCTTCCATCATTTTTAAAACTCGTCGCTCACAAATGAATATACTTATATTTCTGCAATTTTTGAAAAAATTAATGTTTTGGCACTTGTGGTACTGGATCCGTTCCGATCTTCCACTGAAGTGCATTTCCCCCTTTTTAAATCGATAGTGGCACCTGCCTTCGTTAGAAGGAAGAAAGACTTGGGCATACAAAAAATGGGCTCTTCACCCCGAACATGGTAAGCATACACTTACGAAATATATATTGTTGACACTGTGAATTGAATTCACGTCGAATGAATTTTCCACGAGTATTATGTTTTTCAATTCCAATATGATCTGAATGATTTGTTATACTCGTTCATGAAGTGAAACTAGTATATTGGGTTTGTGCAATGTCCGTCATGCTGTCCGTCCGTCCGTCTGTCCGTTTTTTTTTTCTCTTATTAATTACTTTAATTTGAATTTCGTCACACTTGAGGTTGAATGGTGGTGGCATTGATGTCTAACGCGGGGTCTGCGTGTCAATTGTGCGGTAGGCTCGGGCTCGAGGCCGCGCGAAGACAACTTCCGTTTTTGTTTTTATACACTGACCCATTGAAAATGGGTAAAAAGGGTATAATGGTTTTGTGGAAATGTATGTAACAGGCAGAAGGAATCATCTCCGACCCCATAAAGTGCATATATTCTTGATCAGTACGACGAACTGAGTTGAATTATCCATGTCCGTCCATCCGTCTGTCCGTCTGTATGAACGCAGCGATCTCGGAAACTACAAAAGCTAGAAACCTAAACTAAACGACTATAGATTCTCCTAATCTATACACAGTCCAAGTTTATCATTTTTTCCGATATCTTGCTCCGATTCACTATTACCGATAAAAGGTTTTAAGACTTGGTTTTCTTGGCATATCTCGAAGACTATAAGAGCTAGAGCCATTAAATTTAGTTTATTGTGTGCTCGAAAGTAATACGCAGATTATAAATATTTCGGATTTTGGATACCTCTCCCCATTCGTCCCCAAATAAAAAAAACGCAAATCAAATACTGCGAACTTGCGCTTTGATTTGTTCATAGTTGCTCTTATTAAACACTGAAAGTTTCATAGCGATCATACTCTTAGTTTAGAAGTTATTCAAGAATTTATTTTCCATAGTGGGGCCAAGCGCAGCCGATGCGGAGATTAGTTTGTGTGTTTTGTGTGTGTGTGTATGTGTGACTTTGTGAATGTGTGTATAAATGCAAAGAGCTTTAAGCGTATGGAACGACAACTCGCCGCTGGGTTCAGGGTATCTCCTAGTCGGGCACGCCCGACTAGAGCCATCTGACTTGTTTATACTCGTTTATTATTTTTTTGTGCACTCATAATGCTAGGTTACATGTTTTCGTTGTTATTACACCGTGAACGAGTATTCCGCTGTCGGTTACACCCGACTGCAACGTTCTCATTTGTTTTTGAATGCCCTAGTGTCTATTAAAAATTTTAAATTCGTCCCCGCTAAAAAAATAGCTGAGCCACTGTTAGACGCCGTTTCATTATCATATTCGATTTCTGTGACAGCTGCGGATACTGTGTTCTCTTCCTGCCGAGGTTCGTCTTGAGCTAAATGGTTAACTCTCTAACGCCTCTGATTAGTTTGCCTATCCGAACTGTTTGACCTTTTTTTTTTAAGGTATGGGCTCTTACATTGCCCTGGTCTTTTTGGTCACCTTGTTTCTGATGTTGGTTATTTTGAAGCGACTTTGTATCTCTCTCCTACAAATTCCTCGCATAGTTTGACGCAAAGGCGTACCTATGATGATTTGACTCAATTTTCTGTGCCATTACCACGGCAGACGATCTTTGGGCTGAGCTGAGAGCAGAACATGGGTAAGATTCCTTCAGATATGAACATGCGCAGTGCGTCTGATCTGTACTTATCATTGTAAAAAGCGAGCAGTTGCTACAACACTGGAGCCAAATACTTTAATGTACACTGGCTCGCATCGCTGGAAGAAGCGGCCAGGCAGACTCCAAATGCGCTTTTGGCATTTGCCAAACGCATGCGCATACTACAGGATCACAAAGGTTCTTAACGACCATAAGTATCCAGTAAAACTTAAGACTAAACTTGGTCTATGTGTAACCGCTGCAGCGGTTACTCAGTTCACCCTACCTAACCTGTACTTAGCATTCATGTGCTGTGCTAGAGAGGTATCATACTCCATGATAGTTTACCTTGTTAACAAGGTGATCCTTTTCTCAACAACGTTGGGGAACAGTAAGAGGGTTATGTTGCCCTCCCTGAGTGTGCCAAGTTCCTGCTCAACCAAGTGAATCGTCCGCACACGTAAAGTCTTATCTAGCTATAATAGCATTACAATTTTATTTTGTACCGAAAGATTCAAGCGTGTTGTTAGCTGTGTCTCTTCTTTTATTTCTTATAATTAGTCCCGCCTGATAATGGCGTGAGCTCCTCTTATAATCAAGGCTGCAAACCGGGTTTGAACCGAACCGGTTCGAACCTGGAACCTCCATTATTTTTTAATTTGAACCCAGTTTGAGAAAAGACAGCCAAACCTGAACCCTAACCGAACCATCAGTTATTTAACAAGTAAGATGGCTCTAGTCGGGAGTACCCGACTAGGAGATACCCTGAACCCAGCGGCGAGCTGTCGTTACATGCATTTAATTAAACCCCTCTGCATTCATACTCTCGACACCACAGCCGCACTTAGTAAAATAAAATAAGAAAAATAAATAATACAAATTAATGCTCGGGCTTCGTGATCGCTTTTAATATTTGCAGGCACATTTTAGTATGCCGTAGTTGTGAAATTTTTACAAAATAGGAAACTACAATTATATCTTTCAAATGTTGGTTGCAGTTGATCTGCGAAAGCTTTTTGAGACTGTGCATACCAAATACCAGTTTTTCCCTATTCTGTCGCTCCAGAATATATCAAATCACTGATGTCCCAGCATTAAGAGTATACTTGGACCAACAAGTGTGTTAAGTTTAAAAATAAAATAAAATGAAAATTTAAATCAACAGGAAAAAAACTCCGTTGACCCAAGCTAGATTCGAACCCGAGTCTGATAGCGCAACATCTCTACCACCAAGCCACAGCATTTTAATTGATTCAGTTAAAATCTGAGATTAGACACACACGTACAACCAATCGCTTGAGAATTCGAAAAAAAATGTGCATATACATATGTATGTATGTATGTGTGACGCGCATGCAGAAAACGTCTACGCTTGGCGTCTGCCACCACGTGGTTTGCCAATATACAAATTCATTTTCTTTAATAACTTCTGTGTTTCTAACCCTCTTTGGATGAAATTTGTTTTGCTGCATTCTTATTGTTCTATAGTACATTTACATAGCAGCCTGAAACAAATTTGGTGGCTCAGGCGCTTATAGTTTCTGAAATATGCTCAAGCAGCTGCGCTTGGCCACTATGAAGAGATAATTCTTAAATAACTTCTAAACTAAGAGTAGGATCGTTATGAAATTTTCAGGACGTAACAAGAGCAAATCTGTGTACAAACCAAATCACAAGTCTGTTGTACTTGATTTGCGATTTTGTTGTTCTTTTTTAAATGCGGGGCGAATGAGGAGAGGTTTCCAAAATCCGAAATATCCACAATCTGCGTATTCTTTACGAGAACATTTAGTGAGGCAAATTTGGTGACTCTAGCTCTTAAATGGGAAGAAATAAAAATTTTCGTGCAATATTCGCCCCAAGACATAAGAAATTTATCGATTTGTCGCGCCCTCAGTGGGCGTATACCAAGTTATTTTTGCGCGATCTTTAGAGGAGGTCATTAGTAATCTGCCTGATTTTTATATTTTTTAGCCACGCCCCCAGTGGGGGTTTCCAAACATTTTTTTGTCATTTTTAAAGGAGGTCATCAGGAATCAGTCTGAAAAAATGTGTGCCTCTAGTTTTAAAACTGAGGGAGGTATATAAATTTGATCGAAATGGCATGCCCTCAGTGGGCGTGGGCTTAACTTTTTAACGATCTTTAAAGGGGGTGACCAGCAATTTACTTACAACAATTTTTTGACTTTATCTTTAAAATTGTGGGAAATATGCATGTGTGACCGATTTGTGCTTTCAGTTATAACGATTTTTGCGATTATGGAGACGGGAGTTGGTGCGGCCGCAAATTTGTGATTATGATATTTGGGGGAGCTTTCCAGTAACACATATTCCAAATATGACTCTAGCTCAAAAACTGTGGGAGACATAGATATATTCGGCTGAGCTTGGGGGCGTGGCCGGGGTCTCAATCTTTGGGGGAGGTCACCAGAATCTACATACTAAATGTGATGACTTTAGCTTTCAAATTGTGGTACTGTATTAGTGCAGTATAAAATGCAGATAAAACTATTACTTTTAGTTATTCAATTATCTGTAAACATTCTTGGACAAAGTATTATGACAGACCGTACTAGTATATATATCTACATACTCACATAAATAAATATATAATACTATTATTAGCCTTGACACAATTTGAATTGTTATCCTAGGTCAGTTTTTGTCATGCTGTTAATCATAGGCACCAACCGCAACTGTCTATGTGTGCAATTTTCGGCATTAGCGTTACAGCGGCCGAATTTAGAAACAGCCACCCAAGCCACAAACCTTTGTTATACTTTGTTATACTATATACAGCTTTAATTGGACTTTCATATTGTTTCTTATTGGATCGGTTAGGTTATTAGATAACTGAACGTGAATTTCGTCAAAAACGAAATGTTTGGTGTCGATCATGTCTAACACGCTGTTTAGGTGACAGTTGTGACCGCTCAGAGGCAAACTTTTGTTTTGGTTTTTTATACTCGTATATTATTTTTATACCCTGAACCAATTGAAATGGGTAAAAAGGGTATCATGATTTTGTGTATATGTATGTAACATACAGAAAGAAGCATGTCCGTCCGTCAGTCAGTCCGTCTGTATGAACGCAGCGATCTCGGAAACTACAAAAGCTAGAGAACTAAACTTTTCGACTATAGATTCTCCTCATCCATACGCAGTACAAGTTTATCACTTTTTTTTCGATATCTTGCTCTGTTTCATTAATATCGATAAAAATCGATTTTTAGACTTGGTTTTCTTGGCTTACCTCGGAGACTGTACTAGAGCCAAAATTTTTGTTTTATTATATTTTATATTAGGGCTAGCTTATGTTATAAGAAAATCTGTTCTTAGAGCTTAGTCGATTATGGGATATTAAAGCTTTAAGTACTGAAGCTCTCCGGTCTTTTATTAGTGCAACAGAGCACTCAGTTAATAATCAGTTGTTAGTGCAATACTCTTACCCACTAACTTCCTAATTGGCGCCCAACGACAAAATATCGCAACCCAAGCTGGAGCTGGAGCTGCCACCGACAGCAGCAGCATAAGCCGAAATTCCAACAACAATAGAAGCAGTATAAAACGTGACCACCGATAGCAGCGGCAAAATTAAACACTTCAGCAACAACAACAACATAAGCAGTTTATAAGAATTAAATAACAGAATGTAAGTAGATCGCTCATTCATACCTTATAAATTTTATTTTCCAATTATTCCAAATCTTTGTGAACAAATTTTTTTATTGAATAAATATAAACGAACGAATGAGTGATAGTGAAACTGAAGAATTGCTTGAAAAATTTAAAAAATTCCGCAGTAAAAACTGCATACAAAACCAGTGCGCAGTACTACAAAGAAAATAAAAAGAATTAATTATGTCAATGTCTCAAGAGCAATTGCAGGCATTAATAGAAGCCGCAGTTAATAGTGTGCTCTCCGCTCAAAAGAAAACTTTTGATGCACAAATACAGGACGTAGACAATCTCTTAGGCAGCATTAGTGTCGGAACTCCAGATGTAGAGACATACAAGGACGAGGAAATTCGAATAACTGTTCAGTGCAACGAAACATAAGACATAGTGAAATCTTTGCCGGACTTTGAGGGAAATCATGACACATACGTTTCATGGAGGAAAGCGGCACACACCGCTTATTGAACTTATAAAAAATATGACGGTAGCTCGAAATATTACCAAGCTTTAGAAATAATGAGAAACAAAATTAAGGGACAAGTTGACATGATACCAGCGTCATTCGACACGCCATTTAATATCAAGGCTTTAATAAACCGAAATAATAAATCGACTTTTTTTTATGCGGACAAGCGTCCCATATATTTAATAACAACAAGAAATGTCAACGCTCTAACAAGGAAATTTAACACTTCTACAATATTATGACGAAGAATACGCTTTACGCGTATACATTTCGGGAACTAAGAAATCGTTAAACAACGTCCTGTTCTCAGCAAGACCTTCCGCTGTGGCTTTAGCCCAAGAAGTCGAATCTAACCACAAACACTACACATTTGCTAGTTATTATGCTAGGAGTATAGAAGAAAGGGTCCAGAGAAATGAACAAAGATAATAAGCCAAAGATAGAAGCTCGGCAGGAGAACACTTTAGTACCCCAAATGGGAGAAATTCACACTTTAATGGGCGACAAGGACCTACTAATGGACCTCCCCAAAAGAACAATCACAACCTTTGGACGTAGACAATTCATCCCGTTTTTGAAAAACCACGTAACATCAACAAAATGGCCAAAATAATACTTTCAATGGCCAGGGACAAGCGGACAAAAGACCAATCAGTGGGCCTGCCAGGCTTACAGTTCCGAAACAACAAAGAATGAATCATCTGACGGATGATGCCCCACTTGACCAGGACACCCTCAAATACCAGACTGAGGCAAACCAGGCAGCAGACGACATTAACGATGACCTTACAGAATACGATCAATTGAATTTTTAAGGCATAGCTCCCTGCTCCCGTTCATAAAAAGAACAATCGCAGGGCAAAACATTAAACTCTTAATAGACACTGGGGCTTCGAAAAATTATATTACACCACTAAAAGAGTTAAAAGAAATTGTACCGGTAAATAAAACCTTTCGCGTAAAATCAATTCATGATTTTAATACAGTTAACCAAAAATGTGTTTTGAACCTTTTTAACACAAATGCAACGTTTTTTTTATTACCCAACTTAACGACATTTGACGGAATAATCGGACTACTAAAACATACAAACGTTCAAGTAGATTTCAAAAACCAAAAATTAATAACCGTCACACAGTCAGAAATAATCCAATTTCGCAAACGTTCAAGTGTGAACTTTACAAAAATTGAAGATATTGCAGTTCACCAACCAATCACGGCGAAATTTCAAGAAATGTTGAGAAATCAAACCGGGGTTTTTGCAGACCCCAAGCAAGCACTACCCTACAATACATACATCAGTGGCACTATACGAACAGAAAACAAGGAACCTAAGCTATACCCGTACTCCATGGGCGTCGCTGACTTTGTTAATGCCGAAACACGAAACTTGAAGGCGGCATAATCAGACCATCAAGGTCACCATACAACAACCCCGTCTGGTTTTCATCAAATCCTACTCTCGGAAAGAGATAGGGAAAAAACAGCTTATTCAGTGGGGAATGGGAAATACGAGTTCTGTAGACTTCCCTTTGGATTGAAAAATGTACCAAGCATTTTTGAAAGGGCCATTAACGACGTACTTAGGGAACAGTTAACATGAGAGTTTCGCGAGAAAAATCCAACTTTTTTAAAGTGAGTGTCGAATACCTAGGTTTCGTAGTGTCACATGTCGGCATTACTACATGCTCTAACAATGTGGAAACTATTCGTAACTACGAACAACCGACCACACTGTACAATGGCAGATACTTTCTTGGACTGGCAAGTTACTATAGATGCTTTATTAAAGACTTCACATCCACAGCAAAACCTTTTAGTTACATTTTGAAGGGCGAAAATGACGAAGTAAGCGCTGGACAGTACAAAAAAATACCAGTAAACTTTGACCAAAAACAAGGCGTTGCATTCGAGAAGCCTAAAAAGGTTCTCCCATCTGAAAATGTACCTGACTACAAGAAGTTGTTTAATTTATCAACAGACGCTTCGTCCGTTGGCTTAAGAGCAGTGTTATCTCAAGACGGAAAACACATAACCATGATATCTGGAACTTAAAAGGAAAGAGAGCTTAATGTCGCAACAAATGAAAGGGAGTTGCTTGCTATAGTGTGGGCTCTCAAAACTCTCAAAAACTGCCTATACGGAGTGGAAAATTTAAATATTTTCACGGAGCACCAGCCTTTAACATTCGCCGTCTCTGATTACAGCTCGAACGCAAAAACTAAGCGTTGGAAGGCTTTCATTGGCGAACACAATTCTCAAATATTTTACAAGCCAGGAAAAGAGAATTCAGAAGAGGATGCGCAGTCAAATATTGCCACGAGTTATCACTCACCTACACTGTCGAATCAACAGATAAACAGGTAAGCTGCTTTCGCAACTTAATAATAATAAAAGAAAGCAGAGCTTCCCCGGATCGAACTTTCATAATGTTCAGTGAAAAATCTCGACACCTCGTACATTTGTCAGATAGGGAAACGCTAATTCAGAGGGTATGTAGCGTTGTCAAGAAAGACGTAGTAAGCGCAATTTTCTGTGAACTGTCAATGTTAGCATTAAGTTAGTGGAAAAATACCCGACGAGTACGTTCCGTCACACAAAACACATGGTAACTGACATTTTAAACAAAAGCGAACAAAATAAATAATTGTCACAGAACATAATAGAGCCCATAGGGTCGCTCAGGAAAATGTAAAACAGATTCTTCAAGATTATTTTTTCTCGAAGATGACCCAATTAGCGAACGAAGTCGTTGCAAATTGTAAGATTTGTCAGAGGGCGAAATATGATCGTCACCCTCAGAAGCAAGCACTTGGAGAATATCTATTCCGTTACATGTTGGCGAAATATTGCATATCGTCATATTTTCAACTGACAAAAAATATTTCCTTACCTGCATAGAAAAACTTTCAAATTTTTTTACTGTCCAGCCATCTCCAGAACAATAGCAGACATACAATCAGCAATCTTACTGCTTGTAAATTTATATAAAAACACTAAGACAATATATTGCGATAACGAACCCTCAATAAAATTCTAAACTGTAAAATCACTTCTCAATAACCAATTTAATATTCAAATTGAAAACGCGCCTCCGTTGCACAGTACATCGAACGGACAGGTAGAGAGATTCCACAGTACTCTTGTCGAAATCGCACGGTGTCTGAAAGCTGAAAGAAGTATCAATGACACTATCATGCAACCATAGAATACAACCGCTCAATTACGGACAAAAGACCTATCGATATAATCCATTCGTCTCCCCCAGAGCTTGACGCAGAATTAAGAAGTAAAGTCCTCAAGGCACAGAATATCTAAGGTTATACGAAGTAAGACAAAATAGAAATTTCCAAATAGGAAAGTCCTTATAAAATCAAACAAGAGACTAGGAAATAAGCTTACACCTTTGCACAATGACGAAACAGTAGATGCGGACTTGGAGACCACAGTCTTAATTAAATGGAGGTTGGTTCATAAAGATAATGTGAGGTAAATATAATATAATTTTCTTTTCTTATGGACATCTCAGGATCTGGACAATACTACTTCTTGTCACGATGACAACGGCTAATTTGACTGACTACTCGAACGCGGACTACATCCCAGTTATGGATGGCGACACGACAATTTGGAAAGTCTTCCAATACTTAACGCACTCGACTAATTTAACAATTTACGCGGAAATGACAAGTGAAACGGAGAAGTTGAGGAATAATTTTCCCCAATCGCATTTGAGACAGATACTGGACTCGGACATACGACACATGAGAACGCTCCTGACAACAATAAGCATCCATCATCGGCACACCAGAAGTATTAACATGTTGGGCACCGTTTTAAAGGTAGTAGCTGGGACTCCGGACTTTGAAAGATTAAAACTGATACAGCAGGAGCTCATTGAAATTGAAAATAGATAGGCTAACATTAATACGAAAACACAAGAGCAGTTAAATAGGTTAACAGGCGCAGTGAACATTCTAATGAAAAATGCAAAGAATAACAGAATAAATACAGAACACTTATATGAAACATTGCTCTCTAGAAATAGGATATTTCGATTTCGGAACTTGAAACTTTAATGCTTAGATTGGAATTAATAACACGGCAATATTAGACTCTACCGACATACAAAAAATAATTTGAGAGTGTTCTACGAACATAACCATTATTGATTTCATGGATGTAGCCCAAATCAAAGTTTTATTATAAGATAATTTTTCACATTTTTTAATCAAAACCCTAAGCCAAGTTTAATATGTAAGAAAATACTTTTATCCCCTATACAACAAAATAACACCAACCTCAACTTTGCCGACGAGCACTTCATAGCTGACTGCAGTAATGAAACCTTACCAATTGGGAATTGCAGCGCTACGCACACAACAACTTTCTGTAGAAGATTACCTTACATGACGCGCGCTCAACAGCTACACACAGGTGGCACAGCCCATTGTACCATTCGGCCCATCTATTTCGAGTCATTCACGGTCATCGATGACGGCGTCATCATCATCAATAAAGAAACCGCTGTGATCGCGACCAGTGACAGTGAAGGAAATCTGGTCAACGGAACGTTTCTCCTTACGTTCGACGAATAGGTCTTGTTGAATGGTTCTTTGTACCGTACCCTAAAGAGTTTTGTGAACAAGTCTCCTGGTCCAGCAGCTTCAACAGTGGTCAATATAACAGGCCACCAAGAGATATTAAGCTTACCATACTTGCAGAGACTGAGTATTGAGAACGAGCGATACATTTTCGAAATCGAGAAGAGATTGATAAAACGGCCCCTCATATAAGGATTGAGCGTGTCTATCTTTTTGGGTTTCTGCTACGACTTTTTCAGATTCTACAAGAAGCTTCAGAAGACTCGAGGCCAAATAGACATCCTGGCTCTCATTGAGGGTTTCAAGAAGTCCGAGGACGGCCTTCATTTAAGCGAGGTAGGAGTTAACACGATCATCCGGCAAACAGAATGATTCGTAGGTCCAGCATGTATAAGCGGCGTGCTGTGATGCACCGTCAGCGGCTTCCGCGGGCATTGAACGCCAACAGAGTTGCGGACGCTGTCGGCCCATATATGACACTATGCACGAGACACCGCGTCTACAGGGAGTAGCTGTTCTTAGAGTTTAGTTGATTTTGGGATATTAAAGCTTTCAGTACTCAAGCTCTCCGGTCTTTTATTAGTGCAACTGAGCACTGTGTTAATAATCAGTTGTTAGTGCAATAATCTTAGCCACTAACTTCCTAAATTACATACATAAGAAATGCTTTTCAAATCAGATCATAGTAGTATCACTGCGGACGGTAGTCTGCGCTAAGAGCGAAGCACAACGAAATGTGCAAAAGCGGCTAGCAATATATCCTTTAACTTTTGAAGTTTTGCTATGATAGTCCGATCAGTTATATACCGATGGAAAGGTATCTTTAAAACAATAAGGAAAGCATAGCACAACATGTGATAGCTCATCTGGTTCATTTATATTTTTGGAGCTGATTTTTAGCCGTTGGCGACTTTCAGAAATCCGTGCAAACATACAACAATTTGTGTTTCGAATACGCGTCGAATGGTGTCTCATTTATTCGCAACCGATAACTCAATAGTTCAATATTTCAACAGTTGTTAAGAAATTAAATATTTTGTTTGTTTCCGAAAATGAGATGGTATTTTTGGTGTTTTTCCTATCATGACCCATAAAACTTTTGTTCTACGAATTTTGAAAAAAAAAACATTAGTTTGGCGGGAAAACGCTAGTATCCCACCCTCACTGTTTCCAAACCACAGAAGAAAAAGTTATGTTCAATATATCGTTTTGACAGGTATCGTTAAGAGCTTTAACAGAATACTGGCTAAAATAACCAAAGCCACTCAGTTATTTTTTTTTTTTTTTTTTTTTTGTAGTTGTTTTTTAACAAATAAATATTAAATATTTTAAATGAAGACAGCTAAGAGAGCTAGCGACGCCAAATATTGTTCATGTGAACATTTGCATATACTATATCACGTACTGAATCTATTGCAGTTTCATTAATTTCGGTTGAAAAACACCCCTAGGGAATAGGACAGTAGCATGGCGTTAAAAACCCTGAGCCCCCTATTGCATTCCCCTTGTGAATAGGAGAGTAGACAGCACCATCACTTTTTCTATCCCCGCGTGTTCAGATAATTGGCCGATTGGGGCGGCGGTGTACCCCTAGTGAATAGGAGAGGCGACAGCGCTTTCCTTTGCTTTGCTGGCTACTGTAAATAAAAATGTGTTACCTATATACCCACTAATTTAAAAATCAATGCTTATTTAATAATATTTATGTATTTATTTATTAAAAACAAATTGATCTTAATTTTCCTATGCGTTTTGATACATAATTAATTCTGATATTGTGGACTCCAACATATGTACTGCCTGCAACAAAAGACATAAAAAGAAATATGTTTCAATATAAATAAAATATAAAAGTAAAAATGAATGCATTTCCGTTAATATTGGTTCATACATACATATAATCTAAATAATGGATTAATTCACAATTAGCACTTACTTAATTTTCTTATTATTAATATGTACATATATTACATACATAATATTTCTTGTACTTACTCATTTTGGCTGTACTTACTTACTGTTGTTGTTTATTTGGCTTTAAAATGAGCAGATCCCTTCACACATCTATTCACTTGCACTTCGGACATTCAACTAACTTTGACGCTGCTATGCGTCTTCTTTCCTCTTTCTTTTATGCTTATTTCCTTGCACAAAAACAACAACATGTAAACTTATATACATACACATGTCCACATATAGACGGAAACGGTGGAACATAGCCACACATATGCATAAAGGGCAAGGCAATATATTTGTATACTCGTTCACGAAGTGAAACTAGTATATTCGGTTTGTGCACTGTCCGTCATGCTGTCCGTCTGTTCGTCAGTCCGTCTGTCCGTATGAACGCAACTTTTTGCCGCTATTGAAGCTAGAGATTTGAAATTTGGAAGATATACTCTTGTATACCTGCGTCAGATAAAGTGTTAAGGTGTTAAGCTGTTTGCTGATCGAATTTGCCCTTGTCGTATATGTAACTTGAGGTGAGTTTTGTCACAAATTGATCAAATAGTAGTGTGGTGATGCAGCTATTTTTAAGTATTCGCATTCTCTGTCACATAAATATACATATATACATAAATACTTAAATTCATTAACATATACACAATTTGAACTGTTATCATAGGTCAGGTTTCTTCATGCATTATTCTAACATAGTGTTAATCATATGCACCAACCGCAGTCTCTGTATGCAATTTCCGGTGCTAGCGCTATAGCGGCCGAATTTAGAAACAGCGACCCAAGCCACAAACCTTTGTTATACTCGTTCAGTTTCAATTGGAATTATCTGTTTATTCTTATTGGATGGGTTCGATTATAAGATAACTGAACGTGAATTTCGTCAAAAACGAAATGGTTGGTGTCGATGATGTCTAACACGCTGTTTAGGTGACAGTTGTGACTGCAAACAAACTTTTTTTTGGTATTTTATACTTGTATAATATTTTTATTATTATTACACAAGTGCTAGGGCACATGTTTTAGTTGTTATTATACAGTGAACGAGTAATCCGCTGTCGTTTACACCCGACTGCAACGTTCTCACTTGTTTACAAAGTAAATGCAAAATCAAGAAATTTTACAGGACTTAATAATATTAGCATTCAAATCTATGTACAAACCAAAGCGCAAGTCTGTACTACTTGAATTGCGTTTTTTATACCCTGAACCCATTAAAAATGGGTAAAAAGGGTATAATGGGTAAAAAGGGTACAAATGTATGTAACAGGCAGAAGGAAGCATCTTTGACCCCATAAAGTATATATATTCTTGATCAGGACGACGAGCTGAGTCGATTTAGACATATTCGTCCGTCTGTCCGTCCGTCCGTCTGTCCGTTTGTATGAACGCAGCGATCTCAGAAGCTACAAAAGCTAGAATCCTAAACTTTTCGACTACAGATTCACCTAATTCATTCGCAGTACAAGTTTATAATTTTTTTCGATATCTTGCTCCGTTTCATTATTATCGATACAGATTTAAGATTTTAAGACTCGGTTTTCTTGGCATATCTCGGAGACTATAAGAGCTAGAGCCATTAATTATGAATATTTCGGATTTTGGATACAACAGGCAGAAGGAAGCATCTTCAACCCTATAAAGTACATATATTCTTGATCAGGATAAACAGCCGAGTCGTAATAGCCAAGTCCGTATGTCTGCTGCAAAAAAAAAAAATCGGTTAAGAAACACGACAGTTATTAAAGAAAGCATTTCACAAATCTGAAATCCTAAAGACAGCAAACACTGAATAAGAGCTAGAGAGTTGAAGTTTGGTTTTTTTAAGTTCGTGTATACCAACACAGATCCAGTTTATTTCGAATTATCGATAACCCATCCAGTTTTCTCGTAAAGCATACGCAGTTAATCAATATTTCGGATTTTGGATACCAGCCCCCACTCGTCTGCATGCCAAATACCAATTTTCCCCCATTTGGAAGCTCCACAATGTTTCAAATTGCCGATGTCTCAGCATTAAGTTGCACTTAGACCATTAAGTTAAGTTGACAAAATGAATAAAATATAAACTTAAATAATAATTTAAATAAAC
Source organism: Drosophila colorata (assembly GCA_035041545.1). Taxonomy (NCBI): domain Eukaryota; kingdom Metazoa; phylum Arthropoda; class Insecta; order Diptera; family Drosophilidae; genus Drosophila; species Drosophila colorata. The sequence continues at coordinate 48,636 of JAWNLD010000673.1, forward strand.
AGTACAAAAACTCTGTTAACACAGCGAGCTTCAAACTCGCGTCTGATAGCGCGCCAGGCAACACCTCTACCACCTAGCTACATCAGTATTTTAATTACCTCTGTCAAAATCTGAGCTTAGAAACACACATGCCCAAACAATCGCTTTGAAATTCGAAAAAGAATGTGCATATACATATGTATGTATGTATATGTGCCACGCATGCAGAAAACGTCTGCGCTTGACGCTTGCCACCACGTGGTTTGCCAATATACAAATATAATTATATATTGCATAGTGCAAATTTGGTAGCTCCGGCTCTTATATTTTCTGAGATATGCTCAAGCAGCTTGGTCCCCACCATAGAAAGTTAATTCTTAAATAACTTCTAAACTAAGAATAGGATCGTTATGAAAGTTTTAGGACGTAACAAGAATGTTGTTTACAAACCAAAGCGCAAGTCTGTAGTACTGGATTTGCGGATTTTTTGATATTTTTGATATGGGGGGCGAATGGGGGGAGGTCGCCAAATTCCGAAATATTCATAATCTGCGTATTTGGTAGCTCTAGCTCTTATTTTTTCTGATATATGCTCGAAAAACCGATAAACACTGATTATAAGATAACGGGGAAAGTTATCGATCATTTGAAATAAACTTGATCTGCATAGGTATATACTAATCTAAAAAGTCAAAGTTCAGCTCTCTAGCCATTGTAGTCTCTGAAATCGATGGCAACAGCAGCAGCAACTTAATTATCTCTGTCAAATTTTGAGCTAAGAAAATAGCACACTTGCACAAACAATCGCATTAGAATTTTAAAAGAGCTCACGCATTTTAATATGCATATAAGTATGTATGTACAGTACTACAGTACATTCCCAGAAGTTCTGGGGGTGTCAATTGAGCCTCAACGCGTGAGAGCGGTCCCTACCATCGGTCCTTAGCAGGCAGGACCTTCGTATTTTTTTGTTTTTGCATTTACTTTGTTCGGTTTGGATGATCGGCTTATTCTATCGCTGCGTAGTAAACAAAATATATAACCTTGTTCTTTACGCATATGTGTTGATCTCTTTCCCCCGCTTCCGACAGTAGGCGGACATGTGTGTACATGTTGTTGTTTTTGTGCAAGAAAATAAGCGTAAGTGAAAGAGGAAAGAAGAAGAAAGAGCGTCAAGGTTAGTTGAATTTTCGAAGTGCAAGTGAATTGATGTGTGAAGGGATCTGCTCATTTTAAAGCCAAATAATCAACAACAATAACTAAGTACAACCAAAATGAGTAAGGGCAAGACATATTCTAATCATCATATATGTACATAATAATAATAATTTTAGTTTAACGAAAAAGAAAAGAGTTAAGTGCCAAATGTGAATTAATCCATTATTTAGATTATATATGTATGAACCAGTATTAAAGGAAATGTATTCAATTTTACTATTAATACTTATGTATATATATTGTATTTAAATTTTAACTATTTCTTTTTATGTCTTTTTGTTGCAGGCAGTACATATGTATGTTGGAATCCACAATATCAGAGTTTAGCATGTATAAAAATGCATAGGAAAGTTAAGATCAATTTGTTTTTAGTAAATTAATACATAAATAATATTAAATAAGCATTGATTTTTTAATTTGTGGGTATAGACGTAACACATTTTTTCAGTACAGTAGCTGGCAAAGCAGGGGAAAGCCCATGATACTCTACCATCACCCAGGGGTGCACAGCCGTCCCAATCGGCCACTTGCCTGACCACGAGGGGATTGCAAAAGGGATAACACTGCCTACATATCTATTCACGCGGGGCCTGCAGTAGGGGATGTATGCTATATAAGCGAAGATTATTAATACCGCGAACTGCAGGGTTTATATGTTGAGCAGCATAAGTACAATGAATTGTGGGTGTATTTGCAATTACAAATGTTTTTTTTTGTCAATTGGGCAAGATGGGGGGAGTATCCAAAATCTGAACTATTCATAATCTGCACATCGTTAGAGAACATATTACATATTACGAGAACATATTAAAACAAATTTAGGGCCTCTAGCTCTTATAGTTTCTGAGATATGCTAAGAAAAACCGAGTCAATAAACCAATAAACACTGATTGTTTGGCTAACAAGCTTTTTTGTCAGCACTTAACAGCGAGAAATGTTTGTTATGATTAGTTCAAATATATATGATTTAGAGTTTAATTCAATATATGTAGGTTAGTTTATTGGTTAAAATTAATTGTAGCTAACAAATGTGTTTTAGTATTTAAGTAAGATTTAATGCAAATATATATATAATTATACTTCAAGCGGTTATAATAGTAAAAAAAAAATATAATTTTTATTTAACTATAACTCAAAAGCAGAAACAATTCAAACGAACTTATCGGTATGCTGAACAAAATGAAACTCAACTAGTTGGTAGACTGTTGACGAAGTTGAAGCCTCTTAAAGCGTTGTTTTCAATTGAGGGTTCTCTTGTGAGACAGTATTGGTTTGATCTGCGTCTGCAGTTTTTGGTGGTGGTGAGAAAACAACTGTGGCGCTTTTTATTGCAAGGGGATGTTTATATTATCCAACTCATGAGAAGTGCCTAAAATTGTTATTGTCACCATGGTTTGAAATCGAATGTTGTTTACAATTGATCTTATGAGTAATTGAATTTGAACATGTGTAGGTATGTGGGTGTACATATACATATACACAGGCGGATATTTTTGGATAAAGTGTTGGATTTTCTGTGTTTAAAATTTGTTCGTGTGGTATATTACTTAATTCTATTATTTGGTTTGATTCTTTTGGTTCGTGTATCTTATAATTATTGTCTTAGGAATATTTTTAAATTTATACAAGAAATATACCATTGGTACAATGATTATTATTATTATTAGTGTGGTTAGCGTAACTATTTGGAATGTATTATAGCTTTTTTCATGTTCTTGGAATTATTTTATTTACTTACATTCATTTTCTTTTTCTTTTTGAATTTTGATTGGTAACGGATTATTTTCCTGCCTCTGTTCTTTTCTTCATAATGTTTGTTATCTATTTGAGTTATTTCTCCTGTTTTCTTAAAAGGGTTGGTTGCTTTGGACTTGACCAATGGGGCTTGTCTGTACATAGTATCTTCGTCGAACTTATGACGATTTTTATTCAATTTTTCTATTTGATTTATCTTGTTTGCTTGTGTGTTGTATTCTGGGGTTCCTGCAAAGATGAAAATGTCTGCGGGTGTTCGACCAGTTGTGTTGTGCTTTGTTTTATGGCTATAAGTATAAAGGATTGTTTCGAATTTTGTTAGTTCATTTTCAGTATTATCTTCACTATTTATGATTCTTAGTTTTTCATTAACTGTTTTATGAAATCTCTCAACATCAGAAATTCAATTTTTGCTTGTATTTATATTTATTATTACGCCTTCGGATTTTAACCAGAATTGTAGTGCTGCGCACCTGAATGCTGAATCTTTGTCTTTTTATTTCCCATTTCATTGATAATTCTGAGTATAGCTCTTTTTGCTTCTAACCAATCTCAACTTTTTACTTCTATTACAGCTGCATACTTGGAATATATGTCTATACAAGATATAAATTGTTAATTGTCTACCATATAAAAGTCAATGAGATATTTTTTCCGAGGGTTAAATATTTCAGGAGTTGCTTCGTATGCTAAGTTTGTGTCTCTATGCTCTGTTTTGGCGATATTGCAAACTTCGCAATCATTGACAATGTTTTGATAATCAGGATAGTAAAATTTTTCTTTGAAAATTAACGTGAGCTTTTATATTCCTGGGTGTAATAATTCTCTGTGAGTTTTTAAAACAATTTCTTTGAATTCTGCATATGTTTGAATGTCTTCTAATTTCTTGCTAGTTTTCATGACTTTGGTTAAAAATTTTGGGCTGATTATAAGCATTCCGAAAAATAAGGAAGTCTGCTTCATTTGGGAAGTAAATTACACTTTTTTTCGTGCATAAATATTCGTTAATGAATTCTGTAGCGTATATATTAGACATTTCTTTGTACTTAATTATTGTTTTTGTTTTATGAAAATAGTTTATTAATTGGACGTCGTTTGAGTCGCTTTTTATAAACTCTATTTGCTTATTATAACAATTGAGTGGTCTCCCTGACTTTAATGACTTTAATTTCACCTAAAAGGTTTTCTTCGATTTATTATCTTGAAAGAGCATCGGCTGCGTGGTTTTACCTGGTAGATATTTAATTGTGTAATCAAACTTATTTAATTTGATTCTCCATCTCTGTAATTTCATATTCGGTTCTTTTATATTATTAAGCCATACTAGTGGTCAATGGTAACTTAAGATTTCGAATTTTCTTCCGAAGAGATATGATCTGAAATATTTAGTTGCCCATACTATTGCTAATAATTTTTTCTCTATGGCTGAATAATTAATTTCATGTTGGTTAAATGGGTTTATGATTATGTGAGAGGCCAGCTCCTATAGTTATGTTACTCGCATCTGTGGTTAGTGAAAACGGTTTGTTGAAGTTAGGGTATATGAGAATTGGGTCTGAGGTTATTAGTAATTTTAACCTTTCAAAAGCTGAAATATAGGATTCGTCTTTGATATTGATCACTGCTCCTTTTTTTAGTTTTAATGTCATTGGTTTTGCTATTTTTGCGAAGTTAGGGATGAACTTTCTATAAAATCCACAAAGTCCAAGAAATGATTTTATTTCTTTCATTGTCTTTGGTATTGGAAACTGTACAATGGCTTTGATTTTCTCAGGGTTTGGTTTGATACCTTCAGTTGTAATGATGGGTCCGAGAAATTCTGTGTTCTTTCTCATAAATTCACATTTATCTAACTGTAATTGTTTCGCGCAGTTTTGCGAATACCTTTTTTATTGATGATATATGTTTGTCCAATGAAGTGGAGTAAATAATGATATCACCTAGATAGACCAAACAATCCTTGTAAATTAAATCTTCCAAGAGATTGTTCATACAACGTTGAAACGTTCTTTAAACCAAATGCCATACATATGTATTCGTAATGTCCATGTTTAGTAGAAAATGCGGTCTTTGGTATGGAGTCAGGATCCATTTGAATCTAGTGGTAGCCTTAAGCTAAATCGATGGTTGTGAAATATTGGCTTTTGCCAAGCTTATCCAATATTTCATCCATGATGGGTATTGGGTATTTGTCGTCAACGGTAATTTCGTTGAGATTTCGATAGTCAATTACTAATTGAAATTTTTGTTTATTCGAAGCGACCTTTTCTTTGGAACAATCCAAATGCGTGAGCAATATGGGGATTTGGATTTTCGTATAATACCTTATTTTAACATTTAATTCATTTGTTCATTGACTTCTTGGTCAAAGGATTGAGGATATTTGTAAGGTAGCTTATAAATAGGATCTTCATGTTTAGTTTGAATGACATGTTTTATAGTACTGGTGAAAGTCAAATTTTTGACTTTCTCGATACTGAACGTCTTTACAACTTTTTTCAACTTTTCTTTTTCTTCTTCATTGAGGTGCTCTAACCTAATTCATTTGATTCTTTTAATTCGTTTGCAATGGAGAAATTAAAAGGCATGTCTGACGTTACAGGCTGGTCAAGGCATTCTATTTCGATTTTTTCTTTTCTAAAGTCATCGTGGTTATATCTCACTAAGAACGGGACTCTGTTTAACGTTACTGTCTCTGTTTTGTAATCGATGTTTGCTTCACATGCTTCTAAGAAATCTCTTCCTATTAATAGATCGTAATTATCGGAAAATTTGTGTATGAAACATTTTTGACGGGTCGGACAAAGTTTACTGGGCGTAAATGCTATACTTTCTTTTAATTCTACTACTCCATTTATGGTATGGACTTTCAAATGATTTCGTTTAAACGGGTGATCAAAGAAATTCTTCTTGATTATATTTATTGATGATCCTATTACGCACTTGAGTTGAGAATCGTTCATTATTACTCGTATGTATGGGTTTCTGAACTCTCCTCTTGGTCCGAGGCTGCTAGACGAAAATTTTCTGATGTGTCCATTTTAAATTGGCCACTTGTGCTTTCTGCTAACTCTGTTAACTGGTTGGCTTGGTGCGTTGGAAGAATGTGGTTGTTGTTGGGAATTCATTGGGTTTTGCATTCTAACTTGACTTAAATTTTTTTGGAATTCTTGAATGTTTGTTGATAATTTTCGTTACCGTGAGACTTATGATTTGTATGGTAATTTGGATTATAACTTTTTTGTACGTTTGTACCTTGGTTATAGTTATGTTGATAATTTCTCTTATCCCTATGGTTGCCATTATTATGTGACCTTGTATTCTATGTATTGCTTGAAGTGTTTTGGTTTCTTGGTTTGTCAGATGTAGTATTTTCATATAATCTTTCTCTCTGATCTACTTGTTTCAATTTTTAAATTGTAGAAATATCGTATCTGGCTAGTGTCATAAACAATCTATCTGATAACTTCCTAGTTATGACATCTTTAATTATATTATTCATTGCGTTTGTGTACAAAATTATATCATGTTGATTATTTTCTAACATTAACTTGTTTGTAATTAAGAAAGACTTATACTCTAATTCTTCTGATACTTCCGTTAAAATTGGTGTTGTACAATCGTCTTAGAAGTTCTTCAAATGGAGTTTGCGTCTTGTATTCATCGATGAGGGCGTATCTCAAATCTGCCCAAATCTGCTGTACATCTTTGGGATACCCTTGAGGCGGTTCCTATAACTTTCAATTCTATAGCTCCGTATAGAACGCTGTATTGTCTTACGTCTTTGATTGGGTACAGTTGCATGATAAAATCAATTCTTCTGATAAATGGCACCTGCCTTATTTGGCCCAGGGCTTGGTTGAAGTGTTGCTCTGATAGCTCCATGGCTGCTGTTGGTGATGTCTTCTTGGTTCTTTGTTATGATGTATGTGTTGATTGGAGATTTTTTAGTCTTCAATTTTGTTTGGTGTTTATTCAGGGTTTTGGTTTTAACGTTTTCGTTTTTTTTGGTTGAGGTTTTAAATTTTTCCACAATTATGATTTTGTTTTAATGTTTGTTGCAACATGGGACATAAGTCGTCTTTTAATGGTTGTTGAAGTTCAAGTATCGTATATTAAACACTTAACGTAGCGGTCGCACTTGTTTTTCGTGGGCTACACAATGTAAAGAACTTTCTACGTGATTCTTTTGCGGATATGTATTAAACACTGATTATCAAAAATGCTTAAGGCACTCTGATCTATGACCTGGGATTGCAATTATCCGTTAATGATCACTAGTCACTGTTTTTAACTATAACTCAAAAGGAGAAACAATTCAAACGAACTTATCGGTATGATGAACAAAATGAAACTCAACTAGTTGGTAGACTGTTGACGAAGATGAAACCTTTTACAGCGTTGTTTTCAATTGAGGGTTCTCACGACATAGGGTCTTGTGAGACAGTATTGGTTTGATCTGCGTCTGCAGTTTTTGGTGCTGGTGAGAATAACAACTGTGGCATTTTTTTATTGCAAGAGGATGTTTATATTATCTAACTCATGAGAAGTGCCCAAATTGTTAATGTCACCGTGGTTTGAAATTGAATGTTGTTTACAATTGATCTTATGAGTAATTGTATATATATATATATATATATATATATTCCTTTGTCTGTTTGGTCATTTGCACAAAACCATTATACCATTTTTAATCATTTTCAATGGGCTCTGGGTATAAAAATTGCTCGTTGTTCTAGGTAAGGGCAGATGAAGAGCGTTTTGTCTCTAGTTTGGTCAACCTGGCCGATAATGGATCGATCATCTCCTCCAGCGGTTCGGACTATCGAATCATTTTGAATCCCAGTTCTTCGACAGAATACCCGAGTCAGTTTATTCGCTTCTTCTGACGACTTCCACGGCTGGCTTCTTGACTAGGCATCGTCTGCGAAAACAGTATCGTTGTTCCTAATGCGAGCGTCACTTTTCCCTCCAATTGTTGAGCGCTAAGTATTTTGTTTCTTACCTTTAAATATTTCCTTAATCTCTCTCCATGAGATAAATGCTTAATTAAATGCTGATCCTTATTCCTACAAACTTCTTCATCAACTATTCCTTCTGCGCTCTCGATTCAGGGCACTTTGGAGAGATGGTGCCTGGACAACCACACTGAAATTAAAAGAGCCACCTTTCTAGGGACGGACAATCACGGAAATCGTGGCCCTGCTCTCGCAGTTTCCACAACCGAATCGGATTTCCATCAGGCAATGTGCACAATGCCGAATCGCCTGCTACCACTGACACCCTTAGCGACATTAAAGTTTCTTGATAATTTATTGCACAAATTTCTGATATCAATGTTTTGCTGCCCCTACCAGAGGCGCATCAGCCTCCCAGTGCTATTCTGTCCCTACTCTGACGCATCACAAACGTTGGAATGCCCTCCGCGTCAGTTTTAGGTCGCGCGATTGAAGTGAGTATTGGCTCCTTACAAGACGCGGGTTCAGCATGACTTAAAATATTCTTGATCAGCATCACTAGCCGAGTCGATCTAGCCATGTCCGTCTGTCCGTCCGTCCGTCCGTCTGTATGAACGCGAAGAATTCATTTTCCATAGTGGGGCTAAGCGCAGCCGATGTAAAGTGCGCAGCTTGCTGCGTGCGTTTGTGTGTGTGTATGTGTGACACTGAGAATGTGTATGAATGCAAGAGCTTTAAATGTATGTAACGACAGCTCAGCGCTGGGTTCGGGGTCACCCGAACATAAAGTGGTGGGGACACCCGATCATAAAGTGGTGGTATACCCGTGCCCGCCGTCACAAACAATCAGAAACCACAAGGTCTGCACATCCCGAAAACAGCTAACTAAACATAAAGAAAACTGAACGGCAACAACATAAACAAGACCAAAATTACTCCTAATATTAGTATTGGAACGGGGGCTTATATATTTCGCCACTGCGCTCCCGCCCAATCTGTGTAGCTGAACATTGTTTTTAGCCACACACTGTAACACAGCACTTTACGCGGCATCTATTCTAACGGTAGATATGCTCCTTTCTCCCATATTTACGAGCCTTCAGGCGCGCATTGTATATTCTAAATCAATTATTTACTAAGGAATTTGCTTAAAATCTTACATCCCTTATAATAATATATGTCTATATAGAGATATTTATATATACTAGCACTTCCCTGTGTGCCGTGCTATGCCCCATGTCGGTTGTTTTGGTACTGATTTTTTTAAGTTGTCAAATAACAACTTGTTTCATCCGCTCCGAGCTTGAATTCTTTGAGAATTCTAATGAATGCCAATCGTTGAAAAAGTCTAATAAGTGCCAACCGTTCGGAGCTTGTAAATTGTAAAGAGTCAAAAGCAAAACCGAATACAAATCACAAACACAAATCAGATGTACATTTTTTCCAGGTTCGAATCCCAGGTCAGGCTAGTGTGTGGATGAAGTGTTTGGGTATCTTAGCCATTCTCGCACGGGGGTCTTTCTTCGTTCCCGGTTCACACTCTGCTAATATATTGCAGCCCAGCCGACCATTTCTACTGCCACTGTTGGCTTCCATGTTGACAGGTCTAGTTGTTTTGTTTATTCGTCTAGTCATGTTAGATCTTCTGCGATTCAGACCGCCATACGTTAGGTTATTGAAATTACCAGAATTTTGATAGGTCTGATTCGACGATCTGCTTAAAAAAAACCTTAACAATATTTGGAGATATTTGTTCAACTTTTTCAGAATTTTGTTCGTTATGGCCTTTCTGATTAGATAAAGATTAAACTAGATTTTGAAATTGCTTAGTATTAAAATTTTTATAAAATAATCAGTTTTAATGAGCATCTTCTTTGCACTAGAAAGAGTTTCGCGGTTTTTAGCTTGCAGGACAAGTTTTGGTTCGCTCGGTAGTTTAAAAACAAAATTATTTTTAACTATTTCTATACTCTTTTACGAAGTGAAACTAGTATAGTGGGTTTGTGCAATAACTGTCATGCTATCCGTCCGTCTGTCTGTTTGCGCGTCTGTATGAACGCAGCGATCTCGAAAACTACATTAGCTAGAGAACCAAACTTTTCGACTATAGATTCTCCTAAGCCATACGCAGAATAAATGTATCATTTTTTTTTTATATCTTGTACCATTTCATTATTATCAATATAAAACGATTTTAAGACTTGGTTTTCTGGGTATGTCTCTGAGACAATAAGAGCTAGCGTCACTAAAGTTCGTTTAGTATGTGCTCGTAAAGGATACGGATAAAGGATACCTCTCCCCATTCGCCCCCATATCAAAAAATACCCAAATCAAGTGCTAAAGACTGGCTCTTTGGTTTATACATAGATTTGAATGCTCTTGATAATCCTAAAAATCTCATAATGATCATACTTTTAGCTTAGAAGTTTCTCAAGAATTCATTTTCCATTGTGGGGGTCAAGCGCAGCTGCTGAGAGTAAAATGTGGAGCAAGCAGGGTGTGTTTATGTGTGTATGTATGTGTGATTTTGTGTATGTATGTATGAATGCAAGGGTGTTTAAATGTATGTATCGACAGCCCAACGCTGGGTACAGGCTATCCCCTAGTCCGGCCGTCCCGACTACAGCTTGTTATACCCTGAACCCATTGAAAATGGGTAAAGAGGGTATAATGGTTTTGTGCAAATGTATGTATCAGGCAGAAAGAGGCATCACCGACCCCATAAAGTATATATATTCTTGATCAGGATCAACAGCCGAGTCGATCTGGCCATGTCCGTCTGTCTCTCCGTCTGCCCGTTCGTCCGTCTGTATGAACGCAACGATCTAGGAAACTATAAGAGCTAGAGACTTCAACTTTCGGATATAGACTTGTCCATGGCACGCGCAGATCATGTTTATTTCAAATGATCGATCACCCACACCGTTTTCCTAAAATCGATAAAAACCTACAAGAACCTCTAATTTTTTAAGCTTATTTCGTAAATTATGAGACCTAGAGACACAAAAATTAATGTGTTCTCATTAAGGATACGCAGATAACAAATATTTCGGATTTTGGATTTGCATTCATAAACACATTCACAAAGTCACACATGCACACACACACACACAAACGCACGCAGCAAGCTGCGTACTTTACACATCGGCAACGCTTGGCCCCCAATATAAAAATGAATTCTTGAATAACTTCTAAACTAAGAGTATTATGGTTATGAAAATTTAATAGGAGCGTCCAAATCTATGTACAAACCAAAGCGCAAGTCTGTAGTATTTGATTTGCGTTTTCCTGATATGAGGGCGAATTGGGCGAATTGGGGGAGCTATCCCTTTTTACCCATTTTCAATGAGTTCAGGGTATTAAAAAACATTTGTAATTGCAAGTGCAGCCATAATTCTTACTGCTTAGGCTGCTCGTCGATATATAAATGTTGTCCAATAAGAATACATTAAATCCAATTTTATCGAGATCGGTTAGGAAACACAGAAGTTATTAAAGAAAATGTATTTGTATATTGGTATTTGTATATTTGTATATATTGCTTGAGTTCCTTTTCAAATTCTAATGTGCAAATTAAATATTTATTAATCATTTATTAATCACTAGGTCGCTCGGACCAGTGAGCGAGTTGAACCATCAGTAACATTGGGCCGATGCGCCGCAATCTAAAACCGAAATAAAACTAAACTAGGGAATACAAATGAAAGTAACTTAAGCTATTGAATACGATTCACAACGGCCGTTAGAATGCTTAGCTTGCGCCTCGTGCGCTGCCGTTGTGCAGGACATCCGGCCCAGAGCAATGTCAGCGTCTATGGCTGGAGTAATATCAAGTTACAATGAACTTGCGTTAACTTCTGTTAACTGCTCCCCTTTTAAGTTAAGGCCGCCCTCGGCCGCTCCTATCTTCTCCTCCTTAATTTCCTTGGCTGTTATCTTGTTCTTCTTGTATCGACGATAGGTGACTCCAACGCATATTATAGCACAACAAATGGCTCCCAACCAGAAGGCCATTACAACATTGTAGACACTTCCGATTTCGTCCTTGACTGATGATCTTCAGGTTACGTTCATTTAAACGATGAAGGTAAGGGAGACTCAGTACGTCCTGGTGGCTGGTGACGTTCAGAAGGGGAGATGCCGCAATGCCGGGGAAGTTACTCTGGACACTGTTGAGATTCAGATATTTAGTCTCGTTGATTAGAGCCCACTTATTGAACGTGATTCGATTTGTTCCGTGAACCCAAGTACCGTTGTCAATGCAAACTTTAGCAGGCCGATCATTGATGATCTGAATTCCGTCATCAACCCATGTGATCGGGTCCAGATGACTCGGCTGCATTTGACAGTTTGCCGAACCACCAGCATGAAGCTTTTTGGCACAAGAGCTATTCGGTGATAGTTGACAAAAGGTTCCGCCCGGCGTCGAAGTACAATATTTGAGAGAGAGTAATTGATCTCCGCCTTCAGCTATAATGTTGTCGTCGATTTGTAGTACAGCATTCTCATGAGCGACTGAATACAACGTCACCTTTCTGCAAGCTATTTTGATTTTTTGAAACTTAATGATAAAGTGAAGGGCGTCAACAGATTGTAATACTTTAACGGACACAAGGTCAGCTATTGGGGTACCTGTGGGTTCATCTAGCCAAACAGATTTCAAATCCGCGTGTTCTAATATATTTGGGTTTATGATATTAATCTTTGCAAGGGTCATCGCGAGCATCAAATTCTGCATTTCCATTAGCAACATTCTATTCCGAGCTAAGAGCGTCTCGTACAAATGCCCGGAATCTATCTGCTCCTTTTTTGCAGCTTTTAATAATGTGTTGACGGTTGACGTTAGCTGGTTGATTTGTTCTTGAACTTTCGTGTTTATAGCTACCTGCCTGTTGTTGGAGTTCACCAGTTGTAACTTTGTGAATTTTACCTGTTCAAAGTCACTAGCATCAGGTGTTCCTGCAACTACTTTGAGGGCTGTCTCCAAGAAATCCAAATTCCTTGCTATCCTGTGGTGCACTCCAAGAGCTTCTACCATATCCCTGAGATGGGCAGCATCCACGCTTAGAAGCTTCGTCATGTGCGACTGCGGAAACATTTTACACAGCCCCATTGTTTCCTTCACCATTCTCTCATATTCAGAGATGTTTGCGGTGTGCCTTACGAAGCTGAATTCTTCCCATACCAGAACTTCGCCCTCAACAATGGGGATATATTTGGCGTGTGAGTAATCGGTCACTCGCGCCGCAGCACCCACGAGAAAGAGAGAAACCCAGACTTGCGGAAAACAGACAAAACGGACTGTACTATTAATATGTGTCTCCTAATGATAGCCCCAAGCGGCTTAAAATCTTAAAGGTAATGCCAAGTGGCGCAAAATATTGAAATTTAAAACTAATGTCAAGTTGCGTAGGGTCAATATTTAATTTTAGCTCTCGCCCTACTTAAGGTTGTCCTTATGGACCACCCTCCCTCCAATGAGAACGGTCGTGCCAAGGTCTACCTCTACGACTCGTTCTTCACACAAGGGCGTGAGTTTGTTGCCCAGACTGCGGTTTCTCTTTTCTAGGTCTTCCTCTGCTACTTCAAAAACCCTATTTTGACGCTGGGTGTTCAGCCTGGCTCGGAGCGCGTCTTGCGCACTCTTTAACTATTTCCTCCTGAGGTTCACCTGCGGGCACATGGATGGCATCAACAGTTCTCTTGTTGATAAATGAATGTATTGCCTTGTTATACTTAACTGTAGCCATCATTATGATTTCGACTGAGTCATTAATGTTTCTGTCCAGCTTGAGGCAACGTGCAAGCGCGGCCAAAGTGCTTTGGAAGCGCTCGAATTGGCCATTGGAGGTGCTATGCAGCGGAGGTGCATTAGCAATATGGACTCCGTAGTTGTTTAACAACAGGGTCTTTATTGTCAGTGAATTCAGTGAAGGCTCGTTGTCGCAATACATTATCTTGGCTCGTGGAAAGAAATTCATGAGCTGCAGCAGCGGGACTTTCAAGTCCTCGATAGTGCGTGACTGAATTGGTTGTACTACTGCAAATTGAGAAAACTTGTCAACACATGTCAAAAAAAACTTTTTGTCTATGGAAAAACTATCAATATGCAGAAGTTCCCCAGGACTCTCGGGAATCGGCGTCTCCCCTAGCTCCTGTTTTCTCGGGTGTCTATCGTATTTGGCCGTTGAACAGATTCTACAATTTTCCGCAATTTCTTTAGCTTTTTTTTTTGCCATTTTTGGAAAATAGTACTCCGAGAGGACTTGCTTAACATTTTCTTGAGCTGCTCTGTGCGCTCTATTATGTTCTGCAATGAGAATTTCCCTCCTCTCGTTTACATTGAAAATGTCTGCAACTCGATTTTTGCAGTGCCAAAACTTTGTGCCTGGAAACATGCGCACTAAGCCATCTTGCACCTGTGCTAGCGTGTACAGATCGCAATAAAGAGCATTCCCCGCCTTTAGATTAACTAAGTCACTGAGTTCATCAAGAAGGGCTGCGCCATCAGTGAAGTTCACTTCATGACGTCGCTTGTCTCCGAAAAGAACGAAGTTGCGCTTCGCGGCGACTCGTGCCTCTTCAATGACGATTTGGTTTTGGAAACAGTTGAGCGGCTTTTCAGGCGACTCAATTGTGTGGGTCAATGACAGCTCGCTATGAACTGTGGCTGCGCAGGAATCGGCATTTAGTTCGTCTAGGGCGTTGAGCTGCTGTCGCGATAGCGCATCAGCAACTAAATTTTCCTTGCCTGGCTTATAACACATTCGTGCATTCGTTTCCTCAATGCGCGCTTTCCATCTTTTAATTTTGACGTTCGGGTTTGACTCCGAAACGGCAAAAGTTAACGGCTGGTGGTTCGTGAAAATGTTTATGTCTTTTACACCATATAGGTAGTGACGTAGCTTGCCAAAGGCCCAAACTATAGCCAATAGTTCCCGCTCGTTGACGGCGTAGTTCACCTCTGGGGGCCGCAATATTCTGGAAATCATTGAGATGGGGCGACCATCCTGGGAAAGCACTGCCCCTATGCCGTAGGCTGAAGCGTCTGTTGTTAGATCAAACGGCATCTTATAGTCAGGGTATCGGAGCAAGACATTTTCTGAGGACAAAATGTTGCGCAGCTTTTGAAAAGCGTGACGCTGAAGATCGGAGAATTCTACCGGGATGTTTCGCGATCTATGCTTACTAACTGACCCATTCTCACCCTTTATGACGTCAGAAATTGGCTTTGCTATTGAAGCAAAGTCTTTGATGAAACACCTATAGTAACTGGCCAGACCAAGAAATGATCTGACTTCGAATACATTCTTTGGTTCTGGGAACTCTTGAATTGCTCTGACCTTTTCCGGGTCCGTTGTGGCTCCATTGCTGGTTACCAAAAAACCAAGAAAACCTACGTTTTTCTTAAAAAAACGCGATTTTTCCTTGGAGACTCTCATATTTGCCTCGTACAGGCTCTTTAAGATCCACTCCACATGTTTGATATGGGAATATTTATCTTTCGAGAAGACTATGACATCTTCGACATAGATATAGCAAGATTTGCCAATCTGCTCATGCAGTATGTCGTCGACCGTTCTTTGGAAGATGCTGGCTGCATTCTTCAACCCGAAGGGAAGGCGACAAAATTCGTACTTTCCCCCGTTAACTGCGAACGGTCACGCTCTGCTACCGTGATCTGGACTTCAGGTCCAATGTCGAGAAGTATTTAGCCTTACCAAGATTCCCAAGAATCATTGGAATGTTAGGCATGGGGTATCTGTCCGCAATGGTTTTCTCATTGAGTTTTCGGAAATCCATTACAAGACGCATGTTTTTGTTACCGAACTCATCTGTGCCCTTTTTGTGAACCACCCAAATGGGGTTGTTATAGGGTGAAACATATTTTTCTATAATACCGTTTTTTAGAAGGCTTTGTATTTCTTTGTTAACAAATTCTGCTCCCATAGGATAGGGATACAATCGGACATAAACTGGTTTTTGTCAGTGGTTCTGATAGTGGCCACCACTGACGTATTGTAGGGAAGTGCTTCTTTCGGATATGCAAAGGCTTTGTGTCTACTTTTTAGCATCTTAAGAAATGCGTCTTTTACTGCATTGGGCGCGTCGGCGCAATCAACATTTGTAAAGTTAACGTCCGCGCACCTGTGGAACTCGATTGGTTCCGTTACTGAGCCACATTTGAGTTGGCCAGAGGAAAAATAAAGCGACACTCCTGCTTGCATGAGTAGGTCAAGCCCTATGATTCCATCAAATGTCGACAAATCAGGGAGCAAAAAGAATGTGGCCTTTTGGCCGAACAAAGATACGAGGCACTTATGTGTGATCGTAGAGGTGCCGTGAATCGAGTGCTACCATTGTCGTCAGCGACTTGCCGTTCCGCTGTTGCAGCAGCGTTAGCATAAGCCTCTGGGTCTTGATCCGGCTCGTGAGCTATATGATTGACCCTTTGCCTTCTCTGTCCATTGAACGTCCAGACGTGGCTGTTCTTTTATAGGCTTGAGGAGCGCTAGAGTTGACGTACGCTAGTGCCTGTGATGGCTGTAGGAGCTTTGACAAGGAAGGATTGACGTCCATTGGTACCTGCGACTCGCCACCTTTGTTCCACCTACCGCTCTGCTGTTCAGAATGATTCTGCGGCTTCTGTTGTTTAGTGAAGTGAGGATTTTTGGAGCCGCTGGGTTGCGGATCTCCCTGTTGCTGACTCCTATCTTGCTGACGGCCTTGCGGCCTTGGGGTTATTCCACGTTCCCTATCTTCTTGCCCTTTAGCGAAACTTGCGGCAAAAGTGTACCTTTCATGGTTTGCCTCTACCTTTTGTGCTAGAGCGAGGGCCGACGGCAAGTCCCTGGACTTTGCTGCGAACAGGACATCCGTCAGGCTGCGCTTGAGGCCTGAGACAAACACACGCAACGCATCATCTCTAAACTTTGTACAGAGCGCTTGTGCCATGCTTGGCTCATAAGACATGTTGACCTTATTGGTGATGAGAGTAAGCTTTTCCTCCACCTCGTCGTAGTATTGGAAAATTGTTAACGAGCCCTGTCTAAGGATGCTCATTTCTTGTTCTATAACATGAATGCCTCTCTTGTCTCTGTATGTGAAATCGAGACGATTTATTATGGCATCAAAATTCATTACTGTGCCAAACTGATCCAAGACGCCGTCAGCTGTCCCTCTAATCTTGCTCTTAATAATAATAACTGCCTGATAGTGGCGCGAGCTGCCGTCGTATGGTTTATAAATTGCATATGCCGCTACCGCAGCTTGCCTCCAAGAGGCGTACGTCTCCGGTACCCCCGTAAACTCTGGCAAACATTTCACAGCGTCCAAGGGATCATTACATTGGACGTCGTTTTTGATTTCGACCGGCTTGAATGCTTCAACTGGCGGTGTTTCTATGTTGGTGGCAGCTATTCTGCCTGCCAATTCTTGTATCTGAGCGCTTATGGATGCCCTCAGCTCTATATCCCTTTGTTATAATACTACGCTCTGTGCCTCCAAGGCGCTGGCCACTGCGGCCTGCACAACAGCCTTAAGCTGGTCTAGATCCATTCCTATGTTTCGCTTGTTGTCCGCGATTTCTCGCGAGAGAGCAGGCTGCGGTTCTGTTTCCCTATCTATAGTAGAACGGTCCCTGTAACAGCGAAACGCGTTGTTCATGGGTTACGCTGTCAACAATAATATCAACACAGTTTCAAGGGCAGATCAACCACAGCAAATTGAATAAATACTGGCAACGGAATGCTTATCGAAAGTTGCTAATGGGTGCAGAATAACGTCACTCAAAAGTGAACTGGGCGCACAATTATGTGTTGCAATTTTTATTTTTATGTATTTTTTGATTTGCCGCGGTCACGAATGCTCTCTATGATCCCCCGCTGCCGTCTATGAGTGACAATGTTCTTCGCTGCCCAAACTTGCTTGCGCGCTAGGTTGGTGACAAGTCGCTGCCCGAAGAGCTCCAGCGGCTTCAGTGTAACAAGGGAATTTTTATCGCACTTGTGTCAATGACCAAAATTAGCGTAGGTCAGGCACAGCTTTGTTATTCACACTGGTGGGTCGATTATTTTATTTGACACTGCACAACACAGAGTGTCCGAATTATAAAATGGTTCGAAAAACGGGGCCCAACGTTTTTAAATTAAATATTTATTAATCATTTTTTAATCACTAGGTCGCTCGGACCAGTGAGGGAGTTGAACCATCAGTTACATTGGGCCGATGCGCCGCAATCTAAAACCGAAATAAAACTAAACTAGGGAATACAAATGAAAGTAACTTAAGCTATTGAATACGATTCACAACGGCCGTTAGAATGCTTAGCTTGCGCCTCGTGCGCTGCCGTTGTGCAGGACATCCGGCCCAGAGCAATGTCAGCGTCTATGGCTGGAGTAATATCAAGTTACAATGAACTTGCGTTAACGTCTGTTAACTTGCATGTGTGCTCTTTTCTAAGCTCAGATTTTAAAATGGGCGGTAAAGTTGCTGCTGTAGCTCGATTGTAGAGGTGATACCTGGCGGGCTTCCAGACGCGGGTTCGCTGTGTCAATGGAGTTTTCTTGCAGTTTATAAATTTATATTTTTCTTTTTAAGACTTAACACACTTATTGGTCCAAGATCAACTCAAAGCTGGGACATCGGCGATTTAAAATACATACTCTGGAGCAACAAAATGGGGAAAAATTGGTATTTGGCATGCACACTCTTAAAAGGCTTTCGCAGATCAACTGAAACCAACATTTGAAAGATAGAGTTTCCTAGTTTGTGAAAATTTTGCGAAAAATTTCACAAGTATACTAAAATTTGTATGTAAATAATTAAAGCAAGCGCGAAGCGCTATCATTTATTTCTGTATGTGTGAATGAATGCAGTTGGTTTTAATTAAATGTATGTAACGACAGATCGCCGCTGGGTTCAGGGTATCTCCTACTCGGGCACTCCCGACTAGAGCCATCTTACTTGTTTTTATACCCTGAACACATTGAAAATGGGTGTTGCAGCAATTAATAACATCAATACAAAACTTTATTTTAACTCGCTTCGCTTCTTTTCTTGCAGCTTCGTTCTCGATGATCCAAATTCAGAGTCGTTCTTCTTTTTGTACTCATATATCGATACCAAACTAAAATAATAATAATCCATGCTTTATACCATTTAGCATATACGATAATAACAGTTAAACTTTCAAACTTAATAATAAAATAAATAATATTCCGTGACATAATCCGCCCCGAGTGTTGAGTTTCAACGCGATAATTCTTATCGCGGGCTGTGATTTGCAATCTACAAAGGCTGCTGACTGGTCTGTGGTTAATGTTACTTGACGTTTTCGCCTCGGCCACACGCACGTTGTCTTCCCCAGTGAAAGTCCTCAGCACAATTCCCAGTGGCCAATCTCCTCTAGGCATTGGATTTTTTATAGCGGCGATTTCGACAGCTCATAGATTTTCGCAGTCCTTTGTCCATTTTGGACGATTGATCAGCGTTGGCAAATACTTTTTTAGGAACCGTTTCCACAATCACTCGATCAGTACTTGAGTTGCTCTCCATGTGCGCTTTTTAAAGGTAGTAAATCTCTCTTTCGGCAGCCATCCCATTTTTGGCAGTAACGGTTTTACTTTTTTTCATCTGCACCATAGACATTCGTTTATACATGTTTTAATACATTTTAATTCATTTAATTCATTTTATGCATCCAGTAGTTTTGCATAAATTCATGTACTACCACCTGCACACTTGTGTGTTGAGCTTGTTCGTGCAAATGGCGTATCAGAAGCTTCGTGTATTCATGGTCACCATCCAATACGATTAGACTTGTCTGCATTATATTGCTGGCTCGTTGAATTCAGCTTTCTTTACGAAGAATATCGTCTAAGTCAACGTATAAGTAGTATTTTGTCAGACGTTGATTCCCAGCTATTTTGCCGATTTTGATTAATTTTATGTCAGCATTGAAACACGTCTTATGAACAGCTTTGTGTCAATGTTTTGACCAAGATTATTTCGTCAACTTGCAGATCGCCTCTTTATATTTGAGTTTTCGATGCTTTTGCTCTGAAGTTTTCTACGAATCTTTTTATCCAACCAGTTACTCGCAAAAATTTCATATATTTTGATACTCTCATTGCGATACTTTCTAATACATGCCTCTGTTCTTGTTCGTTGGCTTGCAGAAACTTTTGCCCTTTTATCCATTGCTCCAGTTTTTTTTTTTTTTTATCACGTGTAATAATGTCAGCGATGTTCTCATCTGTTGGTACCCAGTTCCATTCAGATCTTTTGGATTTCTTGCAGATCTCACCAATTCGGAAAGCCACGAAGGTTTCCATTCGTGCATCGCTGTTGATCCATGAAAGGGCTGTTCGTGAATCTGTCCAGAAGAATAGCTTGTCGAAACGTATAGCTATATCTCGATTGCACAGCAATTTCCGTTGAAGACATTTTAACCTTTGCTCAGCCATTGGTCTGCTATTTGGCATTTGTATGTTGTCATCTTTCCATGGTAGCTTTGCTTTATAATGATCAGCTACCTTATCTATCGACGCATATACTTTGCTGATGGCCAGTTGCTCGTCTACTGATTTATCCACATTAGTTTGCACACTTTAGACCATGCATAGCCCATCCAAGTTTTGGCTTTGACATGATTGCGCCATTGGCTCCAGTGTTGACGATGGATGTTGTTGTCCAATCATCAGCATATGCTTAGTATTATGGAGCTTATGTAAATTTTTGTGTACGGGTATTGTTCTTGTATTTTCTAGTAGTTGAATTGCTAGTAGGAAGGTTTAGGTCCTTTATTAAGCAAACATTTTGTACGTCATATTTTTGGATTCCGCTGCTAATTTTAATGTTTGCAGTCTCGGCATTTTGCCCATAAGATTACAACCAGCCTGTCCAACCAAAGCAGAATGGTTCATTATTTCCCTGTATTCCGACTTCTCTTGCTATACCCATGTCCAACATTGTAGTTGTTCTTCCTTTATCCAGGAACGCAAGCATTTGTTTTTCTCATTTAGGCCCGTACAACATTTTGAGGAGCACCTGTTGTCCATCAATTCATTATGCTTGTTGCCAAGAGATTGCATGTTTAGCATATTGACGACAGTGTTTTGTTGATTAATATCAGGAGGCATTGGGGATGCCTGTTTTTGTCACATTTTCGACCAGACCGGCTTCCGCTCCAAGGCAAATGAGATATATGATTGGCTTAAAGGTGTTAATTTGGTTGATTGTCCTGATTTTGAAAACTTCTGCGATGCAACGGAAAGAGGCGGAGACGTCGAACGACTTAGTGCAGCAGTGGTGTTCAGTAATGTTTTACTCACCAATCCCTTAACTCGAATGCCATCCGTTGCACTGCTTCGCTTTGCTCTTCGATTAGGTCTGCTGAAGCACCTTCATTTGATGCGTTGTTTAGCTGACGCTTTAAATCAAGCATTTCTGTTTCCTTGTTACAAATTTCGTTTTGAATGTGTAGGTTTTCATCATCTAATGCTCCAATTTGTTTTATATCATGTGGTCCCATTATGAATTCGTTTTGATAATTGTATGAAATTGCGTCGACAATTTTGACCGCAATATGCATACACTCTGTATCACCTTGAATTTCCATATTTAGGAACGCACATACACGACGCAACGCATTGGCGCCAAGTTCACTTGCAATCGCCTCTGCATGCTATTGTTTTTGTCCTCCGTCGTATTGTTAGCCATTAAATTTACGAAGATCACGCTTGACGAAGTTTTCTATGACGAAATTCCGAAGTATTGCGAGATAGACGTCGTTTTCTGATAATTGCCAATTGTTGAATTTTTGTAATGGACTGTATTTCTCGCGTTAAAGATTCGATTCGAAGGATCATTTATGTTGCAGCAATTAATAAAATCAAAACAAAACTTTATTTTAACACGCTTCGCTACTACAGCTTCGTACTCGTTGATCCAAATTCAGAGTCGTTCATTTTTTTGTACTCATATATCGATACCAAAATAAAGCATAATCGATAATAACAGTTAAACTTTCAAACTTAATAATAAAATTAATAATATTCCTCGACAATGGGTAAAAAGGGTATAATGGTTTTGTGCAAATGTATGTAACAGGCTGAAGGAATCATGCGAAAACGAGTTACGACAACCACGAGCGGCTTGTTGGTCCTCTATCTCAGGACTGCCTACCCAATCTTCCGTGCTACGATGTACTGGCTTAGGTGGAAGAGGTGGCCCCTGAAACTGCGTGCTATGCATATTGCTTTTGGGTGTGGCCCCGAAACTCGGTTGCATTACAGACGCAGAATGGATAGTGTTTGGTGTCGGCAACTTATGTGGAACTTCGCTTGACCATATTACTGTTTTGGTTTCTCGTGCCCTAGCTGTACCTACTTGATACCTTGTTCAGAAGCTGCATCATGTTCTTCATACAAGCCCTGATCTCGTCCCTGATAGCGTCACTTATTCCTTCGCATAACTACTGTTTATGTGGCATGAATAAATGTCATTAATTTCATTTTCGTATTTAGCCTTTCTTTTAACAATATTTCAATCTCTTTTACAACCTTTTTCGTCAAAAAATTATTTTCATTCTTTTTATACGCTGAACCCATTGAAAATGGGTAATATAATGGTTGTGTGCAAATGTATGTAAGACGCAGAAGGAGACATCGCCGACCCCATAAAGTATAAATATTCCTGATCAGCATCACTAGCCGAGTACCCATGTCCGTCTGTCTGTCCGTCCGTCTGTATGAACGCGTCAATTTCAGAGACTACAAGAGCTATAGAGCTGAACTTGGACTTTCGTATATATAATTCGTATATACCAGATCAAGTTTATTTCAAATGATCGATAACTTGTCCCGTTTTCTTATAATCAGTGTTTATCGGTTTTTTTACCATATTTTTTGAGCATATCTCAGAGACTATAATCCGGAAATCAAGTACTACAGACTTGCGCTTTGGTCTGTACACAGATTTCAACGCTCTTGATACGTCCAGAAAATTTCATAACGATCCTATTCTTAGTTTAGAAGTCATTTAAGAATTAATTTTTCTATAGAGGGGGCCAAGCGCAGTTGCTTGAGCATATCTCAGAAACAATAAGAGCCAGAGCCACCAAATTTGGCTAACGCTGCTATATAAATGTACGAAAAGAATGCATTAAAACAAATTTCTGCCAAACCGGCTAAGAAACACAGAAGTTATTAAAGGAAATTTATTTATATTTTTTTATTTTATTTTACTAAGTGCGGCTGTGGTGTCGTGTGTATGAATGCAGAGGGGTTTAATTAAATGTATGTAACGACTGCTCGGCACTGTGTTCAAGGTATCTAGACTAGAGCCATCTCACTTGTTGTTGTATATAGTTAGACATGTGTTTAGCACACGTCTAACGTATTATTCGTTAGATATCTGGCGTCGCCGATTTGCAAGGTGCGTTTTGTTGCTGAAGAAAAAAAGTAGGCAAGAGAGTTTTGACGAGAAACAACTTCATTTTTAAATTGATGTCATTTTGTATTACGGCTAACTTTTTTGGAACCAGTTAACGACGTGGCGAGGTATGGGTGCTCTTCTTAACATATGTAAATAATAAGCAACTAAATTGGGCACTGGTCAATATAGTATAATGTAGTAGCGCTGACAATGCTACAATTGGCCACTAACTTCGTGTCTGCGATCATCGCGGAGGCGTAATATGAGCATCGCACGAGGTGCAAGCACAGCATTATGCTGGACGGCATCCGGCGTTGCGACATAGTAGAGTAGGGCTAGCGAATAATATTTATACATTTGTCAAATTAGTTTTTAACATATCTTGCGCTAACATAGTCGGTGTCGGTGTCGAATATAATAAATAAAGTTAACTCACCAAATAACCATCGTGTTATTATTTGGCAAGTCGAACCGACTGCCATCAACCAACCCAAATAAATCGAACTACTCAAATACTCGCCAAGAGTCTGGCGATATAACTGGCGCCCTACTGTAAAACGAAATCTGCGGGAAGAACAGTTTTGAATATTTTGTAACATCAAAAATAATTACGAAACATATTTGTGCGAAAACAGTTTGTGAGTAACCTTGCGCAAGCAAATTCCAAGAAAAACTTAAAAGCAAATCGACGAGTCCCGAAGCCACGAGCCAAAATACAGGCATTAAAATCAAATTCCATTATCACCAAAGCGGACGGCTTTGGGCAGCGGCGAACCAATGCCTTGGCACAGAAGAATTGAAACAAGAAGAATTCGAGATGCTCCACTACGACGACAACATTAAGGCAACCAGTCATGTAAGTGAAAATATTAACTACTATTATTTTAAATATTCCGTCAAATGTTGTTTTAAAACAAGGTAGAACGTTGCAGTCGGGTGTAACCGACACCGGATTACTCGTTCACAGTGTAATAACAACTAAAACATGTACTATGTACTAGCACTATGTCAGCGACACCAACCGTTTCGTTTTTGACGAAATGCACGTTCAGTTATCTAATAACCTAACCTATCCAATAAGAAAACGTAAACATAGAATTCCAATTGAAACGAAACGAGTGTAACAGAAGTCTGTGGCATGTGGCTAGCGCCGAAACAGCTGCGTTTGGTGCACATGATAAACACTACTTATGTTAATATACATTTTTTTATGTTTTATTATGTAGGATAACAGTTAAATTTGTGTTAATGTTAAGGACTTTAAGTAATAAATATATGTATATTTATGTGTGTATGTATATATAAGTTAACTGATAAGTTAATATAATAGTTGTTGTTGGATTGC
Organism: Drosophila colorata; assembly: GCA_035041545.1. Classification (NCBI taxonomy): domain Eukaryota; kingdom Metazoa; phylum Arthropoda; class Insecta; order Diptera; family Drosophilidae; genus Drosophila; species Drosophila colorata. Next base: position 73,329 of record JAWNLD010000673.1, read on the forward strand.
CCTAAGCAATCCAAGCGTTTATAATTGTTCGTTGGGTTGCCTTAAGCAATCACAGTACTAAGCGTCTGCATCAGCGATCTATAGCTGCAATGGTCAGCGGCGGTAATCGGACACTTTTGTAATTATCGCAAGAGTCTTCCGCTTATTGCCTATGATTATGCTGAGTCGGCTTGCCGACCATGACATTGTGGCGTGATGCGCGTGTCAGACTTGGCTTTAGAGTTAGGCATTTTTGATTTGCATTTTAGTTTTATATGAAGCGCGCAAAACATAAGTCGCGAGAATAAATATACTGCTCCGACACTTGTCGATAAAATCTTATCTTTTATTATTGTCTGAGCCCAAGGCCAGCAATAGAAGTCAGTCAACTTCACAACCTAATCAACAGCAACATCTCCGGATCAAGGAGCGATAGCAATATCCCTGGGTCAAGGAGAACAACGCGGGATTCACGCATACAATCGAATAACAACGCGGGACACCGCATTCATTAATAATTTATATACTTGACAGAGAATGCGAATAATTAAAAATAATAATTTTAGCTGCATTTTATACTGCACTACTAGTTGATCACATTGTGACAAAACTCAACTCAAGTAACATGTACGACAATGCAAAATCAATTAGCAATCAGCCGCATACAAATTCTAACAATTCGAAATAGTGTAGTGGTCAGCCTCTGTAAGCAGTGACAACAAAACAAAAATAATTACCGGAAATATGCAATAGTTGGCTCTAGCAAAGTTGCACTGGCATCATTGGTGTTGTGCACATAACGAGTTTTGGATATTGTGGGCGCGGTAGTGGGCGTAGCCAAATAAGTTTTGGTGCGATCTTTAGAGGTCATCAGCAATCTGTCGGCATCTAGCTTTAAAAGTGAGGGAGAAATACAGATTTAATCGAATTGCCACGCCCCCAGTGGGCGCACCCCGAAAACCTTAGCACTATATCTGTCGAAGGTATACAAGAGTATATATTTCAAGTCTCTAGCTTCAATAGTGGCGAAAAAATTGCGTTCATACGGACAGACAATATACTAGTTTCACTTCGTGAACGAGTATAAAAATAAAAACAAAGTAAGATGCCTCTAGTCGGGCGTCCCCGACTAGGAGATACCCTGAACCCAGCGGCGAGCTGTCGTAACATATGTTAAAGCTCTTTGCATTCATACACACATTCACAAAATCACACATACACACACACATAAACGCACGAACTAATCTGCGCACTTTATTCCACTATGGAAAATAAATTATTGAATAACTGCTAAACTAAGAGTATGATCGCTATGAAACTGTCAGTGTTTAATAAGAGCATCCAAATCTATGTACAAACCAAAGCGCAAGTCTGTAGTATTTGATTTGCGGTTTTTTGATATGGGGGCGAATGGGGAGAGGTATCCTTTATCCGTATCCTTTACGAGCACATACTAAACCAAATTTAGTGACGCTAGCTCTATTTGTCTCCGAGACATACCAAGAAAACCAAGTCTTAAAATCGTTTTATATTGATAATAATGGAATGGTACAAGATATCAAAAAAAAAAAAATATCGAAAAGTTTAGTTCTCTAGCTAATATAGTTTTCGAGATCGCTGCGTTCATACAGATGCACAAACGGACAGATGGACGTACGGACAGACGGACATGGCTAATTCAACTCAGTGCGTCGTGCTGATCAAGAATATATATACTTTATGGGGTTGGATATGCTTCCTTCTGTCTGTTACATACATTTGCACAAAACCATTATACCCTTTTTACCCATTTTAAATGGGTTCAGGGTATAAAGAGTAATTGAATAATTGTTTGTCATTGCCAATAATTAGATTTTACCATGGTGTGCGTGTTTTGGTTCAATATTTTAAATAAAGCCATAATAAATACAAATTATTTACGCCCCGATAAAATTTAAAATATCGCATCGCAAATGCTAAGGAATTCAGAGCGAACGGCATGTGCAACGAATTTATTTTCTTTTGTCTGTGTATCGGCAACCAACAAGAACATTTTAATTCTGGACGTTTACTATAATATTTTTGAAAATTAAACGCAACAAATTGGCAGTGTTGACTCTACGAGGAGACCCGATAGCATAACCGGCGATAAAAACGACTTAATTTGCAGCCTGCAAAAATTAGAGGTAACAGAAAGTTCACAGTCTAGAAGTTATAACAATCAAGAAATCATGGACGCGTCATTAATACAGGCATTTATAGCAAAGGCAGAGGCAGGGCAATGCGATCGAAACCCAAAGACGAGTATAAAAGAAAAATACAGGAGCTCACAAACTGCATACAAAGGGTGTCTATAGAGGAGCCTGAGATAGAAGTGTACGAATATGTGACCCTGGAAGCGTGTGAACTTTGCTACGAAACTCTCGACGCTGTAAAAGATCTCTTAGAATATAAAGGTTCTCAAGAACACTATGTGTCTTGGCGCCAAGGGGAAAGGCGGCATCTAAACCAATTACCAATTACTAGGGGAGCTCACGCCATTATCAGGCGATACTAATCATAAGAAATAAAAGAAGGGCCACACCTGACATTGCGCGAGCATCTAACAGCTTAGATTGTATTTTATGTGTGCAGCCGATTCACTTGATTGATTCACAACTTACGAAACAGGGAACTTGGCACACGCAGGGAGGACAACATAACCCTCTTACGACGTTGTTGAGAAAAAGTTCACATTGTCAACAAAGAAAACTATCATGGAGTATGATACCTCTCTGGCACAGCACATGTATGATAAGTAAGGGTAAGGTAGGTTGAACTGGTTAACCGCTGCAGCAGTTACACATAGACCAAATTTAGTCCTTAGTTTTACTGGATATTTATGGTTGTTAGGAGTCTTTGTGATCCTGTAGTATGCGCATGCGTTTGGCAAATGCCAATAGCGCATTTGGAGTGTGCCTGGCCGCGTCTTCCAGCGATGCGAGCCAGTGTTAATTGAAGTATTTGGCTCCAGTGTTGTAGCAACTGCTCGCCCTTTACAATGATAAGTACAGATCAGACGGACTTCGCATGTTCATATCTGGACTTAGAAATAATCTTACCTATGTTCTCTTCTCAAGTCAGCTCAAAGATCGTCTGATCAGAGGCGTTAGAGAGTTTATCATTTAGCTCAAGACGACGCTCGGCAGGAAGAGCACACAGTATCCGCAGCTGTCACAGAAATCGAATATGATAATGAAACGGATAACAGTGACTCAGCTATTTTTTTTAGCGGGGAGGTCTTTAAAATTTTTAATAGACACTAGGGCTATTTAATACACAGTGTCAACAATATATATTCCGTAAGTGAATGCTTACCTTTCTACCTTTGATGGTATAATTTTCCTGACCTAACGAAAGGGGGAAAATGCACTTCAGTGGTAGATCGGAACGGATCCAGTACCACAAGTGCCAAAACATTAATTTATCAGAGAAGAATCGATGATGTGCGCCGAGAACATATCGGCAAGACTTGTTACGTCTACGTCGTTGATGTCATAATTTTTTTTTCCAAGAATGTTAGAATTATTGAAGAGATTTTAAAAATCTTCAGTACGCTAACATGAGGGCTTCCAAAAAAAAGGCACAATTTTTAAAAAAAAAGTGTCGAATACTTAGGTTTTGTTGCCCAGTAGCGGCACTTAAACTAGTTTCGACAAAGTAAAAGCGATTCAGGAGTTTGTTCATCATTCTAACCTTTTCGCAGTAATATTCTTTCTAGGACTTGCTAGTTTTTAGAGGTGCTTCGTAAAAGTTTTTGCCTCAATAGCTAAACCTCTGTCCAATATATGAAAAGGGTAAAACGGCAGAATAAGTTAACAAAGGTCAAAAAGGGTTCCCATAATGCTCGATGAAAGGCAGTTTCACGCCTCCGACAAATTACGAAACATCCTGGCGTTCAAGGATGTTATTCTCCACTTACCTGGACTTGAAATACTGTTTGATTTAACAACAGACGCATCACCGTCTGGTATAGAAGCGGTATTGTCGCAAGGTAATAAGCCCATCACAATGATTTCTAGAACCCTGAAAGATAGGGAACTGCACTATGCAACTTACGAAACAGAGTTGCTGTCGACAACAGAGCAGCTTTTACTTCCGAATCTATGTTAAAAACTTTTATGGAATCGAGATAGTTAGCGTTCCATCTCTACATAGCACGTTAAATGGATAGTGGAGCGTCTGCACAGCATTTAAGGTGACATGACAGGTGCTTGTCAATGCAAAGAGGGATTTTGTACCACTTGGTCGTGGGGAGTATGCGTGTTGAAGAAGTACATTCAGCACCACTAGAGATAGCAGAAGATATAAGAAAAAAATCCACAAAGCGCAACAATTGCAGTTGGATAGGAACAATCCGTCTAGACAGAATAGGGTATTCGAGGTCGGCGAGAAGGTGTTGCTACAGATGAATAAAAGGCTTGAAAATAAACTCACCCTCTTTCGCGTAGAAAATAATATAAGCTGATTTGGGAACAACTGTTCTCATAAGAAGGTTGGTGGTCTATAAGAACTTAGCTGAAGAAAAAAGGCCCGAATAAAGCTTTGTATATATTTTCTTTATATTCCTCTAGAATAGTACTATTACTCCTTTATTTCATAGTATAGAGTACATTTTTACTTTTTCTTTGGCTAGGAATCGTCATTTACTTTTTCTATCGAATGCAAAATTGATAGACTATACCCTCTTAAAGTACATCCCTATATATGACGGTACCGCACTAGTTTGGGAAGAAACTTACTATCTAAGATAAAGAAATCTGGGGGAGTATGATATACAGGAAACAACTGATATAAAAGACATATTTCCGCAATCACACATGAGGAAGCAGACACACGACACTTAAAAACGCTACTATCCACACTGAGTGTCCACAATAGGAATGCTAGGAGCATAAATAGACTCTGATTTGAAAATGATTGCAGGGATACCTAATTATGACGACCTTTAAAAAACTTATCTGACAGGGGCTCAACTGATTAGTGAAAACAGTAGACAAATAGTTATAAACACCAAAAATACAAGATCAGATTAACGCTCAGACCAAGAATGTAAACGAAATCTTAAAGGGCAAGCAAACAGAAAATCGATACTTTCCATCTATATAAAACCCTTTGGGCAAGAATTATAATACTGACACTGGAACTAGGGAATCTTATGGTAGCGATCACGTTGGCCAATATAAATGCAGTAAATCCCACAATAATTGACGAAGGTGTTTTAAAAGTAATACTGGATAAAGACTTCACAGGTATTAGTGAAACCCAATTAATGAATGTATCTAGAGTTAAAGTTTTAGCAAGTAATGACATAATCCACTTTATCATAAAATGTCATAAAGCTTCGCATGTTTTTAAGAAGATAGAAGTTTTCCGAGTCGTGTAATTTTACAAATACCAGAAAACAGAGTGCGACAATAAAATTATCGCGGTCAGCTCATGCAGCGGATCGACTAACATCGCGTTCTGCAGGGTTGCAATCGGCAACACATGCGCCCAATAACTACATCATGGATCCGTGGCACACTGCAACTCTCAACCGAACCACCAGTGCCCAATTACCACAGTGGACGAGGGTGTCATCGTAATCAACGACAGTCCTGTCAGAGTTCATTGAAAACAGGTATGACAATAACAACGCGTGGACTACATAAACGGCACCAAAAACGTAAATTTCAACGGTGCCCATAAAAACAGTCCCGCTTCAGCTGCATAGTCGTCATCATAGAACATCAGAAACTATTATACACAAGTTAAGTGTAGAAAACATACGACACATCGAAAAGTTGAGGTCAGAATTGAACACGAGACCAGTGGTGGCGAAACCAAGAAGTAATTCAAACGATGCTCAAGGATCTGGGCATGCTCGACGGTAGCGCTGACCAGGCTCCCTGACTCTGTGTCCGCGATCTTCGCAAAGGCGAACAGCCTCGCACTGAATCCGGCGTTGCGAAGTGTAGAGTAGAGCTAGCGAGTAATATTCACATATTTGTCAAATAAGTCTTTAAAATGGCTCGAATACTCGCCAAGAATCTGGTGATAACTTACTTTGTTCACAAGCCTGTAACAACAAATAATTGTTCTTATATGAGTATGAGTCTAAAAAAAATTGTTGAAAAAAAACTTTCAGAACACCCAGCCAAGTCAGAGGAAAAATTTACGTAGTATATTAAAAAAAAACACCAGCAGCCAAGAAATTACCCTACTAATCTTAACTGCCTTCCCTGGAGTCCATAGATGCACAGCGGGGGTCGGGATTCCCTAGCTCTTGCGGGGTGGGGAGGGGTTGCTGTGTCCGATGGCTCTATTTACATAATTAATTATTATAGAGTCCCTGCTGAAACTAAATAGAGGAAGCTATACTTCCAAACGAACTTACCAAAAAAAAAAAAACACACCTAATTTAAGTGGCAATAACTGTTCGCACGCACTTATTGATGAGGCTCCCTAAAACTAAACAGCAGTCTGAGGTTTGCAGGATTTGGTGGAGTTCGATCCTCGCTTTCTGTTACCCACCCAACCATGAATCTCTCATGTACTTGTACATGTACCATGAATATCATTGTACTACGTACAAAAGCTAGACACCTAAACTTTGCAACTTTAGATTCTCTTAATCCATACGCAGTACAAGTTCATAATTTTTTTTTCGATATCTTGCTCTGTTTCATTATTATCGATAACAATCGATTTTTAGACTTGGTTTTCTTGGCATATCTCGGAGACATCAAATAACAATGAAACGGAGCAAGATATCGATAAACTTGTACTGCGTATGGATTAGGAGAATCTATAGTCGTTTAGTTTAGGTTTCTAGCTTTTGTAGTTTCCGAGATCGCTGCGTTCATACAGACGGACAGACGGACGGACGGACGGACAGAGGGACATGGCTAATTCAACTCAGTTCGTCGTGTTGATCAAGAATATATATACTTTATGGGGTCGGAGATGCTTAATTCTGCCTGTTTAATACATTTGCACAAAACCATTATACCCTTTTTACCCATTTTTAATGGGTTCAGGATATAAAAACTGACACCAGCATTTTTTCACATTATGCCATTATGAAATTATGAAAATTTTGATGAGATGTTCGCATAGATGAAATGTTGTTGTTCAAATATTGACATGCGCTAAGAGCGTCCGGGTTCCTGAGATACGTTGGGTCACTTCTGCAGCCACTGCAGGCGCGCTCCAAGTGATGACACACTGGTGTCCAAAAATGTTAGCCCACAACCAAACTACGCGTTTTTTTTTTCTTTTTCTAGCTGAGCACTTATTGTTCTCGGCTCAAAAACAAGTAACAGCGATCTGGATGTGTGTTGGTCGGATCAGCCAGGCTCTATAAATGAACATAATATTATTTTTCACTGTCAGAAAATAATATTATGATGTACGCATACGTTTTGTTATTAGTAACGCAATAAGCTATGCTAACATTGATTAAAGCAGGGCAGATGTTTGATGCTTCTAGATTTGGTAGTATTTTCCGACACACGTGGACGTCTCGATCGTCTGGGTTGCCAAAAGTCCAGATTTTTGGGCGACTGGTATACCCCAAGGGCAACAAATATATTTGTTGGGTTTTTATATTTTTATTTTAATTTAAATTTTTTTTTTTCGGAATGAAATAAACCTTCACCTATATTTTTATAGGTTTTTTTTCCTTTTTTTCACTTTGAATATTTTTTTCCTCGGGTAGATGTCAGCAAAAGAGATCTTATGGTCCTCTCCCTGGGCTTTTATACCCTTTCAAGCCGGATGGCAAGTGGAGGCAACGATGTAGGGGGTGACTAACAAGCTCCCGTGTGGAGATCTATGCTCTATGCAACCTTGCAAAAGCTCGGCTGGCCTAAAGCTCTCTAACAAAAGCTCAAAATTGATTCAGGGAATCTCACACACGGGTACACCCGACAAGAACCATCTTACTTGTTTTAAAATAATTTTGAAAATTTGGATTTGTACTCGTTCACAAAGTGAAAAGAGTATATTGGATTTCTGCAATGTCCGTCATGTTGTCCGTCCGTCTGTCCGGATGGACGCAATTTCTTTCGGAGCAATTAAAGCTAGAGACTTGAGACTTGGAATATAGAATTGGGGCTATGTACTTCAAACAAAGTGAACTCCTTCATCTTACACAGTTTTAGAGCTAAAGTGCCCAAATTTTGAATGTAGATTACTGGCCACCCCCTTAAAGATCATTAAAAATATGTCCCGGCCACGTCCTCTTCCACACTCGCAAATTGAGAAAGTCTATATCCCAAAATGTTAGAGCTGGAGTCACCCAATTTGGAAGGTAGATGGCTGCTCACCCAGTTTACACATCGTTAATTCGATAATCAATATAGCTCTCTCAGTTTTCCAAACACATACATGTTTTTCAGATAGATTACTAATGAACTCCTCTAAAGATCGCAAAAATGTTTTGGATACACCTACTGCATCCGGTAAACCGTGAAAATAGACATATTTAAGGCTGTTAATATTCGGTAAACGAGTTCTGACTTGTTTTTATACCCTCAACCCATAGAAAATAGGTAAAAAGGTATAATGGTTTTGTGCAAATGTATGTAACAGACAGAAGGAAGCATCTCCGACCCCATAAAGTATATATGTTTTGATCAGAACGACGAGCTGAGTCGATTTAGCCATGTCCGTCTGTACGTCCGTCCGTCCGTCTGTTTAAACGCAGCGATCTCGGAAACTACAAAAGCTAGAGACCTAAACTTTGCGTCTTTAGATTCTCCTAATCCAAACGCAGTACAAATTTTTTCGATCGATTTTTAGACTTGGTTTTCGTAAGTATTACGCAGATTGCGAATATTTCGGATTTTAGATGCCTCCCCCATATCAAAAAAACGGAAATTAAATACAACAGACTGCGCTTTGGTTTGTATATAGATTTGGATGCTCTTATTAAGCACTGAAAATTTCATAACGATCATACTCTTAGTTTAAAAGTTATTTCAGAATTCATTTTCCACAGTGTGGCCAAGCGCAGCCGATGTGTAAAGTGCGCAGCTTGCTGCGTGCGTTTGTGTGTGTGTGTGTGTGACTGTGTGTATGAATGTGTGTATGAATGCAAAGAGGTTTAAGTGTATGTTACAGCTCGCCGCTGGGTTCAGGGTAGCTCCTAGTCGGGCATACCCGACTAGAGCCATCTTACGTGTTTTTCTGTGGCTTTTCCAGAGGTGAGCTTGCGTTTTTTATATTACTCAAGAATTTCGTAACCGATTTTCAGATGCAATATGATTCCTGAAAGCTTATGTGATTATTATTTATCACTTAGACTTTTAAATTTAAATAATTAGTTTTGCAACTATATAATTTTGAATTATTAAAATTATGATTTGTGGTATTTTTTACGATTTTTCTTGCTGTGTAGGAACACTTTGAAAACATATCATAAAACATTTTATGTTATTTGTTGACATCTTTCATCATCTTCCTGCAATCTGGAAGGAATCGTTTATTGTTCGTGTCCATTAATAAAGTCAATTGGCTGTTGTCGAAAGTTATAAATGTATTTCGAGCTTGTCTCTTGTTCCTTAATTTGTTAATAGAATTAAAACAACTTAAATGCATTAGTTATGCATATCTCTTATTTCACCTTCCCAGCATAGGTTCACGATGCGCAGATCTTTAACATCTGGCTTTCTTGAGCTTTCTAATCTGGCAATTCATGGGCTTCAAAATATAATGCAGACTGACGTAATTAGTTCTGATTTTAGTCTTCCTAACTGTCTTCTTAACTCAACACGGCCCTAAGATGGTGCACAGCTGTGGTGTACAGCAATATCAACCTACAGAAGGCAATTATCGTTCCCTTCACGAAACGGTATAACATCGATGTCGGTCAGCTCTACATCGGTGGGACACCCGTCGAATTCTCCAGTGAGGTCAAATATCTCGGTGTTAATCTGGATAAGAGACTTAACTGGAACCCGCACTTAGACAAAACGTTTACCAAAGGTACTTATGCCATGTGGGCATGTCGTCGGCTCTTCGGTAAAACGTGGGGCTTAGACTCCAAAGCCATCAGATGGCTGTATAGTATGATGGTTATGCCTCTTGTCACTTCCGCTGCCATCGTCTGGTGGCCAAAGGTCCAGCACGCTACCGCCATACAAAAATGCAGCAAACCTCAGCGGCTCGAATGCCTATCCCTCACGGGTGTCATGCGTACATGTCCTACTGTAGCACTGGAGACAGTCTTAGGACTGAATCCACTGCATTTGCATATAAAGAATGTAGCTTCTTTGAGCCTTCTGAGGATTAAACTCACAAATGGGTTGCTAGCAGCAGACATAGGTCATGCTAGTCTATTAAAAACTATTCCTGGCTGAGGGATCTGCGACAGAACGGATCTTAAGACTACTGGTCAACGAAACCTGGGATACGACAAGCTAAAGAGCTGGTCAGCCCACATACAGGTAGAAAGACCAAAAATCTTTCGAGGGCGGAACTACGGCTCTTGGTGTCCTATCTCACGGGAGACCACACAGTCAAGTATCACCTCCACAAAATGCGCCTGTCCCCTGATGCAGAGTGTAGGCTCTGCAGAGGGGATGACGAGACAACAAAGCACATCTTATATGACCCAGTCATTATTGGGAGTAGGAGGAAGTATCTATGCAGAGAATTGGCACTAAGGACCGCAATTTGGTCGCTGTGCCACTAAAATCTCTGTTGTGAGACTCCCTTACAAACAATAATAATAACAATAATAATATTAACTGTCTTCTTATCTTATATAAATTCTTATTTTAACTGTATCAGGGTAACATATGAGGTTTCTAAGGGTAGTCCGCCTTCACTTTCTTTTTTTTTCAATGATCTACCCTCGGTACTGTCTGACTCTTGCGTGCTAATGTTTGCCAACAACTGTGCCTTGCATATAACGATATGAATTCTATAAACTTCTTACAAGACGACCTCAAACTTTTAAGTCCTGGTGTCAAAATAATCTCCTAAATTTTAAGTAATGACTTTTTTCCTAAATCAAAAGTAATGACTTTTTATACCCTGAACCCATTGAAAATGGATTAAAAGGGTATAATGTTTGGCATATCTCGGACATTATAGGAGCTATCGTCACCGAATTTGCTTTATTATGTTCTCGACTGCAGACTTGCGCTTAGGTTTGTACATAGATTTGGATGCTCCTATTAAGCTCTGAAAATTTCATAACGATCATACTCTTAGCTTAGAAGTTATTCTCGAATTCATTTACCATAGTGAGGCCAAGCTAAGCTTGTCGTCCTGATGAAGAATATATATACTTTATGGGGTCGGAGATGCTTCCTTCTGTCTGTTACATACATTTGCACAAAACCATTATACCCTTTTTACGCAATGGGTTCAGGATATAACAAGTAATAACGTTGCAATCGGGTGTAACCAACAGCGGAATACTCGTTCACGGTGTTATAAGAACGAAAACATGTAACTTAGCATTATGTGCACAACGAGTATACAAAACCAAAAAAGGAATTTGCCTTCACGCGGCCTCGAAACCGAGCCTACCGCACAATTGACACCCAGACCCCGCGTTAAACATCAATGCCACCACCATTCTCAAGTGTAACGAAATTCAAGTTAAAGTAAATAATAAGAATTATATGAAAAATTCTAACAGAAAGCAAAAAGAAAATAATTTTAAGAAATTGTTATGAACTGGAAAAAGTTTGAATTATTAGAAGAATCAAGACCAGCCTTTGCCTCAAGAGCGGGAATCGAACCCGAGCACCATCGATCACTTGTTTTTGGTGTGACGAAATTCAATAAAGGCTAAGAAATTAGTTTTTTTCTGAAATTTCTCAGGTAATCATTTGTTTGATAAAAAATAAAATAGTTAAATTTTATTCCTATAATAATCTGCCATATTACTTTGTCCAAGAGTGCTTACAGGCATAACAGAATAATTAATCAGAAATAACAATTTTAGCTGCACTTTATACTACAAGCAATAGAGAGAGATCTCAGCTTGAGAGTGATTGACGTGCTTTATTTTGTGATCCAATACTTTTATTCATCGTTGCATTAATTAACTGCCTTTTATTTTATATTTTATCTAATTTTGCGCATTTTTTTAAAAGCTTTAATTTTTCTGTGCAAAGTGCTTTCTGTTGTGCATCGTAAGTCTTTATTTATTAAATAAATTGAACTAACACGGTGTCAGTGCTGTGTTGTTGTTAGTGTCTGTTTTGGTTATCTGTTTACATAATTGGCGCATTGTTTGTGTGTGTTCTTTTGCATCAGGCTCACGCAATTTGTTGTTATTGCTTCTGTTCCACACAAGAATTGTTTTGCGTAAAAACTTCTTTCGTTTGAGCGTTTACTTGCTCTATTTTCGTGTGCCGTTGTTTATCTGGTTTGCGCTCTCGCACCAAAAGTAAATTACGTTTGACCCCTGTAGTCAATATGTCGTGCTGCAAAAAAACTTGCACAGTCAAGCATGCTGATAATTCTGCCCCATCGCAATTTGTAAATTGCTGGTTGTGTGAAAATATGATGCGTGCGAAATGTGCAGGTCTCACTGGGCGTGATAGCGATAACTTATCCGCTATTGTCAAAAAGGACTGTGGTGTACTACGCTGGTCATGCCCAGTTTGCATTGAAATTCAAATTGATTTCTCCAGAATGTATAATTCTGTGAGAAACCAATTCCTAAAACTGAATAATGTCGCTAAGCAGCTTTCGAGTGACTTTGACTCGAGCATCCAGTTGCTTAGCAATTATAAATTTGAGTCTCTCCCTAATCGCCGGTTAGAATCTCAATTGTTAAGTGTTCCCTCTCCCTTGCCCCATAAATCTGCCCATCCACCTTCGAAAGTTTTGGATACGCCTCAACACTTGGACGTATCCCCAATGTTGTCTTTATCTCCTTCTCTAAGCGATTGTCCGATTACCCCTCTGGTTCCTAAAGAGCTGCTCAGTGACCCAATTATTGAGGCGGATCTGATCAATAAGCCTAATACTGCACTTGCAGTTCCTGGTCGCAGAGGTAGACCCTCGCACAATTCAGCCAAAGCTTCAAGCAGCAATCACGCTGCCGTTTCTACACCGCTCGCACCGACTTTAACAGTTGTTCAGCCTCGCAAACAAGTCTTTTTGTCTAGGCTTTCCTCGGACATAACTTGTGAGTCATTGGCAGCTTTTATCGCTAGTAAATCTTCTGCTGGTGTAACAATTAGCAAATTTCATTTCTCCACTCGTCGAGAAATATCCTCTTTTAAAATTAATGTCCCTCATGATGCGTTTCAATCATTTGTGATCCAAAATTTTGGCCACCTCACATGATTGTTCATGAGCTTAAGCCTAAAGAGATAAATCAGCCTTCACCTGTCACCCTCCCGGTTTCATCAGTGCAAGAATCAAGTGGCATTGCTTCAAAAAACTGAAGCCACATTCCGATAATTTTTCCATTTCATACCAGAATGTCAAAGGCCTTATATCCAAATTGAAAATTCTTTTTATGGTTAGCACCTTCTTTTTATCGGACATTACCGCTTTTCAGAAACTTGGTTAAATTCTACCATATCTGACTGTGAAATGATTTATAGACAGGATAGACCGGCTCGACGAGGTGGTGGGGTATTAATTGCAGTTAAAGCCTCACTCCAATCGGAACTTTTCCATTTTACTGCGCCTTTTGATGCAGAGATTGTTTCTGCAAAAGTAACCCTCTCATCTTGTGCTTTATTTATCACTTGCTCATATATCCCTCCTTCGTCTAATATTAAGGGTTTATATGCAGCATTTGGCATGCATTAACGACATATCTTCTCACGTGCGCGATAATGACTTATTTGTTGTGTTGGGTGATTTTAAAATACCAAAAATTTCTTGGTTATTATTCTCATCCTCAAATTATCTTGTGCCTTCAGCCCATCATGACTTTTTAGGTGGTATGTTCGATCTCTCGTTGTTCCAGATCAATTCTATTTCAAATCAATTTAATAGAACACTTGATCTTGTCTTTGTCAACGACCATCGTATCGCTGATATCTCTAGGTCATCCCCTCTTTCGGTCCCTGAGGGTACTTATCATCCTACTCTTGAGGTGGTACTGTTCGTTTGCCAAACTCAAAATTTACATTCGACAACGCCTCATAAGGCCCGCCGTTGCTTTCGCAAAGGAAACTTTGCCTTGCTTAATAGACTTATTTATGCAACATATTGGTCTATTCTTTATGACGCGGTTGATATAGATAATGCTACTAAGATCATTTATAAAATTCCAAACTAACTTCTAGATGTCTGCATTCCTAATTGCATTCCTCGCCTTGATTCGGCAAAACCACCCTGGCTTACTCCCAGTCTTTCAAACTTAAAAAACATTAAATCTAAATGTTTTAAAAAGTTTAAAAAGACTCAAACTTTTTTATTTATATTTCTCAGTGGTTTGAAAATTATATTGCCCGTTGCAAAAGGCAATTTACTCAAGACCCTAAGCAATTTTACGGTTTTGTAAATTCGAAACGCAAATCTTCATGTTTGCCTTCCTCATTTTTTCTAGGGATAGAAAAAGCAGGCAATGATTCTGCTGCTTCTGATCTCTTTGCTAACTTCTTTCAGTCAACCTGTCTCCTCTGTTTATATGTCTTATCCTTAGCACATTGTTCTTTCTAACTCTATATTTATGCCTATCATTACCAATAAATCCCTTTTTTCTGCTATTAAATCTTTAAAAACTTCTTACTCTTCTGGGCACGACAACATCCCTAATTGTCTACTCAAAGAGTGTAGTGCTTCCCTTCTTCGCCCATTGCTAAAGCTTTTTAATCTATCCCTTGAATCTGCTGTTTTTCCATCTCTTTGGAAAGAATCGCTTATCATTCCTCTCCACAAAAATGGGGTTAGGAAATTATATAACAAACTATAGGGGCATTGCAAAACTGTCTGCTATACCTAAATTATTTGAAAAAATAATTACTTCCATTTTGCAGCATCTCTGCAAATCACTTATATGCTCAGCATGGTTTTATTAAGAGCCGGTCAGCAACGACCAACTTGGTTGAATTTACCTCGCTGGTAAACGATGCTTTTCTGGCTAAAAAGCAAACTGATATCATTTACACCGATTTTAGTAAAGCATTTGACTCTGTACACCATGAACTTTTACTGCTAAAACTCGACCATATTGGGTTTCCTCCCTCTTTTCTGTCTTGGATTTTATCTTATCTAATGGGAAGAACTTAAAGGGTCTATCTTAGATCTTAAATTTCTAAACAGATTTATGTTACGTCAGGTGTACCTCAAGGTAGTCATCTTGGACCTTTACTATTAACTCTTTTCATAAATGACCTCCCCTCTATAATATCACATGCTCGCATACATATGTATGCAGATGATGTGAAACTTATTTACTCGTCCCTGTAGACCTACTAGAAACTATTACCCCTTATTTCTGCCTACTTGCACGACAGACAATGCTTTGCACATTTCTTTTCTTGTATTATGCCTGCAATATAATAGTCTATACCACATGTTCTCCTCAGAAATTTCTCTTCCACTAATAAAATCTTTGCTTTCAGGATACCTTAGGGAAATCACTGACCACCCTCAGCTGTGAGCAGGGGCATAGCTTGCCGGACGGAATAAAAAATACCCCCATCGGGTCACTGATTTTCCATCTCTGTCTCTTTCCTTTCTTCTTTCTTTCAATGACTAATTATTATTAATATTGTATCTTTCACTTTTCCTGAATATTTTGTATGTAATTTAAATTAAATTTACATTTAAATTTGTATTTCCACTACTAACGCCCTCCTATTTAGCTGTAGGTTCTAATAACGTCACGACAATAATTAGCTGTGATTAGGGGAATAGCTGGCCGGACTGGCTAATAAAATGCTGCCAGAAATCTTTAGGCTTTTAGCTTTTAATATTTATATGTATCTTATTATACTTTATGTACCTAAACATTTTCGTTGAAACTCGCTTTGTCGACTGTTTATAATAAATAAATA
This sequence comes from Drosophila colorata, assembly GCA_035041545.1. Classification (NCBI taxonomy): domain Eukaryota; kingdom Metazoa; phylum Arthropoda; class Insecta; order Diptera; family Drosophilidae; genus Drosophila; species Drosophila colorata. The sequence continues at coordinate 89,300 of JAWNLD010000673.1, forward strand.
AATTAATAAAAGAGTTGTGACAAAACTCAACTCAAGTTATATGACAAGTTCACAATCGCAAACAGCCGCACACAAATTCTAAGATTATGAAAAAGTCTGGCAACTAAACGCCATCTACCGACCAGTGCTCAGTGACCATTTAATGTGACAAACTAATTGAACAGTTATCCAACACTATTCTAATGAAACCAAATAATAATTACCAAAGTATGCAATAAATGGCGCTTGATATGTTGCACTGGCATCATTGATGTTGAGCACATATCGAGTTTTGGACATTGTGGGCGCGGTAGTCGGCGTAGCCAAAAAGTTTGGATGCGATCTTTAAAGGAGGTCATCAGCAATCTGTCGGTATACTTATTTTTTAAAAGTGAGGGAGATATATAGATTTAATCGAATTGCCACGCCCACCGAGGGCGCAACCCGAAACCCTTAACACTTTATCTGACGAGGGTATACACGAGAGTATATTTAAAATTTCAAGTATCTAGCTTCAATAGCGGCGAAAAAAATTGAGCTCATACGAACAGACGGACAGACGGACGGACAGCATGACGGACATTGCACAAACCCAATATACTAGTTTCACTTTGTGAACAAGTATAATCACACATACACACGCACAAAAGCACGACGCTTGCTGCGCAAGCAGCTGCGATTGGCCCCACTAAGGAAAATTAATTCTTGAATAACTTCTAAACCAATAGTAGGATCGTTATGAAATTTTCAGCACTTAGCAAGAGCATTGAAATCAAAGCGCAAGGCAGTAATACTTGCCTTGCGATATTTTTGGTTTTTTTTCATGTGTGTGGCGAATGGGTGGAGGTATTCAAAGTCCGAAATATTCATAATCTGCGTATCCTTTACGAGAACATATTAAAATTTGGTGGCTCTAGCTCTTATAGTTTCTGAGATATGCTCGATTAACCTAGTCAAAAAAATACAGACAGACAAACAGACGGACGGATAGACAGACGGATAGGGCCGAATCGACTCGACTAGTGACGCTGATCAAGAATATATACACTTTAAGGAGTCGAAGACGCTTCCTTCTGCTAGTTACATACATTTGCACAAAACCATACACCTATTTGACCCATTTCCAATGGGTTCAGGTTATAAACAGGTACAGCAACACCAACATCCAAATGTATGCCGAGGGAACTGCGTGTTCTGCCTCAATATCGAAAGGGACGTCCAGGGAACTGTATATTCTGCTTCAGGAAGTGGGTAAAACCGGATCACTTCCGGTATTCAACTGGGATAGGTTGACTGTCAGTGTGCTGAAATAGAAAAACCCACCCCTATGATAATAAGTAATAAAGTATGATTTTGGTTTTTATACTCGGTCACGAAGGTAAACTAGTATATTGAGTTTGTGCAATGTCCGTCATGATGTCTGTCCGGATGTCCGGATGAATGCAACATTTATCGGTGCTAATGAATATTTGGATATATACTTGAAGTAATCTGCTTCAGACAAAGTGTTAATTCAATATATGTAATATGTTTGAGCCTCGCCCACTAGGAGGCTGGCAAATCGATAACATGTCGATACACCTCAAATCGCAAATCGATAAAAGGTGAATTTTTCCCACAATTTTAAAGTCACCAAATTTGGGATGTCGATTGCTGGTGACCTCCCCCAAAAACTGCGACCTTGACATCCCACCCAAGCCCACAGAAACGCACCCCAGCGCCCCCTCCCGCTGCTGTAATTGCAACAAGTAAGATGGCTCTAGTCGGGAATTCTCGACTGGCAGATACCCTTAACCCAGCTGTCGTTATATACATTTATTTAGACCCCTCTGCATTCATACACACATCCACAATTAAATGCTCGCGCTTCGTGCTCAGTTTTAATATTTGCATACAAATTATAGTATGCCGTAGTTGTGAAATTACTCGTTAAATTTTCCCAAATAGGAAACTATATCTTTCAAATGTTTGTTGCAGTTGATATGCGGAAGCTTTTTAAAAGTGTGCATGCCAAATTAAAATTTTTCCCCATTTTGTTGCTCCAGAGTATGTATCTCACATCGCCGATGTCCCAGCTTTGAGTTAACTTGAACACATAAGTGTGTTAAGTTTTAAAAAGAAAATAACGAAAATAAACAGGACGAATACTCCGTTGACACTGCGACGAACCGAACTCGCGTTAGGTAGCCCGCCAGGCATCACCTCTACCACCGAGCTACAGCATCAACTTAACCGTCTCTGTCAAAATCTGAGCTAAGAACAGTACACATGCAAAAACAATCGCATTCGAATTTGAAAAGTAACTCACGCATATGAATGTGCATATACATATGTATGCACACGCATACAGAAAACGACTGCACTTGGCGCTTGCCACCACGTGGCTTGCCAATATACAAACACATTCTTATTTTACTATAGTACATTTATATGTTGACGAGCAGCCTAAGTATTAAAAATTGTGTCGGTACTTACAATTACATCCTTTACGAGAACACATTAAACCAAATTTGGTGGTGCTGGCTCCAATAGTCTCTTAGAAATGCTCAAGCAAGTGAGACCGTTGCTGTCGGGTGTAACCGTCAGCGGATTACTCGTTCACAGTGTAATACAAACTAAAACACGAACGCCAGCACTATGTGTACTAACAAAAATAATAATATACAAGTATAAAATACCAACGAAAAAGTTTGCCTCTGCGCGATCACAACTGTCACCTTAACAGGGTCGTCATCATCGATACCAACCATTTCGTCCTAACATGTCCAATAAGAATAAACATAGAATTCCAATTGAAACTGAACGAGTATAACAGAAGTCAGTGGCTAGCGCCGAAAAGTGCATGCAGAAAACGCTGAGGTTGGTGCATATGATAAACACTACTTATGTTGAAAATATTTTTTTTTGATGTTCTGTTATGCGGGATAACAGTTCACGTTGTGTTAATGTTAAGGATGTTAAGTATTCAATATATGTATATTTATGTGTGTGTGTATATATACTTGACAGAGAATGCGAATAGTTAAAAATAATAATTTTAGCTGCATTTTATACTGCTACTACTACAATTAGTTGATCACGTTGTGACAAAGCTCAACTCAAGTTACATGTACGACGAGTGCAAAATCAATCAGCAATCAACCGCATGCAAATTCTAACAATTTGATATAGTGTAGCAGTCAGCCTCTGTAAGCAGTGACATCCAAACAATAATTACCGAAAATATGCAATAGATGGCGCTAGCAATGTTGTGCACATATCGAGTTTTGGACATTGTGAGGTCATCGGCAATCTGTCGGTATACATTTTATGCATCTAACTTTAAAAGTGAGGGAGATATATAGATTTAATCGAATTGCCACGCCCCCAGTGGGCGTATCCCGAAACCCGTTACACTTTATCTCACGAGCGTTTATTCAAAATTTCTAGTCTCTAGCTTTAACAGCGGCGAAAAAAATTGCGTTCATACGGACAGACGGACGGACAGCATGACGGACATTGCACAAACCCAATATACTAGTTTCACTTCGTGAACGAATATAAAAACCGGATAAAAAAACCAATAAATATCGATAATAAGAAAACGGGGCGGGTCCATCCTTGCGGATGGACGGACGGACGGACGGACAGACGGAACCGCTGCAGCGGTTAACCGTTTTAACATAACCTATATTTAAACAAATTTCATGGAAACAAATTTAATAGAAACGAACACACGAACATCGGCTGCGCTTGGTCCCACTATGGAAAATTAATTCTTTAATAATTAATCTAAACTAAGAGTATGATCGCTATTAAATTTGTAGTGCCTAATAAGAGCATCCAAATCTATGTATAAACCAAAGCGCAAGCCTGTAGTACTTGATTTGCGTTTCAAGTGGGAGGCGAATGGGGTTAGGTATCCAAAATTCGATAAGCACATAATAAAGTAAATTTTGTGGCTCTAGCTCTTTTAGTTTCTGAGATATGCGCAAAAAGCCGGATCAAAAAAACCGATAAATATCGATAATAAGAAAATGGGGTGGGCTATCGATAATTTTAAATAGCCTTAATTTGCCTATGGTATACATTAACTTAAAAAACTAAACATTTATCCCTAGCTGACCACTTGCTGTTAATTGGATTGTCAAATTAGTCAAATTTTACCACACGTTTTCTTTAATAACTTCTGTGTTTCTTAACCGATTTTTATCGATTTTAGGAAAACGGTCGATAACCCGATTATTTAAAATAAACTTGATCTGCGCGTGCCATGGACGAGTCTATAGCTGAAATCTCTAGCTCTTTTAGTTTCCGAGATCGACGCGTTCATACAGACAGACGGACGGACGGACGGGCAGACGGCTGTTGATCCTGATCAAGAATATATATACTTTATGTGGTCGGAGATGCCTCCTTCTGCCTGTTATATACATTTGCACAAAACCATTAAACCCTTTTTCCCATTTTCAATGGGTAAAGGGTATAAATATTTACAACGCGATGTTAAAATTTTGGAAAATGCGTTTGCAAAGTCGAAAAATTGGCGGAAAATTGTTGCAAAAAAACTTTTTTTTCAAGTTTAAACAAAAAGAAGATAATCTTGAAGAAAAGACACAAGCACTCAATCCATACACTAGTTTGCCCTGGCATTCAAGACCGGATAAAATGCAATTCTTTGTGTTTATTTAATTTTGTATTTTATGACTCATTAGAATTCTCAACGAGTGCAAGCTCCAAACGGTTGGCAAGGTGTTTGTGAACACATAGTACGATTATATGATTACTGAATTACTTTCAAGAGACCGCTGGTCTTTTGAGTGCGGTCGTAGTATCGAAAGTGATTTGGGCGTGCTCCGGAAAAATTTCACAGAATTGGTCGAGCTTAATAGCCAAAAATATAACAAAGTGTATTGGAGTTATCCAATAATAGCGAAAGGCCGCTGTAACGCACTAAACGGAAAATCGTTTTATGTCTAAAACAAGTAAATAATTAATAAAAATATAATAAGTGCCACGAATAAAGCGCACAAAATGAGCAGCGCTCAGTTGAAAGAGCGTAGAAGTTCTTTAGATCAAAGAAATGGGTTTTACCAATGCAGAGCAACTCAGCTCTCGTGACTATAGATAACCAAAGATCACGTTCGTGCTCTCACGCTCTGCCCACTGCAACAAATGATGGCAATAAATCAAAAATTCACCGTGTCAATGATGGTAGTGAAATATGATGGTAGTGAAGCACCCAACTCTAATAGCAATGGACATTGTGGCGCGGTAGTCGGCGTAGCCAAAAAGTTTGGATGCGATCTTTAAAGGAGGTCATCAGCAATCTGTCGGTATACTTATTTTTTAAAAGTGAGGGAGATATATAGATTTAATCGAATTGCCACGCCCACCGAGGGCGCAACCCGAAACCCTTAACACTTTATCTGACGAGGGTATACACGAGAGTATATTTAAAATTTCAAGTATCTAGCTTCAATAGCGGCGAAAAAAATTGAGCTCATACGAACAGACGGACAGACGGACGGACAGCATGACGGACATTGCACAAACCCAATATACTAGTTTCACTTTGTGAACAAGTATAATCACACATACACACGCACAAAAGCACGACGCTTGCTGCGCAAGCAGCTGCGATTGGCCCCACTAAGGAAAATTAATTCTTGAATAACTTCTAAACCAATAGTAGGATCGTTATGAAATTTTCAGCACTTAGCAAGAGCATTGAAATCAAAGCGCAAGGCAGTAATACTTGCCTTGCGATATTTTTGGTTTTTTTTCATGTGTGTGGCGAATGGGTGGAGGTATTCAAAGTCCGAAATATTCATAATCTGCGTATCCTTTACGAGAACATATTAAATTATTATGTGGTGGCTCTAGCTCTTATAGTTTCTGAGATATGCTCGATTAACCTAGTCAAAAAAATACAGACAGACAAACAGACGGACGGATAGACAGACGGATAGGGCCGAATCGACTCGACTAGTGACGCTGATCAAGAATATATACACTTTAAGGAGTCGAAGACGCTTCCTTCTGCTAGTTACATACATTTGCACAAAACCATACACCTATTTGACCCATTTCCAATGGGTTCAGGTTATAAACAGGTACAGCAACACCAACATCCAAATGTATGCCAAGGGAACTGCGTGTTCTGCCTCAATATCGAAAGGGACGTCCAGGGAACTGTATATTCTGCTTCAGGAAGTGGGTAAAACCGGATCACTTCCGGTATTCAACTGGGATAGGTTGACTGTCAGTGTGCTGAAATAGAAAAACCCACCCCTATGATAATAAGTAATAAAGTATGATTTTGGTTTTTATACTCGGTCACGAAGGTAAACTAGTATATTGAGTTTGTGCAATGTCCGTCATGATGTCTGTCCGGATGTCCGGATGAATGCAACATTTATCGGTGCTAATGAATATTTGGATATATACTTGAAGTAATCTGCTTCAGACAAAGTGTTAATATGTTTGAGCCTCGCCCACTAGGAGGCTGGCAAATCGATAACATGTCGATACACCTCAAATCGCAAATCGATAAAAGGTGAATTTTTCCCACAATTTTAAAGTCACCAAATTTGGGATGTCGATTGCTGGTGACCTCCCCCAAAAACTGCGACCTTGACATCCCACCCAAGCCCACAGAAACGCACCCCAGCGCCCCCTCCCGCTGCTGTAATTGCAACAAGTAAGATGGCTCTAGTCGGGAATTCTCGACTGGCAGATACCCTTAACCCAGCTGTCGTTATATACATTTATTTAGACCCCTCTGCATTCATACACACATCCACAATTAAATGCTCGCGCTTCGTGCTCAGTTTTAATATTTGCATACAAATTATAGTATGCCGTAGTTGTGAAATTACTCGTTAAATTTTCCCAAATAGGAAACTATATCTTTCAAATGTTTGTTGCAGTTGATATGCGGAAGCTTTTTAAAAGTGTGCATGCCAAATTAAAATTTTTCCCCATTTTGTTGCTCCAGAGTATGTATCTCACATCGCCGATGTCCCAGCTTTGAGTTAACTTGAACACATAAGTGTGTTAAGTTTTAAAAAGAAAATAACGAAAATAAACAGGACGAATACTCCGTTGACACTGCGACGAACCGAACTCGCGTTAGGTAGCCCGCCAGGCATCACCTCTACCACCGAGCTACAGCATCAACTTAACCGTCTCTGTCAAAATCTGAGCTAAGAACAGTACACATGCAAAAACAATCGCATTCGAATTTGAAAAGTAACTCACGCATATAATTGTGCATATACATATGTATGCACACGCATACAGAAAACGACTGCACTTGGCGCTTGCCACCACGTGGCTTGCCAATATACAAATACATTCTTATTTTACTATAGTACATTTATATGTTGACGAGCAGCCTAAGTATTAAAAATTGTGTCGGTACTTACAATTACAAACGTTTTTTTCTATTAATGGGGGAAGATGAAGGAAGGTATAAAAAATCCGCAATATGCGTAATCTGCGAATCCTTTACGAGAACACATTAAACCAAATTTGGTGGTGCTGGCTCCAATAGTCTTTTAGAAATGCTCAAGCAAGTGAGACCGTTGCTGTCGGGTGTAACCGTCAGCGGATTACTCGTTCACAGTGTAATACAAACTAAAACACGAACGCCAGCACTATGTGTACTAACAAAAATAATAATATACAAGTATAAAATACCAACGAAAAAGTTTGCCTCTGCGCGATCACAACTGTCACCTTAACAGGGTCGTCATCATCGATACCAACCATTTCGTTTTTTACGAAATGCATGTTCAGTTATCTTATAACCTAACATGTCCAATAAGAATAAACATAGAATTCCAATTGAAACTGAACGAGTATAACAGAAGTCAGTGACTAGCGCCGAAAAGTGCATGCAGAAAACGCTGAGGTTGGTGCATATGATAAACACTACTTATGTTGAAAATATTTTTTTTTGATGTTCTGTTATGCGGGATAACAGTTCACGTTGTGTTAATGTTAAGGATGTTAAGTATTCAATATATGTATATTTATGTGTGTGTGTATATATACTTGACAGAGAATGCGAATAGTTAAAAATAATAATTTTAGCTGCATTTTATACTGCTACTACTACAATTAGTTGATCACGTTGTGACAAAGCTCAACTCAAGTTACATGTACGACGAGTGCAAAATCAATCAGCAATCAACCGCATGCAAATTCTAACAATTTGATATAGTGTAGCAGTCAGCCTCTGTAAGCAGTGACATCCAAACAATAATTACCGAAAATATGCAATAGATGGCGCTAGCAATGTTGTGCACATATCGAGTTTTGGACATTGTGAGGTCATCGGCAATCTGTCGGTATACATTTTATGCATCTAACTTTAAAAGTGAGGGAGATATATAGATTTAATCGAATTGCCACGCCCCCAGTGGGCGTATCCCGAAACCCGTTACACTTTATCTCACGAGCGTTTATTCAAAATTTCTAGTCTCTAGCTTTAACAGCGGCGAAAAAAATTGCGTTCATACGGACAGACGGACGGACAGCATGACGGACATTGCACAAACCCAATATACTAGTTTCACTTCGTGAACGAATATAAAAACCGGATAAAAAAACCAATAAATATCGATAATAAGAAAACGGGGCGGGTCCATCCTTGCGGATGGACGGACGGACGGACGGACAGACGGAACCGCTGCAGCGGTTAACCGTTTTAACATAACCTATATTTAAACAAATTTCATGGAAACAAATTTAATAGAAACGAACACACGAACATCGGCTGCGCTTGGTCCCACTATGGAAAATTAATTCTTTAATAATTAATCTAAACTAAGAGTATGATCGCTATTAAATTTGTAGTGCCTAATAAGAGCATCCAAATCTATGTATAAACCAAAGCGCAAGCCTGTAGTACTTGATTTGCGTTTCAAGTGGGAGGCGAATGGGGTTAGGTATCCAAAATTCGATAAGCACATAATAAAGTAAATTTTGTGGCTCTAGCTCTTTTAGTTTCTGAGATATGCGCAAAAAGCCGGATCAAAAAAACCGATAAATATCGATAATAAGAAAATGGGGTGGGCTATCGATAATTTTAAATAGCCTTAATTTGCCTATGGTATACATTAACTTAAAAAACTAAACATTTATCCCTAGCTGACCACTTGCTGTTAATTGGATTGTCAAATTAGTCAAATTTTACCACACGTTTTCTTTAATAACTTCTGTGTTTCTTAACCGATTTTTATCGATTTTAGGAAAACGGTCGATAACCCGATTATTTAAAATAAACTTGATCTGCGCGTGCCATGGACGAGTCTATAGCTGAAATCTCTAGCTCTTTTAGTTTCCGAGATCGACGCGTTCATACAGACAGACGGACGGACGGACGGGCAGACGGCTGTTGATCCTGATCAAGAATATATATACTTTATGTGGTCGGAGATGCCTCCTTCTGCCTGTTATATACATTTGCACAAAACCATTAAACCCTTTTTCCCATTTTCAATGGGTAAAGGGTATAAATATTTACAACGCGATGTTAAAATTTTGGAAAATGCGTTTGCAAAGTCGAAAAATTGGCGGAAAATTGTTGCAAAAAAACTTTTTTTTCAAGTTTAAACAAAAAGAAGATAATCTTGAAGAAAAGACACAAGCACTCAATCCATACACTAGTTTGCCCTGGCATTCAAGACCGGATAAAATGCAATTCTTTGTGTTTATTTAATTTTGTATTTTATGACTCATTAGAATTCTCAACGAGTGCAAGCTCCAAACGGTTGGCAAGGTGTTTGTGAACACATAGTACGATTATATGATTACTGAATTACTTTCAAGAGACCGCTGGTCTTTTGAGTGCGGTCGTAGTATCGAAAGTGATTTGGGCGTGCTCCGGAAAAATTTCACAGAATTGGTCGAGCTTAATAGCCAAAAATATAACAAAGTGTATTGGAGTTATCCAATAATAGCGAAAGGCCGCTGTAACGCACTAAACGGAAAATCGTTTTATGTCTAAAACAAGTACATAATTAATAAAAATATAATAAGTGCCACGAATAAAGCGCACAAAATGAGCAGCGCTCAGTTGAAAGAGCGTAGAAGTTCTTTAGATCAAAGAAATGGGTTTTACCAATGCAGAGCAACTCAGCTCTCGTGACTATAGATAACCAAAGATCACGTTCGTGCTCTCACGCTCTGCCCACTGCAACAAATGATGGCAATAAATCAAAAATTCACCGTGTCAATGATGGTAGTGAAATATGATGGTAGTGAAGCACCCAACTCTAATAGCAATGGACATTGTGGCGCGGTAGTCGGCGTAGCCAAAAAGTTTGGATGCGATCTTTAAAGGAGGTCATCAGCAATCTGTCGGTATACTTATTTTTTAAAAGTGAGGGAGATATATAGATTTAATCGAATTGCCACGCCCACCGAGGGCGCAACCCGAAACCCTTAACACTTTATCTGACGAGGGTATACACGAGAGTATATTTAAAATTTCAAGTATCTAGCTTCAATAGCGGCGAAAAAAATTGAGCTCATACGAACAGACGGACAGACGGACGGACAGCATGACGGACATTGCACAAACCCAATATACTAGTTTCACTTTGTGAACAAGTATAATCACACATACACACGCACAAAAGCACGACGCTTGCTGCGCAAGCAGCTGCGATTGGCCCCACTAAGGAAAATTAATTCTTGAATAACTTCTAAACCAATAGTAGGATCGTTATGAAATTTTCAGCACTTAGCAAGAGCATTGAAATCAAAGCGCAAGGCAGTAATACTTGCCTTGCGATATTTTTGGTTTTTTTTCATGTGTGTGGCGAATGGGTGGAGGTATTCAAAGTCCGAAATATTCATAATCTGCGTATCCTTTACGAGAACATATTAAATTATTATGTGGTGGCTCTAGCTCTTATAGTTTCTGAGATATGCTCGATTAACCTAGTCAAAAAAATACAGACAGACAAACAGACGGACGGATAGACAGACGGATAGGGCCGAATCGACTCGACTAGTGACGCTGATCAAGAATATATACACTTTAAGGAGTCGAAGACGCTTCCTTCTGCTAGTTACATACATTTGCACAAAACCATACACCTATTTGACCCATTTCCAATGGGTTCAGGTTATAAACAGGTACAGCAACACCAACATCCAAATGTATGCCAAGGGAACTGCGTGTTCTGCCTCAATATCGAAAGGGACGTCCAGGGAACTGTATATTCTGCTTCAGGAAGTGGGTAAAACCGGATCACTTCCGGTATTCAACTGGGATAGGTTGACTGTCAGTGTGCTGAAATAGAAAAACCCACCCCTATGATAATAAGTAATAAAGTATGATTTTGGTTTTTATACTCGGTCACGAAGGTAAACTAGTATATTGAGTTTGTGCAATGTCCGTCATGATGTCTGTCCGGATGTCCGGATGAATGCAACATTTATCGGTGCTAATGAATATTTGGATATATACTTGAAGTAATCTGCTTCAGACAAAGTGTTAATATGTTTGAGCCTCGCCCACTAGGAGGCTGGCAAATCGATAACATGTCGATACACCTCAAATCGCAAATCGATAAAAGGTGAATTTTTCCCACAATTTTAAAGTCACCAAATTTGGGATGTCGATTGCTGGTGACCTCCCCCAAAAACTGCGACCTTGACATCCCACCCAAGCCCACAGAAACGCACCCCAGCGCCCCCTCCCGCTGCTGTAATTGCAACAAGTAAGATGGCTCTAGTCGGGAATTCTCGACTGGCAGATACCCTTAACCCAGCTGTCGTTATATACATTTATTTAGACCCCTCTGCATTCATACACACATCCACAATTAAATGCTCGCGCTTCGTGCTCAGTTTTAATATTTGCATACAAATTATAGTATGCCGTAGTTGTGAAATTACTCGTTAAATTTTCCCAAATAGGAAACTATATCTTTCAAATGTTTGTTGCAGTTGATATGCGGAAGCTTTTTAAAAGTGTGCATGCCAAATTAAAATTTTTCCCCATTTTGTTGCTCCAGAGTATGTATCTCACATCGCCGATGTCCCAGCTTTGAGTTAACTTGAACACATAAGTGTGTTAAGTTTTAAAAAGAAAATAACGAAAATAAACAGGACGAATACTCCGTTGACACTGCGACGAACCGAACTCGCGTTAGGTAGCCCGCCAGGCATCACCTCTACCACCGAGCTACAGCATCAACTTAACCGTCTCTGTCAAAATCTGAGCTAAGAACAGTACACATGCAAAAACAATCGCATTCGAATTTGAAATGTAACTCACGCATATAATTGTGCATATACATATGTATGCACACGCATACAGAAAACGACTGCACTTGGCGCTTGCCACCACGTGGCTTGCCAATATACAAATACATTCTTATTTTACTATAGTACATTTATATGTTGACGAGCAGCCTAAGTATTAAAAATTGTGTCGGTACTTACAATTACAAACGTTTTTTTCTATTAATGGGGGAAGATGAAGGAAGGTATAAAAAATCCGCAATATGCGTAATCTGCGAATCCTTTACGAGAACACATTAAACCAAATTTGGTGGTGCTGGCTCCAATAGTCTTTTAGAAATGCTCAAGCAAGTGAGACCGTTGCTGTCGGGTGTAACCGTCAGCGGATTACTCGTTCACAGTGTAATACAAACTAAAACACGAACGCCAGCACTATGTGTACTAACAAAAATAATAATATACAAGTATAAAATACCAACGAAAAAGTTTGCCTCTGCGCGATCACAACTGTCACCTTAACAGGGTCGTCATCATCGATACCAACCATTTCGTTTTTTACGAAATGCATGTTCAGTTATCTTATAACCTAACATGTCCAATAAGAATAAACATAGAATTCCAATTGAAACTGAACGAGTATAACAGAAGTCAGTGACTAGCGCCGAAAAGTGCATGCAGAAAACGCTGAGGTTGGTGCATATGATAAACACTACTTATGTTGAAAATATTTTTTTTTGATGTTCTGTTATGCGGGATAACAGTTCACGTTGTGTTAATGTTAAGGATGTTAAGTATTCAATATATGTATATTTATGTGTGTGTGTATATATACTTGACAGAGAATGCGAATAGTTAAAAATAATAATTTTAGCTGCATTTTATACTGCTACTACTACAATTAGTTGATCACGTTGTGACAAAGCTCAACTCAAGTTACATGTACGACGAGTGCAAAATCAATCAGCAATCAACCGCATGCAAATTCTAACAATTTGATATAGTGTAGCAGTCAGCCTCTGTAAGCAGTGACATCCAAACAATAATTACCGAAAATATGCAATAGATGGCGCTAGCAATGTTGTGCACATATCGAGTTTTGGACATTGTGAGGTCATCGGCAATCTGTCGGTATACATTTTATGCATCTAACTTTAAAAGTGAGGGAGATATATAGATTTAATCGAATTGCCACGCCCCCAGTGGGCGTATCCCGAAACCCGTTACACTTTATCTCACGAGCGTTTATTCAAAATTTCTAGTCTCTAGCTTTAACAGCGGCGAAAAAAATTGCGTTCATACGGACAGACGGACGGACAGCATGACGGACATTGCACAAACCCAATATACTAGTTTCACTTCGTGAACGAATATAAAAACCGGATAAAAAAACCAATAAATATCGATAATAAGAAAACGGGGCGGGTCCATCCTTGCGGATGGACGGACGGACGGACGGACAGACGGAACCGCTGCAGCGGTTAACCGTTTTAACATAACCTATATTTAAACAAATTTCATGGAAACAAATTTAATAGAAACGAACACACGAACATCGGCTGCGCTTGGTCCCACTATGGAAAATTAATTCTTTAATAATTAATCTAAACTAAGAGTATGATCGCTATTAAATTTGTAGTGCCTAATAAGAGCATCCAAATCTATGTATAAACCAAAGCGCAAGCCTGTAGTACTTGATTTGCGTTTCAAGTGGGAGGCGAATGGGGTTAGGTATCCAAAATTCGATAAGCACATAATAAAGTAAATTTTGTGGCTCTAGCTCTTTTAGTTTCTGAGATATGCGCAAAAAGCCGGATCAAAAAAACCGATAAATATCGATAATAAGAAAATGGGGTGGGCTATCGATAATTTTAAATAGCCTTAATTTGCCTATGGTATACATTAACTTAAAAAACTAAACATTTATCCCTAGCTGACCACTTGCTGTTAATTGGATTGTCAAATTAGTCAAATTTTACCACACGTTTTCTTTAATAACTTCTGTGTTTCTTAACCGATTTTTATCGATTTTAGGAAAACGGTCGATAACCCGATTATTTAAAATAAACTTGATCTGCGCGTGCCATGGACGAGTCTATAGCTGAAATCTCTAGCTCTTTTAGTTTCCGAGATCGACGCGTTCATACAGACAGACGGACGGACGGACGGACAGACGGCTGTTGATCCTGATCAAGAATATATATACTTTATGTGGTCGGAGATGCCTCCTTCTGCCTGTTATATACATTTGCACAAAACCATTAAACCCTTTTTCCCATTTTCAATGGGTAAAGGGTATAAATATTTACAACGCGATGTTAAAATTTTGGAAAATGCGTTTGCAAAGTCGAAAAATTGGCGGAAAATTGTTGCAAAAAAACTTTTTTTTCAAGTTTAAACAAAAAGAAGATAATCTTGAAGAAAAGACACAAGCACTCAATCCATACACTAGTTTGCCCTGGCATTCAAGACCGGATAAAATGCAATTCTTTGTGTTTATTTAATTTTGTATTTTATGACTCATTAGAATTCTCAACGAGTGCAAGCTCCAAACGGTTGGCAAGGTGTTTGTGAACACATAGTACGATTATATGATTACTGAATTACTTTCAAGAGACCGCTGGTCTTTTGAGTGCGGTCGTAGTATCGAAAGTGATTTGGGCGTGCTCCGGAAAAATTTCACAGAATTGGTCGAGCTTAATAGCCAAAAATATAACAAAGTGTATTGGAGTTATCCAATAATAGCGAAAGGCCGCTGTAACGCACTAAACGGAAAATCGTTTTATGTCTAAAACAAGTACATAATTAATAAAAATATAATAAGTGCCACGAATAAAGCGCACAAAATGAGCAGCGCTCAGTTGAAAGAGCGTAGAAGTTCTTTAGATCAAAGAAATGGGTTTTACCAATGCAGAGCAACTCAGCTCTCGTGACTATAGATAACCAAAGATCACGTTCGTGCTCTCACGCTCTGCCCACTGCAACAAATGATGGCAATAAATCAAAAATTCACCGTGTCAATGATGGTAGTGAAATATGATGGTAGTGAAGCACCCAACTCTAATAGCAATGCCCTTCTGGTGGATGTTGAAACTGACCAACCCAGGGAGTCAAAGGAAAGGGTACCAACAAAAATTAAGCCACCACTATATATTCGCCTGCAAAGCTGAATTGCATTAGTAAACAAACTTCGTTCCAAATACTTCCTATAAAAAGGAAATATACATGAAACAAAAGTGCTGACCGAAACAAAAGTGCTGATCCAAACAGAAGCAGACCACCGTGTAGTGGCTAAATTCTTTATTGAAGCAGGCAAAAACTACGGTAGATATCAGATAAAATGCTGCAAAGGACTACAAGTAGTATTAAAGGGAATAGAACCACCAGTGACACCCGCCGAAATCACTAACGCTCTTAAGGAAAAAGACTTTCATGCAAAGACGGTCATCCATATCTTAAGAATAAAACAAGTAAAATTGCTCTAGTTGGGAGTTCCCGACTAGGAAATACTCTGAACCGAGCTGTCGTTACATACATTAGACCCATCTGCATTAAAACAAACGACACTTAGTAAAATTCGGCCAGTTTGTAATATATACTCACATTAAAATAAAGGATCGCGCTTCGCGCTCGCTTTTTATATTTGCATACAAATTGTAGTATGCCATAGTTGTGAAATATCACGCAAAATTTTCTCCAAATTTGAAACTATATCTTTCAAATGTTGATTGCAGTTGATCTGCGAAAGCTTTTTGAGAATGTGCATGCCAAATACCAATTTTTCCCCATTTTGTTGCTCCATAATATTTAAAACCGCCGATGTCCCAGCTTTTAGTTGAACTTGGACTGTAGTGTGTTAAGTTTTACACAAGAAAAATAAATAAATAGCATGAAAAACCCCGTTAACACAGCGACTATCCGAATGCGCGTCTGGTAAGGCGCCTGGCATCACCCCTACCACCGAACTTCCACAGCAACTTAACCGTCTCTGTCAAAATCGGAGCTATGAAAAAAGCACACATGCACAAACAATCGTATTAGAATTTGAAAAGGAACTCACGTAATATATACAAATACCAATATACAAGATATACATTGGATTTTAAGCATATATTTTTTGCAGGATCTTCTACCATTTCTAGTTCTAAATTTCGGAAAATGCCCAACTCCGTCATTGCGAACGCTTGCTTGTTTTCACTTAAAATGCGTTGGCAATCTACAGTTTTCAGGACAATAGGATATTGCCATTAGCAAAGGGTGCGTGCAGGCTACTTGACTCTGTGATATAAGATGGAGGCGTTTACCATGGCTACGTCAAGCAAATTAAGTAATATGTGATTTTTGTACTTGCTAGACTTTAATGGAATTTTGTAGCCTACAATATGATTATCTATTAGGTCCGCCACACATAGGGATATTATATTCATGAATCGTATTGACGCAATCTGTGTTAGTAAATTTTTTTTTTCAGTATCCATTAGTATCTTGCGTCTGCATAGCACTGGTTCACCCTCATTCGCCATGAGCCTACTGAGCGATTGTGTTGCTCTAGCTGTTTTGAATTTCGCTTGCTCTAGCTGATTTCTGTAGGTGAGCAATCTATCAAGCCAAACTTTTGGGTACTTGACAGCTTTCTGTGCCCTTATGATGCTTCCATTAATTCGCATTTTTCGCCTGGTGACAAGCAACAGCTCAGTTTTCTGCATTACTAGCTTAAGTCGATGGGAGACATTACTGGCTTACGTTGCGCATTGTCAACGGTCCGTGCTGTAATGACCGCGTCTATGGTATTTGTGTATTCGACCAGAAATGCAAAGAATCTAGTGTATGTTCCTGCGCGGCTTCTGCAGTTATGTGTATGCAACTGCGTATCATCCGCCGGGGATTCGGAATCGCTTTTCGAGTGACTCAATGATATCCACCCATTTGACGCTGTTGAATGCATTCTTCACATCTATAATGGCCCGCAGTAAAGCGGGCGCAAAGAATGGTTGCCTGCTGATGTTATTCTCCATACAGACTGGTTCCAACTATACAGCTATGCAAAAATGTATGTTGTCATTCAATTTGATACCCTGAATTCACATATTGATGTCTGTGTTCCTCTCGATTACACGGCGATGTATGTAGGTAGTGTGCAGGTCTAAGTTTTCGATGCAAAATTTCGATTGTTATGTTTACGTCATTGTATGCTTAATTTAATTTTAATCTTAAACAAATGTTCAGCTTTGTGATCTCTAAACATCAAGTTTGCTTTGAACAAAAACGTTTGCGAAAAGGAGTGCAAGCACTGGCCCGAACATGGCCGACATGTTTACAGCCTTGTATACCGTTTTAAATCCTAAATTTTACTGAAATAAACATGGAATTTAAAAAAAACTTGAAGTTGTCATCCCTTTCTGATGACGAAATTCGTGCATTTTTGGAAACGAAGGATTTCATTGAAGACACCGATGGGGAAGACAATGGGGAGGATGATTTCGATATTGATATCGAATGTGAATCAAATGTCACTAAGAATAACAAAGTCCTGGATAAAATTGTTAAAGCTTTAAATTTATCTGAGGCAGTTCTGATGTCCGACTTAGCTTTTAGCCCGAGCGGAAGTACGACTTCTCTAAGCTTGCTATCTCCAACTTATAGCCCAATTCTACTATGTCCAACATATCTTACATTTAAATATTTAATATTTTGCAATTCCATTAGCAAGTGTCGGTTGTCGGTAACATGTGAGTAGCTAAATTAAAAGAAGCATTAATTAAAACAGCTGATCGGCTCGTTTTGATTTGTCTATGCGAAATAATTTTTTTTAAAATTTATTTATTATAAACAGTCGACAAAGCAACTGTCAATGAAAATGTTTAAGGAACATAAAATATAGATATATAATGACGTAGTTGTTATACCACTTGAGTCTATTAAATGACCGGGCTAAGAAACCTAAGGTCAACACTGAAAATTAAATGAAATGAAATAACGATTTTTAATAGAACACGAAGATTTAATAAATGCGTCTGTTTTATTTCCTTTCCAGTTAAAGACTGACTGTACAGAGTTTATTTTATTTTCAAAGTGAATACAAAAATTGTCAGCAATCATGCACGCGTTTCATATTTATGCATGTGCAAGATTGTATGTGTAGTGTATTATTTGTTTGTGTTATTCAAGAGTGTTATGATCGTGTCAGCATAATACGCTACTGCATAACGCTACTTCCCTCCCCTTAAAAAGGAAGCTTATGCTTCTGCTGAGGTTGATGGATACAATCTGGGTAATGCAATTGGATTTGTATCTTGTGTTTCTATGGTTGTTTTAGCTATTTTAATTTTACATTGTTTTATTGTTATTATTTTGTTGCCTTTAATCGTTATATTTTTATTTGTTTCCTGACAATCTTGTCTTATAATGGTATCATTCATATTCCAGGTTAGCATATTGTTTGGTTCTACATATTTAAATATTTGTTTGACTGTTTTAGGGACAAAATTACATATCGGGTTAGTTCTTTTTATAATATTTTTAATACATTCATCGTTTATTTCTTTGTAATCTTGGTTATAAATTTTGTTTTGTCCTTCAAAATAAGTGTATTTTTCTAAATGATCAAGCCATTACTATCCGGGTAAGGTATTATATTAATGGTATGAACAGTTTTTTGTTTAATAGGGATGTGTGATATGATAAGTATTTGATTAGTGCAAATCCAGGTTGATGTTTTGGTTAGCAATATGTTACTACTGTCTACGTTTTCTAACTTGTCGTAATTAAGTAATTTTGGATTAATTAGTCATAGTCGAGAAAGTTGCATTCCCATTGCAATATCTTCTATATATTATATTCGGTAAATTGGATCAGCTCGTATAATAGCTGTTTTGTGTTACTATGTTTATCTTCAAATTCTTTAATCTTTTGCATGTTATTATTGATCAGCTGGATCACGTCGTCTTATTCGTGTAAGCTAATTGAACTCGTTGCTATTGATTCTAGTTGGTTTTGGATTTTCGTTCGGTCGTTATCTTCTAACGTTCCGAATAGGTATTTAAACGCGGATCCTGCTATATTATTCAATCCTCGTTTCTGTATATTTGTCTGGTGTATGGTTATACTATTAAGTCCTCTTAGCATTTTGTTATGTAAGAGTTTAATTTGCGGGATATTAGTGTAGTTACTTTAGTGTTGAAATAATGGGCTAGGTTGTCTATATCAGTAAGATTGATGCGAAGACAATGATGTTCGTATTCTGACGGGATTTTTATTGGTTTGTCGGAAAATAGGAAGTATCCATAGTCAGTATCGATGTTGTTGATCTGAATCTGTTGAGTTTGGCATAATTTCATACAAGTGAGGAAAAGTATTATGATGAACCAGGAACCTGTAGGATGGGAATTTGATTAATCTTTTTTTGTTTCTTGAATTGGGTTCTGTAGTAATGTGTCTTCCTGTTTCTGTTAGTAATTTTGTAATGGTCTTCGTCGGTTTGTTCGACATTCTTGGTTAATTTAAATGGGTTTTCCAATTTGCCTTTTTGTAATGGTCCCCTTCTATACCTAGTGTCAACTTCGTATTCTTTTATGTTTTTGTTTATTTTGTTAATTTTAATTGCCTTGTTTTGTTGTGTATCTAAGGTCGGTTGTCCGGCATAAAGAAATATGTGAGCGGGAGTTTGTCCAGTAGTGTCGTGTTTAGTTTTGTGATTGTAAATATAAAGTATTGTCTCTATCTTGCTTAGTTTGGCTTCGCTGTCGGCTGAGTTTTTAATAATGTGGATTATCTCGTTTATTGATTTATGTAGTTTTTCTATATCTGCTTCGCCTGTTTTCGTTGTATTGAGTTGTAATTCTATATCTTCGCTCTCGAGCCATCTTTTAAGGGCTAAACTGGCGAATGCACCATCTATGTCTGTTTTTAAAAGTCTGGGTTTTCCCAACTGATTAAATATGTGCATAAGGGAATTTTAACATTCTATCCAATCTTTTGTTGTTATTTGTTCAAGAGTAGCGAATTTAGAATAGATGTCTAAGCAGCTTAAATAATGATTGCCTTCAGAAGAATAAATGTCTATTACAAACTTATTGCGGCAATGTTCGGGCTTGGGTGTGATTTTCATTGGCATGTTTATGTTACGATGCTCTGCTTTTGCTAAGTTGCATATTTGACATTCGTTAATTATATTTTGAATGAGGAGTTGCCTATTGGGAAAATAGTATGTCTCGCCAAAAAGTTTTGTAGTTTTCTGAATTCCTGGATGTAGCAGTTTCTCATTAGAATTAATTCTTTAAATTTTGCATAGGTAGGTATGTTTTTTAATAAAATAAGACTTCGGACAATTTTGGTATATTTTGAATTAATAGTTTCTTTATATGCGCTTTGAATCATTTCGAGATCTGCATCACTGTTGATGTATAGAGCGGTTTTAGAACGAAAATAGTCAAGTAAATATTGTTTGGCTGTTTCTATGGTCATATCTTTATAGGAGATGTGTATGATTTGTTTTTTGATATAAGTATCATATTGTGTGTTAGTAGGACCTTTGGAAAATATAACTTGTCGTTTATGGCAATTGATGGGTTTCTCTGACAAACCTATTAAATTGCTACTATCTTCTTCTGCGCTATGTTGTGTAGACTCACCGAAAAATTTTTGTTCTATTGTTATTCTGGATAGGGCGTCGGCGACATAGTTTTCTTTTCCTTTAATGTATTTTATATCAAAGTCATATTCTGAAAGTCAAATTTTCCATCTCATTAATTTTGCATTAGGTTCTTTTAGCTTGTGCAGCCAACACAATGGTTGGTGATCGGATGCTACTTCAAAGTGTCGCCCTAATAAATAATGTCGAAAGGTTTTAGTTACCCAGACTATAACTAACAATTCCTTTTCTATGGCGCTGTAATTTATTTCATGCTCGTTTAAAGCTCAACTGGTGTAACTAACAGGATGTCCATCTTGTGAGAGAACGGCTCCCAAAGCTACATTGCTCGCGTCTGTGGTTAATATGAATTTTCTTTCGAAGTTTGGTATTCTTAAAATTGGGTCTTCGGACATAATAATTTCAGCTTTTGGAATGCTTCTATGTAATCTTTTTGTTTGGTGTCTACTTTGGCTCCTTTTTCCAAACATTTGGTCAAGGGCTTCGCAATGTCGGCAAAGTTGGGTATGAATTTTCTATAATAGCCTGTGAGTCCTAAGAAGGCTTTGATTTCTTTGGGTTTGTTTGGTAATGGATATTTTACTACGGCTTTAATTTTGTCGGGATTTGGTTTAATTCCGTTTTTAGTGATGACGTGTTCCTCTAGAGAGGTGGAAAAAACTATGATGTCGTTTAAGTACACTAAGCAATTTTTGTTTAGAAGCGGACGAAGTAGGTTGTTCATACAGCGTTGAAATGTGGCGGGGGCATTTTTAAGCCCAAATGGCATTCGTGTGTATTCATAATGACCGTACTTGGTTGAAAATGCGGTCTTGGGTATTGATTCTATATCCATTTCTATTTGGTGGTAGCCTTTTGCAAGATCTATTGTCGTGAAATAATTACATTTACCTAGTTTGCCTAATATTTCATCCATGTTTGGTATAGGGTATCTGTTGCTTACAGTGATTTCGTTTAATTTTCTGTAGTCAATTACAATACGGAATTTCTTCTGTCCAGAAGCATCTAACCTTTTAGGTACAACCCAAATGGGGCTACAATATGGTGAATTACTTTTTCGTATAATTCCTTGCTCTAACATATCCTGCATTTGTTGCTCTACTTCCCTTTCGTAGGTCTGTGGGTAGCTATACAATTTTGAATTGATGGGGCGTTGTGTGTAGTATTAATAGTGTGTTTTTCCTGATTGGGGAAGGTGAGTTTATCGCCTTCATGATATTGGATAGTTTGGAAATTTTTTAACAAATTAGTTAATTTATGTTTTTCTTCTGTATTTAAATGGCCTAGTCGGAATGGGTTTTCCTGAAGTGTGGAGTTTTCTAGAAATATGGGGTTTTCATGGAATAAAGGGTATTCTTGAATATGATTTTGTTCTGTAGTGTTGCTTGTATTGATTAATTTGTACTCTATATTAAATAGGTTAACCGTTCCTTTTTGATAGTTTATTATTGCATTAGCTTAAGACAACGAATTGCGTCCAACCAGCATATCATATTGGTCTGAGAAATGGTGAATTAAAAACTCTTGAGCAATAGGGAAATAGTTGTTCGGTGGTAAGTTTGTGATTTCATTTATAATTAGTGGGCCATTATTAGTATAGATTAAATGATTAGTTTGTTGGATGGGTGTTTCGAAGATATTTCGGGTCAACATATTTACTGTATTTACCAGTATCAGTAAGGCACCTTAAATCGTTATTATTATGTTTAACTATTATATATTGGCTTGATCCGTGGCTACTAACTGAAAATTTTCCGCTTGTTCTGTATCATGTTGTTTGTTGTCATTTGGTACTGTTTTATCTTCTTCTGTCTGGTTTGGGTTATCGTAACCTTGTTCGGGAGTGTTATAAATTGGGTTAGGGATGTCATACGTTTGGTAAGAATGAGGGTCAACTTGAAGATAGTCTGGATAATAAGAATTACCCCTACTATTCTTATTATCCAGCTAGGCTATGGGTATTCAGACTGAACTGGTGTTCCTTCTTGGTATCTCATTTCATCTATACTCATTTTGGCCTGTCCACTGTCTGATGGTCTCTGTCTCTTAGCGGGGTTATTAGTTGTCGTATTTTCTCTTGGTGGAAAATTAGTCGATATACCTACATAATTAGCTCCAAAGCGGTTCTGGTCAAACATTTGATGTCTGTTAAATTGTAGGTTTGGTCTGGGTGCTTGTATCAATGGTGCTTTAGGTTGTGGATGAACATGAGTAGGTCGATGTTGGGGAAAAGGAGTAGGGTTAGTTCCGGGTATTTGAGGTGGTAAATTGTGTTATATAATGGTTGAAAAAGTGTAATTGGCTTGCCTTGATTATTTATTTGTTTAATATGTAGATTATTTTGTGGTTTACTTGGATTTGGGACTGATTTTAAGTTATCTTTATTTGGGGCTGGTGCTTCGTAAAGACCTTTTTCTTGCAATATATTTATGAGCGATCTTTAACTTGGAATATTACAGTTAACTATTCTGTGGGTAACTTTTGAATAAGTTTTCGATACTGGTTTAAATTAATCTAGAGTACAAAGTTGTTTCTGATATATCGTTTTCTAATTTTAGATTATTGGTTAATATTTGCCTTCTTTTTTCGGCTTCTTCTAAAAATTTACGAATATTACCTCGATATTGTGTGTTTCGAAATTCTTCCAGTAGTTGATGGTTTGGTACTTGCGGCTTGTAATTTAGGATAAGTTGAGTTTTGAGTTCTGACCAGTTGGTAAGGTTGGTTACTCCAAGGGTGCGGATGACATCACCACTGATGTTTCGTTCTTTGTGTCCTAAGATGATAAGTTTTTGTCGTTCCTCAGTTGTTTGATATAACGCCAGGATGAAGTCGATACGAACGATTATGAACGTGTATAATGTATTTGGATCACCGTGGAAACTCTCTACAGCATGTATTTGCTTTCGACTTAAATCATGTTCGAGTCGGAGAGTTGTATTGGCTCTGGTGCTGCTACTGCCCTTGTATATTTTGTTTTATAGTTGGTTCGGGTATTAGTTATGTATTTACTTATATTTTGGTGTGTGTCTTGATTTGTCAACTAGTTTGTGTATTCGCTTGTTTGTTGGTTTATGTTAACTTAGTTTGTAAGCTTTATTCACTTAATTACTTATCGTTATTGTTTAATGCACACTTTGCTGTTTCGCCTAAGTTAGAGCAACCTTTATGGATTTTTCACTCTGGCGAATTCTAAGGCGTCTTCTTAATTTCTTTAAGTTGGTTCTTTAACACAATTACATTCACGGTCACCAATTCACTGTCGAGGTTTACGCTTTGTAAACTTGAACCAATATTACCGCTTATGATTTGCGAGAGTTCTTTAACGGATGGTAAATTAAAGTATTAAATATTCTAGCTTTCGCGTCAAATAATTTATCATCCTACCGGCTGCGCCAAGGACGTAGTTGTTATACCACTTGAGTCTATTAAATGACCGGCCTAAGAAACCTAAGGTCAACACTGAAAATTAAATGAAATTAAATAACGATTTTTAATAAAACACGAAGAATTAATAAATGCGTCTGTTTTATTTCCTTTCCAGTTTAAGACTGACTGTACAGAGTTTATTTTATTTTCAAAGTGAATGCAAAAATTGTCAGCAATCATGCACGCGTTTCATATTTATGCATGTGCAAGATTGTATGAGTAGTGTATTATTTGTTTGTGTTATTCAAGCGTGTTATGATCATGTCAGCATAATACGCTACTGCATAATACGCTACTATATACATATAAATATTAAAAGCTAAAAGCCTAACGAGTTATAAAGATTTCTAATAACGTCACCGACACGGTGGGGGTATTTTATTTGCCAGTCCGGGCAACTGATCACAGCTAATTATTGTCAGTGACGTTATTAGAACCTACAACTAAATAGGAAGACGTTTATAGTAGAAATATAAATTTAACTGTAAATTTAATTTAAATTACCAACAAAATATTCAGGAAAAGTGAAAGAAACAATAGTAACAATAATAATAATAATAATAATAATAATAATAATAATAATAATAATAATAATAATAATAATAATAATAATAATAATAATAATAATAATAATAATAATAATAATAATAATAATAATAATAATAATAATAATAATAATAATAATTAGTCTTTGATAAAAAGAAGAAAGGAGAGAGACAGGAATGGAAAATCACTGGCCCGATGGGGGTATTTTTAGCCCGTACGGCAAGCTATGCCCCTGCTCACAGCTGAGGGTGGTCAGTGATTTCCCGAAAGTATCCTGAAAGCAACGATTTTATTTGTGGAAAAGAGAGTTCTGAGGTATAGGCCATGTGGCCTTTTATATTGTATACATAATACTCAAAAAGAATTGTGCAAAGCATTGTCTGTCGTGCATGTAGGCAGTAGGAAACAGTTTCTAGTAGGTCTAAATGGATCAGAAAGGTTCAAGCGACCTAAAAGAAACGAGGAATCAATGTCGCCAATAATCAACTTATGTAGGAAAGTGAAATGTAGAGAAGTTTCGTTGTGAAGGGATCGTTGAACTCCTTCGACCAACGTTCAATAAAATCAGGAACACCTCGTTTACAATAGAGGATATATGAAAATTGAAGGTTATCTTTGAATCTTTTACTGTTAGAATACGTTGCAATGGAAAATTGTCAATTGTATGACTGAACATGACTGACAGCTAAAGATTCCCTAGACAACGACGAGAGAAGAAGGAGAAGAACAACATGATGATGACGACGAGCTAAGAGGACGGCGAATTCGCAGACGGCAAGTTGACTAAAGAAGACGACGATCAACGAGCGGGCAGTGCATAGCCAAGAGGGCGAAGTGCTGTACGTCGGAGAGAAGACGTTTGCTTGGGAAGAAGTGAGGCTCAACGCTAGACCTTTGTGGTATGACACCTTTGTGGTATGACAGCAGCGAACAAACAAACTGTGAAGTTATTAACTTATTTGTATTAATCGATAAATATGAAACCCCACATTTAAGGGCGCTCGTCCGAGATTGAGCGAATGTGAATAAGTGATAGCTTTAAAAATACTCTGAGGCTAAACAATTTATAAAATCGAATTAAGAAAAATAATAAAATTAGATTTCAACAATGTTGTGCCAAAATGATTTCATATGTGCTAACTTACGCTCATGCAAGAAAGGGAGCATAACTGCACTACATAAGTTTGTCTTTGAAATAGAGGGACACAGAAATAATTGTAGGCGACTACGCGAGTTTTCTGGTTTCGATTATTCAGAAAATGGAGTTTGATGCAAAGAAAGAACACGCAGATGCCAATTTAATGTAAGCTGATCTTGCATCGAATTGCAATATATTAGGCACATACTACTTTTACGAGGACATGTATTTGCACATTTTCCGCAATTAGCAAAAGAATAGTTTGCTGGCATTCAACGAACCAGACGAAGAAAACAAAATAGAAGACGAGACAGACAACGTTTCATTCCAGATGGCTGACCTTCAAGTTAGAGAAACCTCGAAAAATAAGAGAGAGGAAAAAATATACAAAATTATGTATCGGTTTGCGATCAGCTTTTGCGACGTGGAAGAAAACATTCGAAGTTTTAATAGAACGAACACTATTCCAGTAAAAGTGTGGATATAAGAATATGAGGAGCAGGCAACGCTCATGTATTGGAATGATTTTCAAAAGTTGTTGTTCGCGAAGAACGCCTTGAAAGGAATAGCGAAACTTTTCGTATTGAGTGAGAGAGGATTGAGGACTTGGAATTCGCTCAAACGAGCAATAAGGAAATACCCGAACGGCTCGAGCAATCGAAACGTGGAAACAACATTGCTTCTCGAGGTCAGACTGCAGATGACGCTTTTATACAATAGTTAATTTAAGTGTTATAACACAATAATTGAAAAATATTGTCGCGTAGGAAAAGAAAAATCAGACCGCTACGATAATAGTGTGAAAGAAAAAGAATGTAAACAAAGATGCCAAAAAGATGTGAAATGCTATAACTGTGGTGAAAAAATTGCATGTTTTTAATAATTGTGAAAATAAAATTAAAGGAAGGAAGTGTTTTAACTGCAATATCTCCAAAGATTGTGAACAAATTGAGGAAAGTTGTGTTACAATAACAAATACACGCAGTTTACAAGACAAAGTCGATTTAACATGTTAAGAAGTTTGTCTCTCAAATAAAAAGTGTGTAGCGTTATTTGATACTGGTAATAAATAAATTTTTCATACGTGAAGATTTTTATTGTGATATTGGCAAGCCGAAGTTGGAAAGCTGCAGTATTTAAATAATAGGATTTGGCAGCGAACGCAATGAGAACAAAATAAAACCAACTGGACATGTCAAACATCAAATTCTAATTGACGACGAAGAGTTCATATTTGATTTTTACATGGTTCCAATAAGATATATTGATGTTAAATTAATTACTGGGGCGTTGCTTTGCCATATTTAGATGATCGCATAATCCCCCCGAGGACCGAACAAGAAGCTGTGCGCAATTTGAAGGAAGTAATTTAATTTTAAAATATGAAACATTTTAAAGACGCGTATACAATTTCTTCGGCATGTTATCAGTAAGTCTGTAGTATTTGATTTGCTGAAATATTTATAATCTGGAAAAAGGAATTTGACTCCGCGCGGCCTCCAACCCGTTCCTATCGCACAATTAACAAGCAGACCCCACGATAGACAACAACGCCACCAACCATTCAAACTCAAGTGTGACGAAATTCAAGTTAAAGTACTTAATAAGATTTACATGAAAAATTCTAACAGAAAGCAAAAAGAATATCATTTTTAGAAATTGTTAAGAACTGGAAAAATTTTGAATTATTAGAGGAATCAAAACTAGTCTTTGCATCAGGAGCGGAGTCGAGCCCGAGCACCATCGATCACTTGTTTTTTGTGTGACAAACTTCAATATAAAGGCTAAGAAAGTCTTTTTTTTCTTAAATTTCTCAGGTAATCATTTGTTTGATAAAAAGAAAATAGTTCAATCTTATTCCTATAATCATCTGTCATATTACTTTGTCCAAGAGTGTTTACAGATATAATATAATAATTAATTAGAAATAATAATTTAAACTGCATATAAAATACAAGCTGTGACAAAACTCAACTCAAGTTATTTGACAAGTGCACAATCGCAAACAGCCGCAAACGAATTATAAGAGTACGAAAAATGGTTGCAACTTAGCGCCATTTACCGACCAGTGGTCACTGACCAATTAATACGGACAGACATATTGCGTTCATACGGAGACACATAGACAGCAGGACGGATATTGCACAAACCCTATACACTAGTTTCACTTCGTGAACGAGTATAACTAGTTTCACTTTGTGAACGAGTATAAACATAAGATCTATTAAAAAAGTTTTAAGCGATAAAAATAAATCTTAGGACGATTACTTTATAAAATCAGGTATTCTGTACAAACTTATAAAGGATGGTGAATGAATAGTAGAACCCAACAACATGCAAAAAGAATTATTGGATATGCTCATGACAAAGGTAATTTTGCAACCATGAATACATAAGAGTTAATTTGCCGAGAATACTTTAATCCATATCTGGAAGATGAGATAAAAGAGTATATAGACTGTTGTATTCCCTGAATTTTAACAAATCGAAAAGAGGTAAGCAAGAAGGACTGATACACCCAATACAGAAGGAAGACGTTAAATTACACACTTACCATATTGATTTTTTGGGTCCACTTGAATCAACGCATAAAGACTACGAACACATTTTGGCGGTTATTGATTCGTTTACAAAGTTTTGCTGGCTCTATCCAACCAAGTCTACTAATACAGCCGAAGCTATTCCAAAATTGTCAAGTCAAGGTACTGTATTTGGAAACCCAACGTTTATCATTTCGGAGGCTAAATGCTATATTTATATTAGTTATCTAAAAACTAAGCATTGATGATCCCACAAAATGGCACAGACATGTCAATCGAGTGCATTCGACATTTTCCCGAAGCATTGATACGACCTTTTGAGCTTATGGTTGGCGTTAAAATAAAAACAAAAGTGGATCGGCAGAAACGTGACATAATTGACAAAGAAACAGTAGCTATGTTTAACGACATCCGTACCGAATTACGAGCAAAGCCAAAACACAAATTCTAAAAATTCGAAATGAGAATAAAAATACTTACAATCTGAGACGCAAGCATGACGGTTTAATATTTGCGACCTAATTGCTATCAAACGCATCCAGCTTGGTAGTGGCCTAAAATTAAAACCAAAGCTTTTGGAGCCCTATCAAGTCGTAAAGGTTAAGCATAACAACGCATATGATGTCTAGAAAGTTGGCACTTGTGATGAACCGAAGAATTTAACAACGTGTGCCGAATAAATGGATAATAAGTCCATTGGCAGCGATGACGAAGATGATGGCGAAACATTCGGACCGAATGTTTAGTCAGAATGGCCGATTGTAGGTTGGGTTATTGCTGTGTACCCAAATCCCACTGTGCACATCTGACAACTAAAGATTCCCTAGACAACGACGAGAGAAGAAGGAGAAGAACAACACGATGATGACGACGAGCTAAGAAGACGGCGAATTCGCAGACGGCGAGTTGACTAAAAAAGACGACGACGAACGAGGAGCGGGCAGTGCAAAGCCAAGACGGCGATGTGCTATACGTTGGAGGGAATACGTTTGTTTGTGAAGAAGTGAGGTTCAACGCCAGACCTTTGTGGTATGACAGCAGCGAACAAACGATTTAAACGTTGTGAAATTTTTAACGGTAAATCTTACTTTTTCATTACTTTAAGCTGTTAAATCAATACTATACTTATTTGTATTAATCAATAAATATGAAACCCCACATATATTTCATAACATCGATAGGAAATTCGATAAATCGTTACAAAAAATTCAAATTATTCGTGGTGAATTGCAACATTTTTATACTCGTTCACTTGAAACTAAGTTCAAGTATATATTCCATTTCAAGTCTGTAGTTTCAATTGCGCCGAAAAAAAATTGCGTTCATCCGGACAGACGAACGGAAGGACGGACAGCATGACAGACATTGCACGAACCCAGTACTGGGTTCGTGCAATGTCTGTCATGCTGTCCGTCCTTCCGTTCGTCTGTCCGGATGAACGCAATTTTTTTCGGCGCAATTGAAACTACAGACTTGAAATGGAATATATACTTGTAGTTATTTGCTTCAGACAAATGTTAGATGTTTTGCCACGCATATACCTCAAATTTTCAAATTGATAAAGGTGAATAGTTCCCACATTTTTATTTCACGCTCCTCGGCTCCATGCCAAAAATCGCGAACAGTTAGAAAGTTGACATAACACTAGAGTTTTTAGACTAGGTATGGTAGTAGCTTTACTTATTATATGGAAAAGATTATTATAGTTGGAACAAAAGATCCGACATGGGTTATCGTTAGCATTGTTACTATTACAGGTTTGATGAGAAAGCGGTAAAAAGTTTCTAGTAATTCTGTTCGGAACTGCAAAACTATTCTGGCTGATCAATTCGGAAGAATCAATTTGGCCGTTAATTAATTTGTGTAAGAAGATTACACCAAGCATGGTTCTACGATCAGAAAGAGAAGGAAGATTTGTTAGTAAAAGTCTACCAAGATAAGAAGGAATGCGGGAATTAGGATTCCAGTGATATCCCCGGAGGGCAAAGAGCATAAATTGTGTTTTACGGATTCATTTCTTTCCTGATGATGTTTGAATATGGAAGATATGCAAAAATGCTGTTTCTTATGAGAAAATGTAGAGGCAAGATATTTTACAATTATGACATTTGCAAAAAATTTAAGATATGTTGATGGTTCAATTGGGCTTTTACCCAATTGGCTTAACTCCAAGTTCGCCTTTTTCAAGAAAACGACGCATACTCCTATTGCCAACTGCGAGTCCTGGAAGATCGTTACTAATCGTGATACCATCAACTTCAGTAAGTTTAAGAATACGATCGTCCCTGAAGCGTACAAAAGATAAAATAATCCATGAAGCAGGTGCCTTTTCAAGATCCGATTTGAATATTAATCCGAAATCACCGAAATTTGAAACAATGTTTATGCACCAAAAAAATCAAATGCTTGACAAATCCACATTGGAATTTTGCAATTCCGAATTGGGGGAAGATTTTAAAAAGCTGAATCTCCATTTAAATGCTTTGAATATTTTGTGGATGATACAAGTCGGGAGCGCCCGACTAGAGATACCCTTAACCCAACTGTTGTTACATACTTTTCGACTCCCTTGCAATCTTACACACATACACAAAATCAGAAACACAGACACTTCGCGAGCACCGCACTTTACTTGTCGGCTGCGTTTGGCCCCCACTTTTAAAACTAAATTCTTGAATAACTTTTAAACTAAAAAAATTACCTTGAAATTTTCAGGACTTAACAAAGCATTCAAATCTGTGTACAAACCGACGTGCAAGTCTGTAGTTCTTGAATAGATTTTTTTTTCGATATTTGGGGCGGGGGGTGGTTTCCAAAATCCGAAATATTCCTGATCTTTACGAGAACATAATAAACTAACTTACTGGCGGCTTTAGCCATTTAAGCTCCCGAGATATGCTAAGAAAACCAAGTTCTAAAATCGATAATATAATAATGAAACGAAGCAAGATATCGAAAAAAAAAAAAAATTATAATGAAATGAAATGAAATGTGTTGCTTACCAAAGCACCCTATATTGTAGTCTGTCATCTGACTACAAGGATAGTCATCGCAAAATTTCTGCGACCAATGAGGACAACTACTTAGCGTTATATACTAAATCAAACATAAAATTCTCTAATATAACATTTTGTGACGAAGAATATTCAATTTAATACATGAACAATTCAAATCAAGGATACACATATCTCTTGTTGCGTTCTGAAAATTGTATAACGATCATACCTGTTAACGGCCAAGTATTTAGTATTTTCAGTTCGATAATTCTAGTGTTGTATGCGACAGTAAATCAGTCAGTCAGTGATAGTTAATCGCCCAAGCGCAAGAGACGATAGTTCTAAGTAATTTAATCTTAAGATGGCGGGACAAAACGAGACATTGAAATTAAGAGAAATAAAGAAAACGTTAAAATCTACCACCAACCGACATTAAATTTGTTTTAAAAATAGACAAGTTTACAAATCAGGTGTGGGGTTTGCCCAAAAAGATCACAGTTTGATGAAATACGCCGATATAATAAAATTAAATAAATCCGAATTGCTGGGCCTGTTGGCATTGCGCGTCAATTCATCAACTGCAAAATCAGTAATGGACGACACCGAAAATGTTTCGCAAGTCCCTGGCGATGAAGATGCTGGTGCTGTTACCATGCCTGGCGGCCAGTGTGCAGGTGCTGCTGGTTCGGCGCAAATTATGGAACAGCCCAATGAGGAAGTAGAAGGGGCTCAGACAGAAGCATCCGCTTTGTTACCAACTTTTTCGCCATTGCTCGCAAATTCACCCGATATGCAGGTAAACGAACGGAATCGAGCAAGTTCAAACACGTCGGGTACAGAAGCTGAACTTGTGGAAGTGGCGGTAGCAGGTGAACTTACAGCTATTATGAGCCAACTCAACTCGTGCACCGCTCGAAAAAACCTTGCTTACCCGATCAACGCCGTCGTGTTGATATAAGTGATATCGAGGCCACCGTTCCGGTCTTTTCTGGAGACGACAACATATATCCGTTCACATTTGGACCCAAGAGCTGGAAAAAGCGGCCAGTGTTTATAAACTCACCGACAGCCAATGCTGGTCGCTCGCCAATCGACTATTACGCGGATCTGCCCAGGAGTATATGCTATGAGAAGACAACTACATGGGGTGAGCTGCGTGATTCCCTGATTACAGTTTTTGGATTAGGAATGTCTAAACCGTCCGTTGGAAAATGGTGAATCCCTCGCTCCCTCCATCGCTATGCGGAACATCTCCCAGCAGATCAAGTTCGAGGAGGCGGACGTTGTCAAATGTATAGTTGATGGCATTGGGGATCGTACCGGATACGCCGCTCCGTTATATTATTGCACTTCGTTGGACGAATTGCCTCAGAGGATGATGCGCTACCAAAACATGCTGTCAACCGTACCGAAGAAAGAGTACACTCCTCGTGTACCTGTCGTTGCTCGTGTACCCAATGATGCCACTGCTAATGAAAATCGTGAGATGCGATGCTACAGTTGCCGCCAGATGGGGCATATCAGCAAGGAGTGTCGGCGTGCCAAGAGACCGGAAGGAGGCTGCTTTAATTGTTTTCAAACAGGACACCAATATCGGCAGTGCGCAAGGCGCAGCCAAACTGCCGCCAGGGTACTAAGGAGGGTGCAGAGCTAATTGATGATAAATCGTTTGTCCATTTAGTAAGTTTAAGAATACCTAGGGAAGAGGGATGCACCAATGTTTATAATGTTTCTGCCTTATTAGATACCGGAAGCCCAGTAAGCTTCGCAAGTAAAGCTCTATTTCCACAATCGACATTGAATGGCAAACTGGAGAATAGTCGATTACGAGGACTGAGTTTCAATTCAATATTGACTTACGGCAAAGTGAATCTTTTGGGTTTGTTTAAAAAAGAATATTATGAAATTAAAGTTTTTGTTATTCCAGATTTAATACTGCCTACGCCGCTAATCCTCGAAAGAGATGTTCTCAAATTATTCAAACTTAAACTTATCATATGTAATGGTTCAAAAGAAAGTAAATAAAATACAATTTCAGTTAATAACACATTTGCCTTAGTTTATAAATCAGTTGGTGCCCCCTGTTTGCTCTAATTCAAAACTATAATAATATGTAAGATTATATTAATTTAATAGACTTAATAATAATTGTGAAAGCGCCTGTGTAAACATGAATGAATCACAGGCCGAGTCGTTTCGAGGTTGGCTTAGCGAGATGAAATCCGTTTGTTCCGTATTGTTAGATGAAACTGTAGACGTAGGCTGTGAATTTGGAATTAACATAATGCAAATGAGCAGGGAAGTTGTAAATGGTCACTATGTCAGCAAATTTTCTTCGGGTCGGACCACCAAAGTGTCAGATGAGAATATACTTGACTGATACAGCCCCGTTTTACAGTGCCCCTAGGAGACTGTCGTATTATGAGAGACGAATAGTAACAGATTCCGTGAAAACAAGAAAACCGTTCGAGATAATTTTCCGCTGCCACTTATGGAGGACTGTTTAGAACATCTAGAAGGAAAGACCGTGTTCTCTACAATAGATTTAAGAAGTGGATTTCACCATGTAGGAGTAGAAAAGGATTTGGTTAAATATACCGCATTTGGGACTCCTAATGGTCAGTTTGAATACCTAAGGATGCCGTTTGGTCTCAAATATAGACCTGCCGTGTTTCAAAGATTTATTTCCAGCGTATTGCAAGACATGGTCAGACGTCGACAAATTATATGGATGATATTATTTAAGCCACGCGTACCGTCGATGAACACTGTCAGGTTTTAGCAATGTTGTCGGTTCGTTTTGTCGAATATAACCTTGAGATTAAGTTAAAAAAAGCAAATTCCTCCGCAAGCGTATCGATTATTTGGGCTATGATGTTAGCGCCGAAGGTAATCTACCGAACGATTTACACCTTAAGGCAATACAGGACTATGCTGAGCCGCTCAGTAGTAAAGCTCTACATTCTTGTTTAGGACTATTTTCGTATTTTCGAAAATTTGTACCAAACTTTTCTCGAATAGCAAAGCCCTTAATGGATTTATTAAAGAAAGGCGGCCCATTTCCCATGCCTCATCCAGAGAAAGATTCGTTTTTGGCATTGAGAGCTGCTTTGTGTGCTCCTCCCGAGTTATCCACTTTTAATTCCCTTCTTGAAACCGAATTGCATACGGACGCAAGTTCGTATGGCTTTGGTGCTGCGCTGATGCAGTGGCAAAGTGACAATAAGATGCACCCTGTATTCTTTTACTCTCGAAAAGCAACAGTTGCTGAGTCACGCTATCGCAGTTTCGAGCTTGAGACATTGGCGATGATTTATGCACTGCGCCGATTCCGTGTGTACCTTGAGCATCGTCCTTTTTAATATAAACCGATTGCAGTTCCCTAGTGCAGACCTTAAAGAAGAAGTCCATCAATCGCCGTATAGCCCATTGGTCGTTAGAATTAGAAGGATATAACTTCTCGATAACTCATCGACCTGGTTCGAGTATGACTCACGTGGATGCGTTGAGTAGGCAAACTGAATTATTGGAAGAGGTTACCGAAGAGATTGTTGATCCGTGCACCGTTTCCAAACTAGTTCATTCCGAAAGCCCTCATTGAGAAAAGTTCACCGTTAGATGATCACCGAAAATCTGAGCCTGTGTGTGAGCTTAAAGAGCTACATAAATCCGAAGAGCTGGCAACCGCCGTAGCTTCAACTGTGCCGAGTGCCCAAACTGAGCCGAAAATATGTCTGAAAGAGTTGGTGGGGTGATTGGTACACCCGATGATGTAGATTTCCTACTACAAGCGGAGCAGATAAGGGACGCAGATATCTGCAAATAACGTGAAAGGTTGGAAAATGGTACAGTCAGCGGCTTCGAGTTAATTGATGGCATCGTTAATAGGAGAAATATTAATGACGAATTATGTTTGTATTACCCTAGTCGTTTACAGGACGAATTAATAAGCAAATTCCATGAAAAGCTAGGTCACATTGCTGCTGATAAATGTGTAAGTACCCTAAAGGAGAAATATTGGTTTCCTCTAATGAGATCCAAAGTCTATATGCACATTCAGATCTGTTTGCCGTGTTTCTTACATTCCGTCCCAACAACAGTACATAACCGAACCTTGCATACCTAAAACGCCGATACCTTTCGATACCATCCATATAGTCCATTTAGGCGCGTTGCCAAGTATTACCTCGAAGAGGATGTATTTTCTAGTAGTTATTGATGCGTTCACTAAATTTGTGAAATTGTATCCTGCTAATACAGTTAGTACTAAAGAAGTGAATGCCGCGTTAGAATAATATTTTTAATGCTAACAACTCTGTACAGTACAGCACTGGCAAAACCCCTTGTATGTTGCTATTAGGTTGTAATCAACGAGGACCCATCGTGGACGACCTGACAGAATACCTTGAGGAGAACTTTAGTTCTAGACAAGCTCGTGATCTACCTTCTATTAGACAGGAAGCTGGTGCAAATACCCAAAAGTCACAAGAACGAATATGTGCCCTGAAACATAAAACTTCGCCCGAATATAAAATAGGAGACTCTGTTAGCTACAGAGTAAAATAAAATCCGTAAAATAGATACCACTTCCACCCAATCAGTTCGATAATTCTAGTGTTGTGTGCGATAGTAAATCGGGCAAAGCCCGTCAGCGATAGTTAATCGCCCAAGCGCAAGAGACGATAGTTCTAAGTAATTTAATCTTAAGATGGCAGGACAAAACGAGACATTGAAATAAAGAGAAATAAAGAAAACGTTAAAATCTACCACCATCCGACATCAAATTTGTTTTAAAAATAGACAAGTTTACATACCCTTAGTTTAGAAGTTATTGTATGTAATGACAGCACGTAGCTGGGTATCTCCTAGTCGGGTGCTCACAACTAGAGCACTCTTACTTGCTTTTTTGTTCGATTTTTTCGATACCATTACTTTAGTTTCGTCACATTCGAAAGTAAATGGTTGGTGGCGTTGATATGTAACGTGCGGTCAAGACCGAGCGGAGAAAATTTTTTTTTTTTGTTTTTTTACTCGTTTATTATTTTTATGTGCACACATAGTTTTCTATACGACAATATAGTTTTTGAGACATGCTCAAAAAACCTGGTCAAAAAACCAATAAACATCGATAATATGAAAACGGGACGAGTTCTCGATTATTTGAAATAAACTTGGTCTGCGTATGGTATACACGAACTTAGAAAACCAAACTTCAACTCTCTAGCTCTTATTGCTGTGCTTGCTGCCTAGTAATATATTACTTTAGTGCTAATCAACAAAAATTTTGAAGTTGTTATATATATTTTTTTATTGATTTTAGAAAAACGGTCTGGGCTACCGATCATTTAAAATAAATTTGATCTGCGCGTGACATTGGCGAGTTTATATGCAACGATTCGACTGACTCGTTTATACAGATGGACGGACGGTGGACCCATTTAATGGGTTCAGGGTACAAACAAATGAAATGGCTCTAGGCGGGCGCCCCCGACTAGGAGATACCCTGAACCCAGCGGCGAGCTGTCGTTACATACATTTAAATAACTTTACATTCATACACACATTCACAAAGTCACACATACACACGCACGCACCACTATGGAAAATTATTTCTTGAATAACTTCTAAACTAAGAGTATTATCGCTATGATGCTTAATAAGAGCATCCAAATCTATGTACAAACCACAGCGTAAGTTTGTAGTATTTGATTTTTTATATGGGGGGCGAATGGGGGTAGGTATCCAAAGTTCGAAATATTTATAATCTGCCTATTCTTAACGAGCACATATTAAACCAAATTTTATCGATAGTATGAAAACGGGGTGGATTATCGATAATTCTAAATTGCCTTAATCTGCCTATGGTATACATGAACTTAAAAAACTAAACTTTAATCCCTAGCTCTTATTGCAGCACTTTCTGCAAATTAGATTGTCAAATTGGTCAAATTTTACCACACGTTTTCTTTAATAACTTCTGTGTTTCTTAGCCGATTTTTATGAATCTTAATACGATAGATTCTTCTAGTGCTTTTGTATATATAAATGTTCATTTGAAACAAATTTGTTGTCTTTGGGTCTCAAAACCTACGAAATAGGCTTAAAAAATTAGGGCTTGTTGTAGATTTTTATCGATTTTAGGAAAACAGTGTGGGTTATCGATCATTTGAAATAAACTTGATCTGCGCGTGCCATGGACGAGTCTTTACTCTTACAGTTTCCGAGATCGACGCGTTCATACAGACGGACGGACGGACGGACGGACGGACGGACGGACGGATGGACGGACGGACGGACAGATAGACGGACATGGCTAGATCGTCTCGGCTGTTGATCCTGATCAAGAATATATATACTTTATAGAGTCGGTGATGCCTCTTTCTGTCTGTTACATACATTTGCACAAAACCAGTATACCCTTTTTACCCATTTTCAATGGGTTCAGGTTATAAAAAATCGATACCAACCATATAGTTCTTGACGATTTTCACATGGGGAACGAGTATAAAGTCAAAGCATCATTCATCAAAATCAATCGAATTCTCATCATTATCATTTTCCACGATATCATAACTAAACTTACATATAAACTTGAAACTAAATAATCTATTCGTAATTACGAATTATTTAATAATTATTCATTAAAAATAATAACATTATTCTTTTTCAGAGGGGAGGTGAAGTATATTCATGCAAATAGTATCCAAACATACCTAAGCGCTTTACGCCAAACCTTTTTTTGCATACATAAAACGACATATCTACATAAATATGTGTACCTAAACATACAAGTACTTACATATGAGTCCACTTGGAATAGGATATATCACTTCACGGCGAAGATCCAAGCAGCGACCGTGAGAACGTCGCTGGGCTAAATAAGCAGCGTGTGCATTTTCGGCCTCTAGTCAGCTCTGGCTGTGCAAGTGAGCATATTAACAGCTGCTTATATTATATGCATGGAAAAACAGCTCTCCGTTACACTAAACGAACACATATAATGTTAAAAAGAACATTCTAAAAACTTACTTCAATGCGCTCGTTTTGCATTTGTTTCTATTTCTATTTCAGTACTGCTTATCCGATCTTTAGTACTACTACGTACTGGCTTAGGGGTGAGAAGGGCGCTTTAAACTGCATGTTATTCGAGTTACATATTGGTATTGCACAAAGACTCGGCTGTATTATTGGCGCAGGGTTTAAGTTGTTTGATGTCGCAGGTAGAATTCCGCTTGACCTTACAGGCAGATTTCCTAAAATTTCGGCTGCCCTTGCTTTAAGTACTGGGCGAAGCCCCTCATTTAAAAGCTGCATCATGCTCTGCGTTGCAACCCTGAGCTCTGGCTTGAGCCAACGCCTCATTTACTGCTGACTTTTCAGCGGAGCCCAATGTACGCGGTAGCGGCTGAAGAACTTATTGTCCTTCATCACTAGGTCGTAACAGTACGAGGGAAACCGAGAGTTGTAAACTGGTGTGACGGAGAACCATTGCATTCACTCCATAAGCTATCATCCTTAAGCAATACTCTTGAAAGTTTTGCGCAGTTTTTTGCAATGAAACTCTCGACGCTGTAAAATCTCTCCCAAAATTTACTGAAGCTCAAGAACACTACGGGTATTGGCGCCAAGCGTCAAAGGAGGCATAAAACTTTATAGCAATTATAAGGGGAGCTCACGCCATTATCAGGCGGTGTCAAGTAAATTTATTAAACCTTAATTGCAGTTAGTGCACCCTTCTTGAATAATTATATTATTTATGGTAAGCTACTTGATCGTCTTGAATCGGTTTATGATTTGGGTATCACTTTAGATTCCGAGCTTAGGTTTGACAAGCATATTTCATCTGCTGCTAATCGAGCCTTTAGTGTCCTGGGTTTCATTAAGCGGTGGTCGAAAGAATTTGACGATCCCTGCGTTACTAAAACTCTATATACTTCACTTGTCCGTCCAATTCTTGTATATGGTGTTCCCAATACAAGCTTCATCAGGATAGAATTAAATCCGTACAAAAACACTTTCTGCTCTTTGGTTTGCTTTCTGGTCATTGGAAGCCTTAATTTTGACTCTTCGCCCAGACGACCTGCCTGGTCGACGTTGTACCAGATGCGGCCACAGCAGTGGCTGGCATATAGAATTGCAGATAAAAACAACCACAGCAACTTTGACTTTAATTGAGTACTGAGCAAAAACTGACAAAAATCGAAATCTTTACTTTATTCGAAAACTAAAAATATTAGAAAAATGAATTGATTTGATTTAAATCATCTGGCTATTTCGAGCGATTCACGGGTGCGAATTTCTACATATATATAAAAGTATATATTGATACCCATAAATAATAATTTATTTATATATAAAATTTAGTTAATAATTCGTTTAATTATTTTGTACGAGGAAAAGATATCGTATGTTGTTGAATTATAAATTTTCAATATGTATATTTTCTTGTTTGTGCATACACGACTTTGTCCACAGCATTATTCATCCCATCATCCATGAGCTCATCGACAAAGAGTAGGATGTAAATGTCAACAACAATTTAACAAATTTATTTGAATATGTATATATATACACATATATATATATATACATATCTATATATATATATATCATATATATATATATATATATATTCGGCGCTTTTGAACTAGAGACTTGAAACTTCGGATATATACTTGCAGTTATCTGCTTCAATTGGAAATGCCCATATCTCCCATAGTTTTTGAGGTAGAGTCACTATGTTTAGAATATATATTACTAGGAAGCTCCCCCAAGCATCACAGAACAATTTTTCCGGCCGCGTCCCTTCCCGCCCCCGTAATCGCAAAAATCTATATACCTGAAAGCACAAATCGGTAACACGTATATTCTTCCCACAATTGTAAAGCTATAGCCACAAAATTTGCTATATAGAGTGTTGGTGACCCTAATTTCCCGGCCACGCTCACTAGAACGCCCCCTAGCCACCCACTAGGGGCGTGGCATTTTGGTAAATGCTATGTATCTCTCTCAATCTGAAAGCCAGATTACATACTACAATACATTACCGCTAAAAACTGAACTGAGTCACTATTATAAACCGATTCATTATCATCATCGATTTCTATGAAAGCTGCAGACGCTGTGTGCTCATAATCACGGTCTTCCTGCCGAGGGTCCTCTTGAAATAAATGTTTAACTCTTTGATGCCTCTGAGCAGTTTGTCTGTCCGAACTGTTTGACGTTTTTACACCCTGCACCCGTTGAAAATGGGTAAAAAGGGTATGTAAGGTAAGGTATGTAAGAGGCAGAAGGAGGCATATCCGACCCCATAAAGTATAAACATTCTTGATCAGGATCTACAGCCAAGTCGATCTGGCCATGTCCGTCTGTTTGTCCGTCCGTCCGTCAGTCTGTATGAACGGGTACATTTTTTGTTATTTATTTTTAATATATTTTACGAAGTGCGGCTATGCAGTCTTGTGTATGAATGCAGAGGGGTTTCAATAAATGTATATAACGACAGCTCGCGCTCGCTTTTAATATTTGCAGGCACATTTTAGTATGCCGTAGTTGTGAAATTTCTCGCAAAATTTTCACAAAATAGGAAACTACAAGTATATCTTTCAAATGTTGGTTGCAGTTGATCTGCGAAAGCTTTTCGAGACTGTGAATGCCAAATACCAATATTTCCCCATTCTGTTGCTCCAGAATATATCAAATCGCCGATGTCCCAGCATTAAGTTGCACGTGGACCAATAAGTGTGTTAAGTTTAAAAATAAAATAAAATACAAATTTATATATATAGTAAAAAAAACTTCGTTGACCCGACCGAAGCCAGATTCGAACCAGCGTCTGATAGCGCGCTGGGCAACATCTCTACCACCGAGCTACAGTTGCATTCCAATTGCCTCTGTCAAAATCTGAGATTAGACACATTCCTACAGCCAATCGCTTGAGAATTCGAAAAAGAGCTCATGTGTGCACACGCATGCAGAAAACGTATGCCCTTGGCGCTTGCCACCACGTTGCTTGCCAATATACAAATACCTTTTCTTTAATAACTTCTGTGTTTTTTAACCGATTTGGATGAAATTTGATTTAATTGATTTTCTTTGTACTATAGCATATTTATGTAGCAGCCTCAACCAACTGGTGGCCCTGGCTCTTATAGTATCTGAGATATGCTCATGCAGCTGCGCTTGGCCCCCCTTCGGAAAGTTAATTCTTAAATAACTTCTAAACTAAGAATAGGATCGTTATGAAATTTTCAGGAAGTAACAAGAGCTTTGAAATCTGTGTACAAACGAAATTCTGTAGTAGATGATTGGCGATTTTGTTGGTTTTTTTTTATATGGGGGGCGAATGGGGGAGGTATCCAAAATCCGAAATATACATAATCTTCGTATATTTTACGAAGACATATTAAGACAAATTTTGTGGCTTTAGCTCTTATACTTTTTGAGATATGCCAAAATAACCGGGTCATAAAACCGATAAACACTGATTACTAATCTAAAAGATCCAAGCTCAGTTCTCTAGCCGTTGTAGTCTGAAATCGACGCGTTCATACAGGCAGACAGACGGACGGACAGACAGACGAATAGGGCTTAATCGACTAGGCTAGTGATGCTGATCAAGAATATATACACTTTATGGGGTAGGAGATGCTTCCTTCTGCGTGTTACATACATTTGCACAAAACCATTATACCCTTATTGTCCATTTTTAATGGGTATTCAGGGTATACAAATAAGAGCAACATTTTTATTTATTTTTATACTATTATGAATATTTCAGATTTTCGACATCTTCCCCATCTTCCCCCATTAACAGAAAAAAATTGTTTGTAATTGCTAGTATAGCCACAATTCTTATTACTTAGGCTGCTCGTCAATATGTAAATGTACTTTAGTACAAAAAGAATGCATTAAAACAAATTTCATTAGAAACGGTTTTTATATCCTGAACCCATTGGAAATGGGTAAAAAGGGTATAATGGTTT
The DNA here is from genome assembly GCA_035041545.1 of Drosophila colorata. Taxonomy (NCBI): domain Eukaryota; kingdom Metazoa; phylum Arthropoda; class Insecta; order Diptera; family Drosophilidae; genus Drosophila; species Drosophila colorata. Next base: position 131,806 of record JAWNLD010000673.1, read on the forward strand.
TGTGCAAATGTATGTGACATGCAGAAGAAGCTTCTCCGACCCCATAAAGTATATATATTCTTGATCAGTATCAACAGTCGAGTCGATCAAGCCATGTCCATCTGTCTGTCCGTCCGTATGTATGAATGCGTCGATCTCGGAAACTTTAAGCGCTAGAGACTTCAACTTTTCGACTAGTCCATGGCACGCGCAGATCAAGTTTATTTCAAATGATCGATAACCCACACCATTTTCTCATTATCGATATTAATCGGTTTTCTTTATCCGGTTTGTTGAGCATATCTCAAAATCTATAAGAGCTGAAGACACCAAAATTTGGTTTAATGTGTTCTCGCAAAAGATTCGCAGATTATGAACATTTCGGATTTTGGACTTACCTTCCACCATCTTCCCCCATTAGCAGAAAAAATATTTGTAATTGCAAGTGCAGCCACAATTTGTATTACTTAGGCTGCTCTTCAACAAATAAAAATACACAAATAAATGTACTATAGTACAATAGGAATGCATTAAAAGAAATTTCATCCGAATTGATTAAGAAACACAGAAGTTATTAAAGAAAATGTATTTGTACATTGCATATGAACTTATATGCACAAACCGATTGTTTGTGCATGTGTGTTTCTAAGCTCAGATTTTGACAGAGGCGATCAAAATGCTGCTGTAGCGTTGTGGTAGAAATGTTGCCTATCGCGCTATTAGACGCGGATTCGAAACCGGCTGTTGCAACGGATTTTTTTACTGTTTATTTAAATTTTTATTTTATTTTATTTTTTAAACTTAACACACTTATTGGTGCAAGTGCAACTTAATGCTGGGACATCGGCGATTTGATATATTCTGGAGCAACAAAATGGGGAAAAATTGGTATTTGGCATTCACATTATCAAAAAGCTTTCGCAGATCAACTGCAACCAACATTTGAAATATATACTTGTAGTTTTCTATTTTGTGAAAATTTTCGAGAAATTTCCCAACTACGGCATGCCAAAACTTGCCTGCATATATTAAAAGCGAGCGCAAAGCGCGATCATTATTTTTAATTATTTTTTTTTTAAATTTTTTTTTTACTAAGTGCGGCTGTGGAGTCGTGAGTATGAATGCAGAGGGGTTTAATTTCAGGCATGTAATGACAGCTCGCTGCTGGGTTCAGGGTATCTCCCATTCGGGCACTCCCCACTAGAGCCATCTTACTTGTTTTAATTAGGCGTTGTTTAAGATACTAATCATTGAAATCGTTGGAGAGACGGATGCGATATTTCTATTTCAGCAAACCCCTCCTAAGTCGCATTTTCAAATTCAGTCGTAAAAGTCATGGGTTAAGTAGGTCATCCACATGCGATTATGAGCACGAACTTGGCTCGGCTCGGCAGAATGTTCGACGTTATTGTGTTAGCGAACAGATGGCAGAGTTTTTGTTTTTGGCCTGACTCACTGAAGCAATACTCTCCCATCTACTATCGCGCTGTTAATATGAAATAATTTTATGGTACAATGGCTAAACTGTTTGAATGTATCATTCGATTTGAAAGTGACAGCCATGTTAGCCGAGTTGCAAGGTGGTTATCCGAATTACAATGTATTGCTACTTTCTCAGCTTCTGGAATAGTTGACCTCGCCATGAGTATTACTGAGTATTGGCCAAAACGAGAAGCACATACTACCTTGCAATATCATAATGTTCAAAATTTACCTCTAGTGAACGTGGATGATATAATATTGCCACCATTGCATTCATTTGTATTCAATGGCCCACATATTCGAAAGCTATTGAAAATGAAGCCGGGAACTCATTCCGACAAGTCAGTGACTTGAAAACTTAAATAATATGTAATACTTTAAGAAACATATGGTATTATATATTATATATATATATTATAGTATATGTGATATTTTTAACAAACATTAAATGATAGATATAGTTACTGATTGTTTTATGACACTTTATCTATAGTTTAGGCGGCCAGGTCTCGGTCAAAACCACTAAAATCGTATCTTCTGTGATTATAACATCATACAAATTGATCGTTTCTGGATTAATAATAATAACGTGGTTACAGAATCAATAAGCCTGAAAGGTTAATATGGAGCGGCATTCCTGGGACTTTAAAGACCGAATTTCGTAGAATTTGTGGCAAAGAAATCATTTTTGCCGACAAAAACGTACCTAGCTTTAAAATGTAGCTATATCGCTGTCTATCCATATATTTCAAAAATTAATATCTTAAACGACGCCTAATCAATCCAACTATGTGAATATATAGATGAGAAGCAAAATAAATTGTTCGACTATACCCTGAATTTTAATGTAAAAAAATCGTAAAAATACCGCACAAAAATGCTCATTTTCTTAATTCAAAAATATATAGTTAAAAAACTTATGATTTAAATTTAAATGTGTGTATGACTGATTATTAGATATAAACATTAGCTTTCAGGAAGCCTAAAGATTTTTAAAATCAGGTGTAACATTCTCCAGAATAATCAGAAATGCAAAATCGACTCTGAAAAAAACTAAAAAAAAAAAACAATATATCAAATTTGAAAAATGTAAAAAAAGTCTTACCATAGAAAAATTTTTAAAGTGGTTTTTTCTTATCTTGGACGCCATATCTATCAGAAGAAGTAGGTTTGGTAAACTATGCAAATTCAAAATTTAATTTTGTTATATAGTATTATTGTACGTACGTACGTACGGCCCAATGATACCGAGCAAGGCCTTGTTAACTCGCGGACCCAGGCAAAATTCCAGCTACCTCCCGCCTATACGAACGATGGGCGCGCCGCATTACGTGCGGTGACGAACATTGTAGAGTGCTTTTGCCGAGGGTTTCAGGATTCCATTGTCCTGACTGAGTACAGGAAGTTTTCGGAAAAGTGCACTCCTAGCTATGTTCTTACTAGCTCGCCGGCTTGTGTCGGGGTTCAGTCTACACTCTGCAGACAAGGAGTTCTCGCACGCAACACAGACATAATATTTGAGTGGACATAATAGACGTAATAGAAGACCATTAAAAATGAAACTATTTCCCGACTCGGTTTTTATTCTGTAATCGTAACTGCTTAATTTATGGATATCAGGTGGAAATGATATTCTATGATCTTCACCCTCCCTGCCTGCGCAAACAACAACAAGTTGGTTGCACCCCTTTATTAATATTGTCATCGAATCATTCTGGCATGCTCACCATGATTTACTAAGGACGACTAAGACAGAAATTTACCACATTATAAATTCAGTTTAAATTATAAATGTATATTTTCCTCAACCCCTTGTTCGAATTGAACTCAAGAATTTTCTTTTTAGTTAACAAATTAAATTGATATATATTTTAAAGATGATACTCGAATAGGTATATCGACGTATTTAAAATAAAAGGTATATATATATGTAAATATTGGTAAATAAAAAAAAAAAGGATAATAAATTCAAATTAACTTGTTGATATGCTATCATACGCACTTACATAGTCTTCGTTGTCGATGAGCTTATGGAGATGAACGATACTGTGGGCAAGGTCGTATATGCACATATATATTCATATTGAAAATTAATAATTCAACAGGTAAGAGTGCTCTAGTCGGGAGCGCCCGACTAGGAGATATCCTGAAGATGCGATCTGTCCTTACACAAGGCTGCAGTACTTGAATTGTAATGTGAATTTTTTCACATTTCGGGCGAGTGGGTGTGGTGCCGAAAATCTGAAGTATTCCTTTTCTGCGTATATCTTTAATATAGCATACTAAACCAAATTTGGTGACTCTAGCTCTTATAGTTTCTGAGGTATGTTACAAAACCCTGGTCCAAAAAATCGATAAATATCGCACTGAGCGACATATTCCCTAATTTGTTGAACCCTTTTTTGCCCAAAATAGATATCTTTTAATTTTATCAATGGTTTTGCAAATGCCACTGTGGGTACCGTTAGAAGGGTCAAGTGCCCTTAAAAGTATATTCAATGTAAGTCCAAACGGGACCCAAAGTTTCCAAACCCACTTATCGCTCATTTGAGCGTGTGATCTAGATTCTACCCTTTTGAAAATATGGTTTTCATGTATTTGATCTTAGAGAACAAGATACTCTCGCGACTTGAATTCGTCTGAATTTAGATCCACTATTGGTCTATGCTCGTTAAGATCGACGGCATTGAGTTCGTTTTTGCGTGAAAGTGCGTCAGCCCCTTCATTTTGAGATCCAATGCGATGTGAGATCTTAAAAGAGAAACTTTGATGTTTCATAGCCCAACGGGCCAATCTTCCGCTTAAATCCTTTTACTTCAAGTACTGTAATGATGCGTGGTCAGTAATAACTTCGAAGTCGTGCCCTTTCACAAGTGCCCTAAACTTTTTTATTCCTTTAATTACAGCTAAACATTTTAGATCTGTTATAGAATAATTTCGGTGCGCTTTAAAAAGCTTTTCGGACATAAAGGCTATTGGCAACTCCTCTCTTTCTTCAGTTAATTGGGATAAAACGCAACCTAAACCAAACGTGCTAGCATCACAAACTAAGAGGAACGGCTTTTTAAAGTCAGGAGTTGAAAGAATCGGAGCTGAAGTTAAACAAGCTTTTAATTTGCCGAACGCTTTTTCAGTACACGCATTCCAACTAAACGACTGATGGTTTTTTAACAATTCAGTTAAGGGACAATAATCGATAAATTGACAGTACCAACCCGAAAGTTCAATGAATCGTCTAAGCTGCTTACCCATTTTTGGATCGGGTTAGTTTTCAATTGACGATAACCAATTATAAATCCTAAATACTTAATTTCTTTGATGCAGAAATGTGACTTGGCAATTTTTATAGTCAGATTTGCTTTACGCAAGTGCAATGCCACAATAGATGGGAAACGAAATCTTCAGAGAGAATCAATAAGTCGTTTTAATAAACGAAAACACGATTGCGTAAGTTAGCGGGTATGACATAGTCCGTAAGACGACATCGTGTCTGGGCTGCATTGATGAGACTAAACGGCTTCACCTTATACTGGTAAACCGATTTGGGGTAGTGAAAGCCGTGTAGTGAAGAGAATCTTCCGATAATGGAATCTGCCCATAGGCGTGTTTCATGTCTAATCAGGTAATATACCTAGCAGGTGGCAATCTACTCAGAATGTCATCGATGTGAGGCAAGGCATAATCGTCTTTTTGCGTATACTTTTTTATTCCCGGAAATCCAAACATACGATTCTTTGGACCTTTCTTAACGACATGCAGTTGATGCTCCAGGAACTGTTAGATTCCTCAATTACACTATTTTGTCGAAAATAAGCCTTTCTGGATTTAAATTTTATGTTTAATACGTTCGAGGGAAAAGCATTGATAACTAAATTTAACCGGTGTTGTTAGTCCTCTGTCATGGAATGTCTCTGTAAATATTCTGTTTAAGGTAAGGTATGATATAAAAATTCGATTACTTTGTTATGCTTCCGAAACTTAATAGGTATGCTAAGTTGTGCTACAGCCGGACAACGTTCGTAGCTGGCCGTTCGGATGCTGCCAGAACATTTTCGTGTCTTGGGGTTGTTTTATAAAAATGTTGGCTGCTTCACTACCGAGGCAACTGATGTTAGCCCCAGAATCCAACAATGCGATAAAAGTTGGGCCTCCACTGTTATTTCTGTATATAATCTATGGTCAGTTCTCTTAAAAACTGAAAAAACGAGTTTCTTGAGCAGTTTTCTGACTTTACGTCAAAAGTTCCGAAGTCGAACTGTCAAACGTTTAGTCTGAGTTTGTGGACTAGCCTTATAAATTTATTTAGCCGGGTAAAAGTTCGAACAATGTATGTTGGAGTCAAGCAATAGGATGTGATTTGACTTGCTGTTAGTCTCCGATTTTAATTAATTGTCTTGGTCGGATATGTCAAAATGGTTTTGGTTTGCGCATCCCCTGCGGTTTTCCGACAGATTGCATTTACTGCATCTAAGTTTAAGAGTCTTTTTAGCACCACATCCGTAACATAAAATAAAACTTTCCCCCACACGGTCATCAAATCAATGTCCAGTTTTATCGCAGTTCTGGCAGACTATCTTTCGACGTTGTATCTCCGAGAAATTTTTTTGTCCTCGGGCTCTTCGCTTTCGCTAAAAATCTCAGCCACATTGTGTCTGCCTGTTTTGGGCATAAACGCGAAATTGTTATTTTCACAACAAAAATGTTCATGTTTTTTAAACTTCTCGCAAATCGCTCCAGTTATTAGTTTTTAAATGTAGAAGCTCGTATCGAGGAGTGTGATTAGCGTTCCGCTTTAAAATATCAATAAATTTGGTCCCACTAGGTTTATGAGAAAGTCGGGACACTAAGTCTTCAATCGCTAACTAAAAATCGTCGAAGAATTCATTGTCCTATTGCTGTCGATTCCTAATCAGTTCCCACAGGTCAAAGTCATCTTTACCATCGTCTAAACGAAGAACAAAATGATTTCCAAGAAAATTGTTTTTCTTTCTATGGAAATTCCACAACCATTGCCCACGAAAAGCAATAATAACATAACATAACATAAAATAATTGAATTAACACAGCTTGTAATGCTATCATTTATCTTCTGACCAAGTTACCTATTACTCATACCATCAAGGGATTAACGAGGCTCGGCCAAGTCTTGCCGCTGATAAACTTGTGAACGAGCTTGCATACCATGGTTAGGAGTTTTTCCGCGGCTAAAACCTCTACCTCTACCAGTTTTCTTTCCGCGAGGATTGGGTAAGGCAGTTACTTGTAATGCTGATTTACTTCCAACTGGAGCCGGAAATGGATCGAATGGTGTGCTGATTGTAATTCTGCAGCAAGTGTATTGTTATCATGTCGGAGCTTGCCAGTTTTGCATACAGGACATATTTGGTTGCTTTTCAATAGCTCTTTTATTCATTTACAATGGAATTTATGTAGGAGGGGGTTGTGGCAATAAGCTGATCTTGCCTAAATAGTCAACATTCAAGGCTGCTGTTAAATTATCGTTACTAAGGTGTACCGCCATTATGTTTAATCTAAATTGATTAAGACCTATCAATCAAAAATAAAAACTAAAAATATTCGTCCTTTTCAAACATGGTTAGCACAGGTTAGCAGCATAAATAGTAGTACATTTGCCGATAAGATCCAGGTGATCACTTATAGGGCAGATCATCCACCCTATAAGTGTTTAACACCGAGTTGAAAAATATGGCAACCTAGTTCAGTTATCAGTGTTGCCCACTCGCTCAAGCTCTGTATATGACAACGTAGTTGAACTATTATTTTTGCACCTGATTCGTCCGAGAAATTTTTTTATTTACTGGATTCACCAAAAAATGCCTAATTCACACTCAAATGTCAAACAACTTTTTTGAACGGACTGGCAACATTTACTACTCAAATTTGCAGCCTTTCCTACAGTGTAACCCATTTAGGGGCCCCGAGATGTTATGTAAAATTCAAGATGTGGGAACAAAAATAGTTAACGGCTGCTTTTAGTGTAAAGTGTACTATAACTACAGTCGACTTTATCGGCAAGATGTGAAAACGGCCCATAGTCTATTGTTGATTTGGAATAAGTTTGGATAATGAACAATCTTTAGCTTGCATGAGTAACAGATTGTAATTCCAAAAATCTGAACAGCATATCAACCAAAATTATATAATAAATAGGTTGATTTAACTGGTTTTAACTTGGTCATACTAACCCAATTTATGAATAATCACTGTAATTTCCTAAATTAACCTCAATTGATAGTCCGTTGACGTACTGCCTTTTGAAAGGGTTAAAATATTCAGAATGTATATTTAATTTAAATTATTGGCTAGCAAGAGATTGTGCATAGGTCAACTTATCCAAGCAGATGAATAAAATCGCATTTTCTTTATGTATTGTCTATTGTGCCTTCAACCTAAACAGATTATCCATTAAAATATTGCAAAGCTATCTTGTTGATTCAAAGAGCCATTGTGGAGCTAATACAAAAGCTACATGCTGCTATTTCGCATGTTAAAATACTGTTCTTGTTGTTTTTTGGGATAAATTCTTTTGTTGCGCCCACGTTGGGTGCCAATTATGTAGTGTGTTTTCCCTGTCCTTACTGAGAAAAGTGCACTCCTAGCTAGGCTCTTACTAGCTCGCGGGGTTGTGTCGGGGTTCGGTCTACTCTCGATATAGAAGGTGTACTCGCACGCAACACAGACATCATATTTAAGTTCACATAATAGACGTAATAGAAGGCCATAAAAAAATGAAATTATTTCCCGACTCGATTTGTATTATGTAATCGTAACAGCTTAATGTATGGATATCAGGTGGAAATGAGCCCCTATGATCTTCACCCTCCTTGCCTGCGCAAACAAAAAAAAGATTGTTGTTCCCCTTTATTAACATTGTAATCGAATCATTCTGGAACTCCGATCCTCACCATGATTTACTAAGGACGACTAAGAAAGAAATTTACCACATTATAAATTCATTTTAAATTATAAATATATATTTTCCACAACTCCTTGCTGGGATTCAACTTCAGCATTTTCTTTTAAGTTAACAAATTAAGTATTTAAAACCAATAACAACGTTGCAGAAGGCATAAGCGACTGTTTTTTTTTTTGGAAAAATATCGATTTTTGTAATTTGTGTTCACCGACGCACCGCCGACGGAGGTTCAGTGGTTCGTCGACTTCTGACGAAGGACGAACAAACAGCTAGTCATTGGCTCTAACGCCAACGCCCATCACACTATCTGGGGTAGTGCTTTGTTGAATATCTTTTTTGTAGTCAATTAGATGTATTAAATAGAGGATGCAAACCCACCCTCTAAACGGCCAATCAGGGAAAAGGTACTAGACCTCACTCTAGTTAGCAGTTCTTTGCCCGATTTCGTTAAAAATTGGCGGGTTACCGATGAGGCCACTCTTTCAGATCACCAGCACATCAGATTTAATCTCCCATGCCAAGCGGAACTCTTTTCTAATTCTTTTAACCCAAAAAAAAAAACAAATTGGGATCTGTACAAAGCCTTAGTGGCTTCGAAAGTTGACCAAACTCCTGCCATCTTTAACTCGACGAGGAAGATTGGCAGCAAGACATCTTCAAGATGTGCTTTTAGCCTCCTACCATGATAGTGCGGCCCGAAGTCCCCATCAGGTGAAACATGAGGCCCCCTTGTGGAGCAAAGGCCTGGCAAATCAAAGAAAGGAAGTCAGACGGTTCTCCAACAGGGCCAAGTCAAATATAGACTCATGGGACACATACAGATGTTCGCTCTCTGAGTATAATAAGAACATTAGACGCGCCAAACGCGATACGTGGTGCACCTACTGCGAGAGTGTGCAGTCACTTTCAGAAGCAGCGAGATTGCAAAAGGTATTGGCCAGAGGGTCATCTAATGGTATGGGGCTCCTAAAAAGAGCGGATGGTTCTTACACACAAGATCGACGAGAAACGCTAGAGCTACTGCTTCAGCTGCATTTCCCTGCTTCTGTTATAAACCCGGAAAATCCCTGTAATGATGGGGATACTGAACCACTAGCAAGACGTGGTTACACTCTGTCGGATGTTATCTTCGACGCTGACAAGGTCGGGTGGGCCATAGCCTAGAAGATATACTTATTCCTCTTAGGCGAGCTTCACTTGGGGGTACATTCCGCTATCTTGGATGGAGGTAAATGTGGTTTTTCCCAAGCAAGGGAACCGTCCCTTGGATCAACTTAAGTCGTATCGACCAATTAGCCTTACATCCTTACTGCTTAAGACCGCAGAACGCCTGTTGGACTTGCATATCCCGTACAGATTGCACGATGCCAATCCCCTGCACCATACACAATTCGCCTACATCAAAGGCAGATCGACAGATTTCGCTCTACATTAGACAGACAGTAAGATTGAAATGGCATTCGAGGCGAAGGAAATTGCTTTGTGCTTCTTTTTAGACGTCGAAGGTGCCCTCGACAACATAAGCTATCAGTCAATAACCAGGGCACCTAGGGGGTTGACTCCGTCGTTATCATTTGGATAGAGAGAATGGTTATGCAAAGAGACAGTTCGCATCCGAGTGGTTAAACGGTGTCCACTGGGCGGGACCCTGACTTAGACTCTAAAGCCATCAGATGGCTGTATATTATTGGACGTATGTGTACTAACGGCAGCACATTCAAGTTGCCCAACTATACTAGGCAAGGGCTTGTTAACGCGCGGACCCAGGCGAAATGCCACCCACCCAACCGACCGAAGGCATATTTGTTAAATCCTACCAAGGTAAGATGGCATTCGTGTATGAGGATTCCAGCAATAGCCCCGGAGGAAGCTAGATGCAAGAATTAGATGGACAAGTGAAGTAAATAGAGTTGCGCTTAATGAAACCCAGGACACTAAAGGCTCGGTTAGCAGCAGAAGGAACATTCTTGTCAAACTTAAGCTTGGGATCTAAAATGATAACCAAATCATCAACCGATTCAATACGATCAAGTGGCTTACCACTAATAAAATAATTATTCAAAAAGGCTGTTCATATATAAAAAACAAAATATATTAATTTACACCTATAGTAATTAAAATTTAATAAATTTACTTGAAAACTCACAAGATCGGATTGCAACCTTTGACCAGATAGAAAATTAGAAGACGACTGGAAAAGACCGGCAAAGAACTATAAGTCGTTTATAGATCGGCGATAGACTAATCTTAATCAGCTGTCGTTTTAAAAAAAAAATTACTGTCTATGGTTCGCACTAACGAAATTATAAAAACACTTAGGATACGCTGGAACTGTAACCTACAATTTTTCAGGTAATTCTTATAACTTTAGCTCGTTCTAGAGAATTTCTGCCTGGGCTTAGCACGCGTACAATTAACATCTCTAAACTGGGGTGATCAGGATCTTCAGGAAATTATATATGCTCAGTACGGGAGAAAGAGTGATGCAAAAAAATAAATAAATAAGATAAAACATTTTATGTAGAGAATTGATTGATTGATTTGACACAATGGGGACTAGAAATACAAGTAGTTCCGACAATATTGAAATCACCCAGAACAACAAGAAAATTACGATCGGAAAGCATAGAGGAGACAGAATGTATAACAGAGAAATGAAAGAATATGCAGAATCATCTGAGAAAGGTGGAATATATGAATAAGTAAAGAAAATGAAAACACCAGGAATGCACAATTTGACAGCAACAAATTCTATATTTAGACTAAAGTTTGTTATTACTACCTCCGAAGATAAAACGTCATCAACAGCAATAAGCACACCACCACTACGAGGGGGAGTGCGATCTTTTCTATTGATACAGACTCTGTTAGAGAACATTTCAAAATTTAGGATTCCGGCCTGAACAATGTTTCATTTCATATCAATGACATGAAAAGATAGACTATTAGGGTAGATATTACTAAGTTTACTACAAAGACCTCTTGCATTTTGATAACCAAAGGATGGTTATGCCTGTTGTCAAAAACGCTGCCCTCATCTAGTGGCCAAAGGTCCCACAGGCCACCGCCACACAAAAATGCAGCTAACTTCAGCGGCTCGTATGCCTATCCCTCACAGGTGTCATGCGTACATGTCTTACTGCAGAACTGGAGACAGTCTTAGGACTGAATCCACTACATTTGCACACACAGAATGTAGCTTCTTGGAGCCTTCTGAGGATTAAACTCACAAATGGGTTTGTAGTAGCAGACATTGGTCATGGTAATCTAGTAAAAACCATTCCTGGCTTAGGGATCTACGATAGAACCATCGATGCTGGCGAGGATGTACTGCACCTGTGCATTCAGCACACTGATTGCCTGCTGCAGTAAGCTTCCCAACGACGCAACCTGTCTTTGTAGAAGTTAGGACTGTGCAGAGGTGGCTTGGCGACCCATTGGGCGCTGTTGATGGTTCTCTGCAGGCCTACAGGCGCCCCGATGTGGCTGATTGTTGCTGCGGAGTGGTTTGATGTGGGCTCCTTGCTGCTGGCGATGTTGGAGATGAGCTCATCGTCGGAAGCGCGTCCCCGGCGCTGCGGGAACAAAATGTTAATTGTTGTGACTCGTGAGCTGCAATTAGCCTATGCGAAAATTACAAAAATGTAAATTTTTCCAAAATAACAATTATCATTAAATCCGTGAACAAGTATTGCGCAGTCGGCTACTCCCGACTCTTACTTGTTTTCACTTGTTTTAAATTCAAAAAATTATGATTTCTTGATTTCTTCTTCCTGAACCCATTGAAAATGGGTAAAAAAGGTATGATGGTTTTAACAAATGTATGATACAGACATAACGTCGATTTAGATATGACCACCTGTCTGTCCGTCCGTCTGTCTGTATGTACGCGTCGCACTTAGCCATTACAAGAGCTGAACTTTGGCCTTTTACCTTCGTGTATACCATACGCGGATCAGGTTTTTACAAGTGATCAATAACTCGCTCCGTTTTATTATTATCAGTATTTATCGGATTTTTTACCGGTTTTTTGAGCATATTTTAGAAGCGATAAGAACTAGAGACACCAAATTTGGTTATGTATTTTCTAGTTAAAAATACGCAGATATCTTGTTGTGTCCTGAAAACTTTATAACGTTAATAGTCTTACTTAAGAAGAATTTCAAGAATTAATTTTTCATAGTGGGGGCCAAGTACAGTTGCTGCTTAAAGTTGTGTGTGTGTGTATGTGGGATTTGCATATGTGTGTGAATGCAAAGGGGTTTAAATGTATGTACCGACATCTCGCCACTGAGTTCAGGGTATTTCCTAGTCGGGTGCTCCCGACTAAAGCACTCTTATTTGTTTTTATTACATTTTGAGTTCATTTACATTTAACATTGCGAATCAGCAGACAAAAACAAAAGGAACGCTTACCGTTACCCGTTAAACAACCGAAATTGCACTCATGTAGCGTTAGGGTCGAATGGATTAAAGATCGGTAAACTATTTCCAGCCTCGTCCACTTGCGACACCGATAATCGCGAAGACATATAAATTTCTCACAGTGTTAGAGCTAGAATTACCAAATATCGAAGGTGGATGGATGGTCTGCCCACACCCACTGTGAGCGTGACAATTTGATTAAATCAATATATCTCCCTTAGTTTTAAAGATGAAAATATACATTTTTTCAAACAAATTCCTGATGACCTCTTCCCAAGAAAGCACAAAAAATGTTTTTAATACACCCGATAAAATCCTTATCTCTTGAGGCGGCAAGCCGCGAAAATCCATATCTCCAACAATTTTAGAGCTGGAGTCACTACAGGCAGTTTTCTGATGATCTCCTCAAAATATCGATTATGAACCATCATTAAAATTCTCTGTACTAAGCAGAGGAACTTTACGGGCTGTCCTACCTGTAGTAGTTTTGTGGTTACTAATCGTCGTCAACGTTTCCTGATAGCATAAAATTTGAAAATTCGTCTTTTCTACTCCGCACTGCAGTAAGATCCACAACCCATCCAATATTATTCTGATAGTATAATTATAATTTGCTCAAAATCTAAACTTTTGCAATAAAAATTCTCTTTAATTTTTTTGTTTTGCAACACGGCTTTAAAGACTGAACAAATTACCAAGCTGCAACATTTACAAACAAGTTTCTTCACCCATTTAATTTTAAAAGTGTTACCAATTAGTGTTTTCAGTGTTTTCAATTAGTTTTGTGGAAATACGTCTAACAGGTAGAAGGAAGCATCTCCGACCCCAAATAGTATTTTTTTTTTTTCAGATTAGAACGATAAGTTTAGTCTATTTCACCATGTCTATTGGTCGGTCTGTTTGTATGAACACGACGATCTCAGAAACTATTAGAGCTACAGACTTGAAGTTTGGGATTTTTATAAAATTGGGTTTGTGCAATGTCCGTCATGCTCTCTGTCCGTCTGTCCGTATGAACGCAATTTTTTTCGCCCGTATTGAAGTTTGAAATTTTGGATATATACTCGTGTATACCCTCGTCTGATAAAGTGTTACGGGTTTCGGGATGCGCCCACTGGGGGTGTGGCAATTCGATTAAATCTATATATCTCCCTCACTTTAAAAAAAAAAGTATACCGACAGATTGGTGATAGCCTTTTCTAAAGATCGCATCCAAACTTTTTTTAGCTACGCTCACTAATGCGCCCACAACGTCCAAAACTCGATATGTGCACAACATCAATGCTGCCAGTCCAACATATCAAGCGCCATCTATTGCATACTTTGGTAATTATTATTTGGTTTCATTAGAATAGTGTTGGATAATTGTTCAATTAGTTTGTCACATCAAGTGGTCAGTGATCACTGGTCGGTAGATGGCGTTTGGTTCCCAGACTTTTTCGTATTCTTAGAATTTGTGTGCGGCTGTGTGCACTTGTCATATAACTTGAGTTGAGTATTGTCACAACTTGTAGTATAAACAAAGTAATATGACAGATGATTATAGGAATAAAATTTAACTATTTTCTTTTTTATCAAACAAATGATTACCTCAGAAATTTCAGAAGAAAACTAATTTTTTAGCATTTATATTGTATTTTGTCACACCCAAAAACAAGTGATCGATGATGCTCGGGTTCAATTCCCGCTCCTGATGCAAATGCTGGTCTTGATTCTTCTAATAATTCAAACTTTCTCCAGTTCATAACAATTTCATAAAATTATATTCTTTTTGCTTTCTGTTGGATTTTTTTATATAATTCTTATTAAATACTTTTACTTGAATTTCGTCGCACTTGAGGTTGAATGGTTGGTGGCGCTGGTGTCTAACGAGGGGTCTGCGTGTTAATTGTGCGGTAGACCCGGGCTCGAGGCCGCGCGGAGGCAAATTCAGACAGATGGGGTCGGAGATGCTTCCTTCTGCACAAAACCATTATACTATTTTTACCCATTTTCACCCATTGAACAGGCAGAAGGAAGCATCTCCGACCCCATAAAGTATATATATTCTTGATCAGGACGACGAGCTGAGTCGATTTAGCCATGTCCGTCCGTCCGTCCGTCTGTCCGTCCGTCCGTCCGTCCGTATGAGCGCAGCGATCTCGGAAACTACAAAAGCGAGAGACCCAAACTTTTCGACTTTAGATTCTCCTAATCCATACGCAGTAGAAGTTTATTTATTTTTTTTTCAATATCTTGCTTCGTTTCATTATTATCGATAAAAATCGATTTTTAGACTCGGAGACTATAAGAGCTAGAGCCATCAAATTTTGTTTAATATGTGCTTTCGGATTTTGAATACCTGCGACCACTCGCCCCCCATATAATACAAAAATAAAAAACGGAAAGCAAATACTACAGACTTGCGCTTTGGTTTGTACATAGATTTAGATGTTCTCATTAAGCACCCATAATGATATGTTACATATTTTCGTGTTTATTACACCGTGAACGAGTATTCGGCTGACGGTTACACCCGACTGCAACGTTCTAACTGGTTTTGGACTGGGACTCTCTTCAAAATTACATTTATTTTAAGAAAAAACAAAAGCTAAAAAAATAGCATACATGCACAAATAATCGCTTTAGAATTCGAAAAAGAGCTCACGCATATGAATGCGCATATACATATGTATGGATGTATGTGTGAACACGCATTCAGAAAACGTCTGCGCTTGGCGCTTGCCACCACGTGGTTTGTCAATATACAAATACATTTTCTTTAATAACTTCTGTGTTTCTTAACCGATTTTGATTAAATTTGCGTGTGGTATATACGAACCTAAAAAGTCTAAGTTTAGCTCTCTAGCCCTTGTAACCTCTGAAATCGACGCGTTCATACATACGGACATGGCTCGATCGACTCAGCTGTTGATCCTTATCAAGAATAAACTTTATATGGTCGGAGATGCCTCCTTCTACCTATTACATACATTTGCACCAAACCATTATACCCTTTTTACCCATTTTCAATGGGTTCAGGGTATAAAAATATTGCATACTCAAACTACAACTCCTCTTTGGTTTTTGTTTACAGATCAACTTACGTTTAATACTAGTAAGCGGCAAAACAAAAGAATTCGTATTTAATGCAACAGATTCTGCCGGTGATATTGCTCAAACAGTATTCGAAAATTGGCCTGCGGGTAAGTAAAATCAAAGTCATTTCATCTAACCTTGCTGACTTAAATAAAATGGTGAAAGTCATGTTGTCAGTATAGGCATCTTTTGCAGTCTCACAGTTTGTTAGCTAATTTATCTCAGCTTTAATCGAAACATAATAGTAGTACCGTAGAAAATTACCGTATCGAAGCTGCCAAGTAGAGTAATGGACTAAAAATAGTTCAAAATGGAAATAGATTTTGTAAACTTGTGTCTTTACTCTTTAAAGGTTAAAACAAGTAAGAGCATTGCAGGCGTAATCGACTGCGCAATACTCGTTCACGGTCTTAACTATTATTGTAAGTTTGGAAAAATTTTAATTTTTGTAATTTGTATGGGCGGAAGTGGTCGTAGACTAAATTTTTCGCCTGTATATTTAAAGGATGTCATCAAAAAACTGCAGGCTACAATTGGTGAATCTAGCTCTAAAATTGTGGAGATATGGATTTTCGCGGCTTACCCGCTGCAAGATATTAGGATATTATCGATTTGCCACAACCCTAGTGGGCATATACAAAACATTATTTTTCGATCTTAAGATGAGGCCATTAGTAATCTGTCTGGAAATATTATGTATATAGATTTAAAACCGAGGGAAATATATCAATTGCATATATTTTCCACGCCGCCATTGGACGTAACAAAAACATTTTTTGTGCGATTTTTAGAGAACGTAATCTGTCTAAAAGATGTATGTCTCTAGCTATAATACAGTGGGAGTGGACTGAAAATTTTAAAAAGTCTTTTAATGGGGTATCAGTAATATACCTTGCAAATTTGGGGACTCTGGCTAAAAACTGTGGGAGATATAGATTTTTGCGATTTGAGAGGGCGTTTGGCTGGGGTCATTCTAGTGGGCATGGCCGAGATGTCAAGGTTGCAATCTAGGGGATGTCGCCAGCAATCTGCATACCAAATTTTGTGACTAGATTTAAAATTGTGGAAATATTTACATTTTATCAACTTTCGATTTGAGTGGTATTAACATGTTATCGGCTTGCCAGCCTGCTAGTGGGCGTGGTATAAGAATCTTTACACCTTGTCTGAAGCAGATAACTACAAGTATATATTTCAAATTTCAAGTCTCTAGCTTCAATAGCGCCGAAAAAAATCCTCCGAACAGACAGACCGACGAAAGGACGGAAAGATGGACGAACAGCAAGACGGATATTGCACAAACCCAATATACCAGTTTCACTTCGTAAACGATTATAATCAATACAAATTTGAATTTAGCTTTACCCACAAGTTCAATGCTTTTCCTTTCTTTTCACTCACCATTTGTATCAAACAAAAACACCTCTACACGAGGTAAAAATCTAGAGGCAAAAGCACATTCAATCCCAAAATTTTCTGATATTAAATTTTGTGACGATTGATATTAAGTTTAATACTGTTATAAACAATTCCAAATTGTACATAAGAGTTGGGCATTCGGCACATAGCAAAATAGTATTTTTGGCAACACAGAAGTTGGAGCTTTTTGCCATGATCAATATTCGATCCCATATTATTATTATTATTTGTAAGGGAGTCTCACAACAGAGATTTTAGTGGCACAGCGACCAAATTGCGGTCTTTTGTGCCAAGGGGCTCTTATTACTATTATTATTATTATTATTATTATTATTATTATTATTATTATTATTATTATTATTATTATTATTATTATTATTATTATTATTATTATTAATATTATTATTATTATTATTATTATTACAGAGATTGCAGAAGCACAGAGATGCCAAGAGGCTTCCTATTGGGACAAGAGATCCTCTGCCTTCCTTATGAAAGAAAGCAGATCCCTTGTCGAGGAATTTCTGATCTATGCTAACAAATTCTCTGCATAGATACATCCTCCTTCTATGCATAATGGCTGGGTAGTCAAATAAGATCTGATTTGTTGTCCCGTCATCCTCTCTGCAGAGTCTACTCTGTGTCAGGAGATAGGAGCATTTTGTGGAGGTATACTTGACTGCGTGGTGTCCCGGGAGATAGGACACCAAGAGCCGTATGTCCGCCCTGGAAAGATTTTTGATCTTTCTTCCTACATGTGGGCCGACCAGGTCTTTAGCTTGTCGTAACCCAGGTCTCGTTGACCAGTAAATTTCCTTCTCCTCCTTTGACCATTCCTTTATCAACTCATTTGCAGAGGCAACATCTGGAACCTGACCACAGGTCGAACTCTTAGCAGACCCAGCAGCCAAGCTAGTGGAGGATCCCGAGATAGGTTCCGGGTTTGTGGTTGGAGCCGCAGCAGCCGGCTCCGCGACTGCCCACACCCACTCGGCTACATTGTTGTCGTAGAAGATGAGCATAAGCCACTCTGTTCTCGGAACAACACCCTCGAACTTTGGCTTCACCCCTGGCGTCGCACACATCACGGTGGATGATAGGATCGCCGCCTTCAGCGTTGCCGTTTGCTCCGCTGTCAGAGTTGGCGCTCTATGTTTGATGCTCGATGGCGTACTTTCGACTCTGAATGAGTATTTTTCGGTTTCCTAGACAAACCTAGCTTGTGAGGGTCGTTTGGTTTATGCGATAGATCAGGTGGTGCCTTAGAAAACTTTTATTCACGTATGCTTTGGGAAGCTTTTATTTAGGTCTGCTTTGGAAAGCTTTATGAACATGCTTCAAGCCGCTCCCACGCATTGTATTGATAAGCTTATGTCTTTCCAATTTCTACAGTGTGCATGAGCAGAAGTGTAATCTCTTCACGTGTAGAGCACGATTAACAATTTCTATGCCGTGGGTAGCATAGAAGTCTTAAGGAGTTGCAGTGTGGCTTAACCACATTCATCTAAATACCACTTTTGAAAACCTTCGTAGCACGTGCAAACGGGCGCTCTTATATATATTTTCGTCCCAAATTGGATATATATATATTTTTTTGTATCTGCTATAACCTTTACACAATGTATGTATGGGTATACGGTCGAGACTCTATTTTAATGTGTCTATACCGCAGTGTTCCTTTGACGTGTACCCATAAGGCCGTTTGCAATTTTGGCATCACTACTACCAGTCGGGTATTTTCTGCGCGAATGTAGTGATTGCTGCCGGCACTTAGACAACACGTAGACAACACTCATACTGGCCTAAGGCTCATATCAGCGATCAGGAGGACTAGACCTTTACAAAAACCTAAAAGGGCACTCACAGATTCCATATATACCTCTTGGCAGTGCTTGGCGAAATAACAGCCATGTGCCAATAAGGGTTTTATTTTTGTATTTATTATTTGTAAGGGAGTCTCACAACAGAGATTTTTAGTGGTACAGCGATTAAATTGCGGTCTTTGGTGTCAAGGGGCTCCTTATGGGGATAAGAGACGCTCTGCCTCCCTTATGAATGAGAGCAGATGCCTTGTCGAGGAATTTCGGATCTGTGCTATAGTAACAAATTCCCTGCATAGATACATCCTCCTTCTATGCATAATGGCTGGGTAGTCACATAAGATGTGCTTTATTGTCTCGTCATCCTTTCCGCCCTTGAACGATTTTTGGTCTTACTATCTGTATGTGGGCTGACCAGCTGTTTAGCTTGTCGTAACCCTTGTCATTGACCAGTAGATTCCCCTCTCCTTCTTTGACCATTCCTCTATCAACTCTTTAATCCACAAAAGGGTTCAGGTCCAAGAAGAGGGATTGCGGAACCAGCCCTTGCTAGCCCGTCCGCAACTTCGTTGCCGGAAATTCCGGAATGCCCTGGGACCCAACAAAGTGTGACCCGGTTTCTATATGAGAGATGCTGGAGAGAATCCCGAGGTAATCACCCATGAGGAAAGAGCTTCAATGGCTGCTTGGCTATCTGAAAAGATATTTATAGTGGCTCCTCTTATCCCCATGCCAAGGATATGTCTGGAGCAGGACTCAATGGCGTGAATCTCAGATTGAAAAACACTGGGCCAGGTACCCATTGCGATCGAGATTTTGGTGCTGTGATCCCCGCACCAACTCCTTGATTAGTTTTTGATCCGTCTGTGAACCACTGCAGGCTCATGCGGTCATTGCAAGGGTTGCCATCATTCCATTCCCTACGGTCTGGAATAAGAGTCCCGAATTTCGCCCCGCAGAAAAGTTATATATACATATATACAAATACCAATATACAAGATATACATTGGATTTTGAGCATATAGTTTTTGCAGGATCTTCTACCATTTCTAGTTCTAAATTTCGGAAAATGCCCAACTCCGTCATTGCGAATGCTTGCTTGTTTTCATTTAAAATGCGTTGGCGTTCTACAGTTTTCGGGACAATATGATATTGCCATTAGCAAAGGGTGCGTGGAACCTGTGCTCGAAAATTTGGCAGTTGCTACTGTGTATCTTTGTGGTCAGGCTACTTGATTCTGTAATATAAGATGGAGGCGTTTACCATCGCTACGCCAAGCAAATTAAGTAATATGCGATTTTTGTACTTGTTAGACTTAAATGGAATTTTATAGCCTACAATATGATTATCTATTAGGTCAACGCCACACATAGGGCTATTATATTCATGAATCGTATTGAAGCAATCTGTGTTAGTACATTTTTTTTTCAGTATCCATTAGTATCTTGCGTCTGCATAGCACTGGTTCACCCTCATTCGCCATGAGCCTACTGAGCGATTGTGTTGCTCTAGCTGTTTTGAATTTCACTTGCTCTAGCTGATTTCTGTAGGTGAGCATTCTATCAAGCCAAAATTTTGGGTACTTGACATCTTTCTGTGTCCTTATGATGCTTCCATTAATTCGCATTTTTCGCCTGGTGACAAGCAACAGCTCAGTTTTCTGCATTACTAGCTTAAGTCGATGGGAGACATTACTGGCTTACGTTGCGCATTGTCAACGGTCCGTGCTGTAATGACCGCGTCTATGTTATTTGTGTATTCGACCAGAAATGCAAAGAATCTAGTGTATGTTCCTGCGCGGCTTCTGCAGTTATGTGAATGCAACTTTCTCCTGCTTCGGTCTGGAATATCAGCTGTCGGTTTTCGAGGTACCTGCGTATCATTCGCCGGGGATTCGGAATTGCTTTTCGAGTGACTCAATAATATCCACCCATTTGACGCTATTGAATGCATTCTTCACATC
This sequence comes from Drosophila colorata, assembly GCA_035041545.1. NCBI lineage: Eukaryota > Metazoa > Arthropoda > Insecta > Diptera > Drosophilidae > Drosophila > Drosophila colorata. Next base: position 152,909 of record JAWNLD010000673.1, read on the forward strand.
TAAAATGGCCCGCAGTAAAGCGGGCGCAAAGAATGGTTGCCTGCTGCCTTGCAACAGTTCGCAGATTTCTTAAGGCTGATTTTGTTAAAGTTTATGATGTTATGCTATGTACAGCTATGCAAAAATGTATGTTGTCATTCAATTTGATACCCTGAACTCACATATTGATGTCTGTGTTCCTCTCGATTACACGGCGATGTATGTATGTAGTGTGCAGGTCTAAGTTTTCGATGCAAAATTTCGATTGTTATGTTTACGTCATTGTATGCTTAATTTAATTTTAATCTTAAACAAATGTTCAGCTTTGTGATCTCTAAACATCAAGTTTGCTTTGAACAAAAACGTTTGCGAAAAAGAGTGCAAGCACTGGCCCGAACATGGCCGACATGTTTACAGCCTTGTATACCGTTTTAAATCCTAAATTTTACTGAAAAAAACATGGAATTTAAAAAAAACTTGAAGTTGTCATCCCTTTCTGATGACGAAATTCGTGCATTTTTGGAAACGAAGGATTTCATTGAAGACACCGATGGGGAAGACAATGGGGAGGATGATTTCGATATTGATATCGAATGTGAATCAAATGTCACTAAGAATAACAAAGTCCTGGATAAAATTGTTAAAGCTTTAAATATATCTGAGGCAGTTCTGATGTCCGACTTAGCTTTTAGCCCAAGCGGAAGTACGACTTCTCTAAGCTTGCTATCTCCAACTTATAGCCCAATTCTACTATGTCCAACATATCTTACATTTAAATATTTAATATTTTGCAATTCCATTAGCAAGTGTCGGTTGTCGGTAACATGTGAGTAGCTAAATTAAAAGTAGCATTAATTAAAACAGCTGATCGGCTTGTTTTGATTTGTCTATGCGAAATAAATTTTTTTTAAATTTACTGTCAATGAAAATGTTTAAGGAACATAAAATATAGATATATACATATAAATATTAAAAGCTAAAAGCCTAAAGATTTCTGATAACATCACCGACACGGTGGGGGTATTTTATTTGCCAGTCCGGCCAGCTATGCCCCTAATCACAGCTTATTATTGTCAGTGACGTTATTAGAACCTACAGCTAAATAGGAAAGCGTTAGTAGTGGAAATACAAATTTAAATGTAAATTTAATTTAAAATACATACAAAATATTCAGGAAAAGTGAAAGATACGATATTAATAATAATAATAATTAGTCTTTGATAGAAAGAAGAAAGGAAAGAGACAGAGATGGAAAATCAGTGACCCGATGGGGTATTGTTTAGCCCGTCCGGCAAGCTATGCCCCTGCTCACAGCTGAGGGTGGTCAGTGATTTCCCTAAAATATCCTGAAAGCAAAGATTTTATTAGTGGAAGAGAAATTTCTGAGGAGAACACGTGGTATAGACTATTATATTGCAGGCATAATACAAGAAAAGAAATGTGCAAAGCATTGTCTGTCGTGCAAGTAGGCAGAAATAAGGGGTAATAGTTTCTAGTACGTCTACAGGGAACAGAGAAGTTCAAGCGACCTAAAAGAAACGAGGAATCAATGTCGCCAATAATCAACTTATGTAGGAAAACAACACCAAGTACGATGGCAGACGAAAATTGGGATCCCAGTTTAAGCCACGTAAGCAAAGAGAAAAATTGCTTCTGGACGGACTCAATACGATCCTGGTGGATTTTATACTGCGGACACCAGATACACGAGCAATACTCCAGGATTGGGCAGACAAGGGAAATGTAGAGAAGTTTTGTTGTGAAGGGATCGTTGAACTCCTTCGACCAACGTTTAATAAACCCAAGAACACTTTTAGCCTCGTTCACAATAGAGGATATGTGAAAATTGATGTTCAGCTTTGAATCAAATAGAACTCCAAGGTCTTTTACTGTTAGTATACGTTGCAATGGAACATTGTCAATTGTATATCTAACTGAATGTGACTTAGAACGACTAAAAGTCATAACATTCACTTTGAACAATTGAGGTACATCTGATTGTCCGAACACCAAAGTTGCATAGTGTTGAAATCATCCTGTAAACTAGTGTGTTGCAGGAAATCGGCGTACGAGTAAATAAGTTTCACATCATCTGCATACATATGTATGCGAGCATGTGATATTATAGAGGGGAGGTCATTTATGAAAAGAGTGAGGCTCTAACTGCAATTACTATCCGACAACCTCGACGAGCCGGTCTATCCTGTCTATAAACAGTAAAGTTTTTTGAAATATAGATATGGTAGAATTTAACCAAGTTTCTGAAAAGCGGTGATATCCGATAAAAAGAAGGTGCTAACCATAAAAAGATTTTTCAATTTGGATATAAGGCCTTTGACATTCTGGTATGAAATGGAAAAATTATCGGAATGTGGCTTCAGTTTTTTGAAGCAATGCCACTTGATTCTTGCACTGATGAAACCGGGAGGGTGACAGGTGAAGGCTGATTTATCTTTTTAGGCTTAAGCTCATGAACAATCATGTGAGGTGGCCAAAATTTTGGATCATAAATGATTGTAAACGCATCATGAGGGACATTAATTTTAAAAGAGGATATTTCTCGACGAGTGGAGAAATGAAATTTGCTAATTGTTACACCAGCAGAAGATTTACTAGCGATAAAAGCTGCCAATGACTCACAAGTTCTGTCCGAGGAAAGCCTAGACAAAAAGACTTGTTTGCGAGGCGGAACAACTGTTAAAGTCGGAGCGAGCGGTGAAGAAACGGCAGCGTGATTGCTGCTTGAAGCTTTGGCTGAATTGTGCGAGGGTCTACCTCTGCGACCAGGAACTGCAAGTGCAGTATTAGGCTTATTGATCAGATCCGCCTCAATAATTGGGTCAATGAGCAGCTCTTTAGGAACCAGAGGGTAATCGGACAATCGCTTGGAGAAGGAGATAAAGACAACATTGGGAATACGTCCAAGTGTTGAGGCGTAATCAAAACTTTCGAAGGTGGATGGGCAGATTTAGGGGGCAAGGGAGAGGGAGCACTTAACAATTGAGATTCCAACCGGCGATTAGGGAGAGACTCAAATTTATAATTGCTAAGCAACTGGATGCTCGAGTCAAAGTCACTCGAAAGCTGCTTAGCGACATTATTCAGTTTTAGGAATTGGTTTCTCACAGAATTATGGTGCAGAATTATCAGCATGCTTGACTGTGCAAGTTTTTTTGCAGCACGACATATTGACTACAGGGGTCAAACGAAATTTACTTTTGGTGCGAGAGCGCAAACCAGACGAACAACGGCACACGAAAATAGAGCAAGTAAACGCTCAAACGAAAGAAGTTTTTACGCAAACAATTCTTGTGTGGAACAGAAGCAATAACAACAAATTGCGTGAGCCTGATGCAAAAGAACACACTGTCGGTTACACCCGACTGCAACGTTCTTACTTGTGATATCCTGAACCCATTGCGTAAAAAGGGTATAATGGTTTTTTGCAAATGTATGTAACAGACAGAAGGAAGCATCTCCGACCCCATAAAGTATATAGATTCTTCATCAGGACGACAAGCTTAGTCGATTTAGCCATTTCCGTCTGTCCGTCCGGCTGCGCTACAAACCAAAGCGAAGGTCTGTAGAATTTGATTTGTGTTTTTTTTTTTATACGGCGAGTGGGGGCTGGTATCCAAAATCCGAAAGCACATATTAAACCAAATTTTATGGCTCTAGCTCTTATAGTCTCCGAGTCTAAAATCGATTTTTATCGATAATAATGAAACGAAGCAAGATATCGAAAAAAAAATTAACTTCTACTGCGTATGGATTAGGAGAATCTAAAGTCGAAAAGTTTGGGTCTCTAGCTTTTGTAGTTTCCGAGATTGCTGCGCTCATACGGACATAGCTAAATCGACTCAGCTCGTCATCCTGATCAAGAATATATATACTTTACGGGGTCGGAGATGCTTCCTTCCGCCTGTTACATACATTTGCTCAAAATTATTATATCCTTTTTACATATTTTCAATGGGTTCAGGGTAAAAAAAACGCAATTCAAGTACTACAACCTTTTGTGCAATCTTTTTCTTAATTTCAGATTGGTCCCAAGAAGCTGTTTCAAAATCAGAAATATTACGGTTAATTTATCAAGGCCGCTTTCTTCATTGCAATGTAACCTTGGGTGCATTGGGACTTCCACTGGGCAGAACGACTGTTATGCATCTAGTGCCGCGTGATAATTTACCAGAGCCCAATTCGCAAGGTGAGAATCTTCCTAGTTTTAAATTAACACATAATAGCTAGCTTTCTTCTGCGTATTCGCTCAGTTGGCAGTTAAACTAATAGTTTCCTTAAAAGACCGATAATATTTCGACTATGCCAACAACCGTTCCGAGAATCGAAGAAATCTTTGCTTTCTAAAATCCTACAATTGCCTCCAGAACAACTATACAACATTTTATTTTGTAATTTTATACAACACCACATGAAAATACGCTTTGTTTTTGTTTTTGCACAGTGTATCAAGCAGAGAAACAGTCATCTCAAAGAATGTGTGCGAGCTCATGGAATGTGTAAATTATGCAAGCATAAGAACGGCATATGCCAAATTTATAATGATATTTGTTGCAAACAGAGGTTGGGGGTAGAAATTCTGTAGCTTTGTGGCCAATCACATAAATGATTAATTATTTTATATGATATGTGAATAATAAATTCATTATAATAGCATTACACATTAAATTAAGCTTTAATAAATTAAATTTTTACGAAAAATTCCAATTTTTATTCTTATTTTCCGGACATGAGAAGGTTTTGTCAAATTGTGAGATAATAATATACGCACATAAATATTTCTAGTAAAATATTAAATAAATTTAATCTTTTAGAAATTGGACCAACTAACTTAATCAATAGATTGGATCCGACTAGTTGTTATTTTTTAAATATAAAGGCTTTTTAAATTGAATAAAAAAAAAAAATGAAAACTGGGGCTGCTGATGGAATATAGAAAAAATAAAGGCAGGCGCTTTAGTATCTTGGTGACACATTGGATAGGAGGCTCACTTTCAAGAAGCATGTCTCGTTGGTAGCAGGCAGCCTCAATGCAAAATAGGACGTCTGAGCTGGCTCGGAAGCCAACACAACAAGCTGTCCCTAAGGAACAATATCCTAATTTATAAGACAATGCTTGCTCCCGTATTGCGGTACGGAGTTCAAGTCTTTGGAGTCGCTGCCAAGACACACATGCTAAAAAAAATCCTCGTTATCCAGGCCAAATTTCTCAAAAGAGTGAGAGGCGCTGAATGGTATATCCGCACGTGTGAAATCGCAAAGAACCTGTGTGTCACATTGGTTGGTGACGTCATTAATGAGCAGTCGTAAATAAACTTGCTGGACACCCAAACAGACTGCCCAGAAACATTTTAAAATTGCACAAGAGACAATGTGTTAGGGCTAAGCGGAGGCTCGTGAAGATCGACCCAACTGATCTCTCCCATAATAGTTTTTATTCCATTTTTATACGATGAACCCATTGAAAATGGGTAAAACGGTAATACTGGTTTTATGCAAATGTCTGTACCAGGCAGAAGGAAGCATCTCCAACCACATAAAGTATATATTCTTGATTAGGATCAACAGCCTCGTCTATATAGCCATGTCCGTCTGTCTCTCCGTCTGTCCGTTCGTCCGTCTGTATGAACGCAACGATCTAGGAAACTATAAGAGCTAGATACTTCAACTTTCGGATATAGTCTTGTCCATGGCACTTGCTGATCAAGTTTATTTCAAATTATCGATAACCCACACCATTTTCCCAAAATCGATAAAAATCTATCATAACCTCACATTTTTATACCTTGATCCCATTGAAAATGGGATTATAATAGGGTATAATGATTTTATGCAAATGTGTGTAACAGGCAGAAGGAGGCATCTCCGACCCCATAAAGTATATATATTCTTGATCAGGATCAAAAGTCGATCTAGGCATGTCCTGTCTGTCTGTCTGCCTGTATGAACGCGTCGATTTCAGAGACTACAAGGGCTAGAGAGCTGAACTTGGACTTTTTAGATTTGTATATACCATACGCAGATAAAGGTTATTTCAAATGATCGATTACTTGCCCCGTTTTCTTATTATCAGTATTTATCGATTTTTTGACACTGTTTTTTGACCATATCTCAGAAACAATAAGAGCTTGATCCACCAAATTTATTTAAATATGTTCTCGCAAAGGATACGCAGATGATGAATATTTCGGATGTTAGATACCTCCCCCATTCGCCACCCAAATCAAGAAAACACAAAAATTTCAAATCATGTACTACAGACTTGCGCTTTGGCTTGTTCACATATTACAATTTTCTGGTTACGTGTTTCATAACGATTCTATTCTTACTTTAGAAGTTATTTAAGAAATAACTTTCCATAGTGGGGGCGAAGCGCACGACGCTTGATGCGCCAGCAGCTGCGTTTGTAAGTGAGTATGTGTGATTTTTATATGTATGTATGAATACAAAGAGGCTTAAATGTATGTAACGACAGGTCGCCGCTGAGTTCATCCGGACAGACGGACGGACAACATGACGAACATTGCACAAATCCAATATATTAGTTTCACTTCGTGAACGAGTATAAAAATACAAATGAAAAGTTTATATACCCTAAAATAAAAAACATAATTTTTAACAAAAGTTGATTATACTCGTTCACAAAGGGAAAAGAGTGTATTGGGTTTGTGCAATTCCCTTCGTGCTGTCTGACCGTATAAACGCAATTTTTTTCTCCGCTAATGGGTAAGAAAATTTTCCAACAACAATGATGCAAGCTCAACAGTCTTAACTTCACTAATTGGTGGAGCTCCTTGCGGAGTATTTTAGAAACCACCCAAGACACAAATCTTTGTTTGTTATACCCTGAACCCATTGAAAATAAGTAAAAAGTGTATAATGACATCTCCGAACACATTAAGGATCTATATTCTTGATCAGGACGACGAGCTGAGTGGATCAGTCCGTTTGTATGAACGTAGCAATCTCTCCATAGTTGTAAAATTTCTCGCAAAATTTTCACAAAATAGGAAACCATATCTATCAAATGTTGGTTGCAGTTGATCTGCGAAAGCTTTTTGAGAGTGTGCAAGCCAAAAACCAAATTTTCCCCATTTTGTTGCTTCAGAATATTTCAAATCGTCGATATCCCAGCATTAAGTTGCACTTGGACCAATAAGTGTAAGTAAAAAAAAAAAAAAAAACAGTAGCGCGCCAGGCAACACCTCTACTACCGAGTTACAGCAGCATTTTGATTCCCTCTGTCAAAATTTGAGCTTAGAAAAGAACATGCACAAACAATCGCTTTAGAATTCGAAAAAGCGCTCACGCATATGAATGTGCATACACATATGTATGGATGTATGTGTGCACACGCATGCAGAAAACGTCTGCGCTTGGCGCTTGCCACCACGTGGTTTGCCAATACACAAATACATTTTCTTTAATATCTTATGTGTTTCTTAACCGATTTTGATGAAATTTGTTGTAATGCATTCTCATTTTACTATAGTACATTGAATATTGACGAGCAGCCTATTAAACAAAATTTGGTGGCTCTGGCTCTTATGGTTTCTGAGATATGCTCATGCACTTGTGCTTGGCCCCCACCATGGAAAGTTAATTCTTAAGTAACTTCAGGACGTAACAAGAGCATTGCAATCTGTGTGCAAACCAAGTCTGTAGTACTTGATTTGCGATTTTTTTGGTATGGTGGCGAATGGGGGAAAGTATCTGTTAAGTCAGTTCATTTATAGGACATGTCTTTTATTGATTTAGTATTCTAAGCCTACTGTTAATAATTATAAGTCAACATTATATTAATAATTTTATATTGACGGTTGAGTATCTGACCAGAGTTTGCTGCGAGTTGAGGCACAGCTGGCAGAGATAGCGAATAAATTTATCTCCAACGGGTCAGCACACTACTGTCAATAATTTGAATTTAGTATGTCAAGTCACAATGTTAAATATCATGCGGCGAATTACTACCTTAATGTTAACCTGGCGTCGGCTGATTGCTCGTAAGCAGCGAATTAGTCGTAGCCAAGCTAAGTAGGAAGTTCACAAATGGAAAAAGAATAAAGTTCAGTTGTTATAAAGAAGTCATTGGAGAAAGACAAATTGATTCTCGTGGGTTCGCGAAGTTGCAAGCAACTCAATTGCTTTGAGCAAACATTTTGGCGCCTCCGGGTGGACGCATGAGATCAATTTGTGACTTTTTTCTTTTGTAAGTTGCACTCCATTAACGTTTAATCACAAAATTGCATACTTATACTTATACGTACATCTGGCTCGTGCTGTAATTACCATTTATATACTCTACATACACCTTTCGTCGATGGCGACTGCACTGTTGCTGTACTCAACCTATGTGCAACCAAATATCGCCACACTGGAGAGATTACATCAGTTTTTGAGTTGGCATAAGTATTATTAATGTATGTATGTAGTATGTAGTGCCGCTGCCAATCATTCGACAAAATCAACGAGGTTGTGAGCGAAACTGTACATCGAAAGCGACATTCGCACATACATAAATCTAATCGCTAACCTCGGACAATCGTATGGTATCATTCTGCGTTTTATCCTAATATTCGTAAGCAAATATCAGCGCATAAATACATATGTACATATGTACAATAAGCTCAGATCATCGTACGGTATCAATCTTTGCTTTGCCTTGTTTCGTTTGATGTTACATACATATGTAAATAGGCAACGTGACAAATCCGCGAATCTCTTGTTATACCGGCACTCGCCATTCTCTTCTCTTTATGGTCACTGCTTAAGAGCAGCTATAATATCGTACGCTTGCATACGCGCATCATAACTTATATTCGTTGCTAAAACTGCCGATAATTGAACAAGTTAAAAAAAAAATGAATATTTATAATTAATTTACAATGGATGGTACTAGACGCCGTGGTTCTCAACAAGACTCGCCTACAGACGATGCACTCGATACGGCCGGGCTACTTGAACAACTTGAGAGAGTCAAAGCAGACATTAATATAATTAATAAAGCAGTGCGAAAACAGCGCGATCCCTTCGAAGCGTGTAAATTCGAATGTCGTTTGGATATTTTAATATTGACATATTGATTTTCTGCAAAATCATTTATCATGTCTATTAGTCGGCACCCGCAAGGTCAAGTGGCTCAAAACGCTGCTAATAATTCGACAATGAATTCCTCTATATCGCACAGCAGACATTTACCGCAAATGAAATTGCCCAAATTTGGTGGCAATTATGCAGATTTTAAAAACTTCATGGGGTTGTTTCGATGACGACCTCACGCTATCTAATGTAGAGAAGTTCAACCAATTACTCTCATGCTTAGAGAAGGAAGCACTTGGCACTGTCAAAGTTTACCAGGTTACTGATAGTAATTACCCTAAGGCATTATCGGCTATTACACGAGTTTACGATAATCCATCTCTCATATTTTTTAAAAGTATCGCTCGTCTATTTGATATTCCAGCTTTGCAAGGTCCATCTGCAGCATCTTTGCGATCGCTAATCGATACGCTTACTGCAGTTTATGAATCATTGTTATCTCTCGGCAACGACAAGACAATTGCAAATGCAATGATTATTTACATAGTTATGTCTAAGGTGGACCATAAGTCTCGATCGCGAAGAAGAATTGAATTATCAATCCATTCCATTGTGGAAGGAATGTGAAGTCAACAAGCGATATCAGCATCTCGCAGCAGACGACTCTACTACTAGTCGGGCCAAACTACGTAAACCCATTCGAAAGGTACGCATAGAAATGTCCACAAATCTTCGTTGACAGTGGTACATTCTACAGAGCCATCAGACCAAAAATGTGTATTTTGCAAATCCAATGAGCATTTCATCCAATCCTGTTCTTCCTTTGCCAATGATTCAGTAGAGTCGCGATTCAATTTTGCAAAAGGCTTGCCGTTGGGCATCAACTGCCTACGAAAAGGGCATAGTGTTTCAACGTGTAAATCCAGTCATTGTAAAGTATGCTCGAAGCCGCACCATACTCTTTTGCATCGTTATAGCCAACTGCCAACTAATGCATCTACTTATCTCCTTCCAACTCAGCAGTCACTTAATACTTCGTCGATAGACAACGCAGTTGTTGGAAAGACCAGTCAAGTTGTGTTAGTCACTGGCAGACTGCGGGAGTTTTGCTAGATTCAGGATCGCATGTGAATTTCATTACAGAAGAACTAGCAAACAATCTGCGACTAAAGAAATATCGACACGAAATTAGTTTATTAGGCATTGGAAAATCTCAGTTGTCAGCTAGTCATGCAGAACAAATGACGATCAGTTCTCGTACTGATTCGTTTTCAATGGTGATCGATTTGTTGGTACTTAAATCTATTTCAGCTTATCATCCTGAAAAAGCTGTCGCTGCTGCCGATTGGAAAATTTCGAACAACATTATTTTAGCGGATCCACAAGTCCACAAACCGCAGCGTGTTGACATCCTACTTGGTGCTGACGCGTTCTTCGATTTGCTTAAAGTAGACCAAAATACTGTATTTGGGTGGATAGTATCTGGTCGATGCAAAACTAGTCAACCACAACTAATGGAAGCATGCACAATGTTGAGAGCTATTCAAAATCCTGACTCGCTAGACTCGTTGGTTAGAAAGTTCTGGGAGATTGAACAATTGCCTGAACTTGAAAAATCGAAGCATTAGAAAGACGAATACCAGCTAATTTAGAGCTCCAATCTATGTTCATCGCATTTATGAAAGAGTATCTAGCCTTGGGACAGATGACAGTAATCGGGAACATTATACCCATCAAACCTCATTACTTCATTCCTTACCAATGTATAATAAGGCCACAAAGCTCAACGACCAAACTCCGGGTCGTGGTCGACGCCTCGTATAAGAGCACATCACAATTGTCGCTAAATGATCTTCTTCTCGTAGGGCCAACGATTCAACCTTGCCTGTTTGCCACTTTGCTAAAGCTCAGATTTCGGCCATATGCCATGCCCGCCGACATAACAAAAATGTACCGTCAAGTCTTTATAGACGAAGCTCAACGTGACTTTCAGCTCATCATTTGGCGTGAGCACCCTAACGACCCTGTACAAATTTATCGACTCAATACGGTCACTTACGGCATTTCAAGCTCCCTATTTCTGGGTTTTCGTTGCCTAAAACAGTTAGGCGATATTTTCTCTACATCGCATCCTTCAGGTTCTCGATCGCTGGTAAATGATTTTTACGTTGATGACCTTTTGTCTGGCGCTGACTCTGTTGATGAACTCATAGTAATTCGGTAAGAAATTATACAAATTCTAGAGTCTGCTGGGTTTCGACTCGCCAAATGGGCAGCAAACTGTCATCTGAACGATGAACAAAGCAATGAGACAGCAGTTTCTCTCGGTGATACAACTGATACGAAAACTTTGGGACTTACTTGGAGCCCAAAGCAGGACGTGCTCAAATTTTGTACACAGAAACTGTGCCAGAATGACATACCCACAAAGCGTTCCATGCTTTCTTTCGCAGCTCGCGTGTTTGATCCTCTACTGAATAGATGGGAATTCGTTATAGCTTGTTTTGCGGATTTAGATTCCAAAAAAAATTCCTCGACACGTTGGAACTCGTAAAAGCGAGTCTTATCAAATTCACGGCTTTGCAGACGCGTCTGCAAATGCATTTGGTTGCTGTCTGTATGACCGTTCGGTAAAACCGGAAGGCGTTGTCGTCACGCCGTTAACTGTGAAATCTAAGGTAGCGCCGTTAAAAACCAAATCGGTACCGAGGCTGGAGTTGTGCGTTGCCAACCTCCTCGCCAAACTGTGGAGTGATGTGCGCAAGTTGATTGACTTTCAAGTTGACCAAGTATTTCTGTGGTCAGATTCCGAAGTAGTGTTGCATTGGATGCAAACACATCCATCCAAGCTTAAAACATTTGTAGCCAACAGAGTCTCAGATATTCAGGAACTGACAGCATCAGCCATATGGCGACATGTCCCAACTAGTGACAATCCCGCTGATTTGCCATCACGCGGGTGTACAGTCATAGAATTAAATAGGTCACTCTGTTTCAGCGGACCGCATTTTTTGACTCTCGAACCGATGCACTGGCCAGAAAATGGTCACTTGCAGCTAACTCAGTCTAAACCACTTCGAAAAAAACGGACTACAGTCACTGCATGTGTCGTCATGGATAGCAATTGTTGCTTACATTTCACGTTTTCTGCATGGTCGAAGCTTTGCTCAGTGGACTCAGTCGATTCCTTCTGCCTCAGAATTGGCGTTTTCGTTTCTGACCGTTGTTCAAGTCATACAACATGCATCGTTTGGCAACGAACTCGAAAGATTAAGCAAATCATTGAGTTTGCAGCCATCATTGTAAAAGTTGAATCCATTTGTCTCAATAGAAGTTGTAGGCAAATGCACATTTTGCTTATTGCGAGTGGGAGGAAGATTGTTAAATGCCCCTTTGGCACATAACGCGAGATTTCCGTTACTAATGCCAAAGGGCAATAAACTGGTTAAGTTATATATACAACATCTGCATCGTATTAACTGTCATGCTGGGCCTCGCATTCTAATCGGTCTACTTCGCCAAACAATTTGGCTTATTTGGCGGTGCTGTCGTACGCCAGTTCGTACATTGTTTTTAATACAAGCCCAGATTATTATCACAAATCATGAGAAATCTTCCTATTAATCGTATATCCGGCAGGCGACCATTTAGAGTTAGTGGAGTTGATTTGTTTGGTCCACTTAGAGTTTGCAGTTCCTCTCAAGATGTACGTCGCCGTTTTTGTTTGCTTCGCGTCAAAGACAGTTCATCTAGAGCAGTTCATCTAGAGCATATCAAGGACCTCACGTCTAATTCATTTCTCCTATGTATCAGCAGGTTCATTGGTCGAAATCAGAGGAAAACTTGACTTGTCTGCAGCGTTGGAAACTTGTTTCGGCCATAAAGCAGAGATTTTGGCGCGATTGGTCGCGTGATTACTTGTTAGGCTTGCAACAAAGAGTTAAGTTGACCAAGGAGTGCGCAAAGGTCGGAGCCGTTGTCATTTTAACTTGCCACCACAGATGTGGTTACTTGTAATTGTAATGGAAACAATAGCTGGAAAAGATGGACAAGTGCGAGTCGCCGTCGTACGAACTAAATCTGGCACGTTTTAACGAGCGATCCACCATCTCGCACCATTACCTATGGATTGAAGATCGGAGCCCTTCAACGCGGCCGATGTTAAGTCAGGTCATTTATCGGACATGTCTTTTATTAATTTAGTATTCTAAACCTACTCTTAGTAATTATAAGTCAACATTATATTAATTATTTTATATTGACGGTTGAGTGTCTGACCAGAGTTTGCTGTGGGTTGAGGCACAGCTGTCAGAGATAGCAAATAAATTTACCTCCAACGGGTCAGCAGACTACTGTCAATAATTTGAATTTAGTATGTCAAGTCAGAGTGTTAAATATCCGCGCTCATGCGGCGAATTACTACTTTAATGTTAACCTGGCGTCGACTGATCGCTCGAAAGCAGCGAATTAGTCGTAGCCGAGCTAAGTATGAAGTTCACAAATGGAAAAAGAATAAAGTTCAGTTGATATACAGAAGTCATTGGAGAAAGACAAATTGATTCTCGTGGGTTCGCGAAGTAGCAATCAACTCAATTGCTTTGAAATATTCATAATCTGCGTATTCGTATTTACGAGAACATATCAAACCGAATTCGGTGGTTCTGGCCATGTTATCGATCATTTGAAATAAATTTGATCTGCTTATGCTATATTCAAATCTAAACAGTCCAAGTTCAGCTCCCTAGCCATTGTAGTCTCTGAAATCAACGCCTTCATACAGGTGGACGGACATACGGACGGACAGACAGACGGACAGGACTTAATCGACTCGACTTGTGACGCTGATCAAGATAATGTATTCTTCATAAAAATAAAGCAAAAAAATGGATGAAATTGCAGAGGAATGCAATTCATAAACATATTATGTATGTATGAATCGGAAAAGAGCAAGGTGAGAAAATAATTAAGAATGAATAGAAAGGTGAAAGTAAACTAAGAGAGTGGTGAGATCAGGGAGAGTCGGTGCCGAAATATCGTGAGCTACACACTCATATACTTAAAATACAAAAGACTCATTAAAGTTATTAAAAACACACACATTAAATATAGGCATTGTAAAATTAAATATCCTTATGCCCGTTCTTGCCGACAACCTTACAAGGTAGATAAACTTGCCGATTAGAGAAATTTGATTTTCATATCATATCTTTAGTTAAGTCCACCCAATAAGTGCTTAACACCGAGTTGACAAATATAGCAACTTGGTCTAGTTTTCAGTGTTGCCCACTCGCCGAAGCTCTGCATATGTCATCGCCGTTGAACTTTTGTTCTTGCATGTCTTCCCTTTCTTCCGAGACATTATTATACCCTGAACCCATTGAAAATTGGTAAAAAGGGTATAATGGCTTAGTGCAAATGTATGTAACAGGCAGAAGGAAGCATCTCCGACCCCATAAAGTCGATTTAGCCATGTCCGTCTGTCCGTCCATCCGTCCATCTTTATGAACGCAGCGATCTCGGAAACTACAAAAGCTAGAGACCTAAACTTTTCGACTTTAGATTCTCCTAATCCATACGCAGTACAAGTTTAAAATTTGTTTTCGATATCTTGCTCCGTTTAATTATTATCGATAAAAATCGATTTTTAGACTTGGTTTTCTTGGCATATCTCGGAGACTATGAGAGCTAGAGCCCTCAAATTTGGTTTAATATGTGCTTTCGGATTTTGGATACCTCCCCCCATTCGCCCCCTATATCAAAAAAACGCAAATCAAATACTACAGATTTGCGCTTTGGTTTGTACATCGATTTAGATGTTCTCATTAAGCACTGAAAATTTCATAACGATCATAATCTTAGTTTAGAAGTAATTCAAGAACTAATTTTCCATAGTGGGGCCAAGCGCAGCCGATGTGAAAAGTGTGTGTATGTGTGTCTGTGACTTTGTGAATGAGTGTATGAATGGAAAGAGGTTTTAATTTATGTAACAGGGTTCAGGGTATCTCCTAGTCGGGAACTCCCGACTAGAGCCATCTTACTTGTTTTATTTGCTCGATTCACCAAAACTTTCACAATTCACACTCAAATGTCAAACAACTTTTTTGCGCGGCATGGCAACATTTCTGACAAGTGTTGAACATTTTCTACTCTTTGCTAGACTGAGACCCACATTGGTGCCCGGAGATGCCACATTGTCACAAATTTTAAACGTTATGTTATGTTATGTTTAAACCAAGATGTGGGAACAAAAAGAGTAAAATTTTGCTTTTATTGTATAGCTACAGTCGACGTTATCGGCAAGATTTGAAAACGGGCCTTATTATAATAAATAAACTCTTGTCTTAATAATCAACGTCGTCTCAGAATCGTTTGCATCACTTCTTACTTAAACTATGTACCAATACTGTGTGCTGTTTGAAAATTTTGTGATTTGGTCTCTGCTGTGGTGAACAAAGATCGTTGTAAAATAGCAAAATTGCAGTGGAAAACTTAATATGCTGTGAAACGACATAATAAGAAGTTGCGAAACTCGTTTTAAGCAACAAAACAATGGAATGCGACATGGCAATAAGAAGCAGCGGAGGTAGTGAAACAGGGAGAAGAAAAACATTCACCATTGCTAAAAGTGGACGACGCTACGATTGGAATACTACACAGAGAACACAAGCTGAGGTTTGTTATATCTGTGATGAGCTGATCAAGGCGAAAGGCTTGTAGCAGAAAAGTAGCAAAGTAGGGGACGTGCGTACAGGCAAAGAGAGGCAAGCAGCTGTGGCTTGTGGGCATAATTTGTGCAGCGACGAGAGAGCTGCCCGTATTAGAGTCGTGGTGAGTTGACGAATAACAAATGAAGCAGGTCAAACTTGCAGATGACATAACTTAGTTTTATAAGTAAAGTAAAATTAATTGTGAGCAGTCGAAAAATTGTGTTCACTGTCTGTGTTACGCAGGATTAACATAGAATTAGTTTAACCTTTGATACAAGAGTCACTGACATTGAAAATTTGTTGGTCAGTCGGCAACGAGTCGGCAGAGTTTTGAAAAATATCTGATGTAGTGATTTAATTTAACATAAGTTGGCTATAAAAATACAACATTTTATAAACATGAATAAGGAAGAGATTTTGGCACTGTGTGTAGCGGATTTGCGCGAAAAGTTAGCTGAGCCTGGATTTGGTACGCGTTGAAGAAAAGCGGAGATGCAAAATAGGCTGATGTGACATTATGGGTTACAATCGGTGGAAGTGAATGAGCGGGATAATGGTGATGTGTTATTTACAACAGTGACAGAAAATGTAGAGGAGCTTAGTTCTATGACAAACAGAGCTGAAAGTGTAACTGAATTATGTCAGACTAGACACACAGAAGCTTTACCGGTAGCGAGGTCATGGTTCACGTTAAAGAACGTGGAATATAGCGTATCAAAAATCTCTGGTTCACATTGCGAGGACATTAATCAGTAGATAAAAGAACTCGAAGAGTGTGCGGTTACGATAAAGTGGAGTCAGACTCAGTTATTTATTTATGCCAAACAATTGGTCAGGGGTGCAGCAAAATTTTTTGACGAATTTAGTGACAGCGTCTCGTCCACTGAATTCAAAGTAGACTTAGCAAACAGCAGCAGAAGAACAATAAAACATTAAATGAATACTTGTATGCCTTAATGGAGATAGCATAGCCGTTGATTTGGAAGACAAGAGTTTAATAGAATTCTTTGTTAACGGAATTCTTGATTCTAGAGTTAAAAAGGCCTTATTGTATCAAGCTCCCACCATGAAACAATTGAAGATACAGATTGAGGTGTATCAAAAGAAGCGAGGTCCGTTAAATCCGTTAAGCAAATCTGAATCGCAAGGTGAGAATGAAACGAAAAGTTCATCAGTCACAGTTAAGAAATGTGGAGATAAGTCACATATATCACTCGTATGAACTTGAAGTGCTGGCAGTAATAGAAGCCTTGACCAAATGCCGTATATATGTGTTGGGAACGAAGTTTAAAGTCATCACAGATTGTTATGTGTACACCTTGGCCATGGAAATGAATAAGGTGTGGCTACGAGTAGCCAGATGGGCAATGTACTTACAAGATTTTGAATACGAGATAGGACAACGGACAGGTACAAAAATTACGCCTGAGGATGCATTCAGCCGTGTTGCCTTTTTTGTAGTGGCGGAAAGTGTGATGCACAAATTTAAAGAAGCAGTAGGAAAAAAGTAATTAGAAGGCTTGTTGAAACTAATGGTATGAAAACATTTATATTGCGAATCAGATTCTATTTTAAGATCCAAATCGAGTACTGATATTCGTGCCGTCTCAAATGGAGACTGAAATAATTCAGATTGCGCACAGGCAGGGACATTTCGCAACAATGAAAACACATGATTGGAAATTACCAAGACACGAAGAGACGTCGCCGAAATTTTTCGACCCTCTACTTAGAGGAGGTCATGAGAAAAATGCTTAATAAATTTGGTGACATTAGTGCTAAAATTGTTGGCGATATGGATTTCGCCGGCTTACCCACCCACCCAGTAATCTACCATCCAAATTTGGGGACCTATTTCTAAAACCATGGAAGATATAGGCTTTTGCGATTCGTAGGGTGGGGTGGCTGGTGGGCGTTCCAGTGGGCGTGACCGGGATATTAAGGTCTCAAGTTTTGGTGGAGGTCACCAGCACTCAAATACCAAATTTGGTGGCTCAGCTTTACAATTGTGGGCAGCATACACGTGGTACCGATTTGTGCCTTCAGGTGTATCGATTTTTCCGATTATGTTGCCGTGAACCTTATTTGGGGGAGCTCTCCAGTAATATATATTCCAAATATGGTACAATAGCTCAAAAACTGTGGGAGATATACGCATTTCTGACTTTTTTAGGAGGGGGCATCGAGGCGTTCTAGTGGGACTGACCGGGATGTCAAGGTCGCAGGTTGTGGGCGAAGTCCCACAGTTTTAGAGCTAGAGTCTCAAAATTTGGTAGGTTGTTTACTAATCAACTCTTTTAGCGATCTTTGAAAAATTTCACGCCCACGCCCTTTGTGGGCGTGGTATTTCGATAAAATCAATGTACTTCTTTCAGTTTTATAGCTAATAACTAATGACTTCGTCCCAATTTTAAAGCCAAAGTCACCAAAGTTAGTAAAAAGTTTTCTGATGACCCCTTCTAAATATCGCGCCGAAAAATTTCGGCTTCTCCCACTTCCGCCCCCACACATTGCAAAAATCGATATTTTCCAAAATAAAAATATGAATTAAGACCGTGAACGAGCATTGCACAGTCGGTTACGGTTAAAATTATTGTATTTTGTTTTTTACCGACGTATTAACATAACAGCATTATTTAGTTGAATTTGTTATTCATTAAAATCGATAATGAGTTGCCAATATAGCAATATTTTATCGCTAGATACGTTTTTGTGTATAAAGAGGATTTCTTTGCGGAATGTGCTACGAAATTCGGACTTTAAAGTCCCAGAAATACCGCTCAGAGTTAAGTTTTCTGGTTGATTGATTTTATAATCACATAAATCATTAATTAAAAAATGGTTTATTAAAATGAGAGCAGAAACGACCAATTTATAAGATGTAATACTCACAGAAAATACGATTTTCGATGCTTTTAACCGAGACCCATCCCCCAATCTATAAATAAATGGTCATACTTAAAACAATCAGTAATGATATATATCAATAAATGTTTATAAAAAAAATACCTGTTACTATTTTCTTGCTAGGATATTACATATTATTTGAGTTTTTAAGTCTTGGTTCGATAACATAGTCGGTGTTTTTAAAATGGTTCAAGTATCGTGTCTTTTTGCTTACGGTAATAGAATCAGATTCTCATATAAAACCCCATTCGCCCAACATGTTTTGATTCCCGAAACCCTGATAAAGTCGCTCCGCAGATTTTAAATAATTAATTTAATTCCAAGTCGAATTGCAGGAAACGGATTTGCTCCAATTTTTTCATAATTATACTCATTCACGAAGTGAAACTAGTACTTATATTGGGTTTGTGCAATGTCCGTCATTCTGTCGATCCGTCTGTCTGTCCGTATAAACGCAATTTTTTCGCCGCTATTGAAGCTAGGGACTTGAAATTTAAAATGTGTACTCGTGTATACCCTCGTCAGATAAAGTGTTAAGGGTTTCGAGGTGCGTAAAATGTATGTACGTTTATGACCTCCTCTAAGAATCGCATCAAACGGGTCTACTCGTTGATACCATTTTGTACACCTGGTTAAGCTGGGTAGGTACTCTAAAACCCATCGTTTCCAAAATGCCTGCTTCATTTGTTGTAGTATGCGCCATTGTTTTCTCAGGCTTGGGGTCTGTATAGAGTTTGGACACCCGATTAAGAAATGGTTTGGGGTTAGTGGCTCTGCTTCATTGTGGACAACCGGGATATGAGTCAATGGACGTAAGTTTACCAGGTTTCCTGCTTTAATCAGGAGTGCTTGAAATGTTTCTATTTGGGGCACAGTTTCTTTTAATGTAAATGCCAGTATTGATTTTACACCGCGAACCATATGCTCCCAAGCGCCCCCAGCAGCCGGATTTCCGGGTGTATTTGTAATAATATCGAATATCGACACAATTACGACCATCCACAGGAAATCCTAGTTATCGATATGTATATATTTTTGTACCTTCTCTATTCTGGCTGATTAAATAAATTTTTTATTCTATATGGAATCGTAATTAAAACAGTATTCAATTTCCATTCAATGCCAAGCCGACCACACACACTCGCTATGCCATCCACAGACTTTATCCATTCCTCTTTGCTCACGCCAATAAAATTTGTGCCTTGGTCACTGCAAATTCTGTGAGGCACACCTCTGCGATTAACAAAATTGTTTGAGCAAATGAGCTTTGCTTCAGATGAGAGATCTCGCGCCATTTCAATATGAATTGCTCTATTTGTCATACAAGTGAAGAGTGCTGCCCATCTTTTCTCCCTTCGTCTTCCAATAGCCACGGTATAAGGTCCTAAATAATCTAACCCTGTATAAAAGAAGGCTCACACAAATAGCGAAATACGGTGTATTGGCAACTGACCCATTAAAGGTGGCCTTGGTGCTGATTTTATGTTTTTGCAGACTTGACAGTTTTTACCTTTTTAACCAACTGTCGAATAGATGGGATCCGAAATTGTTATCTCATCTTGGTAATTATTGTATTTGTATTTTGATGCTTACATTGCTCGTGATAATGTATTGCTATCAAATAGGCTATTTCATGGTTTTTAGGTAGAACTATCGGGATTTTTACATTTAAGTTTACGCAGCTTGCGTTATTGATTCGGCCAGACAAACATATAACACAATCATCTCCTAGTGCTGGCGTTAAGGATGCTATCGAGCTTGAGTTTGATAAGGATTGGCCACTCTGAAGATTCTCATACAAACAAGCTTTTTGCACCGATAGTCATAATATTATTTCGCTAAATTTTATTTCATTTCCATTGAGCGCCGCGATCTTACCCTTTTTGGCCTTACTATGTTTAATTTTAAATAGTTTAGCTGCCCGATGGACCCAACTGATTACTCTCAAAAGCTTGTGGTAATTTGAAATTCTCTTGGCCGTTTCAGGTGCTCTTTCCTCTATTACAGAAAATATGAATTTCGAACGTTTTTCTTCAAATAGATCGTATTTAAATAAATATTCAAGGAGAGAAGGCCTTGTGTCAAATCCTGTTTTTAACAAGTATGATGGCTCTAGTCGGGTGTCCCCGTCTAGGAGATACCCTGAACCCAGCGGCGATCTGTCGTTAAATACATTTAAAGCGCTTGCATTCATACACACATTCACGCACGCAGCAAACTGCGCCCTTTACATATCGGCCGCGCTTGGCCCCACTATGGAAAATGAATTCTTGAATAACTTTTAAACTAAGAGTATAATCGTTTTTTTCAGTGCTTAATAAGAGCATCCGAATATATGTACAAACCAATGCGCAAGTCTTTAGTACTTGATTTTTTGATAAGTGGGCGAGTAGGGGTAGGTATACAAAATATGTAGGAATGCGAAATATCTGTTATCTGCGTATTCTTAACGAGCACATATTAAACCAAATTTGGTGTTTCTAGCTCTTAAAGTTTTTAAGATATGCTCAAAAAACCAGATTAGAGAAACCGATAAATATCGATAGTAAGAAAACGGGGCGGGTTATCGATAATTGTAAATAGCCTTAATCTGCCTATGGTATACACAAACTTATAAAACTAAACTTTATTTCCTAGCTCTTATTACAGCACTTGCTGCCAATTCGATTGTCAAATTCATCAAATTTACCACACGTTTTCTTTAATAACTTCTGTGATTCTTAACCGATTTTGAAAATTAATGCAATAGATTCTTCTAGTGCTATAGTATATATAAATATTCATTCAAACTGTGTCTCTAGGTCTCATAATCTACGAACTAAGCTTAAAAATCAGAAGTTGTTGTAGATTTGATCGATTTTAGGAAAACGGTGTGGGTTATCGATCATTTGAAATAAACTTGATCGGCGCGTGCCATGGACGAGTCTATAGCCGAAAAGTTGAAGTTGAGCTAGTTGTCTCTAGCTCTTATAGTTTCCGAGATCGACGCGTTCATACAGACAGACGGACGGACGGACGGACAGACGGACGGACAGACGAACAAACAGACGGACAGACAGACGGACAGAAAACAGAAAACGGACATGGCTAGATCAACTCGGCTAGTGATGCTGATCAATAATATATATTCTTTATGGGGTCGGAGATGCCTCCTTCTGCCTGCTACATAAGTAGTAGGGAATTGTATGTTCTGTGACAGGAAGTTGCTGTCAATTTAATTACGTGATGTGAATAATTAATGATTTATGACCCTACGTGACCCTAATTAATATGCAGGCACCTGACCCTTTTTGAGGGAGGGGTGTGAGGGGTTCGATCGTTAATATGCAGGTACGTGATCCCTTTTTTTGGGGAGGGGGAAGTGAGGGAACCAATCGTCATGGGCCTTAGTGACCTTTTGAGGAGGAGGAGCTGAGGAAAGTGGCCGTTACATTTTTGTAACTGTCCCTTTTCTGAAGTAGGGGGTGGGAAAAGGGACCGATCATTAAAAACTGGTTTAATAAGAGGCCGCTCATTTAAATTCAGATTTAAATTGGGAGGTGGTTATGAGATCACGTGCACAAGTGCTTGCATCGACTTGTTCGTCTATTTTTCGGGGGGGGAAAAGGGACCGATCATTAAAACTGGTTTAATAAGAGGCCGCTCATTTAAATCGATTTAAATTGGGAGGTGGTTATGAGATCACGTGCGCACAAGTGCTTGCATCGACTTGTTCGTCTATTTTTTCGGGGGTGGGGAAAAGGGACCGATCATTAAAAAACCGGTTTAATAAGAGACCGCTCATTAGAATTAAGATTTGAAGTGGGAGGGGTTATGCGATCACAGGCGCACAAGTGCACGCATCGACTTGTTTGTTTACTTTTTCAGGGGTGGGTTAACAGCTCTCCCTTTTCTGAAGAGTGTGAACAGACCGTTTTTCTACACGGCGAAGGAACACAAGTGCGGCGCACACTTGTAAACAGGTTTTGTTAAACAAAAAACTTCGATCGTAAATTCTAAAGTATGGGATAAAAGAAAGACAACAGGCTTTCATTTTACGGATTTTTTGTCAATTCATTTATTGATAAATTTATTTATTGATATACTACAATTTATTTAAAATATTTTTTCTAGCTTAGGATTAAATAGTTTTATGTATCATTCTATTACTTAATTTAGTGTACTGCGATATAAGGCGTTCTAGTTTTTGTATTCGTATAAAATAAAAGTGACAGGCGCAGGTGTCACATCCAGTTATTGTCTGATCTGAGGACCAGGGGCATATTTTTAAATGTTCTCCGTATTGCGATGCTCTAATGTGAGATTTTTCGTATTTGGTGAAATATTCTCGGTATTCCGCAAACAGCCGTTGATGCTCAGGAAAAATCATCCCATCAAATTCGGCTAGAAAATCATCAATTTTCTTTACAATGGAGATGTAGCCAAATTTTGAAATTAATCCCATTACTGTACTGTACTTCTTCAAGATAAAATTAGAACTGAATGCAGCCTTGATACTGGGAGCCTACTTATACAGCTGACTCTTTTTTAAAAATATTTCTCTATTGTTGTTTGCATCTCTTTCTATTTCTCGTCCCATCTTTTAGATACAATTTTATGAGAGACTCACTTCCAAAACGTGTTCGTAAAAGGGAGTGTGGCATCATTCATTTAGACTCTTCGACAGGAGCTGGGACACATTGGGTAGCTTTTTATAAAACAGAGAAGAAAAGTCGATATTTTGATAGCTTCGGGAATTTACCACCACCTTTAGAGCTAATCAAATATTTAGGAGATAAAATTAAATACAATTATAAACGAGAACAACGGTTCGATACTTTTAACTGTGGACACTTGTGTTTAAGGTTTCTACTATTGAATTAAAGAATATTTAATAAAGATTTATAAAAATTAAATTCGAACTAGTATTTTTGTATTTTTTAATGCATGGGACTATATAACTTTTAATATCTTTTATATTTATTTAATCAGTCTGAGGTGAACAACAGCTTCATAAGCAGCAATAAACAATAAATAAACAGCAAATAAACAGCAAATAAACAACAAATAAACAACAATAAACAACAATTAAACAGCAAATAAACAACAATAAACAGCAAAAAACAACAAATAATCAACAAAAAACAACAAATAAACAACAAATAAACAACAAATAAACAACAATAAACAACAATAAACAACATATAAACAACCAATAAACAACAAATAAACAACAATAAACAACAAATAAACAACAAATAAACAACAAATAAACAACAAGTAAACAACAATAAACAACAAATAAACAACAAATAAACAACAATAAACAATAAATAAACAACAAATAAACAACAATAAACAACAATAAACAACAAATAAACAACAAATAAACAACACTAAGCAACAATAAACAACAAATAAACAGCAAATAAACAGCAAAAAACATCAAACAACAAATAAACAACAAAAAAACCACTGGTTTCGTATTTAAGAAAATGAAGGAACATATTCTGAAGGAATTAACAAAGACAAGAAACGCATTAAAACGAAAATTTCAAAGCATAAAATTAGGGAGAGAAGAAAATGAATATCAATTAGAAGAGACATTTCAAACCAATTACGCAACCTCTTAAAAAACTCATCACTGGAAATATACTACCCAATCAGCCTTTAAAGACGAAGAAAGAAGAAAATGAAGATTATACAAAACAAGAAATTAAAGTAGATCAAAACTATAGTAATGTATCTCATGATACATATGATGAGAAAATCACAGAAGATCAATTCTATTCTCAACCTTTTGTGTCAACTAATGAAAGCAATAATCAGCATACTGTAACAAGCAATGTGAGTTTTAATTTAAATCTGAGTGAGTTAGAGCGAAAGGGCGAGCTTGATAAAGCCTTTGGCCCCTACAAGAAAAGCGGAGAAATGAAATTGGGAGCAACTAAAATAATTGTAGATGATAATGTAATAATATTAGAAACCGGTGAAAGGTGGAAACTAACACCGGGATTATATTCTTTAATCTACCGTAAAAACCCCCAAGGCTATGACGAAATGGATTTGGAATCATATCAGAAAATTTTAATAAAAACTAATGCTCATAGAAGAAATCACTTACATAATGATGCTCTTAAGGATAATCGCTCTAAAAAATATCTCACAATCATAAAAAAAACTGTTTCCATCAATGAAAGCGCCTAGTGCGATGTCTACACCTAACCGCCGTACAAAATCTATTCATGAAGGGGGCGGTCTAATGACACTTAATACAAGTAAACCAAATTATGTATACTGGGATGATCCGAATGAGATCGTTAATAGACTGAGACTTCTAGTTGCATCACAATCAGCTGGTCATAGTAATCATAACAATGAAATAGTTTCCATAATTGAAGAGCTGCGAGAAGCAAAAATAATTTTTTAAATAAAAATGATGGGTTCAATGATTTTAGCAACAATATTAAATCAGTCGCTTGACAAGTTCGGTCATTTTTCCTCCAGCAACATTACAAACCAAAATTATACTATGAAGAAATCTATTCCTGGCATATTGATAGATAATGAAAGTAATATTATTTTTTCAAACAAAAGACTTAAAAATGTAGGTAAACCCCTAGAAGACAATGATGTATGCACAAAAATATTTATGGAACGTAAATAAAAACAAACGATGAGAAAGAAAGATAAACTCTTAATGGAGCAAATTACATCGAAAGAGAAACTGATAGGCGAGATAGCATCTAGTTTCCAGAATATAAAAGCTGAGAATAAAAGTGAAATTCAAAACACAGATAAATCACTTAAAGAATACGTGAACATAGAAATTGAAACATTACGTCGTCTAATTAGCACTGAAAATCGAAAGATGCTATCTGCAATGGAGACATTAAAAACCCATATATTTACATATTTTAAACAACACGCAGTTTAGGGGAAAACTATAAATAATGCATGCACTTGTGAGGTATAAGGTAAAGACTTAATGGTCGTCGACAAGTTCGGTCACTTCTCTAATGAGTGACACAACAGGAAATATGATCTCCAGTTGTTGGACTTGCATATGGATAATAAGCAATATGTTGATGCACAAAACAGGCGAATTAAAAACATAAGTAACGCAATGGACGAAAGAGACACGGTTAAAACAAATTTTCTACAATCGAGAATCAACGAAGCGACACAAGACTTGCACACGCTTATAAACATCTAAAATGAAAAAAACGTAAAAAATTAATATATAAAAAAAAATCAATATTGAAAGTCTCGTTATTAACATACGCATCAAGTGAAGTTGATATTAGTAACAGAAAATATATAGATGGAAAAAATAAATCAATTGGAAAACATGACTAAAAGAGATTTAATTAATGAATTACATGCACCAGCCCGTAAAAACTTTAGGCGTCGACGTGTTGTTATAAAAGGAATCGACGACCTTTGGCAAGCAGATTTGGTAGAAATGGGAAAGTACTCGTCATCGAATAAAGGCTATAAATTTCTATTGACGGTTATCGACACATTCTCTAAATATGCATGGGGAGTTGCATTAAAATCTAAATCAGCTAAAGGCGTTACTAACGCTTTATCTAGTATTTTTAAATTTGGACGAATTCCTAAGAATTTACAAACCGACGATGGGAAAGAGTTCTTTAATACTACTTTCAAAACATTATGTGAAAAAAATAACATCAACCACTATTCGACATATAGTGGGTTAAAAGCGTCTATTGTTGAACGTTTTAATAGAACCCGCAAGGAAATGATGTGGCGAGAGTTTTAGTTTCAAAGGAACATATCATTGGATTGAAATGTATAATAAATTGATTGATGAGTATAATCGAAAACATCATAGAACTATTAAAATGGAACCGATAAAAGTGACCTCATTAAATGAAGATAATCTGCTAAACACTGTTTACAATCATATTAAAATTTTTCACGGGGCAAAATTTCATGTGGGTGACTATGTTCGTATAAGCAAGCATAAACATACATTTGAAAAGGGATATACTCCCAACTGGACAACGGAAATTTTTAAAATAAAACGAATACAAATGACAAACCCAACTACATACATATATAAGACTAGCAGGGTGCACCCCTTCAAGGGGGTTTCTATAAAGAAGAGCTAAGGAAAACACGTTATCCAAATACTTATCTAGTTGAAAAGATAATAAAACGAAAAAACGATCGAGTTTTTGTTAAATGGTTGGGGTTCCCTAATGAACACAACTCTTGGATACACAAGAACGAGGTGCTCTAAATGGCGACAGATCATCAACGACGAACTCCTGAAACCATTACACTCAAACACACACACACACACATACACACACAGCAATATTATACCTATTAATTTTCAATAAAAGACATTCAAATGAAATTCATGAAATGCGTATTTATTTATTCATGTTTATTTATTTATTTATTTTTTTTTTTCTTTTTATATATATACATATAAAACGATGGTAATTTAATTTAGTTATGTTTCTTTATTGGAGGTGAATACATTTTTTCTAAAATACATCTACAAATCACAATTAGCTTATGAACTTATTCTATAATGACCCCAAGCATATGTTTGGATGCCATCTTCTTTTATTTTTCTCTTATCATCTAATCCACTTAAAGTGGTTTTCTTAACTCTATGCGTATATAAATTATGGAACTTAGTTCTAAACATTAGCATACTATCACATAATTTCTTATTTTCAAATAAACATTCCTTATAACTATTTAAATTTAATTTATCTAACGCAGATTTTTTGACTCCTTTAGATTTTTTTATGCACCCTCCGCCTTCAAGCGATAAGGAGTACGTCTTTGCCCTTAAACCTACAAACTCGACCATACTTTTGCCGCAGTTTTCGACTTTCATCATTCCTAACACCTTTTTATTGCACCTTTTTATCCCGTATTTAACCGCTAAATCTTCGGGGTATTCCGAAGTATCAAACTTCATATCCACATCTTTGCTTATATCCACAATGAAATCATTTGTTTGAATGGAATAAATAAATGAGTCTGTATCCATATAATTTAATTCGACTGCCTCTTGGAAGTTGGGCTTCATGTAATCATAGTGGAAATCATACATTTTCCACTTTGATAATTCTAAGACTGTGAACCCTAAATACATCGGCTTATCATAAGTATTATGAAGTCGCTTCATCTGTATGGCATACGTGTCTTCAGCAAATTGTGCAGAGCTATGAAAACTAGCCTTTGCAATCAGCGCTCGTGCTCCCAACCGAGTGCGGCTCACTGTTTCCCAATACGTTACTAGCTTGACATTAAGATCAATGTATTTTTTCAGCCAAGCCGACTGTTTGAATCTTAACACACGATGGATCTTTGTCAGCTCTAGTCCGTTTATTAAGCACTGCTGCAAATTTCTGTAGTGTATGGGGTATTTTACTTTGGACCTCAGGTCAGCAATTAGTTTGTTGACTTTTGCTGCCGGTGTGGCCCTTTGGTTAAGCGGACAAAACGGAAGATCATTATGTAAATCGTGTAGGTTTGATGGATACATTAAATCAACCTCAAGAATATAACCTTATTCTGAGGTTTCTCCAATATTTATAACATCTAATGATGAAATTTCATCTTCGGTCAACCACTAAAAGCCTGTATAAGGGAGACATTGCGACATGGCCCAACCGTATAGATTGTTTGCATCTAAATACATTAAGTATTCAGACGGTTTGCTGGCATCGTAATCAGAGAGATATTTATGATTGGCTTTTGAGTACCTTTTACAGCACTGTACAAGCCCACCACGAATACCGCTCTGAATAAATCTATACATATCAATGTCAGTTAGCAGCTCCAGCTCAATTTCTGTTGTCTTGAGCATAGCATCCCAAGACAGACCAGGAGTTGTATAATAATGAGCCGGATCAAGAGAGTAAATTTTCTGACAAATTTCTCTGAAATTTTGGAAAATGTCTGCTAACAAAAGCACATCAGTTTTAAGATACAATTCCATGTAATCTTTTAAAGTTTGACAACCAAAAACTGTCCAGACATGTTGAGCATGTGCATAATCTTCTTCTGTACATTCGGAGTTTGTGAGGCTATTAAAGAAATTTTCTCTCGAAGGTAGAGAGCTCTCACTTAAACGATTCTCTGAGTCTAAATATTCGTATGGGAACACCCCCTTTCTATGAAACAGGTTGAATTGGTCATCAAGTGGGAAGAAACGTCTGACACTTTCAAACCTTTCAACACTTAAGTTTGCGCTTAGCGCATCTAAACTTGTTGCCATGAAACGATATGTATCGAGAAATCTAATTTCAAGATTTTTATCGTGGGAGGCAATGTGCGTATATTTAGAAAGGGATATGTACAATTCCTTATTCAATGGCAGAACCTTGATTTCACCATCGACTTTGTTTAATTCTCTAACGAATAAATGTGAATCATACTTAGAGAAGTTGTGGAAAAATACAGGGACAAAAGGTGCAATTTGGAAATTATTGTTGCAGGCATTATGCGCTGCGCCTCTAAATTTACCAGTTAAATGGCAATGATCTCTAACACGATCACCTCCTAACGCCTTTTTACAAATATGGCAGTTAAAAGCTATTCTAAAACAATTTTCCTCTTCAGAACTCATTGTTATGGGCCTAACTTTACTTAGGTATGAGGTGTAAATTTCGTTCACATCTTTTATTAGAGACTTAACGAAATTTTCACCTGCATTTTCACCTGTCTCCATAACAAATTTGTCTAAATTGGAATTAAAGGCGCATTTGATGAAATACGATAATGCAATGGGAACATGTTCATGTGTTGCCACTACATTCTCACTAACTCTAGAGTTTAAGGGCTTTAACATGCACTCGAAATCTTCATAGACTACGATGGGTACATCTAAACTACGATTAAAATTTTTAAAACATAGACTTGCCTTTTCCGCCGTTGGCAAGGTTGATACCATCTTTCCACACTGCTGTTTATGCTCCTCGTGTAGTTTTATGCTGTGGGAATAGTTTAGGCACGTGCCACAGGCAGGAGCTCTTCTGTGTGGCTTGTTAATTGTGTGCGTACAAGTCTGAAAATATAAATCAACGTATTTCATAAGTATTTTTTCTAAATATATGCATATGTTTATTTATATTTGAGTACATACCCTGATAAATTTCTATCCATACAAAATGGCCCGACCTTCCATCTCCAACAGCATTAGGCTCACGTGGGATTGTTGCTCCTCCTTCGTTAAATAAACCGGCCCAATAACTGCTCCAATCTCCTCGTCGAATCCGAAAACATTTACGCTTATGGTCGGGTTTTGCTCTTCAAACACTTTGAGTTGTTTCAAAGGGAGAGGAAACTCCATGTTTTCAAAATTAGGCGTTAAATGCTCGCTTAATTGGATGACGGTGGCGTTGATATCGTCGATGGTATAGCTGCTGCTTCTATTCGCATTGCCTTGCGGTGTTTTAAAAGCGGAAATTAACGCCCACTTGAAGCAAAACTCATCGGAATTTTTCACGTTTACCAACGCTTTTTTCGCCTTTAGCGTTTTTGGTAAAGCGATCCAACTCGATACTTTTAATGGAGTATATTTGTTCACATTAAGCTCCATGCGAACAATTTTTGCCAGGCTCCAGCCACTATCCTTCTCCTGGAATTCGTCCATTTTCGTCTTTATACTCGCAGAGTGATCTATGAATGCATCCTCAAGGCTTGTTGACTGCGTTACAACACCCATTTCTGTTTGATGCGACTTCACAGATCTTATCACCTCCTCATCAACATATTTTACATACTCTGCGAAGAGCTCGAAATTAGCCTTCACAGAAGTATGCATATGTAAAATATGCATAACCCCTCCCACTTCAAATCTGATTTCTAATGAGCGGTCCCTTATTAAACCGGTTTTTTAATGATCGGTCCCTTTTCCCCACCCCCGAAAAAATAGACGAACAAGTCGATGCGTGCACTTGTGCGCACGTGATCTCATAACCCCTCCCAATTAAAATCTGAATTTAAATGAGCGGCCTCTTATTAAACCGGTTTTAATGATCGGTCCCTTTTCCCACCCCCGAAAAAGTAGATGAACAAGTCGATGCGTGCACTTGTGCGCACGTGATCTCATAACCCCTCCCACTGAAAATCTGAGTTTTAATGATCGGGCACCCACGCTACTTCAGAAAAGGGACAGTTACTAAAATGTAACGGCCACTTTCCTCAGCTCCCCCGTCCTCAAAAGGTCACAAAGGCCCATGACGATTGGTTCCCTCAATTCCTCCTCCCTAAAAAGGGATCACGGACCTGCATATTAACGATCGGTCCCCTCACACCCCTCCCTCAAAAAGGGTCAGGTGCCTGCATATTAATTAGGGTCACGTAGGGTCATAAATCATTAATTATTCACATCACGTAATTAAATTGACAGCAACTTCCTGTCACAGAACATACAATTCCCTACTACTTACATACATTTGCACAAAACCGTTATAACCTTTTTACCCATTTTCAATGGATTCAGGGTATAAAAACCTTTGTGCCTCTAGCCAACAATTTCCCATAGCTTTCGATTTCATCCGTGTTGCGACATCGGCAGGATTTTGTGATCCAGGAGTCCCTCTCCACTAGTCTGCTTCAGAACTGTCCAGAATTTCCGCTATGCGATGTGCGACGAATTGCTTATATTGGCGACAATCTGATCGGATCCAATTTATTACCGTTCTCGAATCTTACCACAACACTACTTTGGACGGCTATCTATTATGGTTTTCTAGAATTGCAGTTTTCAGTCTAACTCCCAAAACGGCAGCTTGAAGCTCAAGGCGGGGTATTGACAACACTTTTAGCGGGCTATATTTTGCTTTTCCCATGGTGAAAATGACAGAGACATCTGTACCAAATTCCAATCTTCAATATGCAACAGCTGCAAATGCTTCCTCACTGGAGTCTACAAATACATGAAGCTGCAAATCAGTATTTATATTCAGAAATTTGGCATGGTAACATCGGATTATTGTTATAATTACACTCGTTCACGAAGTAAAACTAGTATATTGGGTTTGCGCAATATCCGTCATGCTGTCTGTTCGTCCATCTGTCCGTCCGTATGAACGCAAATTTTTTCGCCGCTATTGAAGCTAGATACATTTTAAATATTTACTCGTGTATACCCTCGTCAGTTAATGTGTTAAGGGTTTCGGCGTGCGCCTACTGGGGGCGTGGCATTCCGATTAAATCAGTATATCTCCTCACTTTTAAAGCTAGATGCATAAAATAAATACTGACAGATTGCTGATGACCTGCTCTAAAGATCGCATTCAAATTTTCTTGGCTACGCCCACTACCGCGCCCAAAATGTCCAAAACTCGATATGTGCACAACATCAATGATGCCAGTGCAACATTTCTAGCGACATCTATTGCATACTTTGGTGCTTATTATTTGGTTTTATTAGAATAGTGTTGGATAACTGTTCAATTAGTTTGTCACATTAAGTGGTCAGTGATCACTGGTCGGTAGATGGCGTTAGTTGCAGACTTTTTCGTATTCTTAGAATTTGTGTTCGGCTGTTTGCGATTGTGCACTTGTCAGCTTAGTTTTGTCACAACTTGTAGTATAAAATGCAGCTGAAATTATTATTTCTAATTAATTATTCTGTTATATCTGTAAACACTCTTGGACAAAGTAATATGACAGATGAGTATTGGAATAAAATTTAACTGTTTTCTTTTCTATCAAACAAATAATTACCTAAGAAACTCAAGGAAAACTACTTTCTTAGCATTTATTGAATTTTGTCACACCAAAAATTAAACTTTTTCCAGTTCATAAAAATTTTTTAAAACTATATTCTTGTTGCTTTCTGTTAGAATTTTTCATATAATTCTTATTAAAATGAATGGTTGGTGGTGTTGTTGTCTATCGCGGGGGTCTGCGTGTTAATTGTGCGGTGGGCCCCGGTTCGAAGCCGCGCGGAAGCAAATTCATTTTTTGTTTTTTTTTTTATACTCGTTTATTATTATTTTGTGCACCCATAATGCAAGGTTACATGTTTTCATTGTTATTACACCGTGAACGAGTATTCCGCTGTCGGTTACACCCGACAGCAACGTTCTTACTTGTTTTCGTTTGTTTTAGATCACTGCACCATTCAAACCAAACTTTATGCAAGTATTCGGGTATCGGATCATCCCATTTGGCGTTAACTCGCGAAAACTCTCGTATAATAATTTTGGCTTTTATTGTGAAGTGATCAAGGAATCCAAATGGGTCAAATACTGACATTACCATAGATAGGATTTGGCGCTTTGTAGTGGTTGTCCTTGCTGCCACTACTTCCTTTAGCATTTCATTAAATTTATATACAGAGCAAAACTCGTCAGAAGAGTGATCCCAATGCAGTCCCAAAATGTTTCTTTACTATTCTCCTTTGCACATAGCTCGGTGACAATTTACGCTTATTTTCTAAATTCAGTGCTCTCAATTAATCCGTAGAGTTGGAAACAAACCCACGTAACTCAAAATTGCCACGTGCATGAATTTCTATGACCTTTCTAACTATAGCGGTTGCCTCGTTTATGTCATTTAAACTATCGACATAATCGTCGACATAGTGGTTCTTTATTATGGCTTGACAGCTTCTTTATGTAAGTTTCAGCATTAAGATTTTTTACATCTTGTGCTGAGCACGGCGAACTCGTTGAACCAAAAATCATTATGTTCATTAAGTATACGTCTGGTGGCTTTGTACGATCCCCATTAGTCCATAAGAATTTTTGTGAATATTGATCCTCTTTGCGTATGACTATGCGATGGAACATCTCTTTTATACCGCCACAAATTCAAATTTTTCCTTGGCGCATTTTTAATAATTTATTTCACTAGGCATAAGTTTCACATATTCTTATATTTTTTCTTTGTACCATTTTTTCAAGTCCTTGTCTTTCTGTATTTTTCTTCCTATCCCTTCCAATTGTCGTAAGGCTGTCGGGTAACTAAAGGGGTTTTTTGTATACTTTCCATAACAATCGGTCTTATATTGATTTCCTATTTTCTTTGTGGTATCCATCAATATTTGCTCTGCCCTTATCTCTGCTTGAGATTGTATCGGCTTTGCTAACTTTACTCCAAAATTATCTATGGATAAATACTCGCTTATCAAATTATGTATATCAGTTAATGGGTTATTGTTGTGTATACCATTCCATGGTATACCTGGCCTTTTGAGCTATGTTCATTTGTCCCAAATATGATCCATCATAGTTTTGTTTTATGGATTGTGAACTCATGTTTATAATTTCTATTGGCCTTACCAAATTTATATGAGGCACTCCATTTACATTTTTGGCATAGCATTACAATAATGTTCTATAAGCAAATTTTCAATAATTGGAAAGTGCTTATGGAATTTTTATAGATTTAAAGTTCGGTATGGCAACATCAATTATTTAACTGTACGTGTAATCATCGACGTAATGCTTCTCCATTTAACGGCTACTTTATTTGAGGGTTAATAAAATTTCCTTTCCTTTTGCTCCAATTGCTTTTGCTATACCTTCTTCTATTAGTGATATTGTGGAACCTTCGTCAATGAATGCAATAATTTTAATTGTTTCTTTTGGTCCTGTTACGTTTACTGGCAAAAACTTATAAAGTGCTTTATTTGGAATATTATTTTGATTGATTGTTATAGTGATTACGGCTGAATCTGTATTCAATTTATTTGGCTTGTTTTCACCATGCGATTTCTTTTTCGTTTGATTTTTTCACTTAAAAAACGGTTATGCAATTTATTGCAATTATTAATTTTACATTCTCGACGGTTTGTGCAATTCTGTATTATGAGCCCATGGCGCAGGCAGCAGAAACAGACATGACTTGACTTCACGAGGCTCCATCGCTGGGAAACAGATTTATTCTCAAAGGCGTCACATTTATATATTGAATGATCCGGATCGCATATGACGCATCTCTGGCGATTCTTATCTTCATACATTGTAAATGTTGGCTTAAGTTCATTCTTTTGACCGTAAACTGTACTTTTGTATGTTGAGCTTTCTATTGCTACTGTAACATTTTTCGGTACATTTTGCAACCAATCTGCAAACTCTCTTACTGTGGGATACTGGCTCGAACATTGTTGCATTGCAAGTCTAGCCCATTCCTCTCTTTTGTTTATAGGTAACTTGCTATCTAATTCATTATAATAACGTA
The DNA here is from genome assembly GCA_035041545.1 of Drosophila colorata. NCBI lineage: Eukaryota > Metazoa > Arthropoda > Insecta > Diptera > Drosophilidae > Drosophila > Drosophila colorata. The sequence goes on from JAWNLD010000673.1 coordinate 187,732, forward strand.
GCATTATTTAAAAGTGGCTAGATTTGTAGTCATCACACTGTAGTCAATCAATTCTTTAGAGAATTATTATTGAATAATATTTGAAATAAATATAATATATATAAAATACTGTGCCTATAGAGTCCGTTCGAAGAGCAGAAAGGCAGGCATCGATGGTAAGACGGCAAGTGAGGTGGGACATGACCAGCAAAGGAAGATGGACTGGCAAATTCCGGACATCAAGATGTGAATTGGACGAGAATGGGGGGAAACAAATTTCTATTTCTCACGGGCCATGGCGTGTACATACAGAAGTTTAGGTACGAGGATAGCGCAGAATGTCCAAGTTGCCCTAACGCAAATGAAGATCCGAAGCACGTGCTGTACCACTGCACGAGGTGCAGAAATAGGACTGACGGTCTTCCCCCACCGGAGGAACTTGTAATATTAATGCTTGAGGCAGACGAAAATTGGAGAAAAGCCAGCCAGCACATCATAAGCATACAGAGCGATCTGAGAAGATGCTGGAGTTGCCAGTGAATCGTGCATGATGTGGCATGGGACAACAGTATCTTAAGAAGATTTTCAACTCCAATTGCGCATCCATAAAAAAAAAACATAGGCACACCACAAGCGCACGCAGCAAGAAGCGCACTTTACATAGCAGCTGCGCTTGGCCCCCACTATGGAAAATGAGTTCTTGAATCACTTCTAAGCTAAAAATGAGAAATATTAAATTTTTAGGACGTAACAAGAGCATTTAAACCAAAGCGCAAGTCTGTAGTAGTTGAATTGCGTTTGTATACTCTGTAGACCTGCAATTTGGATTTATACTAGTGTATACCCGCTAAAAAGACAGATTAAGTGTTAAGGGTTTCGGGGTGCGCCCACTGGAAGCGTGGCAATCCGATTAAATCTATAAATCTCGCTCACTTTTAAAGCTAGATGCATAAAATGTATACCGGCAGATTGCTGATGACCTTTTTGAAACTTTTTTGGCTACGCCCACTACCAAGCCCATAATGTCCAAAACTCGATATGTGCACAACATCAATGATGCCAATGATGATGGTGCAACATTGCTGGCGCCATTTATTGCATATTTTCGATAATTAGTTTTATTTGGTTTTGACTGCTTACAGACTGTGACTGCTACACTATTTCGAATTCTTAGAATTTGTATGCGGCTGATTGCTGATTCATTTTGGACTTGTCGTACATGTAACTTGAGTTGAGTTTTGTCACAACGTGATCAACTAGTAGTGCAGTATAAAATGCAGCTAAAATTATTATTTTTAATTATTCGCATTCTCTGTCAAGTATATATATACATACACACATAAATATACATATATTTAATAAAAGTCCTTAACATGAATACATATTGAACTGTTATCCCACATAACAGAACATAACAAAATATTATTTTAACATAAGTAGTGTTTATCATAAGCAGCAGCGGTTTCTGTATGCACTTTTCGGTGCTAGCAACAGACTTCTGTTATTCTCGTTTAGCTTCAATTGGCATTCTATATTTATTCTTATTGGATAGGTTTGGTTATTAGATAACTGAACGTGCATTTCGTCAAAAGCGAAATGGTTGGTGTCGATGATGACTAACACGCTGTTAAGGTGACAGTTGTGACCGCGAAGAGGCAAACTTTTTTTTTTGGTATTTTATACTTGTATATTATTATTATTATTATTAATACACATAGTGCTAGGGTACATGTTTTAGTTGTTATTACACTGTGAATGAGTAATCCGCTGTCGGTTACACTCGACTGCAACGTTCTCACTTGTTTATTATTATTATTATTATTAATACTATTATTATTATAACTTAAAGTATAGGATATAGTTATAAACTATCAACCTAACTATTTTTTAAATAGCACTGGCTGCTATGGCCTTCGGCTAAGAAAAAAACACTATATCCATACACTAGCCTGGGATTCGAACCCGGATCCCCGTTGTTCAATTGCCTATATGCCTGAGCATAGACAACTCATCTACAGACGACTGCATATTTTTTATTTTAATTTGAAACATTATCAGCCAAATTAATGGCTCCGAATATTTGTTTGACTTAATAAACTATGACATTGACTTTACATTTAGTTGCATAACATTTTTTCAAGAAGAAACTTTTAACTAGATAACGTGTATAACAATTACAAAGTTAATAAGAAATGTACATTGAAAGACTTACACATATAATGACATTGGATTTTCATAAATTTTGACGACCTCAAGTCCACAGGTCACTTGTATGGAGACGCTTGAGTCTTGGGCGAGTAGTGTTAGCTCCCAATAAGCCAGCCAACGGGTTGACGGGATTATGGAGTCTCTCGTTGTGTCGACTTGTGTGTTGTTAATGCACTAGTATATGCGCAATTTGTTGGTATACTGAGCTTGCTGGATCGCTTCAGCAGCCAGCCTAGTTTTTCTCGTTTAGATCTGCACGCTGCTGCCAACACTCGGATGTGCTTGAGCCAAGTTAACTTTTTGTCCATGTACATACCCAGGTAGCGAACATAGTTCTCCTGAGGTATGACCACATTGTTGAGCTGAATGCTGCGGCAGTTGCCATTCTTTAGCGCAAACGTGCAGAGTTGAGACTTGCTCCCGTTGACGCAGATGTTCCACCGGCTTTGCCCAAGTACTGAAGTCATCCAAAAACTTCTGTTTGAGCGCAGCAGCCCGTCGGGCTGTGGCTGAGTTGGCGAGGTATACAGTATCGTCTGCGTACGTGGCAAGGGTGTTGTCGGCTACTGGGACTGGAAATTCCGCGGTGTACAGTGTGTACAGGACAGGCCCAAGGACAACCGCTTCAATGCGGCGGATGTTCGATCGCTCGCCCCTAACTTCAACCAAAAATGTGCGGCTAAGCAGGTAAGACCTGAGCAGTAGATACTGCGTCGATGGAAGATGAGAGTTTAGCTTGAAAAGCAAGCCCTCATGGCACACGCTATCGAACGCTTGCTGAATATCCAGGAACACAGCAGAGCTGTACTGCTTGTTTTCCAAGGTCTCCAATACATGCTGTACGACCCGATGTACTTGTTCTGGTGTGCCATGGTGATGACTAAAGCCAAACTGATGATCAGGAATGGCACTTACTGCCGACATTCTTTCATGAAATATTTTTGTGGGTTCCAAAAGTTATTCTCTTTAGAACGGTTAAGTTTGTTGATTATTATATATTTATTGTTTAACGACAATTTGTTTCTTATTATTAGTGTGAATTAAGTATTGTTTAACGACAATAATAATTGGTCTTGGCTCAATTACAATATCAAAGTTAGTTTTAAAGTGATGTTCACGAGACGAGATTCTGTCGCAGAGTGCCTAGCGCATTTTACAACGCTTCTTACTTTTTCGTAAGCTGCAAAGCCTCAAATGAGAGCAGAGAGCGCGCTAAATCTGGCGACCACTCCTGGTTCTTTTAGCTGCTAATCCTGGTTTTAGGGTTCCCACATTCGGCCGTCCTGACATGTCCGTCGACCCGAAGGAATCCCACACCTTCATAAACTCGGCCACTGTTGAGGGTTTGCAAGGCCCCTCACCATCCCCAACCTATTCTACTTCATACCTGCCGTGGTTGTTTACTTTAACTACCTTATAAGGCCCCAAGTATTTACCCTTCAATTTCATATCATTTGCTCTATACTGATGATCCATTTTCCTATTTGAATCGAACTCTCTTTTATTTTCTTCCTCAGTATGTTTCAGTATGTTTTCACGGGCCTGCTCGCGAGCTCTATTTCGATCATCTTCCAATTCTCCGAACAAATTTTCCCTAATTAGTCGCTATCAGCAAATGTACCACATTCTGTTTCTCACAAGAATCTTTGAAAACATGTGACGTAAAGGCAGCATCTCTATCAGAAATAATTCTCACTGGATTTCCAAACAAAGTAGCCTGCGTTTCAAAACAATTAATAACTTCCTGTGCTGCGAGTCGGGTATAACCACACGAATTTCGAAAATCCATCAACGACAACTAGTAGGTGGCGTCATACCACCCTTCTCTTTTCCCTGCCTTTGCACTTACAATAATGCATTCTACGCAGCTTTCTACAACTCGGAGGACCTTTTCTTTCAACTTCGGTATGTAGTAACTCTTTTCTACTGCTTCCTGAGTTTCTTAGCAGAAAAATGGCCTTGTCTATGTGCAATTTGAATTTTCTCATTTTCCATTTGGTACGGTACAACAATAAGCTCACGATTTGGATTTTGAACAGAACTTGGTTATCGACATAGAAGTCTTCTTAGCTCCTTTTTTTACGATACTATACACAGCCTTAGTCCACTCGTCCCTCAACTGCGCTTCTCTTAACCGATGTACAATGCTGTCCGTCAGCACGAAGCAAGATACGCGACTTAGCGCATCGACATGACGCATTTTTAAACCAGACCGATGTTCAATTTTGAAATCAAAGTCCTGCAAATATATTGCTCATCTAGACACTCGCAGAGGAACTTTTTTTTCCTTAATGTCATTGTGAACGCATTGCAATCAGTTATAATCTTGAACTTTGTGCCCAGCACATACCTCTCCACTTAACCAAAGTACCAATGACAGCCAAAACTTCCAATTCGTATGGATCGTATTTTTCTTCGCATGCTGTAGTCTTACGACTCATGTACTGCACAGGATGAAACAAACGATCTTCTGGGTCCTTTTGAAGCAACACTCCTCCGAATCCAAACTTACTCGCATCTGTATGAATCTCAGTTTCTAACTTAGGGTTATATAACGATACGTGTCCAGGGTGCGAACGGCGTCGGGCGAGGATCGATCAATTACAGGCCGAGTACGGGCAAAAGTTGGGTATGGGACAGGGAGGAGACAATGACGTTCTACATCTGCCCGTACTTGGAACAGCAGGCATATCTTGGAATCGATTTCTGGCGTGCCTTCGAATAAGCTCCAGACGTTGTAGGGTCAGACAAGCCAAACGCTTCCATAAAGTCGATCGCAGTGGAACCGAACATAGTTGAGTAAATAGAGCATTACATGGAGGAAAAAGATCAGGAATTAGAGGTGGTAGCTCGGGACCTGGAAAGCGATGCGAAAAGTCGGCTGGACTCAGTTAAAGAAGAGTTTTTTGGATTCGAATAGAGCTAATCGAAGGGACGACACCGGTGAAAGACCGCCAATATCCGCTATCTCCGGCGATGCAGGAAGTTGTCTGGGGCGAGGTAGACAAGATGTTGGCCTTGGGAGTCATCGAGGTCAGTAATAGTCCGTGGAGTAACCGCACTACAATTGTGCGAAGGCCGGATAAAAATCGTTTCTGCTTAGATGCGCGCAAGCTCAACGCTGCTACCGTCAAAGACACCTATCCACTTCCACGCATCGAGGGTATACTTTCGCGGATCGGTCAGACTTTTTATATTTCTAGCGTTGACCTCAAGTTCGCATTCTGGCAAATTGAGTTGGAGGAAGGCAGCAAAGCATACACGGCCTTTACAGTGCCAGGGCGCCAGCTCTATCAATTTGTCATGATGCCCTTCAGTTTTTGTAATGCCGCTCAGCGACTATGCCGCCTAATGGACAAGGTAATCCCCACGCAGCTCAGGTCAAACGTATTCGTTTATCTGGACGATCTTTTGATTATCTGGTGGTGATTATTATAAGGCTGGTGTCACAAAGTCTGCGGAAGGCGAACTTGACGATCCAAGTTCTGCTTTAAGAGTCTCAAGTATCTCGGATTTACAGTAGGCGACGGGACCTTACGAACCGACCCTGACCGTGTAGCAGCAATTAGGTGAATCCCGAAAACTCGATCTGTCAAAGAAGTGCGCAGTTTTCTGGGAACCGCGGGATGGTACCGCCGGTTCATCAGAAACTTTGCGTAAATAGCAGCACCACTTACGGAGGTACTACAAGGGAGTCCGAGAGGGAAATTCCATTTGAGCCATGAAGCAGCAAAAGCCGTGCGTGAATTGAAAGAGGCGCTTACATCCGCTCCTGTATTGGTTCACGCTGACTTCTCGCGTAGGTTTTATGTGCAGTGCGACGCATCTCATTTCGGAGTTGGGGCGGTACTGTTCCAAATCGATGCCGAGGGCAATGAAAGGCCAATAGCGTTCTTCTCCGCCAAGATGGATAAACACCAGGTCAATTACTCGGTGACGCAGAAAGAATGTCTTGCCGCGGTATTGGCTGTCCAAAAGTTCAGGCCGTACATCGAAATGATGCCATTCACGGTAATCACCGATCACGCCAGCCTCAAATGGCTCATGTCATTGCGAGATTTGGACGGTCGATTAGCTAGATGGTCTCTACGCCTGCAGCACTTCGACTTCCAGATCGAGCACAGGAAAGGGGCGGACAATGTTGTTGCTGACACTTTGTCACGCAGTGTCGCCGAGTTGTCACTGGATTTAGAGCAGTTGCTGGGGATACAGATAGTAGCGTTTGAGTCGGATGAGTATCGAGAGATCTTGGAAGAGGTGATGAAGTAGAGGGCACTGTGGAAGCTGTTGGTGCCAGAGTCGCTAAACTCGACGCTGATAAAGCAGGCTCACTTCGACGCGAATGCATCTCATGGAGGCGTGGCAAAAACGCTCCATTTGCTGAGAAGGCAATTCTACTGGTCCCACATGGCAGCTCATGTGCGAGAATATGTAGACAGATGCGAGGTATGCAAGGAGACGAAAGCGCCGAACCACCGGATGAAAGTTTCGATAGGGAACGAGGTAAAGACGGAACGGCCCTTCCAGAAAATATATATTGATTTTCTGGGAAAGTATCCGCGGTTGTAGAGGGGTCACGCCTGGATATTCGTAGTCGTCGATCATTTTTCGAAATTTACGTTTCTGAAGGCCGTGAAAGTGTGAATTTCTGGTGCACGAGATCTTTTTCAAATTCGGTGTCCGTGAGACGATCCACTCAGATAACGGCCGACAGTTTGTGTCAAAGAAGTTCGAGAACATGATCGACGCTTTTGGAATCTGTCACATGAAAAGACCCATCTATTCTCCCCAGAGCAATGCAGCTGAGCGCGTCAATCGCACAGTGGTGGCGGCGATCCGTTCATATCTGGAGCAAGACCATCGGGAGTGGGATGCATTTCTGCCCGAAATCGAGGTAGCGATCCGCAATGCTGTCCACTCTGCAACTGGGGTTACACCGTTTTTTGCAGTCTTTGGCCAGCATATGTACCTCAATGGGGCTAGCTACAAACTAGCACGGAAGTTACGGTCCCTGGGCGAACACTCGATCTCAGATTTGGGGGTGCAGGATAAAATCCGGCTAGTGCAGGAACAGGTGAAAAGCACCTACACAAAGAATTCGAGCGCAGTCGACAGCAGTACGACAAGCGTGCGCGCAAGTTCACGCGGTGCCAGGCCAAGAAGTGTACAGGCGAAACTTCGTACTGAGTGACTTCAGCAAGGCTTTCAATGACAAATTCGCCAGGAAGTTTCGGAAACGTCGGGTCGTCAGAGCCGTCGGAAACAATGCCTATGAGGTGGAAGATGGAGCCGGAAGATTGTTGGGTGTTGTCCATGCAAAGGATCTGAGGGTGTAGAGAGGAGGTCAGATGGGTGTGGCCTACGTTGGGCGTTCCGTTATAGTGGGGCAACCAGGCGAACGGAGCCAACAAATGCGCACGACAATTTTAACCGTTCATGGCGGCGCATAACTTCAATTTGCCGTGTGGTGTTGCATTTGACTATCGCGCCATGTAATTATCGGTGACAAACGCGACCCTGGTGGGGAAATTTTTCGAGGGGAGCAGCCCTGTTCATCTCATGACGATTAGCGTGAGTTGGCAGGGCCAAATACCAGAGTGATCGAGAGAGACAGACGGTGGGGACTGCCGAGGAGATGACAGGCAGAATAAAAGAAAGAGGCGACAACACTTTTTTTGGCGGGACGGCAACAAAGGGAATTATCGAAGTGTGGCCAGAAGAGGCAAATTCGAATTCAGAGTTATGCACAGGCGCACAGACCCCGCATAAAGAGTGCTGTCTGTGAGTAAAGTTCGGCGTAAGTGTGAAAGAAAAAATGTCTGAATGTTTTGTAATTAGGTGTTTGTTTCCAACAGGTGGCCAACAACGGGTCACGCCGCAGTTTAATTTTGAGGCCCCATTTATTTTTATTCTGCTGCGGCCCAATATTGCCCTGGAGGGCACTACATCAGCCTGCCTTCATGCGCTGATGTTTTTTTTATTGGAACCACCATCATCTTACCTCTCTGCGTCCTTCCAAAAAACTGAGTGAGTGTGTTCCAGCAAGAGCCGACACCGCAACGATCTGCCGCGGCCCCTGTCGCCATAGCAGCCGCAGATCAGTCGCCCATATCGCGGCTACATAAATCGCATATGCGAGCATATTAGTGGCCCAAACCGTGGCACGTCCAATAATCTTTTTGCGGCGACCAATAGGGCCAAACGAGCGGCGCTTGTAAGCCCATATAATTGTTGCACGCCTGTCAACTTAGATGTCAAGAGAGTTGCCAATTTAATTATCTATTTATTTATTTATTAATTTATCGTCCTATTTATTTAATTAATTATTTATTTATTAATTTATCGTCCTATATATTTAATTATTTATTGCGTTTTTTTTATTTATATATTTATGAATTTATTTATTAACTTATTTATTCCATATTCATATATTTTTCCATTGCTAAATCCGGCACTCGGATTTTGCCAAAATTGCCTACATTGGCACATATACATATACATATCTCACATTCTGGCCACCTGTCTTATATTAATCGACCCCCACCTCTTTTTACTTTTATTGGAGCTCCGATAGGGTAGGATAGGGATTGAGGAAACATTAAGCGACAGCATATATGCGCCGTGCCCAATTTACAGTGGCATAAATCTACTCCTTCTCTGAATTTACATTTGGCAAAATTTCGCACCTGTTCGATTTTTATATATACACGCTTAAATTGTTAACGCCAGCCAAACATTAAGCACTGCCATCTAGTGGCCAACCTGTTCAACTAGCATAAGAAAAGAAATGTTTATTTATTAAATTGTTATTGTGAGCGAATCAAACATGATGTGTGAGTAAGCGTGAGGGAGGGAGAATCACCGAGGCCATGGAATAAGCCGTCCGTCAGTTCCAATTAAAGGGCAATGGCATTCAAATTTAAATAGCCGTTGCAGGAAGGGCGGGTACGTCATGGCCGATAGCACTGGGCCTGCCAACTCGTCCGATCATTTGTGTGTATGTAGTTACGTTCATGTATATTACTGTGAAGGTTGTGTTGTTTTGAAATTTTGTACCGTCTAGGGGCAGGGTTGAGGTTACCCACCCCTGGGAACACTGAGCTAGCTGAGGTTGCCCCCCGAAACCACAAGACGTGTTACACACATTTGTAATTGTAAATACAGCCACAATTCTTACTAAGGGTGCTCGTCAACATATAAATGTACTATAGTATAATAGAATGCATTTAAACAAATTTCATCAAAATCGGTTTAGAAACACAGAATTTATTAAAGAAAATGTATTTGTATATTGGCAAACCACGTGGTGTCAAGCGCCAAACGCAAGCGTTTTCTGCATGCGTGTGCACACATACATATGTACATATATACATATATGCACATTCACATTAATGCTGGACATCGACGATTGAAATATTCTGAAGCAACAAAATGGGAAAAATTGGTATTTGGCATGCACACTCTCAAAAAGCTTTCATAGATCAACTGAACCAACATTTTAAAGACACTGTTTCCTATTTTGTGAAAATTTGGCGAGAAATTTCACAACTACGGTTGCGTATCTCTTACGAGAACATATTAAACCAAATTTAGTGGTTCTAGCTCTTATAGTATCTGAGAAATGTTCAAAAAACCGGGTCTAAAAACCGATAAACACTGATTATAAGAAAACGAGGCAAGTTATCGATTATTTGAATGGTATATGGTATATACGAATCTAAAAAGTCCAAGTTCAGCTCTCTAGCCCTTGTAGACTCTGAAATCGACGCGTTCATACAGACGGACGGACGGACGGACAGGGCTTAATCGACTCGGCTAGTGACGCTGATGAAGAATATATATACTTCATGAGGTCGGAGATGCCTCCTTCTGCCTGTTACATTTGCAAAAAACCATCATACCGTTTTTACCCATTTTCAATGGGTTCAGGGTATAAAAAACATGGCACAACATATAATAGCTCATCTGGTTCATATGAGGTTGAGCTGTAAGTGCTTCGGCGTAAACAAACTTGTGTTTCGGATACGCGTTGAGGACCACCACTTAATAAAATCCGATATCTCGTTCAATAGTTATTAAAAAATTTTTGTGTCTCCCAAAATGAGATTTTATTTTCGGTATTTTTTTGGCGTATGATAGCGTTGAGACAACTGTTTGGAACTTATTGGACTAGTTCCCTATCATGATTCAAGAAACTTTTGTTCTAAAATCCGCTAGCTTTTCTGGAAATGGCTAAGATCCGCTAAAATTTACCTAAACTGGGTGTTAGACATCATTCACTCCACACATTTTGTTTTTGACGAAATTCAAAAGTGCACACAGAGACCGCTTCAGTTGGTGCATATGATGAGCACTTTGTTACTATTACACGACACGCGTTTATAATTATAGTCATCTTCATAACTGTTATCAATAAGAAAATTGTACGATCTCATAAGGAATTGCAAACTAATTATCGAAACATTCCTGGTTGAAGAGCTCTAATTTCCCTTGTACTAAGAGTCTTGCCCCTAGCTTAGACAGTCTCAACGTGAATGCTGCTGGACCGTCCTTTGAGATGTGCTCTCTTATTTCATCGGCCTCAAGGCAGAGTCTTGAAGTACCATCCTCTACGATCTTTAGATTGTGTAGGTAATAATCTAAAGAGATTTTTTGCTCATTTTTAGACATTTATCAGTGCGTTTCTTGTTGTAACTGCTTAGCAGTTTGGCTTTGGCTTGCACCGCGTGACGCTTGCCAGTATTTTGGGCATTTGCGTCGTACATCTGAGCGAATACTCTGTTTCAATTGACTTGGTCCTAGTGCACAGAACGGTTCTGGCCCCCATAAGGGAGAGCTAGCTACTTTCTGGCTAGTTCATCCGCTAGTCCATTCCCCGGAATTGCAGCGTGGCGTGGAACACAGTACATGGTTACCATGTTGGTCTTGCCTAGCTTATTCAAAGAATCTAGGCACTGCCTAACGAGCTCAAGGAAATTTTAAAATTGATGTTTTTATGGGCATATATTCAAAAATGGATCTCAACTTGGAAAATACTTGCAAATTTTCCTAGTGATTCATTGTACCGGAGTCTGGGACCACAGACCCCTGCTCCTGAACCATCCTCCGTGAGTAATCCGTCTGCATCCGTATTGAATGTATTTTAACATTATAGGTTGTTGATCGATTGGTCTACTCTATCTAGCTGCTGAGTTCTGCTCTGAAGAACTTGTCGAAACTATATTTGAGGTATTGCGTTAGCAGCCTCAATCCGCTAACGTTTGCTTTTGACAGACCCTTATATGACTCTAATGTAGATATGTAGGGGCGGTAGACCACGTAAAACGTCCACCGCTGTTGAAAGACAGCTCCGCATCTCGCTCGAAATATATGAGCATGATAGCCTCTGGGGCTTGCCCTGTTGCTTTCTCATGCATTTCAGGCCTTTAAGATAACCTGTTCAGTGTGAAGCTTATATTTCAGTCTTTGATTTAGGATAACTCCCAGATGCTTGACTTACGTGGAGAGCGTTATAGTCACGTCCTTGACTGGTGTATGTCAGTTAAGCTTATTAAGATTTGTAAATGCCGCATTTGTAGTTAACAACTATTTACATTCAGTCTTACCGTCCTGCACCACTCTAAGGTGTTTCTAATTGTTTCAGAAAATTAGGCTTATTGGCCGAAAGGATTTATGTTGAAAGGCGTCTTCTTACCTTAGGTATAACAAGTAAGATGGGTGCCCCCGACTAGGAGATACCCTGAACCCAGCGGCGAGCTTTGGGTCATACATTTAAAGGCCTTTGTATTCATACACACATTCACAAAGTCACACACACACAACCGCACGTAGCAAGCTGCGTACTTTACACATCGGCTGCGTTTGGCCCCATTATGGAAAATGAATTCTTATATACCTCTATTTAGTGAAGCATACTCAGCATACCCTAACTGGACTCAAAAAATGGCTGTCACCTTTTTTGGTATTCGCGATTTTCTTAATGAACGTTGTGCCCCCCTTAAAGTCGAATAGTATAATCCTATGGTCCGAGATTGAAGGTTTGGAAACGGCTTTTCAGTATTGTACCGTTCTGGAGAATCCCACATTACCGTATGTTATGTGTATCACTTCAAACGAATTCTTAGTTACGGCCCCAAACTGTGTTGTGTGCGTTGGCGTTGCATCTTAGCAGCAATGACAGTCTTTTGTTGTTGCAATATTCCACAGCGCCGGGCGGCACATCTACCCCATCTTACGGGCACCAGCCCCAGGCCTAGTTTGGTAACCAACTTGCCGATGACAACTGAAGCTGCCCTCGCGTGGAGCAGCTAGATTTGTTCTACGCTGCTGCATATCTTAAAGCTCTGGCTTACCTTCCGTGACCGGCGGATCTGTCTCTGATACTGCGTCGGTGAGCGTCTGATCCTTCTTCGCCAGCGTGCTCGCCGTCGCTGCTGGATTCGAGGTCCAGGCCCATAACCGCTGAAGGCTCTGTTAAAAGCTTGCATTTCGGCAGCCTCTTCCCCAGCTGGGCATGTGCTGCTACTGTCTCTAACCATGTCTGTCTTCTCTGCTGGCTCTTCCTCAGCGCTCTTTCTTTTATATAGCCGGCATGGGATCTAGCTAGCTTAGAGGAGCTGCAGAGTTTGCTGCTCGACACCAAGGGTCCACGTCTCCGAAAGCATGTCTATGTTTTGATCCTTTAATAGACCCACGTTCTCATCCCTGCAGTCCACGATGATTAGGTGTGGCCTAATGTGCATGCTGTTGAAGCTCAGACTGGTCCAGCCCATCCATGTTTCGCTAATCGGACATATACCTAAGGTACCATTTACGGCGTGCGCTTGATATTGGCAGAAACTCTGGGCTGGTTCGCTACTTTCACGGTGAAGATCATCATTTTTACACAGCCGACGTGCTGTCGTAGCACTAACTGCCACTTGAGTTACGAAAACGCTTTGCACTCCCGGAAGATAAACACTTCGCCGTACCCTATGGCTAAGCCATAGTGTGTTCCCATGATCTCTGGACCTCACCACTACTCTACCACCAACCTTGATATCCGAATACTCATCTGTGTTGCACCATTGACACCAACATTGGTACTAACACAGGTTCGTCGCAGGTTGCTGTGGGCCTGTGGTAACAGAAAACTAGAGACACGTTGCCTGGCCGAAACCCTAGGGGAGGGTTCATTTGGAAATTTTGTCAGCCATGAAAAGTTTATTGAGGGTATCCTTAAAACTTACTAAGAGTAACGACAGGTGAACTTAAGATCTGTCTCCCCCACCCAAAAATAAAATCGACAGTAGAATGGCGTCCGTATACGGTGAGTATAGAGGAAAATGGACTTGAGAGAAATAAAATAAAATAACTGTTGTCAACTAGCATGTGTCCGAGTTGCTCCCCATTTGCAAGTCCAATATTAATGGTTAAGAAGATAAATGCAACCGGTCTGCAAAGTTTTGATTATTGCGAACTTAATGAAACCATTGAGTGCGCTGCTTTATCACGCCAGAGGGCCGATTTGATTTTTAGCAGTAGGTGATTTGTCTCAAAAGTATGGCATCGTTCTTGTAGAAAAGACGATGGAAGAAACATATGAAAGGCTACAAATGGTCCTAGAAAATTAGCCTCGAACTGGGTTTCCTTAGAACGTTACAATATTTTCATTTCTAACAAGTAAAAGCGCTCCAGTCGGGCCTGCCCGACTACGAGTTTCCCTGAACCCAGCTGCGAGCTGTCATAACAAAACATTTAAACACCTTTGCATTCAAGCATGCAAACAGAAAATCACACGTACACACACAAACGCACGCAGCATGCTGCGAACTAGCAGCTGCGCTTGGAAATAGTTAACCAACTTCATGCTACACAATGCCAAACATATATGCATGCATGGTTGCATTAACAAGCTAATTGACTTGTGAAATTTGTTTAATTTTACCACTTTTTCATTAACAGCATCTATGTTTCTTAACCTTGATGAAACTTTTTGCAACAGATTCTATTAGTACTATAGTATATTCAAACACTCATTTGAACCGCTTTTGGTGTCCCTAGCTCTCATAATGTAAGTAATAAAGTTACAATATTTGAGGTTGTTGTAGATTTTTATCGATTTTAGGGAAACTGAAAGAGCTTTCCATCATTTGAAATAAACTAGGTCTAGTCTATATTTGAAAAGTTCATGTCTGTAGCTCTTATTTCCCAAAGGACGCGGTCATACAGACGGACGGACGGACAGACAGACGGACATGGCTAGTTGATCTTGATTAAGAATATATGGGATCGGAGCGTCAGCATTCTTCCATTACACCATTTTTACCCATTTTTAATGGGTACAACCGTAGAATAGAGAAAAACAATATATGAGTAAATTCGTCAAAAATTATCTTAATATTTACTAAAAATGCCGTTTGAACTATTTACGATCCACAAAAGCCAATTGAATTACACATGAATTCATGTTCTATTTGCTATAGCGCTATCTTAATGAAAAACAAGTAAGATGGCTCTAGTCGGGTGCCCCCGACTAAGAGATACCCTTAACCCAGCGGCGAGCTGTCGTTACGTACATTTAAATAACTTTACATTCATACACACAATCACAAAGACACACATACACACACACACACAAACGCACGCACCAAGCTGCGCACATAACACATCGGCTACGTTTGGCCTCACTATAGAAAATTAATTCTTGAATAACTTCTAAGCTAAGAGTATATCGTTATGATGCTTAATAAGAGCATCCAAATCTATGTACAAACCAAAGCGCAAGTTTGTAGTATTTGATTTTTATATGGGGGGCGAATGGGGGTAGGTATCAAAATTCGAAATGTTTATAATCTGCCTATTCTTAACGAGCACATATTAAACCAAATTTTGGGGCTCTAGCTCTTATAGATTCTGAGATATGCTCAACAAACCGGATCAAAACAAGTAAGATGGCTCTAGTCGGGTGCCCCCGACTTGGAGATACCCTGAGCCCAGCGGCGAGCTGTCGTTACATACGTTTAAAGCTCTTTGCATTCACACATTCACAAAGTCACACATACACACACACACAAACGCACGAACTAATCTGCGCACTTTACATATCGCCTACGCTTGACCCCACTATAGAAAATAAATTCTTGAATAACTTCTAAACTCATAGTATGATCGCTATGAAACTTTTATTGTTTAATAAGAGCATCTTTATGTACAAACCAAAGCGCAAGTCTGTAGTATTTGATTTGCATTTTTTTTATATGAGGGCCCATTTTGGAAAAAATTGATTTTATCGAATTGTTACGCCCCCAATGGACGTATTCAAATAACTTTTTATGCGATCTTTAGGGAAGGTTGTCAGTAATCTGTCATAAAATAATAATAACAATAATCTAGCTTTAAAACTGAGTGAGATCTATCAATTTTTTTAAATTTTAAAAATGTACAATTGAAATATATTTAATTGCCTAATCAATTTTAAATGAGTGTCCGGATTGGAATGAATGAATGAGGAATATCATTTGACGCGTATTCGAAAAAACAAATTTTTATAAGTGGTACGTTTTGCGGAAAGCCCCATCAGCTCCAAAACATTTAAATTTTTCCCTATTTACTTACAGCCATATCTTATGAACCCGATGAGCTATCACATGTTTTGTTTTTCTTCTAAATTAAACGATATATTCGTATTTTGGATTCGTATAACAAAGTTCTTTGCCACTTCTGAATTAAATCAATTTTTTGTATAGACACAGCCGCCTTAATACTTTTAATTATAACCTGCTAACCATTTCTACCTAGTTCACCAACAAAAGTATTTTCATTAAAATTATTTCTAAATCCAAACTCCAGCAATTTAACAACTTTAGGCCATCAGCTAACTAGTGTGCAAGGGGACTAACGTGTAATTATAACTTGAATAATGCGCGCCGTATCTGCACACACTGTTAGAAGTACAACTATACTCTCCTCATGAGGGCGGCAGGATGCAAATCCTTGGCATGGTCATGTCTCTGCCAAGGGTGCTGACTAATTGTAGTCAGGCAAAGAGAAGACAACTCTTTCGAAAATTACCTTAATCCAAGGTGGAACAGCATATGCCAAAGGATTCATGACCGAGGGGCTCTCTGCCGTTAGTATGCGGACTCTGGCGACCTGTCGCCTTCCAGTTTTATTTTTTGACCTCCCGTGGTAGACGGGCTATGCCTTTCCGTTCACTCGTGGGATTCAAAATGAACCAAAATATTAAATATATCAAATAGCATCACCCCAGGCCAAACCTGCACGGTTGAGCCTATTTCTGGCACCGCAGCTGTAGGGCTGCCGGCCTCCACCTTCCCAAGCAGTGATGTTGGTCACCAAGGGGAGGTTCCGGAAAGACCACCAACTTCCTTGGTTAAAGAGTTGGAGGGTGCCAATTTTTCGTCGAGAAAAAGTTTGTCCCGACAGGGTTTGATAGAGGCATTGGTCTCTGAATCGGACTCTGAAGTCACACTCACCGATCTCGACGACGCATCCAGTGAGATCTCTCAGAGATGTTCTCTGACGAATGCAGGCACTCAGGTAGCACGTCTACATTAAGACCCTCAGATCGCCTTTATTAAGATGACAAACCGCGAAAAGACGCTGTTCAAGGCAGCTATCGCCAAAGGGCTCCCCAGAGCTGCTGCTCGGAAAGCTGCGAAGGTGCCCCCCGCTGACGCCAAGGTCAAAAGGGGTCGCTTAGACGAAAAGTCTCTTGTCAAAGAAACCGAAAAATACTCATTCAGAGTCGACAGCGCCATCATACAGTCGGATGGCGAACGGTGTCAAGCTCGGTTTCATCGCGACTGATAGATCGTCACCTCTGGCAGCGAGGCAAATGGCAGCGCTAAAGGTGGCGATCTCATCGTTCACCCTGACGTGTGTGACGCCAGGTGTAAAGCCAAAGTTCATGGGTGTTGTTCCGAGAACGGAGTGTTCCATGCTCGTCTGCTATGACAACAACGCAGCCGAGTGGGAGAGGGCGAACTTTAGTCATATCAAGGCCTGCAGTTCGCTCGAAGTTGATCTGTTGGAGGAAAGCCAGTTCCCCTGGGCGCACCTCATCCGAGGTTTCTTCGCCAACAGCCTGGCGGAGATGCTTCCTTCTGCCTGTCACATACATTTGCACAAAACCATTATACCCTTTTTAATGGGTTCGGAGTATAAAAAAACAGAAAATGACTAAGAGTTGTAGAATATTACAACAAATGTACGATTGCAGGATCAATATGTCATATACACGAACTCCAGATCCTTGAAGCTTACAATGATATGAAGCACTTTCGGCAATATTTAGCAGGGTCAAATGTTTAGAGTGTATAGAAATTGCAACTCATTAAAAGGAATCATTAAATAAGTTGATCTGACACCAAGGCTTCAGCGGTGGTGGGTATTTCTCCACTCATTTTATTTTAGTATTTGTACCATGTCTTGTGGTTTCGGGAGGGCAACCTCAGCTAGCTCAGTATCCCCAGGGGTGGGTAACCTCAACCCTGCCCCTAGACGGTACAAAATTCCAAAACAATTCAACCTACACAACACTACATACGAACGTACTTACATACACACAAATTATCGGACGAGCTGGCAGGTCACAACGTACCCGCCCTTCCTGCAACGGCTATTTAAATTTGAACCTCATTGCCGTTTAATTAGAGCTGACGGCCGACTTAAGCCATGGCCTCGGTGATTCTCCCTCCCTCACGCTTACTCACACATCATTTTTGTTTGGCTCTCAAATAACATTTAATAAATAAACAATTCTTTTGGCTTACGTTAGATGAACAGTTTGGCAGCTAGATAGCAGTACTTAATGTTTGGCGGGCGTTTAAAATTTAACCGTATAAATTTACGGATCGAGCAAGGGCGAAATTTTGACAAATATGAATTGAGAGAAAGAGTTGATTTATGCCATTGTAAAAAGGGCCTGGCACAGATATGCTGTCGCTTAATGTTCCCTCAATCCCTGTCCTACCCTATCGGAGCTCCAATAAAAGTAAAAAGAGGTGGGGGTCAATTAATATAAGACAGGTACTTCTGCCTCGCACCGGTGGCGAGAATGTGAGATATGTATATGTATATGTGCCAATGTAGGCAAATTTGGCAAAATCCGAATGCCGGATTTAACAATGTTAATGATATGAATAATTGAATAAGTAAATTAATAAATAGATCAATAAATATATATATAAATAAAAACGCGATAAATAAGGGAATAAATATGCAATAAGTAATTAAATAAATAGGACGATAAATTAATAAATAAATAGACGGATAAATAGGCAATTTTCTAATTGCTAAATGATAGCTAAAAACATGCAACAATTATTTGGGCTTATAAGCGCTGCTCGTTCGTCCCAATTTCTCGCAGAAAATCTCTCTTTGGGTGTGCCCGGGCTCTTGGGCTAGTTAAGCAATATGCGGTGGCGAGATTAGGCCACTAGGGTATGTATATGTATTTATCTGGGCGAGAATACCGCGATATGGGTGGCTGATACTCGGCTTTTAGAGCGACAGCGACCGCGGCAGACTGTTGCGGCGTCGGCTTTTGCTGGAACACACTCACTCAGTTTGTCGGTTTGGAAGGACGCCGAGAGATGAGATTATGGAGGTTCCAATCAAAAATAGCGTATGAGGGCAGGCTGTGTGTATATATAAGTTCCAAGATAATATTGAGCCTCAGCAGGGTGGGGAATAGGGCCTCAAAATTAAATTTGCGGCATGACCAATTGTTGGGCACCTGAAACGAATACTAAATTAAAGCACCTTCGGACATTTTCACTTGCACACTTACGCCGGATTTTCATATCGTTAGTACTCGTTATATGGGGTCTGTGCGGCTGTGCATAACCATGCGTTCAAATTGTTCTCTTATGTCCACACTTCGCTATTTCCCTTCGCCGCAGTCCCGCCAAGAAAACGTGTTGTCGCCTCTTTCTATTTTTCTGCCTGTCATCTCCTCGGCAGTCCCCACCAGCTGCTCTCTGGTCACTCTGAATTTGGCCCTGTCAACTCACGCTAATCGTGATGCGATGAACAGGGCTGCTCCCCTGGATAAACTCCCTCCCCATCAGGGTCGCGTTTGTAACCGATAAATAAATGGCGCGATAGTCAAATGCAACACATTGGATACATAAATCCCTTTGCTCATTATTTCCAAACACCTATTGAAAACTGTTGAATAGCGCAGAAGTTTAACTGAGATAACAGTCAATTGGCTTTTTGCTGAACAGCAGCGAAATTCTAAGGTTATTCCATAAATCAAACTAAAACACAGGAGCGAAAGCACTTTTCCAGCCCCAAAATTTGTAATATAAAATTTTGTAACAAATGATACTAATTTAATATATGAACAATTCCAAATTTAAAAAAAAAATAGGTGGTCTTTCGGCACATCGCAAGATGTTATTTTTGGGTACACAGAACACCTTTTGGCGTAAAGTGCCGAACGCTCAATTTTTTTTTTTACCGTGAACTCATGAAATGTAACAAGTAAGATGGCTTTAGTCGAGTGTCCCCGACTAGGAGATACCCTGAACCCAGCGGCGAGCTGTTTTATACATTTAAACCTCTTTGCATTCATACAAACATTCACAAAGTCACACCTATACACTCACATAAACGTATGCAGCAAACTGAGCACTTTACACATTGGCTGTTCTTGTCCCCACTATGGAAAATGAATAAGTGAACTAAGAGTATGATCGTTATTTCAGTGCTTAATCAGAACATCCAAATCTATATACAAACCAAAGCGCAAGTCTGTTGTATTTGATTTGCGAGGCGGATATGGGGGGCGAATGATAGGAGGTATCAATATATATATCCGATATATTCCTAAACTGCGTATCCTTTACGAGCACATAATAAACTAAATTTGATGGCTCCAGCTCGTATAGTCTCTGAGATATGCCAAGAAAACCAAATCTTGAAATCGATTTTTATCGATAATAATGAAACGGAGCAAGATATCGAAAAAAATGATAAACTTGTACTGCGTATGGATTTGGAGAATCTATAGTCGTTTAGTTAGGTTTCTAGCTTTTTTAGTTTCCGAGTTCGCTGCGTTCATACTGACGAACAGACGGACGGACAGACAGACGGACATGGCTAAAGCGACTCAGCTCGTCGTCCTGATCAAGAATATATATACTTTATGGGGTCGGAGATGCCTCCTTCTGCCTGTTACATGCACTTGCACAAAACCATTATACACATTCGTGAGATCCTTTTCGAATTCTAATGCTATTGTTTGTGCATGTGTGCTATATTCTTAGCTCAGATTTTGACAGAGACAACTAAATTGCGGCTGTAGCTCGGTGGTAAAGGTGTTGCCTGGCACGCTATCAGACGGGAGTTCGAGGTCCCGCTGTGACAACGGCGTTTTTATTTAAATCTTGATTTTATTTTTTAAGTATTTCTTAAACTTAACACACTTATAGGTCCAAGTGCAACTTAATGCTGGGACATCGGCAATTTAAAATATTTTGAGCATATCTCAGAACTATTAGGGATAGAGCCATCAAATTTGATTAAATATGTTCTTGTAAAATATTGGCAGCTTATGAATATTTCGAATTTTGAATTCGTCCCCATATCATAACAAGTGAGAACGTTGCAGTCGGGTGTAACCGACAGCGGAATACTCGTTTTCGGTGTAATGACAACATAAACATGTAACCTAGTATTAAGGGTGCACAAAAAAATAATAAACGAGTATAAAAAACAAAAAAGAAATTTGCCTCTGCGAGGCCTCGAGCCCGGGCCTACCGCACAATTAACACGCACACCCCCGCGTTAGACACCATCGCCACCAACCATTCAACCTCAAGTGTGACGAGATTCAAAAAGTATTTAAAGTATTTAATAAGAATTATATGAAAAATTCTAACAGAAAGCAAAACGAATATAATTTTAAGAAAATGTTATAAACTGCAAAAAGTTTGTATTATTTGAAGAATTAAGACCAGCGTTTGCATCAAGAGCGGGAATTGAACCCGAGCAACGTCGATCTCTTGTTTTTAGTGTGACGAAATTCAATATAAATGCTAAGAAATTAGTTTTTTTCTAAATTTTCAGTCGCACACAAATTCTAGGAATACGAAAAAGTCTGGCAACTCAACGCCATCTACCGACGAGTGATCAGTGACCACTTAATGTGACAAACTAATTGAACAGCTATCCAACACTATTCTAATGAAACCAAATAATAAATACTAAAGTATGAAATAGATTTCACTTGATATGTTGAAGTGGCATCATTGATAATGTGCTCATATCGAGTTTTAGCCATTGTGGACGTAGCCAAATAAGTTTTGGTGCGATCTTTATAGGAGATTATCAACATATTACTTTGTCCAAGAGTGTTTACAGATAACTGAATAATTAATTAACTATTTAATTAATTTAGTACATTTAAATTTTTCCTTAATTTAATGATTGAATTAATTAACTGATTAATTAACTACACCATCAGATTACCCGTTGATCAAGTTGTGACAAAACTCAACTCAAGTTATATGACAAGTGCACAATCGCAAACAACCGCTCACAAATTCTAAGAATACGTAAAAATGTTTGCAACTAAGCGCCATTTACCGACCAGTGATCACTGACCATGTGACAAACTAATTGAACAGTTATCCAACATTGATATTGTGCACATATCGAGTTTTGGACATTGTGGGCGCGGTAGTGGGCTTAGCCAAAAAATTTGGATGCGATCGTTAGAGGAGGTCATCAGCAATCTGTCAGTATTTATTTTATGCATCTTGCTTTAAAAGTGAGGGAGATATATTGATTTAATCGAATTGCCATGCCCACCGTGGGCGCAACCCGAAACCCTTAACACTTTATCTGACGAGGGTATGCACGAGTACATATTTAAAATGTCTCTAGCTTCCATAGCGGCGAAAAAAATTGCGCTCATACGGACATACAGACGGACATACGGTCGGACAGACGGACGGACAGCATGACGGATATTGCACAACCCCAATATACTAGTTTCACTTCGTGAACGGAGCGATGCGCACCTGTCCGTTAACAGCGTTGGAAGTTCTACTTGGGCTACCGCCCCTACATATCCACAACAATCAGGTTGCGAAAACACCGCATATTTGAATCACAAAGGGGGTATATCTACGACAAACGCCAGCGGACTGGGACTGCTGGCGCAATACCCACAAGATGAATCAGAGCCCAAATATAGTTTCGATAAGCTCTTCAGAGTAGAGCTTAGTAGCAAGAAAGAGTGGACCACACTGTCTACAGCCTTTCATGTGAAAACACATGCAATATACTCTATACAATAGACTCTTAGCACAAGAGACATTACATCTCTTAAGCCAGGGAAAATCATTGCATTTTTGCAAGAGTTAGGACTAAATAAGGAGTTATAATTCACTAGTGAGAGGCAAAATAGACCCAGGAGGTCGCAGTGCACCAGACTCTATCAATAATAATAAATACTCGTTCACGAAGTGAAACTATTGATTTGTGCAATGTCCGTCATAATGTCCGTCCGTCTGTCCGTTCGTCCGTCAGTCCGTATGAACGCAATTTTTTTCGCCGTTATTGAAGCTAGAGACTTGAAATTCATACAAATTAAATATATACTCGTGTATACTCTCTGCAGATAAAGTGTTAAGGGTTTCGGGTTGCGCCCTCGGTGGGCGTGGCAATTCTATTCAATTATATTTAATCAATATGTCTCCATCACTTTGAAAGCAAGATGCATAAAATAAATACCGACAGATTGCTGATGACCCCCTCTAAAGATCGCATCTGCATTGGCTACGCCCACTACCGCGCCCACAATGTCCAAAACTCGATATGTGCACAATGCAATATGCGCGGCTGTTTGCGGCTGTGCACTTGTTATATAACTTGTGTGGAGTTTTGTCACAACTTGATCAACGGGTAATGTGATGATGCAGTTAATCAATTAATCAATTATCTGTAAACACTCTTGGACAAAGTAATATGCTGATGTTCTCCTCTAAAGATCGCACCAAAACTTATTTGGCTACGCTCCCTACCACACCCACAATGTCGAAAACTCGATATGTGCACGACATCAATGATGCCAGATCAACATTGCTAGCTGCTACACTATTTCGAATTGTTATAATTTGTATGCGCCTAATTGCTGATTGAATTTGCACTTGTCTGACATATAACTTGAGTTGAGTTTTTTCACAACGTGATCAATTAGTAGTAATGCAGTATAAAATGCAGCTAAAATTATTATTTTTAATTATTCGCAGTTCGGGGTATCAGCACGGTGTCTGGTGAAATCTCCGGTCCGCGGTGCTTCGAACCAGTCCCTCGTCACACCCTTGCCAATGCGTTTTACTGGGACGTTTAACGTTAGCATGTCATTGGATGGTGTCAATTGGCACGACGTTGCAACACCGGGGTATAGGAAAGGAGGTAAGTCTGCCTCTTTCTCTATGCCCCTTGCGAGCACAAAAGAGGCAGAGCGCCGATCGTGTTTTGTTCGGCTTTTGGTACGTAGATGCACCCTTGGGTATCGAGCGAGTGGCGAATTGGCACGACGTTGCATCACCAGGGGCAAGGCAGTAGCCGATCGGCCGCACCCTCTTGCATTCCCCAGTGGATAGAGGAAGGGACAGCGCTGTCTTTGCCAATTGGCACTTTCCTCTTTTCCTTTTTCTTTAAAAAAAAATAAATATTATTATGCCTTTTTGTGTTTTGTTACATTATAATGTTTAGAATATTTCTTGTACTTACTCATTTTGGGTGTACTTACTTATTGTTCTTGTTTATTTGGCTTCATTCTGAGCTGTTCCCTTGACACATCTTTACACTTGCACTTAAGAAATTCAACTAACTTTGACGCAGCAGCGTGTATTCTTTGCTCTTTTTTTCTGCTTCTTTTCTTACACAAAAAAAACAACATGTACATACATGTCCGCACACTATCGGAAGCGGGGGAAAGAGATCGACACATATGCGTAAAGAGCAAGGGAATATTTTTTTTACTACGCAGCGATTGAATAAGCAGATCATACAAACCGAACAAAGCAAATGAAAAAACAAAAAAATACGAAGGCTGTGCTTGCTCGTGTCGGTTTTTGGACTGGGACGGCGTTGCATCACTAAGGACCGATAGTAGGGACCGCTCTCACTCGCTCAGGGTCAATTGACACCACCAGAACTGCTAGGTATTTCTGCCTCGCACTGGTGGCCAGAATTTTGTAAATATACCAATGCAGGCAAATTTGGCAAAGCCCGAATGACAGATTTATCAACGAAAATGTCTATGAATTAGCCTCATCAATAAATAATTAAATAAATAAATCAATAAATTTATGAGTAAATATGTCAATAAATAAACAAAATAAAATATGCAATAAATAATTGAATAAGTAGGAGAATAAATAAATAAATAATAAATAAAAATTAAATAATAATAAATAAATAATAAGTGGCAAACATATGCAATTCCAATAAATTTGGCTTCAGCAATAAGTTTTGCAATAAATTTTGCAATAAATAAAGCGGCGTGACCTGCTGTTGGCCACCTGTTGGAAACACAAAAATTCAAACACATTCAAACATTTTCACTTGCACACTTACGCCGAACTTTAATTTGCAACACTTGCTATATGGGGTCTGTGCACCTGTGCATACCCATAAATTCGAAATTTGCACATACGGCCTCAGTCGATTATCTTCTTCATTCGCCATTAGTTTCCGTAAAGATGACAAACTCATCCGGTAAGTGAAGTGTGCAGCTTGCGATGTGCGTTTCTTATGCATGTGTATGTGTGATTTTGTGTATGCATGTATAAATGCAAGTGGGTTTAAATTCATGTAACGAGAGCTCGCATCTGGGCTCCGGGTATCTCCATTGCCATCTCTATACGAATTTCTCAATATATTGAGCACAATGCTATGGGGTTATATGTTGGGGGTAGAGGCTAGTCCAATTATAAATGATTAAAAATGTTTTCCATGTATCTATATTTAATTTATTTGTTACTTGTTGCAGATCAAAGGCCAAAGAGTAAAAGTGGATCTGGGCGCTGCTGTACTACAACATGCTGTATTTTGTAACTATCATTAAATTAAATACTTTGTTTAAGGTATATATTTTAATAAGTTGCTTTAATACCTAAAAAATGTAATATTTTTCGTAATTGTAAGAAATATGGTTTTTAGAGGCTTAATAAGTAATCATATATAAATGCGTAAAAATATGTTATTATTCGGTTAATAGTTAAAATGTATAGCACCATTCACACAACAAATTGTTTTTTATGCTTAGCTATAAGTAAAAAATTTAGTTTGCAAAATCTAAACTTTGTTTAAGAAGGAAAGCGTATAATGTGTCCCAACCAAAAAAAAAAAAATGCAGTGTGTCTCAGTAAAGATACAAGCTGATGCCTTAAATGCGGCAATTCCGTCGTCATATTTGTTTGAGGAAACAAATTTAATATTATATTAAGGATTTCTCTACGATAAAATCAAAATGGATGTTGATGAACGCCAAGACAGCGCTGGAATATCAGTTTAATGTTAAAGGGTGGGAAGAAGAACTGGCACTTCCTAAGATTTTTACATTGTTATGACTTTTTTAACGCTGAACACATTGAAAATGGGTAAAAAGGGTATAATGGTTTTATGCAACTGTATGTAACAACCAGAAGGAGGCATCTTCAACCGTATAAAGTGTATATATTCTTGTTCAGGACGATAGACTGAGTCGATTTACCATGTCCGTCTATCCGTCCGTCTGACCGTATGTCCGTCTGTCCGTCAGTATTAACGCAGCCATCTCGGTAACTACAAAAGCTATAGACTAAAACTGTTCAACTATAGACTCTCGTAAACTATACACACAACAACATGATAATTTTTTTTTATATCTTGCTCCGCTTTATTGTTATAAATTAAAATCGATTTTAAGACTTTGTTTTCTTAGAAAAGCTCGGGGAATATAAGAGCTAGGACCACCAAATTTGTTTATTATGTTCTCGTAAAGCAGGCGCACCACCAAAAGTTTTGTGTGTGTATGTAAGAATGCAAGGGCGTTGAAATGTGTGTAAAGACAGCTCGCAGTTTAGGATATCTCCTATTCGGGCGCTTTCGACTAGAACACTATTACTTGTTTATACTAAAAATGTATACAAATTCATATAAATTCGTACAAAAGTAAAACCAGGATATCCAATTAACAATGAGAGAAAGTTTATTCCGAAAATTAATTATTTTGGTAAATTTGACGGACCAAATTTGGGCTGAGATAAACGCATATTCAAACAAGTAAGAACATTACGGGCGTGTGTAGTCGACTACCCAATACTCTTTCACCGTATAATAACAGCCTAAAAGAGTCAATTATTATTTATTATTATTATTATAATAATTATAAAATATTGATTTTTGAAATTTGGGGAAAATAAGCTGTTGCGAGTACTAGTTGCCTAAGAGAGCCTGCGTCACCAGTGAGGAGAAAAAATTTATATTTGTCATAATCGTTCACAAAGTGAAAAGAGTATTTTACCGTTGTGTAATGTCCGTCATGCTGTCCACCCGTCTGTCAGTATGAACGCAATATTATTCGCAGCTATTGATGCTAGAGACTTGAGAGTTGGTATTTTTGTACACTTTTCGGCGTTAGCGCTAGAGCGGCCGAATCCAGAAGCAACCACCTAGGCCACAAACCTTTGTTGGTTTTAAGTGGAATTTTGCATGTATTCTCTTTGGACATGTTAGGTTATTAGATAACTTAACGTGAATTTCGTCAAAAACGAAGTTCTTGGTGTCGATGATATGTAACACACAGTTTAGGTGACAATTGTGACCGCGCAGAGGCAAATTTTTTGTATTCTTTTCATACTCGCTTATTATTATTATTACTATTACACATAGTGCTAGGGTACATGTCTGTCTCCTCTGCTGGCTCTTCCTCAGCGCTTTTTCTTTATGTTGCCGGCATGGAATCTAGCTAGCTTGGATGAGCTGCAGAGTTTGCTGCTTGACATCAAGGATCCGTCCACGTCTCCGAAAGCATGTCTATGGTTTAGTCCTTTAATAGACCCACAGACCTTGCTTCGTCCTCACCATCTGTGCGTGGTAGTTGGATGGTGATGAGATAAGCGCTCCATCCGTCACGCGGATCCTGGAACTATTTTTTCAAGCCTTTCTTTGACATTCTCATCCCTGCAGTCCACGATGTTAGGTCTGGCCTTAAGTGAATGCCGTTGAAGTTTAGACTGGTCCAGCCCATCCGTATTTCGTTAATCGAACAAAAGTTTCCTCGGGTATTCTTTTACCATTAAAGCCACCCTGATGGCCTTGATAACGTTGTAACAGAATGCCAGTTCTAGCCGGTCTATCACTCCAGTGCCCTCACTTTTTTTTGGCCTGTTTGGCAGCATCTTCGGTTCAACGTTAGGCGAAGTCCGGTGCGGTTGACGCTTGCGACCACTCGCTGGTTGGCTTTCAACTCCCGCCACGGCAGATACAGTTTTAAGCCTGTGCTCCTACGCTAGTCTCCTTACATCTTCCGGACTCATACCCCTTCCAGATACCTAATGGACCATTTGTGGCGTGCTCTTGATATTGGCAGAAACTCTGTGCTGGGCTGGCCGACGTGCTGTGGTAGCACTAACTGCCACTTGCGTTACGAACACCCTTTGCACTCCCGGTAGATGGACACTGGTCGTATTACACTCTGGCTTAGGGGATTGATGTGTTCCCGTAATCTCTGGACCTCTCCACTGCTCTACCACCAACCATAATATCCGAATACTCATCTGTGTCGCACCATTGACAATAACATTGGTACTAACACAGGAGCGTCGCAGGTCGTTGTGGACCGGTGTGAAAATAATTGTTGGAATCAATTATCATATGTCCGAGTTGCTCCCCATTTGCAAGCCTAATATAAATGATTAAGACGAAAACTGGA
The DNA here is from genome assembly GCA_035041545.1 of Drosophila colorata. NCBI lineage: Eukaryota > Metazoa > Arthropoda > Insecta > Diptera > Drosophilidae > Drosophila > Drosophila colorata. The sequence continues at coordinate 215,864 of JAWNLD010000673.1, forward strand.
GCCGATCACCCATGTGTTGATTATTGCGAATTTATTCGCAAATTGATAGAAAGCATGCCAATATCATGAAGTGCACTGCTTTTATCACGCCAGAGGGTCAATATGAACTTTAATCCATGTGTTTTGGATTACAAAATGCAACCACCATTGCTGCAATTGTACGAGCATTAGGTGATTTCTCTCAAAAGTATGTCATCTACGGAGATGTAATATTATTGTAGAAAAGACGAAGGAAGAAACATACCAGAGGCTACCAACGTCCAAAAATACCTCGGATGCCTGGCCGAGCCATTTGAAATTCGACCAAATCCGCGCAAAGTACAAGTTCAAATTCGTCAATAATTATCTTAAAATAGACTAAAAAATGCCATTTGAATTATTTACGATCCACAAAAGCCAATTGAATTACACACTGATAAAAGGTTTATTCGCTATAGCCTTTTTTTAATGCAAACAAGTACAATGGCTCTAATCGGAAGTACCCGACTAGGAGATACCCTGAACCCAGCGGCGAGCTGTCGTTATATACATTTATTTAAAGCCCTCTGCATTCATACACACTTACACAAATAAATGCACGCGCTTCGTGCTCCGTTTTAATATTTGCATGCAAATTTTAGTATGCCTAGTTGTGAAATTTCTTTCAAAATTTTCCCAAAATGGTAAACTATATCTTTCAAATGTTGGTTGCAGTTGATATGCGAAAACTTTTTAAGAGTGTGCATGTGTGCAGTTTTAAAAAGAAAAAAAGAGAAAATAAGAGGCACGAAACCCCCGTTGACACTGCGACGATCCGAACTCGCGTTAGGCAGCCCGCAAGCCACCACCTCTATCACTGAGCTACAGCATCAACTTAACCGTCTTAGTCAAAATCTGAACTAAGAAAACAGCACACATGCAGAAACAATCGCATTCGAATTAGAAAAGGAACTCACGCATATGAATGTGCATATACATATGTATGTATGTGTGCACACGTATACAGAAAACGCCTGCGCTTGGCGCTTGGCTCCACGTGGCTTGCCAATATACAAATACATTTTCTTGAATAGTTTCTGTGTTTCTTAACCGATTTTGATGAATCTTAATGCCAGAGATTCTTCAAATGCTATAGTATATATAAATATTCATTCTCTAGGTCTTATAATCTACGACATAGGCTTACAAAATTAGAGGTTGTTGTCGATTTTTATAGATTTTAGGAAAACGGTGTGGGTTATCGATCATTTGAAATAAACTTGATTTACGTATACCACGGACGAGCCAAAATATTCGAAAAGTTGAAGTCTCTAGCTCTTATTGTTTCCGAGATCGACGCGTTCATACAGACAGACGGACGGACGGACAGACGGACAAACAGACGGGCATGGCTAGATCGATTTGGCTAATGATGCTGATCAAGAATATATATACTTTATGGGTTGGGAGATGCCTCCTTGTGCCTGTTACATACATTTGCACAAAACCATTATACCCTTTCTACCCATTTTCAATGGGTTCAGGGTATAAAAACAGGAAATGTCTATGAGCTATAGCATAGCGATGGCAGAATTAATATCACTGCGGACAGAAGTCTGCGCTAGAGACGAAGCACAACATAGTGTACAAAAGCGGCTAGCAATATATACGCGAACCTTTGAAGTTTTGCTACGATATTCCGATCGAAAGGTATCGTTTAAAGTAAAAGAAACGCACTACCTCTGGTTCATTAGATATATATCTGTAAGCGATTCGAAAAGCACGAAGCACAACATAGTGTACAAAAGCGGCTAGCAATATATACGCAAACCTTTGAAGTTTTGCTACGATATTCCGATCGAAAGGTATCGTTTAAAGTAAAAGAAACGCACTACCTCTGGTTCATTAGATATATATCTGTAAACGATTCGAAAAGAATTTACATTTTTGGCGCTCGGGGCTTTCAGGAATTTGTTCAGACATCTAACAGTTTGCGTTTCGAATCAGCGTCGAAGGATACCTCACTTATTAAAATCCGATAACTCGTTCAATAGTTATCAGGAAAATAAATTTTTTGTGTGTTTCCGAAAAGTTAATGTTAATTTCGGTATACATTTTCGCGTATGATACTGTTGAGATGGCTTTATGGAATTTTGTAAACACCCGCTAGGTTGGGAGGAAAACGCTAAAATCCGCTAAAGTTGTCACAACCATAGGTTCCAAACCATAGAAGATACAGGTATGTTCTATATATTGTTTGAAATGTATTTTTATATATGGTTTGAAATGTATTTTTAAGAGCTTTTATGCATATCTCGGCGTTTTTGTTCTTAAGTACGAAGGTGAAAAAAAGTTTTCATTATTATCGATAAAAATCGAGACTATAAGAGCTAGCGTCACCAAATTTGGCCAAACGCAGTGTGTTAAGTTGGAGAGCTTGACTTTATGCATGTGCACACATACATATATACATATGTATATGCATATTCATATACGTGAGCTATTTTTCGATATCTAATGCGATTGTTTGTGCATGCTCAAACGGTGGTAAGAAGGCGGGTTGCGGAACCGGCCCTAGCTAGCCCGTTCGCAACTTCGATGCCGGAAATTCGGAATGCCTTGGGACACGACAAAGTGTGACCCGGTTTCTATGTGCGAGGTGCTGGAGACAATTCCAGCAATCCGCAACCAGTGTCGAGGTGATCCTCCACGAGGAAAGAGCTTCAATGGCTGCTTGGCTATCTGAAAAGATATTTAAGCTGACTTCTTTTATCTCATTGTCAAGGATATGTCTGGAACAGGACTCAAAAGCGTAGATCTCTGATTGAAAAACACTGGGCGAGGTACCCATTGCTATCGAGATTTTGGTGTTGGGTCCTGAGATCCCCGCACCGACGCCTTGATTAGTGTTTGACCCATCTGTGAACTGCTGCAGGCTCATGCGATCTTTACAAGGGTTGCCATCATCCCATTTCTTACGGTGCGGAATAAGAGTCCTAAATTTTGCCAAAAAGAAAAGTTCCGTGGTCTAAAAATCCGTTCTGTCGCGGAACCCTAAGCCAGGAATAGTTTTTACTAGACTAGCATGACCTTCTTTATGTGGTGCATTCAGTCCTATGACTGTCTCCAGTGCTACAGTAGGACATGTACGCATGACACCCGTGAGGGATAGGCATACGAGCCATTGAAGTTAGCTGATTTTTTGTATGGCGGTGACCTTTTTGACCTTTGGCCACCAGACGAGGGCAGCGTACGTGACAACAGGCATAACCATCATACTTTTCAGCCATCTGATGGCTTTGGAGTCTAAACCCCACGTTTTACCGAAGAGCCGACGACATACCCACATGGCATGAGTACATTCGGTCAACGTTTTGTCTAAGTGCGAGATCCAGTTAAGTTTCTTATCCAGATGTCCACCGAGAAAGTTGACCCCATTGGAGAGCTTGACGGGTGTCCCACCGATATAGAGCTTTCCGATATCGATATTGTACCGTTTCGTAAAGGGAACGATAATCGCCTTCTGTGGGTTGATATTAAGACCCACATCTGTGCACCATCTTAGGGCCGTGTTGAGTGCCGTTTACATCAATTCGGTGATGGTTAAGCCGAACTTTCCGGAGACTATTGCCAGGTCATCTGCATGCCCTATGGTATCGATGTCAAGCTCCGATAGTTTCACCAGTACTTCATCCATCACTAGGGACCAAAGAAGGGGAGACAGGACCCCGCCCTGTGGACACCCTTTGACCGCTCGGATTCGGACAGTGGTGGCGTCCAGTAAAGATCTAATGTCTCTGTGCTTAAGCATTTTCTCTATCCAGGTAATAGAGAAGGAGTCTAGATGCTAACGCCCTGGTTATTGACTGATAGCCAGTGTTGTCGAAGGCCTCTTCGACGTCTAGGAAGGAACATAAAGCAATTTCCTTCGCCTCGAATGCCATTTCAATCTTACTGTCTATCTGATGTAGAGCGACCTCTGTCGATCTGCCTTTGATGTAGGCGAATAGTGTATGGTGCAGGGGATTGCCATCTTGGAATCTGCATCGGATATGCAAGTCCAACAGGCGTTCTGCGGTCGTAAGCAGAAAGGATGTAAGGCTTATTGGTCTGTACGACTGGTATATACGACTTTCCTTGCAGCATGGCCGGAAAAATCTGGTCGCCCCCTAGGGCTTTGAAGGGAGCGAATGATTTAATTGCCCACCTGTCCTTGTCAGCGTCGAAGCGGATGGTTCAGTATTCCCATCACTACAGTGGTTTTCCTGGTTTATAACAGAACCAGTGAAATGCACCTGAAGCAGTCCCGTCGATCATGTGTGTAAGAACTATCTGTTCTTTTTAGGAGCCCAACACCATTGATAACCCTCTGGCCAATACCTTTTGCAATCTCGCTTCTTCTGGAAGTGATTCCACACCTTCGCAGTAGGTGCGCCACGTATCGCGTTTGCCGCGTCTAATTTTCTTATTATACTCAGTGAGCGCGCATCTGTATGTGTCCCACGTCTGACCTCCTCGTACTTGTACTTTGCGCCTTGCTAGCTGACTGTTGCATTTGCTGCGGCCCCAATTTGATTGCGCTCGAGGTCCGGCCGCGAACCAGTCCCCTAGCGAGACCAGCGCCTCGACGACCACGACCTGCCTCGATTGCGAAGCTACCGCACCAAGAACCTGACCACAGGTAGAACCATTAGCAGGCCAAGCTAGTGGAGGGACCCGAGCCAGGTTCCGGTTGTTGCTGGAGCGTCCCTCGTAGAGGGACCGGCGCTGCTTTGCCGTGTTCTTAAGAATAAGTCTGTCAAAGCAGTTCTAGACTCTACCGCCGCACTAAATCAACGACTGCAGTGACGCGTCATCCACCGTGATGGCTAAGTACATCATGGCGCCACTCGTGGTCCGCTGCACTACCCTCCCTTGTCTGGTGTTGAAGTCGTTCTGGACATCTATGTGCGCCAGAACCGTCTCGTTGGGTAGTTCCATGCAGTTGGCGAAGTAACCTCGGATGACGCGCGCCCAGGGGAACTGGCTTTCCTCCAACAGCTCAATTTCGAGCGAACTGCAGACCTTGATATGGCTGAAGTTCGCTCTCACCCACTCGGCTGCGTTGTTGTCGTAGCAGACGAGCATAGGCCACTCCGTTCTCGGAACAACACCCTCGAACTTAGGCTTCACACCTGGCGTCACACACGTCAGGGTGGACGATATGATCGCCGCCTTTAGCATTGCCATTTGCTCCGCTGTCTGAGGTGACGATCTATCAGTCGCGATGAACGGCCGAGTACCCCCTCTGTCATGAATCCTTCGGCATACTCCGTTCCACCTTGGATTGGGATAATTTTCTGAAGAGTTGTCTTCTCTTTGCCCGACTACCATTAGTCAGCACCCTTGGCAGAGACATGACCATGCAAAGGATCTGCTTCCAGCCGCCCTCACGAGGAGAGTATTGTTGCACTTCTAACAGTGTCTACAGATACGGCGCGTATTCAAGTAATAATTGCACGTTATTCGCCTTGCCCAACAGTTAGCTGACAGCAAAAAAAAAAAAATTAATATCTCTCGTCACAAAATTGTAAATCAGAAATTTTGGGGCTGGAATGTGCTTTCTCCCCTAGAGTGTTACCTCGTGTAGAGGTGTTTTTGTTTGATATCATTCACACGAAGTCAGGTTCCTTGCAGTTTACAATGCAGCGCACTTTCGCCATTATTTACAGGGCCAAAAGTGTACATTGTATACAGATTCCAACTCAGCATCAAACGACCTGACACCAAGGGTTCACCCGTTGTGGGCATTTTTCCAATTATTTTATTTTGGTATTGAATACAGATAGGAAGTGTGCATGTCGTATGCTGATTTCTTTACTCGTAATCCTCTTCCCATTGCTTCTAAGTCCCTATTGGAAACTGTTGAAAAACTTAACTGAGATAACTGACAATTGGCTTATTGCTGCATAATTGTAGGACAAGGACTTATGAATTAAGATCAGGACTATTGCAACATAAGATACAAACAAGTTTGAACGTTGCAGTCGGACGTAACCGACTGCGCAATACTCGTTCACCTTATAATAACAGCATAAAACAGATGAACTGTCTTATCTATTATAGTTATTTTGGAAAAATGTAGATTTGTAATTGTAATTTGTGGAAGCCGGAATGAGTGTGACGGATATTTTTCGGCTCTATATTTAAAGGAGCTGTTTAGCACTCTGTCTGAAGCAGATAACTATAAGTTCATTGCTGATTGTTCCGGATTTAATGAAAGTTTCAAGCCTGATACATTTTGGTACTGTGCTTAGGTTGTGTTTTATTTCGTTCATTTAAATATTTGTCACAATATTGTCTGCAAGACGTCCTTCTGCTTCGCTTTACTTCTCTTTTCCATAATTAAGTTTTCATCACGCCACTTGTATTGTGAAAACAGATCTCAGTCGCGCTGTTTACAAGAATATTTTTAAATCACTGAACAGTCCGCTTCTGAATCTCTAAATTCCCACAAACACAATCTACATATATTGCCTGGCAAGAACCACGGACACGCGTTACCTAACGGTGGCTGGCAAGAACACGGTCACACATTACCTAACAGTTCCTGGTAAGAACTACGGACACAGTCTATCTAACAGTGTTTGCCAAGAACTACGGCCATCCGTTAAAATCATGTTATATTTATTAATTACCGGTTTTCCTTCTTCGCAGGCGCCTTTTTTAAAGCTGGTTGCACTCTTCGTTTTCTGCGTCCGCTTCAGATTCAGTTTCTTTTATTTTTCTTCACTAAAACGTCACTCGAGGGCCTGTCTTCTTTGACACTCTGACACTATTCATTTTCACTCAACTACCTTCTTCGACATTCTGACCCTCAATCTCTCCTTTCATGACTGCACCTAGCGACAGTCGACAGTCTGACTTTAATTCCTTCGCAATTCTTTGCTCTTCGACAGTCTGACTCTAATTGATATCTAACTCCTCTGCTAGGCTGCTATTCGTCTCAAACTTATATGCTACAAAACTATACCCTACAAACCTATATACTACAAAAATAACTTCTACAAACTTATATGCTATAAGCTTATATATTACAAACTTATATAATACAAACTTAACCTCTACAAATTTATTGGGATCTGTCAATACTCCTGTTTCAAATCTAGCGTAGAAAGGTAGCAAGCGTACAATCAGATAAGCATTCAGCTACGAATGCGCGTTTAACTACATGTAGTCCTCGCACATGAGCCACTCGCCCGTCCGCTTCTTTACCAATACTGCGGTCAGTCCACCTGGTCATCTATTACCTTTTGCATCCCCGGGTTTTTGGGATAGTAGCGTTGCTTCAAGGGCTTACCATGATTCATGATAAGCGGGTGATCAGCTATGTGAGACACCCCATTAAGCCCAACGAAAAACGAGAACTTCTCCTCTAATTTGTGCAGCCCTGGCTCCAGGTTTGTGGATGCTGGTGCGTCCTCGCTCGCAACCTTCTGATCCGGGAGTATCGTCGCCGACGGCCCAGCCGGGGTATTCGAACCTTAACAACTCCTCGCCACCGTCTCTTTTGAGCTGGTTGACCCATCCAACCCAAGTTCGCTGTATCTAATCTACCCGCATTCCCCATGCCTGCAACCCACGAACGTAGCCACTGGCGGTTCCCTGATCCGGCCTCGCCACATCACCCCAATGCTTTGCTGGCACCCCTTTGCCCACTGCTGATCCGCATTTCTTATCTCTCTCCGCGCTCTCTCTTGTAGCTATCACCTCAACTCCCTACCACTCGGGGTTGGCCATCTTATTGCTCCTTAGCGGCCTTGGGCATAACTTCTGCATGAACCGGAGCCTTCAACCTTAATTATACGTGCCCCCAACGTATCCTCGTGCCGATGGCGCATAAAAAATCCATGCCCATGGAAACCATAACTAACAGCGACTTCTAAACTTTACGCCCTGGTCCGAAATACATCTTCAGCATTTGCTTAACCTCCTGAGCCCATCCAACCGCCAGCCGTATCCGTTTGGGTCTCCTGCATTTCTGTACTTCGCCATTCTTTGAGCACACTCCATGCTCACTAAACTCCGAGTAACACCCGTATCGATCGCGGCCGACAGTTTGCTGTCCACGACTTCTGCTGTCGCTACAATTCGGCCGGCCTCGACACCCTAACTCCGGGTAGTAGCGTCTATCTAAAAAATCTGGAATATCCACGCCGTTTCTAATCGCACGTCTCTATTCGCCCGCCACCTAGCAGTGACTGGCAAGAACCACGGACACAATCTACCTATAGTGCCCGGCAAAAACCACGGCCACCGGCTACCTACGTGACCACGGTCACGTATTACCTAACAGTTCCTGGCAAGAACCAAAGACACAGCCTATCTATCAGTGCTTGGCAAGAAACACGGCCATCCGTTAAAAATGTATGTTATATTTATTAATTTTTTAGTTTCATCGATTTTCCTTTCCGATTCCGATTCTGTTTTTTTTTTTCTTCTTTTTTTCTTTGCCTAAACTTCAGTCCCGCTCCTGTCTTCTTCGACAGTCTGGCACTCATTTATTTATTTTTCCACTACTGCCTTGAGTCTGTCGAACGGTAATTCCTTCTTTCGCACTTGTATGCTCTTCGACAGTCTGACTCTAACTCTTTCGCACTTCTTTCGCCTTCGACAGTTTGACTGTAATTGATTTATATCTCCTCTGCTATGCTGCGGCTCGGCTCAGCTACAAAACTTCCCTAAGATTTTGCCCATCAGCTGGTAGTGATTCACTTGGTAGTCAAATTTTTTCATAACATATTGGGGTTTTGATTACTTGTTTTTCGTATTTTATCTGTTCTTTTTATACCCTAAACCCATTGAAAATTGGTAAAAAAAAGTGTACACGGGATTTGTGCAAATGTATGTAACAGGCAGAAGAAAGCAGCTCCGACCCCATAAAGTATATAAATTCTTGATCAGGATCAACAGCCGATCTAGCCATGTCCGTCTGTCTGTCCGTCCGTCCGTCCGAATGAACGCGTCGATCTCGGAAACTATAAGAGCCTGAGACTTCAACTTTTCGGCTATGGACTCGTCCATGGCACGCGTAAATCAAGTTTATTTCAAATGATCGATAACACACCGTTTTCCCAAAATCGACAGAAACCTCTAATTTTTGAAGCTTATTTCGTAGATTATAAGACCTAGGGACAACAAGGAACATTTCTTGGGAGCCGATAAGTTGGACAGTCCGTTGTTAGTCATGTTTATCCTAGGTTGAACTATAGTAAAAGCGGTAGTGTTTGTTGCTGCGTTTTTGGCTTTGCTCCTAGTGAGTGTGCTGAATGTGGATTGTTTCTTGGAAGAGTGAAACATTTAATTTTAAGTTAAGTTGGCTATATTGTGTAACGTGTGTTGTGTGAAAATTACATATAATATTTGCTTAAGTACTAATTATGTAACTACAGTGTAAATAGTATAAAAATCAAATATTAGATGAACAGGTGGTAATTTTGGTGAAACTGCTGTGTAGGTGTGGTAGGACATTAATCCTAGAGAGATTACTCCCGTGTCGTAATGGTTGCGAAGTTTTTTTTTTTCGCGGGAATCCCGATGAGCAGCATCCCACCTCCCGCCCAAACAACCGAGGGGCGCAGTCGTATAACGTACGACACGAGTCGCGAAGTACAAAAATAATACAAACTATCTACAATCTACTTGCTAAATAGCTTACGAGTAAAGACTTAATACAATGAAGGGAGGACTCCGAACTGATCACTACTCTGTAATGTTTATTAAAATCATCACAAAGGACGCGGAAGGGTTCAGTTAGTTAAGCAATGGTTAAGTACTAAGGGTACTAAGGCTCAGATGAATCGATTACGCCAGTAATTAAATTATGGACAAAGATTACGCCAAGCATAGTTCTCCGATTTGTTAGAGAGGGAAGATTTATCAATAAAAACCTAATTGGGTATGATGGGAACCGAGCATCAGGATCCCAATTTGGGCCACGAAAGGCAAATAGTACAAATTTCTTTTGTACCGACTCAATTCGGTTCTGATGTACAGCGTATTGTGGGGACTATATGCATGAACCAAACTCGAGAATGGGACGGACAAGAGATATGAAAAGTGTCTTTGTCGTGTAAGGGTCATCACACTTCTGGGACCATCTCTTGATGAGTCCAAGAATAGTCATAGCCTTATTGACTATGGTCGTAACATGAGAGTCAAATTTAAGTTTATGATCAAAAACGACGCCTAGGTCAATAATAACTTTATCGGTATTATTTACTCGTTCAAACTGTAGGAGAGCTTCGATAAAAAGTCATTACCTTGCACTTAGAGCCATTACGATTTAATAGGTTATCTTAACAACAGCACTCAAAGCCGTCAAGATCGGCTTGTCAGAGATTACTTGAAGCCATATTTTTATATGTAATGCCCAATTTCACATCATCGGCATACATTAGCACATGGGAGTGTGAAAGTACCGAGGGAAGGTCATTAATGAAAAGAGTAAAAAGAGGCGGACCAAGATGATTACCCTGGGGATCCCCAGACGTCACCCTGACACAGTTAGAATATATAAAGAACCCTCTGGGATCTATTTCTCAGATACTCTGAAATCCAGTTAATAAGATTTACTGGGAAGGTAAGTAGGCATATTTTGTGGAGTAGCAAGGAGTGGTTTACTGAGTAAAAGGCCTTGCTTAAATCAGTATAAATAACATCAGTCTGCATTTTGTTTTTGAAGCTATCAATTATCAGAGAAGAGAACTCTAAAAGGTTAGTGGTTACAGATCTACGTTTCATAAACCCATGCTGGGAAGCTGAAATAAAAGAGCTGCAAAAATGTTGCAGTTGAGATGTTATAATTCTCTCAAAAGCTTTTGGAATTGCAGACAATTTGGTGATACCTCCAAAAATTTCGAAAACCGTCTTTTTGCCTTTTTATGGAGAGGGGTGATAAAAGATTCCTTCCAAATAGCAGGGAAAGATGAGATGTCAACAGACAACATAAAAAGTTTTAGGATGAGCTTGCAAAGTGTTTTTGCACAGTACCTGAGCACACAGGCTGGAACACCATCAGGACCAGCTGAAGACACTGGTTTGATTGTGTTAAGGTCGCAAAGTAGCGAACTTTCCGTAATGATAGGACACAAAATGCAGTTTGAGGACTGTAACTGATGAGGATAATGCTGATTATTCCCAGTGGATGTGGAATAAGTTGTTTGAAAAAATAATGCGAACAGATCGGCGATGCCCTGATCAGTGTTTGGACTCGCGTTTTCGCCCGTTATTTTGGAAGGCTAAATAGACAGCTTTCGTTTAGAATTAACAAATCAAAAAATTGCTGTGGATTTTGTGAAAACTGAAGCCGACAACGGCGAAGAAAATTTGAATAGCATACGAGATTAAGCTTAAAGAAGTCAGATCTGGCAACTGCATAACGAGAAAAAACACCAGGATTTCCCGATTTCTTAAGTATTAACAATATTGTGACAACATTTTTTAATCTGAGTAATTCCTTTGAGAACCAAAGAGGCTGATTAGACCTCACAGGATACGCAAAAGGAACACATACATAAAAATGTGAGTTCATGGTATCATAAAAAAATGTAATGGCAACATCAATATCTGCACAATTGTACAGTTGGGACCAGTCGGTATGCTGAATAAGATCATAGACTTTTACTCCAACGAACTCAGTGCCCAAAGGTGGAGGCTGAAGGGGCCCAGACGAAAAGGTGGACTCAACTGCTATAAGGACACCTCCTCCAGCACGAGAGACTCGATCTATAACAATTATATTTAGAAGCAAAAACTGCCGAATCTGGTTTTAACCACGTCTCGGTAAAAGCAATAATATTACAATCAAAAGAGACACTATCTACATAGAGATTAGTAAGCTTAGAATTAAGACCTTTAACGTTTTGATAGGCAAACTCGATGGATGTTATTAGTTTTTTGACGATGCAACCGAGGTTGTGGCGCCAATGGAAGGTAGTGGTAACAAAATCGGAACCCGGTTTTTCTTTTTGGCTTTGTACTCTTTTATAATCAAATGTTCACGCCAAAACTGTTTACAACAAATGTTGGTTAACAGTTCCGGTTGAACAATTATTTTAAACGATGATATATCCCTTGAATAGGCAAATTTAAACTTTTCCACTGTTATACTTGCGGCTGGAATTTTAGCCTGTATAAAGGCTTTGACATCATCCGATGAGAAATGAGGGGCAAGCCTAGAAACAAAAATGTGTCTCTTTGGTGGAACACCAACTAGAAGTTTAGGTGCCACATGTGCGACAGTTGGGCAAACTATCCTCAGAGGCCACTCAGTAGCAAACGAAAAAAGCTGCTGTACCACCGGAGTAGTAGGCTGCAGACTCGTATTCAAAAGCTGAAGGGAGCTTGGCAACGGCAGATCAAGAGGAGCGGACTTCTTACGCCTAAGAGACCCACTCAATAGTTTTATACCATTGAATTGAGTACCATGGCTGTGAGCTGATCGTTAAGTTTGCGAAAACCAGCAATCATACCTCTAAAGCCCGTTTGCCTCATAAAAGCTTTCATTTCACCTTCAACCTCCCTACACTAGCATCATTACCTGCACATTTCGGATGTACAACGTTATCACGAAGCCAACAGGGTATGCTAGATTCTGTAGCAGTGATCTGCTTTTGGCAAGCTGTTTTAAAACAGACAATTTGGTGACTTAAGTGCTTAAGAGTCTGACAGCAGCAGTACAGTACAGTACACATTGGGCGATTGACCGCAAGAGAGCAGATTAAAAGATTAACGCTTATGAAGATTCCTAAAAGCGGGAGAGAGCTTAACTGTAACTCGTTTGCGCAAACAGCAAGACAGCAAGACACAACGGATGCATGATAAGCACAGGAAAAAAAAGTAAGGTTTACCCAACAACAAATTTATACTCAAACGAACGAACGAGCTCAAAACATAAACGAAGATGCAAAACGGTACACAAATAAATATAATTTGAATACACGGCATGCACTCGCGACACGACCACGAAAAAAGCAAACAGTGAATAAATTAAAAATTTAAAAATTTATTAATATAATAAATCATAAAGCACCGGTTGTTTCAGAAAAACTTTAAGAAAACACGAAAGCGCTCAAAAAAAAACAAGCTTTTTAGTTGTAGTTGAGTAATGTATTTCGCTATTTAGCTTAAAAGGCCTATGTTTGTGACTTTTTATTGTCACAATGCCACCCTTTTATGTCTAGTGTTCGATTGTATATAGTTGTGTTTGTTTGGTGTAGCGAATTCTCTTTAATCGAATTCGTTTTTTGTTTTTCTCCTTTGTGGTATAAGTATTTCTTGTGTATATATTTATTGTCTTTCCTTTTTTTTTTCATTTGTTGTTGCCCTAAGAAAATGGGGAAATCCATTAGGTATATTTAAAAAAAAAATAGCTATGAACGGCAAGTTTCTGTGACCACCTCAAACAGCTTACGCCTGTTTGCATCAAACTTGTCGTTCTCCTATGCTTATTTGTTGCGAGAATTTGAGGCGCTTCAGTGACCTTTTCGAAACGCATAATGCATATTTGCGCTTGTTCCAGCATGTTCAAGCTTGTCAAATTTCCCGTAACAAACTACACGTTCGACGTGAAGCTTACAACAAGTTTCGTAACAAATTCAAACCAAGGTTTGCGGTCGACTTGTTGTTTCCCTCGCTTATTTCGAACCAAACTAGATCGACGTAGAAAGTTTGACGCGTCTCAGTGGTCTGTTCAACTATGTAGCGCGAGTTGCGTCCGACTTGTCGTTCCCTCTATTGGACAAACATAATTTTTCTCTGTAAGCCTGCGACGCGTAACAAGACAAGATCGCACGACGCAGCGTGTTCGCTTCCAACTTGTCGCAAGCCTGTAACGAACCCAAACTTGCTCTAAGCTATGCTAGTCCCTCACTATGTGGCTCGGTATTCAATGGTTTACTTGTTGAGTTTTCAATAAATGGTTTTAAGTATTTAAAGAGCAACGGTTGTGGTTTGGTTCAGAGTGAAATCCAGAGTGATTTTGAATAATATAAATATTCTTATGGTAACCTAAGTATACAGTATGTTGGGAACAATTTTGAGCAACATTCATTCGAAGAAATGCCGTTTCAGCGATATCAAGTGGCTAGCACTTGAAAGTGTCGCAATAACACATCCTCTCTAAATGCTTATGTTTCAAGATAAGCATGTTTACTATGTTGCAATATGAGCATGTTTACTTAAGTGTAACAATGTTCTCATGCCCTTTGCGGCGGCGGCGAAACAAATGTAGTCAAACGATGGTCTGCGGCGGTTTAACTGGCGGTGACGATTCGTGGGAGGTCGAATCGGTAACTCGCGCCGCATAACGTGCGGTGACGTAAATCGCTAACTATTAGAAAGACGGCATATATGGAAAAGATTATTGTAGTTGGAACATATGATCCGAAATGGGCTATGATTATCATAGTTACTATTACAGGTTTAAAGAGAAAGCGGTAATAATTCTATAGTAATTCTGCTCGGAACTGCAACACTAATTTGGTTGATCAATTCGGAAGAATCATTTTGCCCATTAATTAATTTGTGTAAGAAGATTACACCAAGCATGGTTCTACAATCAGAAAGAGAGGGAAGATTTATAAGTAGAAGTCTATCAAGATAAGAAGGCATGCGTGTATTAGGATTCCAGTTATAACCACGGAGGGCAAAGAGCATAAATTATTTTTGAACGGATTCAATTATATCCTGATGAACCTTGTACTGGGGACACCATATACAATATCCATACTCAAGAATTGGACGGACAAGTGAAGTATATAGAGCTTTAGTAACGGAGGGATCGTCAAATACGCGCTTAATGAAACCCAGGACACCAAAGGCTCAATTTTTAGCAGAAGAAATGCTGGTCAAACTTAAGCTTGGGATCTAAAATGATACCCAAATCATCAACCGATTCAATACGATCAAGCTGTTTACTATTAATAAAATAATTCTTCAAGAAGGGCTTCCGCCTATAAAAATACATAAATTTACACTTACTGCAATTAGGATTTCATAAATTTACTTGACACCATGTAGAAAAACAATCGTGAAAATTACAACGATGTTGAGTTGAAAGTGTTGATTATGATGACGTTTTATTATCTGTAACAACAATTCTTAATATATAAAAGGATAAGCTCCAAAAAATGTACGAGCTAGTCGTTTTCACACGCAACACAAAAATGGCAAAACAATCGTTCTTTCTATCTATTAGCGATTACAATGGTAGCTTATAAATTATTGATAAATTTGTTGCGTTCGATTCATTACATTCCGCCCTCCGTAAATCAAGACATAGGCTGACAATCACCATACACGTCTAGAACTGCTTACTTAGAAGCTGGTGTTCGGAGTATTCCTGTTGCTGTATGCACTGATGCGCTGCGAACTTGTCCATCGCGCGCTGTTTGGACGTCAATGATCTTTCCTTTCCTCCATTGGCCACGGCTCTCGTTTTCATCGCATATGATGACCACTCACCTGTTTTGATCGGGTCGTCCCGTGCATGTCACTTCGTTCGGCGCGTTCGCGTTTTCGTGGGCACACCGCATTTTCGTCAATTGCTGGAGTTTATACTATATTTGGACAGCCAATTAGAAAGTGATTTGGAGTTAGTGGTTCAGCTTCAGAATGATCAATTGGAACATGAGTTAAAGGTCGAGAATTTATTAAGTTTTCTGCTTCCTTTAATAAACATTGCAGCGTCTCAACCTGTGGTACTCTTTCTTTTAGTGTAACACCAAAACTCCTTTTATACTGTGTACCATGCGCTCCAGTGCACCGCCAGCAGCTAGATTTCCAGGTGTATTAAATACCCACTCAATCCCACATCGCCCGCTTTCCATTGTCACCGCATTCACAGCCTCAATACATTGTTCTTTTTTAGCACCACCAAATTGGTACCTTGGTCACCCCTAGTCCTTATTAGCACACCTTTCTGACAATAAAAGTTTTTCAAACACATAATGGCTGCGTCCGTTAATAAGTCTTTTGCCAATTCAAGATAAATAGCTTTCTTTTCAGTGCACCTTCCAAAAGCAACTGTATAAGGCCCAAAGTAATCCCGTATATGTAAAATGTTATAAAAGGTAAGATTTGATCTGCAGGAAGTTGTCCCATCAATGGCGGTTTTGTAGCTGCTTTACGAATCTCGCATACTACATAATACTACTGACAGCTAGACTTAACCTTATTTGCTAGACGACAAACAGACGGTAGCCAAAACTTTTGTCTTAAACGGCAAATCGTAGTGCCTATGTTTTGGTGCTTACACTGCTCATGGTAATACTGTGCGATCAGCAAGTCAACTTGCCGCATACCGACCCCGAATACCCTCAATATCGATTTCAGGCGTAAGACTTGATATCGTGCTGGAAGTCAAGATAGGCTGGCCATTCTCCAGTTGCCTAATTTCGAAGCTAAACATGTTCACTGAACTATTTCGGAGCTGTTGACTTTTGGCATTCCATACGCAAAAACGAAAGTCCTTCTATCCACTTTTCTGATTTTGCCTTTGAAGACATTCGTCGACGACGTCGGCAGGATTTGGCGCTCCAGGAACCCATTTCCATTGTGGAGTGTCCGAGCAATCCACGACCTCGGCCACACGATGAGCAACATATTGCTTATAACGACGGCTATCGGATTGAAACCAATTGATGACAGTTTTTGAATCAGACCATAAATACGTTTTGTTCGGACTGATTTCGTAGTTATTTATTACAGTGTTTTTAAGGCAAACTCCTAATACGGTGGCTTGCAGTTCGAGCCTTGGAACAGACAACGTGTTTGTATGACTACAGTTCGCTCCAGGTATTTCAGTCTCCAGTAGGCTTCGGCGGCAAAGGCTTCTTAGTTGGCATCTACAAAAATGTGCAACTTAACATCAAGCTCAGAGTTGAGAAATTGCATATGATAGCATCTGGGAATGGTTACGTTTTTAATTTCGTCAATTTTATTCTCCATAGCTCTTGTATTAACAATTTTGCCTTTATAACAAAATGGGCAATAATTCAGAAAGGATCAAAACTAGACATCACCATCGACAAAACGTGTCTTTTAGTTGGAGGCGCTTTTGCTTCGGTGACTGTTTTTGGCACTCCTTTAAATTTCAAAACAAAACAGAATAAACCCGAGCACCGATCCCAATGTAGACCTAAAATTTTCTCTGCGCTTAACTTCGATTGACTTAACCTAGTTGAAATTTCCTATTCCTTCGTTGGCACATTCAGTTTCTTCAAAAGTTCTGCTGAGTTTTATACAAAGCCATGTAGTTCAATGTTACTTTTCATATGTATTTTGACAACCGATTCAATAACTGAGTGCGCTTCGTCGAATCTGTTAAAACTGTCAACATAGTCATCAACGTAATGATGCTCAATTATGGCTTTGACCACTCGTGGGCTCTTATCTTCGTTGGTTTTAGCGTTTTTATTTTTAACGTACTGCGTTCGGCGAACTAGTTGATTTTCTACCGATTTTACCTTGGAGGAATTTATATCTGGTCCTTTTGTTAAGTATTAGTTTAGTGATTTCCCTTCCGTTAGTTCTGCTGCGTCAAACACCTGTCGTATTTTGTTTTTGTTAACATTACAGACGGCGAAATGTGGTAAATACCAATTTTTTTTACCAGTTTGTTCAACTTCTTTTAATGACAGCTTCCTTGCATAACCCTTTGCTATGTATTCCGACAATTTATCTTAATACCATAGATAAAGAGTTTGATTTTTATTCATCTTGGTTTTCATCACTTCTAAACGTCTCAGAGCTGTACTATAATTATCTGGATTTAGATATTTTCTTGTTTCCATAAAAATCCAGTTTCAAACAAATTGTTCAACTTTATAGTTTCGGCTCTCATATCTATGTCGGATAGTGCTAGCATCTTAGGTTTGATTCCAAAATTGTCAATGTTGAAAAACTGGTCTATTACATCCTGAATTCCATCTGTTTGATCCTTTCCCTGTTCAACATGACATACAATTTCATTTTGCTGACGTACGTTTGGTCCAAACAGTATCCAAAGTAATTTGGTTTTTTGTGTCAAAAGTTGTCGTTCAAGTTACAAATTTCAATTGGCTTCATTAAATTGGCATGTGGCATTTCTATTACCATTTTAGGAACGGTGTTCTTATAATTTTCGATGGAAAAATTTTGAGGTGTGGATAATGCTTACAAGATCCAGTTAAGTTCAGACTTTGACTTTGCAACAGTAAATTCTTAATTGTTCTTACATTTTTCATACAGTGGTTCTTATTTTCGGCTGATGTGGCTGTAATTTCCAAATTTATTTGTTGAGACATTTCACTTGTTGATTTATCGTCGATCCATTTCAATGTCATCAAATTTGTTGCTCGTTTTAGGCCAAATAGGGTGTTTAGACCGGGGTCACTACCGCAACTGCAGTGGGATTCGCTATTGCCGCTTTTGCCCCATAAGAAATACACGGGTTTGTGTGTGTGTCAAGCGGGCCGATAGTCCGCAGTGGCCGCTGCTGCGGAAATATTGGCAGGGTTGCATTTTGATTTTAGCTGTTAACATTTAGCAGCTCTAGTATATAGGTATTTTTTGGTGCTTTTTATTGGTTTGAAAAGAGCAACGGATGAGTTTTGATTGGGCGCGAAATGGACACGGAAAGATCGAAGCGATGGCTTCGGCCACCATATTGGAGACATTGGGCGTGGAGGTACTGCCAAGTGAGGTAAAAGTGAAGATCGACAGGTTAGTTGTTTTATTATTTAGAAATAATAAAAAATATTTATAAATTTGCATTTAATATAACTTATGTTTAAATTGTAGACGGATGCAGTTCGTATGTAGATGACGACATGGCTGACGATGTGCTGTCACCAGACATGGAAGCAAGCTGCTCCTCTGCCCAATCGGCTAAACGGAAAACAAAACAGTTACAAAGAGGATCTCCTCTTGTATATGTATATATATGTATATATATACAGCACACTGAAGCAATCGAAGCATTCCCGTCCATTCAAAATTTATCTTCTCCTTGACCAAAGCGTTCCTTTAAATATACGTGATGTTATGATTACCTAAGTATGTTGTATTATTAACTCACATATTGCTACCAGCACCAGTCAACAGCAACGCAATAAAAGTGTTTGACATTGATGTGCCAACATGCAGTTAAGAGAGATGCATCATAACAACAAGTGCCTCGGCATCCCCGATGTCGGACGGCAGAAAGCAGGTCCACGTCTTGATCTTTCACTTTAATTCTTACTGTATATCGATAAATGCTGATATTTTACATTCTCCTTTTGCCCCGATGACAGTTATAGGAACATATTTAAAAAGGGTTTTTTGAGGAAGCTCACTTTGCATTACTGTTGTGCTAATAATATTTTCCGTTTCGACTGGCCGTTCGATTTCAATATTGAATGACTGTTTTTGAACATGAAGTAAACAGTTCCGCAACTTTTGGCATGATTTTATCTTAAATTCTCGACGTTGAGAGCAATTTTGTTCTGAGTGCCCATGACGTATGCAGCTAAAGCATAAATGATTTTTCTAATGATGTCGCATCTTTCGCTTCGCACTGATCCTTTTTACAGAGCATGCATGTTCCTGAAGAATCCTATTTTTCATACATTGTAAACGTCAATTTCTGTTGGTTTCTTTTATCCTGTGTGTAATCTGTCGGCCGTGTTACCGATATATTTCCCTGAGCCATTGCAACGCAGCTGGCAACACCCTTAAGCCAGTCGGAAAATTGTCTTAATGTTGGCTATAAAATTTCCTTTCCATAAGATACTTTGCCCAATCTTCTCTTTTAGTCATTGGCAGCTTTAAGACTAGTTCATCTATTAATGTTGGGTTATTCAAGTGAGCTTGGGCATTACGCTGTCAAATTAGCTGTCAATACGTTAACATTATAAATGTATATAAGCAATAATGCGACTAAGTTTTTAGCAGAACCACTAAGCGCTTTCTGCAGACGAGACAGATTTTCTAAATTGGTATATCCTACTATATTTTTATAATTTGGAATTGATCATATATTAATTGAATATCCACATAATTTGACATCAGAAATTTTGGAGATGGAATGTGCTTTCGCCCCCAGATCGTAACCTCGTGTAGAGGTGTTTTTGTTTGATATCAGAATTTTTTGGATTAATTTTGACAGTCTTTCTTTGTCAAAAGGTATTTAGTTTTGATATTTATTGATATACCCCATTTCCATGATCAAGAGTCGATATCATATTACTTGGCTAATAACAAAACTATAGCACATAGTCCCGACCCCTAATCTTAGCTTATCGCTGCCTGACATTCGCTTTTTCCACACATTTCTCCGAAAACTATCGTTCAAATATTTGTGAGGATGGAACTTGGAACCAGTATTAGAGAATGGTAGAAAAGTATCGACATTCACCTTATATATCGATAAGCATTTTATTTGAAAATACGCCGTTCTCAATACAATACAATAACATGTATTTTTCACTAAGAATGTAACACGTCTTGTGGTTTCGGGGGAGCAACCTCAGCTAGCTCAGTATTTCCAGGGGTGGGTTACCTCAACCCTGCCGTATGTATCTTTCTTTTCTATGCCGTGGTATCTTTCATGGCCTTCAGAAACGTATATTTCGAAATGTGATCGACGACTACGAATATCCAGGCGTGACCCCTCTTCGATCGTGGATACTTTCCCAGAAAATTAATATATATTTTCTGGAAGGGCAGGGAAGGGTTTCGTCTTCACCTCATGCCCTATGGAAACTTGCATGCAGTGGTTCGGCGCTTTCGTCTCCTTGCATACCTCGCATCTACCTACATATTCTCGCAAGAAATGGAGCGTTTTTGCCACGCCGCCATGAGATGCCTTCGCGTCTACGCGAGCCTGCTCTATCAGCGTCGAGTTTAGCGACTCTGGCACCCACAGCTTCCATAGTGTACCCTCGACTTCATCCTCCAGCTTTTCGAACCCAGTCCGTTTGTACAAAAGTCCATCCTGTACTTGTAAATCTGGTAATAGATCCTGATTCTTGCGCACCTCTTCCAAAATCTCTCGATGCTCATCCGACTCAAACGCTACTGTCTGTATCCCCAGCAACTGCTCTAAATCCAGCGACAACTCGGCGACACAGCGTGACAAACTGTTAGCGACAACATTGTCCGCCGCTTTCCTGTGCTCGATCTGGAAGTCGAAGTGCTGCAGGCGTAGAGACCACCTAGCTAAGCAACCGTCCAAATCTCGCAATGACATGAGCCATTTGAGGCTGGCGTGATCGGTGATTACCGTGAATGGCATCATTTCGATGTACGGCCCGAACTTTTGGACAGCCAATACCGCGGCAAGACATTCTTTCTGCGTCACCGAGTAATTGACCTGGTGTTTATCCATCTTGGCGGAGAAGAAAGCTATTGGTCTTTCATAGCTTCGGCATCGATTTGGAACAGTACCGCCCCAACTCCGAAATGAGATGCGTCGCACTGCACATAAAACCTACGCGAGAAGTCAGCGTGAACCAATTTATAAGTGCGTCTCACAGTCCGGAGCGATAATCAAAAGATCGTCAAGATAAACGAACAGGTTTGACCTGAGCTGCGTGGGGATCCTTGTCCATCAGGCGGCATAGTCGCTGAGCGGCATTACAAAGTCCGAAGGGCATCATGACAAATTGATAGAGCGGGCGCCCTGGCACTGTAAAGGCCGTGTATGCTTTGCTGCCTTCCTCCAACTCAATTTGCCAGAATGCGAACTTGAGGTCGACGCTGGAAATAAAAAAAGTCCGATCTATCCACGAAAGTATACCCTCGATGCATGGAAGTAGAAAGACGACTATGACGGTAACAGCGTTGAGCTTGCGCACAGCTAAGCAGAAACGATTTTTATCCGGCCTTCGCACAATTGAAGTGCGGTTACTCCACTGTCTATCACGATGACTCCCAAGGTCAACATCTTGTCTACCCCGCCCCAGACAACTTGCTGCAACGCCGGAGATAGCGGATAATGGCGGTCTTTCACCGGTGTCGTCCCTTCGATCAGCTCTATCCTATGCGTCTCCACAGCCGTCTTCCCAAGTCCGACCTTCTCAAAAGTTAAAAACCCTTCTTTTACTGAGTCCAGCCGACTTTTCTCTTCGCTTCCCAGGTCCCAAGCTTCCGCCTCTAATTCCTGATCTTTTTCCTCCACGTATTGCTCTATTTCCTCAACTTCGTTCGGTTCCACTACGATCGACTTTATAGAAGCGTTTGGCTTGTCTGACCCTACAACGTCAGGGGCTAATCCGAAGACACGCCAGAAATTGATTCCAAGATATGCCTGCTGTTCCAAGTACAGGCATATGTAGAACGTCATGTTATCATCCCTGTCCTTATACACAAGTTTTGCCCGTACTCGGCCTATAATGGATTGATCCTCGCCCGAAGCCGTTCGCACCCTGGACACGTATCGCTCTATCGGTACGCCGATCTCAGCTAAAAACTCGCGAGAGCGAGTCCAGCATAACATTTGCCTTCGATGCTGACCTCCGCAATACTCTCGAATCTAGTTTCTCCCCTCTTTTCACTCTTTTCACCCCTTTTCACCGTGCCTCAAAAATCCTATTCCTAGCTAACCTATATGCCCTTATCCTTTCTACGTAGGGTAGGTGCCTTAAATTTTTGCATGCTGCTAATGATACTGTTTTTGCTTATCTTCCACTACTTCGCGGGACCCATTCGTGAACGCACCTCTCCCACTCTGGACATTTCGGTGCGAAGGTGGTATCCGGCCTTCCACAGCGATAGCAAAATATTCCACGCTGATCGTTTAGGCACTCCCCCCAATCGTGTCCATGCTGGCCGCAGTTCAAGCACCCCGGTCTCGGGCTTGCCGACTTCATTTTTATCTCCTCGACCTCCGGTTCGGCCCTCGGCTCGTCGGCAGGATAATCCTCGAGCGAGCTAAAATTCGGCTTGCCCTGCCCCGCATATCTTGGATTCGTGCCGTATGGTGTACAAGCACTACGTTGACCCAAACTCGCCTCGATCTCGTTGCATTCTTCCCGCAAATGATCTACCGAGTACACGTCTATCGAGTAGAAGTAGCGCCCTATGGAGTCTCTCAAGCCTTTCTTTATCAGCTTTATCAGCCTCGACTCGGGGAGTGGAGCTTCTAATCGTGATGCCATTGCCGTCATCACCTGGATGAAGTCATTAACAGACTCTCCAGGGAGTTGTTGTCGTTGACTTAGCTCCTGCATCCGATTCACGTCATCCCAGCTACCTCTAAACCTTCCCAATAGAGCCCTACGGAGATCGTCCCAATTAATCACCGGCCGCTGCCTCACATGTAGCCAATACCACTCTCTGGCTAGCCCAGTTACCAGCACGTAAAAATTAATCAAGATCTCGTCCCAAGGATATTGGAATTGCCTCTGAAGGTACTCCAATTTGAAGACAAAATCTGCAACGGATCCCCGGTCGTTCGGCCCGTCAAATGACACTTCCCATTTGTCTACTTTGACCCAAGGCGGACCTGAGGGTGGTCTGGGAGTTGGTCGCCTGTGACTTCCGTCTCTGCGATCTTCCCCTCCAGTTGTCGCTTGTCTAAATTCTCCAGCTCTCCTGTTTTCACGTAGCCTACTGTCCAGCCCTGGATTACGGCAATCCCACCCTTGTCCTCCACTCAGTTCGCTCGAGGCGGTGGCCTGGGAGCTGGTGTGGCGCTAGGGTGTCTTTTCGGAACAGCACCCTGATGCGCCGTGCCCGATGGCTGACTTGAACCTATATTCTCCCTGACGGTCTCAGTAGTAAACTGGCTGCGACTCCCAGGCGGTGGAGTGGGCCCGGCCATATCATTGATGGCCTTCATCATTTCCTGGAACCCCAGCCTGATCTCCTCCCTGAACGCCTGCGCTATGCCTGTTTCAATGGACTGTCTATATGTCTCATGGGCCTGGAAGAGTGTGACATTTATGGCTGACGCTATTTCCGAGTCTATAGTGGCTCGCGGCTCTGCTGGAACATTCCGATCTTCTGGCGGTCTCAGTAGTAAACTGGCTGCGACTCCTAGGCGATGGAGTGGGCCTGGCCATATCATTGATAGCCTTCATCATTTCCTGGAACCCCAACCTGATCTCCTCCCTGAATGCCTGCGCTATACCTGTTTCAATGGACTGTCTATAGGTCTCATGGGCCTGGAAGAGAGTGACATTTATGGCTGACGCTACTTCCGAGTCTATAGTGGCTCGCGGCTCTGCTGGAACATTCCGATCTTCTGGCGGCAAATTAAAGACTATGAGTTATGGATTCAACTCGCCAGGGGGTGGCGCCGGTGGCCTTGCTGGAGCTCTCGCCAATCCTACGCCCCTTGTTGCTGTGACTCCATCCTCTCCCCAAGAATCGTCTTGCCCAACATTACCTGTTCCTGAGCGCAGCGGATAGGAATGGCTGGCTACATACCCCGTATTTTCCCTTTCGGTCATAATACTAACTATATTTGAACTCGGCTAACAAAAACTATTTTCCTACTTAAATGCATAAATAGATAACAAATAACTAAACACAATACCAATACGTCGTTCCAACCTACGTCTTCTACCAATCCGTCTCGATACCTATCGGTAGGATGCTGCGCATGGTTACTTAATAATTGTACCATGGATCACCCTATCGCAACAGAGTACCTCCGTCGACACCCACATTAGGAGAAACACATGCACTACGTAACAAAAGACAGACACCTATCCGAGTATATATCCCTATCCAGATTTAAGCTTTCTCGTCGTCAAATTCGTCGCTTCCACTCTCGTGCCCAGTAGTAAACTACACTGCCTACCAAAAGCGTGAGTGACGTACTGGCATATCGACAATCTAGACGCGATCCCAAACCACCCTCTGTGCAATTGTCTTGTGCCATATCAACCAGACAAGTCACCTGAGGCCTCAGTGTACTCCCAAGGTCATCCTCCACCGCGCAATTACAATAAAAGCAACGACTTTTTGTTAGCCGCGGTTTCCGGTGGCCCGGAGAGTAGCCATCTGCCCTGCGAGGCACCACCGTTTCGGTTTATTTATATATATATTTTTTTGAATTCATCACGCGTGACTCGCTGATCACAGGAACCCGTTTCAACGAACACGGCTCCAGTGATCCAGATGTTTTCAAAATTTTGGGTGCCATATTTGTATCACGTCTTGTGGTTTCGGGGGGGCAACCTCAGCTAGCTCAGTATTCCCAGCGGTGGGTAACCTCAAACCTGCCCCTAGACGGTACAAAATTCCAAAACAATTCGACATACACAACACTACATACGAACGTACTTACATACACACAAATGATCGGACGAGTTGGCAGGCCCAGTGGTATCGGCCACAACGTACCCGCCCTTCCTGCAAAGGCTATTTAAATTCGAACCCCATTGCCCTTAAATTAGAACTGACGGCTGACTGAATCCATGGCCTCGGTGATTCTCCCTCCTTTACGCTTACTCACACATCATTTCACTTACAAATTGAATTTTAATAAATAAACATTTTGTTGCCTTATGTTATATCAACAGTTATTGCCGCTATATGGCAACTCTTAATTCTTTGGCGAGCGTTTAATTTTAAGTTGTATGGATTTAAGGATCGAGCAGGGTCGAAATCTTGCCAAATATGAATTAAGAAAAAAAAAATTGATTTATGCCACTGTTAATAGGGCACGCTGCAGATATACTGTTGCTTAATGTTCCCTAAATCCCTGTCCTACCCTATCGGAGCTCCAAAGTAAAGTAAGAGGTGGGGAGTCGGTTAATACATGACAGATACTTCTGCCTCGCACCGGTGGTCAGAATTTAATAATGTATATAAGCCAATGTAGGCAACTTTGGCAAAAATCCGAATGCCGGATTTAACAGTGTAAGTAATATGAAGAATTGAATAAATAAATTAATAAATAGATGAATAAATATATAAATAAATAGGAGAGTAAATTAATAAATAGATGAATAAATATATAAATAAATAAATAAATACGCGATAAATAAGGGAATAAGTAGGCAATAAGTTATTAAATAGATAGGAGAGTAAATTAATAAATAAATACACAGATAAATGGTCAATTTCCTTAATAGATAAATTAACAAACATGAAACAATTATTGGGACTTATAAGTGCTGCTCGTTCGGCCAATTGGTCGCAGAAAATCTCTCTTTGGGTGTGCCCGGGCTTTTTGGCTAGTTAAGCAATATGATGTGGCGAGATTAGGCCACTAGGGTATATATATATGTATTTATCTGGCCGAGAATACCGCGATATGGGTGGCTGATACTCGGCTTCTATAGCGACAGGGACCGCGGCAGACTGTTGCAGCGTCGGCTATTACTGGAGCGCACTCACTCAGTTTGTCGGTTTTGTAAAACGCAGAAAGATGAGATGAAGTTGAGATGAACGCTTCCAAAATTTTGGGCCTCAGTACAGTATAAAATAGGGCCTCCAAAATTAAAGGCCTCCAGAATTAAATTTGCGGCGTGACCAGTTGTTGGCCACCTGTTGGAAACAAATACCAAATTACAACCCATTCAGACATTTTCACTTGCACACTTACGCCAAATTTTAATATCGATAGTACTCGTTATATGGGGTCTGTGCGCCTGTACATAACAATGCATTCGAATTCGATGAATAATCCCCTTGATTAATTTGCCCACCAGGGTCGCGTTTGTAACCGATAAATAAATGTCACGATAGTCAAATGCAACAAGAATTTATAATTTTTAATTCCGTCAACTGATTGATCAACATCTTTTGGTAAACATACACAATCAGCTTTTCCATACAAAATCAAAACAAAGCGGCAGAGTGGCCAGTCCGCTATCAGTTTTCTGGTTTTCTAAAAATTTTAGGATGTACACAAAGCAAGGAATATCTTGCAAAAACAAATTATCCCAGATATGTGGCATACAAAAGAAGTTGCGGAAGCTCAATGCCTACAACATATTAAATATTTATCAAAATCGTAGGCATTTTCTTTCAAATTATCAAAATGTGCAATTAAAAACTTTTTTTCACCTGTAACTTTTTACATGCGTACTTAACAACAAAAACGCCACGGCAAGCCTAAAAACTATTGAAAATACCTTTCAAACTTCTTCATCGTCTATGGTTTGGAAACCATGGGGGTGTCAATTTTACGGGTTTTTTTTCAAAAGTCGTAGAACAACAATTTTTTGGTTTATTGTAGAGAACAAGCCCACAAAGTTCCATAAAGCCATCTCAACGCTATCATACGCGAAAAAGTATACCGAAGATAACATTAACTTTTCGGCAACAGACAAACAAATTACTTTGTTAAGTCCAATTGAACGAGTTATCGGATTTGAATAAGTACCTGAAAGAATTTCTAAAAGCCCCCAACGGCCCCATCAGCGCCAATAATTTCATTTTTTTCCGATTCGTTTACAGCTTCTAGTTTTCTTCTAGTTTTAACGATACATTTCGATCGGTATATCAATCGATCTTGTCGGACTATCGTAGCAAAACTTCAAAAGTTTGAGTATATAGCCGCTTTTGCACACTACGTCGTGCTTCGCCCCTAGCGCAGACTACCCTCCGCAGGGATAAGGCAGCGGCAGTACTGAATAATGTGGAGAATATGACCTCGTCGAAGTTTCGACGTGGTGCTGGCTTGGCAAATTCATTTGGGGGAAGTATATATATTCAAAATTGGTATTAACTTACTATTACCGGTATGGTTGGCTACTTTTTCTTTCGATGACTATGGTTGGCTAGCACACAGTTTCAATGAAGATTTAAGTCGGTTATTTTCGCTTAAAGATTCTTCATACTTCTGATCCAAGTAACGAAAGCTTACTTGTAGCTGCTCCATTTCGTTGTTTGGAACAACTGTTTCACCCAGATCGCATTCTTAATCTGATGATTCAAACATATTTGATTCGTGTCAAAAAAGTATTGGCGGCTCTGCTTTGTTGTGACATTCGCTCACTTGTGGCATACGGAGCTTCTATTCGACGGCGACAAATTTTTTCAATTGGCGGCAGCGCAATGATACAGCGGCAGGCATGCACGCAAGACAAATATGCGCAAATATATCCAAACTTGGCGTCTCTTTTTGTCGCGTTAACCAAAATGGCGGTGACTGCCGATGGATAATAAAAAATGTTCTGATTCTCTACGTGTGAAGCCGACATAGAAAAACAATCGTGAAAATTACGACGACGTTTCACAATTACTACTTGATAAAGCTTCAAAAGTTTAAAGTAATGAAAACGATGACGTTTTATTATCTGCAAGCACAATTCTTAATATATGAAAGGTTAAGCGCTAAAAAATATACGAACCAATCGTTTTCACACGCAACACAAGAATGGCAAAACGATCGTTCTTTCTATCGATTAGCGATTACAATGGTAGCTTATAAATGATTGATAATACAAAGGGAGTGACAGCGGTGGGTAACCTCAAACCTGCCCCTAGACGGTACAAAATTCCAAAACAATTCGACATACACAACACTACATACGAACGTACTTACATACACACAAATGATCGGACGAGTTGGCAGGCCCAGTGGTATCGGCCACAACGTACCCGCCCTTCCTGCAAAGGCTATTTAAATTCGAACCCCATTGCCCTTAAATTAGAACTGACGGCTGACTGAATCCATGGCCTCGGTGATTCTCCCTCCTTTACGCTTACTCACACATCATTTCACTTACAAATTGAATTTTAATAAATAAACATTTTGTTGCCTTATGTTATATCAACAGTTATTGCCGCTATATGGCAGACTCTTAATTCTTTGGCGAGCGTTTAATTTTAAGTTGTATGGATTTAAGGATCGAGCAGGGTCGAAATCTTGCCAAATATGAATTAAGAAAAAAAAAATTGATTTATGCCACTGTTAATAGGGCACGCTGCAGATATACTGTTGCTTAATGTTCCCTAAATCCCTGTCCTACCCTATCGGAGCTCCAAAGTAAAGTAAGAGGTGGGGAGTCGGTTAATACATGACAGATACTTCTGCCTCGCACCGGTGGTCAGAATTTAATAATGTATATAAGCCAATGTAGGCAACTTTGGCAAAAATCCGAATGCCGGATTTAACAGTGTAAGTAATATGAAGAATTGAATAAATAAATTAATAAATAGATGAATAAATATATAAATAAATAGGAGAGTAAATTAATAAATAGATGAATAAATATATAAATAAATAAATAAATACGCGATAAATAAGGGAATAAGTAGGCAATAAGTTATTAAATAGATAGGAGAGTAAATTAATAAATAAATACACAGATAAATAGTCAATTTCCTTAATAGATAAATTAACAAACATAATACAATTATTGGGACTTATAAGTGCTGCTCGTTCGGCCAATTGGTCGCAGAAAATCTCTCTTTGGGTGTGCCCGGGCTTTTTGGCTAGTTAAGCAATATGATGTGGCGAGATTAGGCCACTAGGGTATATATATATGTATTTATCTGGCCGAGAATACCGCGATATGGGTGGCTGATACTCGGCTTCTATAGCGACAGGGACCGCGGCAGACTGTTGCAGCGTCGGCTATTACTGGAGCGCACTCACTCAGTTTGTCGGTTTTGTAAAACGCAGAAAGATGAGATGAAGTTGAGATGAACGCTTCCAAAATTTTGGGCCTCAGTACAGTATAAAATAGGGCCTCCAAAATTAAAGGCCTCCAGAATTAAATTTGCGGCGTGACCAGTTGTTGGCCACCTGTTGGAAACAAATACCAAATTACAACCCATTCAGACATTTTCACTTGCACACTTACGCCAAATTTTAATATCGATAGTACTCGTTATATGGGGTCTGTGCGCCTGTACATAACAATGCATTCGAATTCGATGAATAATCCCCTTGATTAATTTGCCCACCAGGGTCGCGTTTGTAACCGATAAATAAATGTCACGATAGTCAAATGCAACAAGAATTTATAATTTTTAATTCCGTCAACTGATTGATCAACATCTTTTGGTAAACATACACAATCAGCTTTTCCATACAAAATCAAAACAAAGCGGCAGAGTGGCCAGTCCGCTATCAGTTTTCTGGTTTTCTAAAAATTTTAGGATGTACACAAAGCAAGGAATATCTTGCAAAAACAAATTATCCCAGATATGTGGCATACAAAAGAAGTTGCGGAAGCTCAATGCCTACAACATATTAAATATTTATCAAAATCGTAGGCATTTTCTTTCAAATTATCAAAATGTGCAATTAAAAACTTTTTTTCACCTGTAACTTTTTACATGCGTACTTAACAACAAAAACGCCACGGCACGCCTAAAAACTATTGAAAATACCTTTCAAACTTCTTCATCGTCTATGGTTTGGAAACCATGGGGGTGTCAATTTTACGGGTTTTTTTTCAAAAGTCGTAGAACAACAATTTTTTGGTTTATTGTAGAGAACAAGCCCACAAAGTTCCATAAAGCCATCTCAACGCTATCATACGCGAAAAAGTATACCGAAGATAACATTAACTTTTCGGCAACAGACAAACAAATTACTTTGTTAAGTCCAATTGAACGAGTTATCGGATTTGAATAAGTACCTGAAAGAATTTCTAAAAGCCCCCAACGGCCCCATCAGCGCCAATAATTTCATTTTTTTCCGATTCGTTTACAGCTTCTAGTTTTCTTCTAGTTTTAACGATACATTTCGATCGGTATATCAATCGATCTTGTCGGACTATCGTAGCAAAACTTCAAAAGTTTGAGTATATAGCCGCTTTTGCACACTACGTCGTGCTTCGCCCCTAGCGCAGACTGCCCTCCGCAGGGATAAGGCAGCGGCAGTACTGAATAATGTGGAGAATATGACCTCGTCGAAGTTTCGACGTGGTGCTGGCTTGGCAAATTCATTTGGGGGAAGTATATATATTCAAAATTGGTATTAACTTACTATTACCGGTATGGTTGGCTACTTTTTCTTTCGATGACTATGGTTGGCTAGCACACAGTTTCAATGAAGATTTAAGTCGGTTATTTTCGCTTAAAGATTCTTCATACTTCTGATCCAAGTAACGAAAGCTTACTTGTAGCTGCTCCATTTCGTTGTTTGGAACAACTGTTTCACCCAGATCGCATTCTTAATCTGATGATTCAAACATATTTGATTCGTGTCAAAAAAGTATTGGCGGCTCTGCTTTGTTGTGACATTCGCTCACTTGTGGCATACGGAGCTTCTATTCGACGGCGACAAATTTTTTCAATTGGCGGCAGCGCAATGATACAGCGGCAGGCATGCACGCAAGACAAATATGCGCAAATATATCCAAACTTGGCGTCTCTTTTTGTCGCGTTAACCAAAATGGCGGTGACTGCCGATGGATAATAAAAAATGTTCTGATTCTCTACGTGTGAAGCCGACATAGAAAAACAATCGTGAAAATTACGACGACGTTTCACAATTACTACTTGATAAAGCTTCAAAAGTTTAAAGTAATGATTACGATGACGTTTTATTATCTGCAAGCACAATTCTTAATATATGAAAGGTTAAGCTCTAAAAAATATACGAACCAATCGTTTTCACACGCAACACAAGAATGGCAAAACGATCGTTCTTTCTATCGATTAGCGATTACAATGGTAGCTTATAAATGATTGATAATAATAAGGGAGTGACTCTTCCTGTGGGCAAATTTTTAAATTCATAACATTCAAATATTTAAATTAAATTTGTTGCATTCAATTCATAACACACCAGGTTTGAAAACTGCCAAGATTAGATTGCAACCTTTGACCAGATAGAAAATTAGAAGACGTCAAACAAAGTTTACATCAGCATCCAAGAGTGACTTATCACAGAAGGGAGGTCATTTATGAATAAAGTGAATAACAACGGGCAGGTGACTTCATTGTGGTACAATAACAGGTTTAGAGACGAAGCCATTAAAATAAACTTTTTGAGTTATAAGAGTTAAATAATTGGAGATCCAAAGAATTAGGTTGTTTGGAAATCCCAAAACATTAAGTTTGTGCATTAAAAGTGAATGATTAAAGAAGTCAAAAGCCTTACTGAAGTCAGTGTAAGTAACATCTACAAGCCAAAGTTTCTGCATAGAAAATGTCTTCAAATGTCATCCATGTAAAATCATTTTAAAAATTTGTTCTCTTACTACTTTATTGTTGCAATTATTGGCTGTATCTAAAATAACTCTTGTTGCTAAATATGGAGCTGATGAGGTGACCAAATATCAGTGTCGTTAGTATGCAGTTTTTTAATTTTTTATTTGGAGAATCTCTCCAAAGAATATACAAATATCGCCTCATTGCTTGAGCCTGAGAATCTCCTAATGCGTTTCCTTCTTTAAATGGAATAGTTGCAACGCGCCTGGCTCGTGGCTTGAATATTAACCAGGAGCAATACGACTTGGACACAGAGGCAATAACGTGTATATAAAGAAAAAGAACGACTTATTGCAGCAATCTACACTCGCACACACATGCTTCCCTTGCATAAGGCTGTAACACAAGTAAAAATAACTTGGCTGCCAATATCCAAGAAATTTTCAAGCCACTTAATCCAATAGCAAACAAAATGTAACACAAACGTTGAAGTGCAGTAAGTGCAAGGACGGATCGCGATGCGATTGTCTTTTATTTAGCACGTGGTGCTTTTTTAACTCAGTCTTTTCTCTTCTTTTCTCCAATTGTGTGTCTGGACGTTTTCGCGGTTGCACAGAAAAGGAATTGACATTCCTAAGGAAAGCGTGGTATCGCAAATAGAATTATCGATTTTTGCAACTGTAAAGGGTTTAACAGTGATAGTGTTGCCGAATATGCACTGATCTAAGACGTGACGTTAGCGTCACTGTTATACAGTCGCGTCTCGATATTGTTGGAACGAAATGAGCGTACCCTCACACCACAGGTTTCATCTTTGGTTACTAACCTGAAATAGAAGCTGAAAAAGAACAAGGGGTACAAATTCGAATTCTTTGTTTACCAAATGTCTTTGGAATGAAATTTCCCCAGCACTTTGCCATTTA
The DNA here is from genome assembly GCA_035041545.1 of Drosophila colorata. Classification (NCBI taxonomy): domain Eukaryota; kingdom Metazoa; phylum Arthropoda; class Insecta; order Diptera; family Drosophilidae; genus Drosophila; species Drosophila colorata. Next base: position 248,821 of record JAWNLD010000673.1, read on the forward strand.
AATCTTCAAGCAAATATATTGACTCTTCAAACTTTTGCTTTATACGTGCTTTTTTTCATACTGGGACTAATTATTTTTGTTCACGAAGTGAAACTAGTATATTGGGTTTGTGCGATGTCCGTCATGCTGACCGTCCGTCTGTCCGTCCGTCCGTATGTCCGTACGAACGCAATTTTTTTTGCCGGTATTAAAGCTAGAGACTTAAAATTTTGCATATATACTCGTTTATCCCCTTGTCAGATAAAATGTTATGGGTTTCAGAATGCGCCCACTGGGGGCGTGGCAATTCGATTAAATCTATATATCTCCCTCACTTTTGAAGCTAGATGCATAAAATTTAAACAGACACTACGCCCACTACCGCGCCCACAATGTCCAAAACTCGATATGTGCACAACATCAATGATGCCGGTAGAGGCAGACTTTTTTTTAATATTTTATACTTGTATATTATTATTATTAATACACATAGTGCTAGTTGTTATTACACAGTGAACGAGTAATCCGCTGTCGATTACACCCGACTGCAATGTTCTCACTTGTTTTGCAATGAAATTTGCAGACAAAATTTCAAACAAAACTTAAACTTTATTTCGTTTAATCACTTCGTGGCCCATCTCAAACGATCGAAGTCGAGTGCGTAAATCGTATGTCCGTTGTTTTTCTAGAGAGCATTTTGTAGATTTCTCCCAATATCAGTGCGGATTCTAACGAAATCGTCTGACTTTGCCAATAATTCAGTTCCATCATTGAGCAAATTTAGATTTCGACATAATTTATAGTCTCTGCCATGCGTTATCATATTTTGGCCAAATACTACAAAATAAGGCTCCGCTGGACTGATGTATCGAGTTACGTAACGACGAGCTTATATTGTGTAGCCAAAGATAGGCTCTTAAAGCGGCCTTAATTGACATATTTACCCATTCAGCGGCGTTAGACTTCGGTGCATAAGCGCCAGCGCTTATCCAACAGCGCTTATCTAACATACATGTTGGATGACGTACTTGAACACAAAAGCGGTAAAGTCATGGCTTTTAAACTAAGTGCCATTATCACTAACTATTGTTTCGGTACTCCAAAACAGGAAAAAAGTTCATCTTTTAAAATTTCTATGACAATCTTTGCCGTGAACTTTTCACTGATTTTAGGCGCGTTAATTTCGAAAAATGGTCAAGTACGATGAATATGCCTATGTTGTTTCGTTTTATCCTTGGCAATTGACCTATAAAATCTATATTTAATCTCTGGCCTGTCAGTCTTTACTGAATTGCCCATGGGAGGTTTGAGCATACATGTGGGGTGTTTCGATGTTTTACATAGCTCACACTTTGATATGTAATCTCGCACTTCAACCACCATATTTGACCAATTAAAGTTGGGTCAAAGCCGTTCGAGGCATTTGGTAACACCACAATGCCCGGACGAGGACAGGTCGTGAACTGAATTTATAACCGATATTCGTAACTCTTCTGGCACTAACAACTTCCAACAATCTTGATTTACGCGATTTTTGTCAAAATTGCTACGACGATCTATATAATCATGCACCACACGAAAATCAAGTAAGTTAGCTGCTAAAAAAGAGTTTCGTATTTGGTTGCATTCTTCTGACTGGAAAGCTTCAGATCGACAGCGATTTCTTGTATTTCCTCCAATGAGCAGGACAATGCGCCCGCCACAACATTTTCACTTCCTTAACGGTGCTCAATGTTGAACGTAAAGCTTTGCAGTTTAAATGCCCATCGTGCTAATCTCGCGCTCAAGTCCATTTGGATCATTACCCACCAACTCGCATAATCAGTGACGACTGTAGACGATTGTCCTTCGATATACATTCGAAATTTTGTTATAGCTAAAACCACCGCTAAATATTCGAGCTCTGTAACAGTGTAATTACATATATATATAATATTGGTCTTTCGCATCCGGATTGCAATGATGCATCACAATGTAGGATAAATGGATCTATATAATTCGGGCTGATCAAAAATGGAGCGATGCAGAGCATGTGTTTAACGCCATTAAGTGCGACTTGAGCAGAATCAGTACAGTCAAACTTACTACGCAATAACTCGGTAAGGGGGATTACTAATGCTTTCGAGCATCAAGACAAAAACGATCCTTGCCAGGATTAACGACTAGTGTACCCGAGGAGAAGACCGCGGCGAAGCTGGAGCCTCTTCTACAACACCTAATTTTATCATACGGTCAACCCCTTCACACTGAAGCTTTTCTCTGGCAGGTGATAATGGGTAACATCTTTGTTTTATGGGTCTAGCGTCCGCTGTATCGTTATTATGCTCTATTAAATTGGTTTCGCCAAGGTCATCTCTCACATATGAAGGAAAGGAGTTAATAACAGACTGTTATTGTTTTTTCTCAGTCATGGAAAGATTTTTTTCGTTCAACTCTTCGTCTGGCTCAACAGACATCTCGCTTATTGAAAATGAGACTTCGATTGGAATTCCAAACATTTGCCAGAAGTCTATTTCACAAATCACATTTTCCTTACTGGAAGATACTAATACAAATGCATAGTCCTACTGCAATATGTTGTAATTTTTGGAATCGATCATAGTGCCAGAAACATGTTGTGTATAACCGTCAGCGGTACGGACTACGCCACTCATATTTTTTAATTTCATTGGCTTGGATAGAACCTGTTGAGCTAGCGATATGCCGATTACGCTTTTATTGGCACCGCTCTCTAGAAGGGCTAAATACGACTGTCCAATATTTTAGTTTTGCTGAAAGGACGTATATCGTTCTGTTTATGGGTAATAGCAGAAATGGTGAAGGAATTTAAGTTACGCTTGTTTTCCTAAAAGTAGTGCATACGCCTTGAAGATCGAGTATTTGACGCGAATAAAGCTCCAACATTAAGAATCTCAGCCTTGCGCCTTTTATATTCACGTAAGCGAACGTGATAAGGCCTATTGAGTCGAAAGATAGGTACGTGATGCTTTTTTTTTATACTCGTTCACGACGTGAAACTAGTATATTGGGTCTGTGCAACGTCCGTCATGCTGTCGAGATGAACGCAATTTTTTCGGCGATGTTGAAGCTACAGACTTGAAGCTTTGTATATATAGCTTTGTATGATGAGTTATCGAGAAGTTATATCCTTCTAATTCTAACGACCAATGGGCTATACGGCGATTGATGGACTTCTTCTTTAAGGTCTGCACTAGGGAACTGCAATCGGTTTATATTAAAAAGGACGATGCTCAAGGTACACACGGAATCGGCGCAGTGCATAAATCATCGCCAATGTCTCAAGCTCGAAACTGCGATAGCGTGACTCAGCAACTGTTGCTTTTCGAGAGTAAAAGAATACAGGGTGCATCTTATTGTCACTTTGCCACTGCATCAGCGCAGCACCAAAGCCATACGAACTTGCGTAAGTATGAAATTCGGTTTCAAAAAGGGGATTAAAAATGGATAACACGCGAGGAGCAGACAAGGCAGCTCTCAATGCCAAAAGCGAATCTTTCTCTGGTTGAGGCATGGGAAATGGGCCGCCTTTCTTCAATAAATCCATTAAGGGCTTTGCTATACGAGAAAAGTTTGGTACAAATTTTCGAAAATACGAAAATAGTCCTAAACAAGAATGTAGAGCCTTACTACTGCGCGGTTCGAGATAGTCCTGTATTGCCTTAAGGTGTATATCATTCGATAGAATACCTTCGGCGCTAACATCATAGCCCAAATAATCGATACGCTTACGGAGAAATTTGCTTTTCTTAAAGTTAATCTCAAGGTTATATTGGACAAAACGGTCCAACAACATTGTTAAAATCTGACAGTGTTCATCGACGGTACGCGGTACGTGACTAAAATGATATCGTCCATATATACCATAATTTGTCGACGTCTGACCATGTCTTGCAATACGCTGGAAACTAACCTTTGAAACACGGCAGGTACATTTTTGAGACCAAACGGCATCCTTCGGTATTCAAACTCACCATCAGGAGTCACAAATGCGGTATATTTAACCGAATCCTTTTTTACTCCTACATGGTGAAATCCACTTCTTAAATCAATTGTAGAGAACACGGTCTTTCCTTCTAGATATTCTAAACAGTCCTCAATAAGTGGCAGCGGAAAATTATCTCGAACGGTTTTCTTGTTTAATCCACGGTAATCAACACACATTCTGACTTTACCATCTTTCTTTTTAACAAGGACTACAGCTGACGCATATGGAGAATTGTTATGTTGAATCACTCCACTTGCTAACAGCTCATTCACGGTATCTGTTACTATTCCTCTCTTATGATACGACAGTCTCCTAGGGGCACTGTAAAACGGAGTTGAATCAGTCAAGTGTATACTCATCTGACACTTTGGTGGTCCATGGCCCGGAGAAAATTTGCTAACATAATGACCATTTACAACTTCCCTGCACATTTGCATTATGTCAATTCCGAATTCACAGCCTACGCTTTCAGTTTCATCGAACAATACGGAACAAACGGATTTCATCTAGCTAAGCCAACCTCGAAACGACTCGGCCTGTGATTTATTCATGTTTACACAGGCGTTTTCACAATTATTATTAAGTCTATTAAATTAATATAATCTTACATATTATTATAGTTTTGAATTAGAGCAAACAGGGGGCACCAACTGATTTATAAACTAAGGCAAATGTGTTATTAACTGAAATTGTATTTTGTTCACTTTATTTTGAACCATTACATATGATAAGTTTAAGTTTGAATACTTTGAATCTCTTCCGAGGACTAGCGGCGTAGGCAGTATGAAATCTGGAATAACAAAAACGTCAATTTCATAATATTATTTTTTAAACAAAACCAAAAGATTCACTTTGCCGTAAGTCAATATTGAATTGCCACTCAGTCCTCGGAATCGACTATTCTCCAGTTTGCCATTCAATGTCGATTGTGGAAATAGAGATTTACTTGCGAAGCTTACTGGGCTTCCGGTGTCTAATAAGGCAGAAACATTATTAACATTGGTGCATCCCTCTTCACTAGGTATTCTTAAACTTACTAAATGGTCAAACGATTTATCATCAATAGGCCCTACATCCTCCTTAGTACCCATGGCGGCAGTTTGGCTGCGCTTTGGGCACTGCCGATGTTGGTGTCCTGTTTGAAAACAGTTAAAACAACCTCCCTCCGGTCTCTTGGCACGCCGACACTCCGTGCTGATATGCCCCATCTGGCGGCAATTGTAGCATCGCATCTCACGACTTCCATTTGCAGTGGCGTCATTGGGTACGCGAGCAACGACAGGTACACGAGGATTGTACTCTTTCTACTGTACGGTTGGCAGCACGTTTTGGTGGCGCATCATCCTCTGACGCAAATCGTCCAACGAAGTGCAATAATATAACGGAGCGGCGTATCCGGTACAATCCTGAATGCCATCAATTATATATTTGACAACGTCCGCATCCTCGAACTTGCCCTCCTGGGAGATGTTCCGCATAGCGATGAAATACTGCAAAAGGGATTCACCCTTTTCCAGCGGACGGTTTTGTAGTCGGCGGACAACTTCGTGGTTGGACATTCCTAATCCAAAAACTGTAACCAGGGAATCACGCAGCTCATCCCATGTAGTTGTCTTTTCATACAGCATATATTCCCTGGCAGATCCGCGTAACAGCCGCTTTTTCCAGCTCTCGGGTCCAAATGTGAACAGATATGTGGTCGTCTCCAAAATATATATCCAAAAATATATCAACACGACGGCGTTGATCGGGTACATCTGCGCTTCTTTCCAGTTCAACAACACGCGCTTTCAACTCAGCAAGGTTTTTTCGAGCGGTGTACAAGTTGAGTTGGCTCATAATAGCTGTAAGTTCACCTGCTGCCGCCACTTCCACAAGTTCAGCTTCTGTGCCCAGCTTGCGAGCACGGGCGAAAAAGTTGGTAACAAAGCGGATGCTCATGTCTGAGCCCCTTCTACGGACTGATCCATAATTTGAGCCGAACCAGCAGCATCTGCACAATGGCCACCAGGCATGGTAACAGCATCAGCATCTTCATCTCCAGGGACTGGCGCAACATTTCCGGTCTCGTCCATTACCGATTTTGCAATAGAACGCAGTTGATAAATTGACGCCTCAATGCCAACGGGAACTTTTCTCTCAGCCAACAGGCCCAGCAATTCGGATTTATTTAATTTGATTATATCGGCGTATTTCATCAAACGGTGATCTTTTTGGGCAAACCACACACCTGATTTATAAACTTGTCTGTTTTTTAACAAACTCGATGTCGGATGGTTTTAGATTTTAACGTTTTTCTTTATTTCTCTTAATTTCACAATGCCTAGTTTGGTCCCGCCATCTTAAGATTAAAAACTTAGAACTCTCGTCTCTAGCGCTTGGGCGATTAACTATCGCTGACGGGCTTTGCCCGATTTACTATCGCATACAACACTAGAATTATTATTATTACACTTGCTTGAGATAGAACTGAATGCGACTCAGAATTAACATTTGTGGGGGTGTACGCACTAATGACAACAAAAATAAGCAATAAGCAACAACAACAAGCAAAATGCGTTACCTGGCATAGACGCCGTTATAAATAGCTAACATAACAAACCAAATGAATAAGTCGTGTCGCAAGCTTATGTTATTTTATTAAATTATTTAATTTATTCATAAAAAAATTAATGACTGAACGGACGAACGATTAATCAGGGGGACCTAACTTATCATTCGTATATCGATCTACTGAATAACTTCACTAGCTCATTTCAATGACCCGTTCAATTGAACTTATGCTGTGCCAAAAACGACGCCACACACCATTTTGTTCAAGTTCAGCATAGAGATCAGATACATATACACCAGCTGATTGATTAGAAAAACGTGCTGAACATCCAAGCCTCATAATATTATAATCCGCTTATATCACAACAGTCTCAAGGCATCCGCCGAATTGGTTATTATCGTATTGGGGTGGCAGATTGTGATTTTCTTGGAAAAGATGAGCATATTCGGAATCTCGCATATTCTGCATGTGCCTCAAATTTGCACAAACTCTGATCCTAAAGTACAGCCGTAATTTGGGATTGGTGACGTGTCAATGTGCGTTTTCGATGCAGTGGTCAATTTGCGTGCGATTTTGACCCATACGTGCACACCGTGCACCATGAACTGGTTTCTGGTGCGGCGCGATATTGTTTTGTAGAATTACTGTCGGATCCGTACTCTGTACCAGGAATATTCATCTAGAGTGAAAATTAGATCATTTACTTAAAAAAGTACCGTCGAGAAAGTTTATTCAAGGCTGTCTGTACTGTGTAAATGATTTTTCTTAAAAGTAACTTCCACTCTTTTTATTGCGTGAGCAGCTTTTATAACCATATACTTACATATATAAAGTAAATAAAACGTTCTTAGGTCCTAATGCTCCGACCGTCGGCCTGTTGATATCGCTGGATTAGGTTGAGAGTACGGCGCAGCCGTTTGCATGCATAAGTATATTGATGTATATATATGTATATATGGTAAATCTAAAGCTGACCACGCCCCAATTTTAATTCTTACTAATAGTTAAACTCAGGCTTTCTTGCTTGCCGGCCTTGTTAATTATACCTTACGTCAAGGAGCACACTTATTGAAATGGCGGCGTCTAACAGCAATATTATGACTAGTTCCCTTCCGAAAAAAAATTTCTATGTTTGTTATGAAATTAAATAGCTATATATTTTGTAATGCCAAATGCATGTGATAGGGTGCTTACACCGAAGTCATTACCGCAATTGCAGTGAGATTTCGCTATTGCCGCTTTTACGAAATACACGGGTTTGTGTGGGTGTCAAGCGGGCCGATAGTCCGCTGTGGCCGCTGCTGCGGAAATGTTGGCAGGGTTGCATTTCGATTTTACCTGTTAACATTTAGCAGTTCTAGTATATAGGTTTTTTTGGGTTTTTTATTGGTTTGAAATGAGCAATGGATGAGTTTTGATTGGGAGCGAAATGGACGCGCAAAGATCGAAGCGGCAGTGGACAGAACTGGCGTTCTATGCGAGGGCCGCCTAAAAACACGCATTTCCATCATAAGATGACCACCAGATTGGATACACTGGACGTGGAGGTTCTGCCAAGGGAGGTAAAAGTGAAGATAGACAGGTTAGTTATTTTCTTATTTATAAATAATATTTATAATTTTGCATTTAATATAACTATATATATTTAATGATGACATGGCTGTCACCAGACATGGAAACAAGCTGCTCCACTACACGGCTTAAAGTAAAACAAAAAAGTTATATGAAAATAAATATATATATATATACAAGTATATATATACAACATATTGGAGCATTCCCGTCCATTCAAAAGTTATCGTCTCGCAGAACTGACCAAAGTGTTTCTTTAAATATACGTGATATTATGATTACCTAAGTATATTGTTTTATTTACTCACATATTGATACACCTCTCTAACAGCATCAGCCAACACTGACGCAATAAGATGCATCCTCACAGCAAGGGCATTGTCATCCTCGATGTCGGACGGCAGAAAGCAGGTCCAAGACTTGATCTTCCACATTAATATGACTCATAATTTGAATTTTTTATACAATTAATAGCGATCAGCTGCTCGCTGACTGCAAATTGCGGTAGCGGCTGGTGTAAACAAGTTTTTTAATTCGACTTTAACAGACTCTGTTTAGTCTGGTGTAAAAACCCTCATTAGGAGCCAGGTCAGACTTCCTATTTTGGCATTGAAGCTGCCTGTTACCAACTAGACATGTTTCTTGAATGTGAGCCTCCTATCCGGGGTGACACCAAGATACTTGAAGTCCTGCCTTTGCTCCAGAACCTCACCGTAGAGGAACAGTCCAGGGCAGGTGCCTTTCGTAGCGTGTGGGTAACCGAAGCGCATTTCTGTGGGTTGATCTCTATATTCCATCTGCACGCCCAGTTTTCGAAGCTCTGTAGATATTCCTGCAGTACATCCGTTGGCTCGTACACGCACTGGTTCCAGGCTATAACGGCCTAGCCGTCAGCAAAAGTGGCAACAAGAAGGTCCTGCTGATCGTCAAAGGGGATGTCAGAGGCGGTGGGCGAGTCGTGGGTGTACAGGATATAAAGCGAAGGGCCCAGAACACTGCCCTGAGGCACCCCAGCATGGATTTGTTTTTTTTTTTGTTTGGGATGCGAGTCCATCCTGGATGACCTGAAAGATTCTTCAAGTTAGGAAGCTCCTGACGACGTGGGACAGCTGTGGATTTAGCATTCCTTTGATTTTATGCAGCAAGCCTTCATGCCACACCCTGTCGAAGGCCTGCTGAATGTGCAGGTAGTCGGCCACGGCGTATTCCTTGCCGTTGAAACCATGAAGAGTGAAGTTGACAACTCGGTAGAGTTGCTCCGGTGTTCCATGTCTTAGTCAAGAGCCAAACTGGAACTCAGGTATGGCTCGCTTCACAGCTGGGGTGTCCAGTATCCTTCTTAGGATGCAGCGCTCGAACAATTTTCCAAATGCTGGGAATAGGCTGATGGGTAGCTCTCTCTTTCTTGTAGGGGATCAGTTTGATGGATCGGTTTCGACCTGATCCTCACTAGACGCCTTGTTGTTGTGGAGAGTACGAATCTCCCGCTTAACTTCCTGCAACATGATTGGCGCCACAGGACGTGATATTGGATGTGGAGCCTCTTGGTTTTCGGGGGCGAATTGGATCCTCCTTGTTGACGCTGTCTACAACAGTTGAAAGCGCTTCTCCAAGTTTGCTGCGACATCCTCAGCTCTGTCCTGTTGAGATTTTGCCCAGGAGCCGTTTGGCTTTAGGATGGGATATTTTGGTGCAGCCTATCTTTGGTAGCGTCTGATGAGCCTCCAAAGAGCAAAATTTGAGGATGCATGGGCGTTGCTCCATTGCCTCTCTTTTCAGAGTGGCTAGCTCCTTCCTGACTCTGTTTGCCATCCTGCTGTATATTCGGTCAATTCTGGGGTCGTTAATGCAGATATACTCCCTCCTGAGGCGTTACTTGAGGGCAGAAGGCCTTCAAGTGCTGGCGTGAGCGTCAGTGAGTTTTGCTGGGGACTCGGTGGACACGCGTGTGCCGGCGCAGCACTTGAGGCCAGCGCTTGAAGTTTCTCCAAGAGAATTTGGATAGCATCCTCGATGTCCTTTGCTGATTCGATCTCGGTGTTGAGGTTGAAAGAATCGTTTAGGTCGAGTTTGAACCGACGGATATCAGAGCCAGGGAAAAATAGCATTGACAATCTTTGGATTCTCTGCGGTGTCGACGACATTGTCGCAAGAATTAGCAGATGATCCGAAGAGAGGTCGAGCAGTGCGTACACTGCGGGGAGGTTGCTGGGGATGCCTTTATATAAGTAGAAGTCCAGGCATGAGGGTGCGCTACTCGTGTTATCTGTGTAGTGTGTTGGACTACCTATGGCAAGCACCTGGACAGAGCTATTTGTGATCGCCTCGTATAGAGCGCAGCTTCTTGAGTTTGATCTTTTGTTACCCCATATCCTGTGCTTCGCGTTCAAGTCTCCTCCAACCAAATATTTTTGGCCCAGTTGTCCTAATAGGACGTCAAAGCTCTGGCTGCTCCATGAGAGTGTGGGTGCTACATAGGCAACGCCAACCACCGCAAATAACCGTTTGCAATACAACAATAACAATACAACAGAGAGCAGATGGTTGTGGACGATATTCTGTTTGACCAGGAAAGCTGCTCCGCTCTGTAGCATGTAAAGCCTTCGATTGCTGCAGGAACGCTTCCGAGGCGAGCATGATGTCGGTTTCGTGCTTTCCGAGAAATAGCTTGACCTCGTTTATACTTGGGATAATGCTGCGAGTGTTCCATAATGCGGGGCGCAGAGAGGAGGCCATTATATGCGTCGGGTGTTTATGGGCTGATGTAAGCCTTGCACTGTTCTCAGCTGATTGAAGCTGGCGAGGATGTAGTGCACTTGTGCATTCAGTGCACTGATTGCCTGCTGCATGCTCCGCAGTAAGCTTCCCAGAGACACATCCTGTCCTTGTAGAGGTTGGGGCTATGCAGAGGCGACTTGGCTAGCCATAGGACGCTGTTGGTGGTTCTCTGCAGGCTTATAGGCGCCCCGAGGTGACTGATTGTTCATACGGGGGGGGGTTGGAAGGGGACACCTTGTTGCTGGCGATGGGGCTGCTGATTGGTCTGCTGACCGTTGTAAACTGTGGGTTTAAATTTTACTGCTGAGCTTTGTTGGCCATTGCGGAAGGCATCGGCGTACGAGAGGCCTTTCGGGACCAGCGCTGCGGGGCAATGTTGATTAGTGCACCTCGTGTGATGCGACTGGCTTATGCGTACTAGGGAGCCGTGTTGATGGCCGTTTGGTGATCTTACATCCTCTTCTGGTAAATCCTGCAGCCGTTGAAGGTGGGTGCATGGTTGCCGCCACAGTTTGAGCAATGCAGATCAGCCTCCAGCCGAGCAATGCACTGCTCAAAGTCTGTCCAGTGGTTTTAAGCACATCTTCCATATTTAGGTTGCCTTAGGCAGTATTTCCTCGTGTGGACGAATTCGTAGCACCGATAGCACTGGCGCAAGCTTGTGTTTTTTTTTTGTGAAAGCTCTACCACAACACACTGACGACCTACTTTGCTGATTTGGAGCGCGTCTTTGGTGTTCGAACTGCTTAAGGTCAACACCCCAAATGTTTTGGCCTGGACCATCAGTTAGGTCAGCAGAGCTCCCTGAATGGATGCGCACCCTAGTCCTGGGGTTGAACATGTTTGTCACAAAATGGCTCTGAGACGAGAAAGCATTTTCAATCTGGCTTTTAGGAGTTGATGCGGTCAGACTGCGCACAGCCATGCGGAAGTGCGCTCCTCCTTGAGGCAGAAGTGGGTGAACTGCACCCTGACCTCCGTAAGCTTCCGCGTAATAGCCCTATGTGTGTCAGAGTCTACAGCGTAGATTCTCAGATCACCAGATGGAGCAATTTTAAAATCATATGAGTCCTTCGTTACTACCTGGTTCAAAGTTTGCTACATGGCCGCAATGTCGGTGACTACAGACAGTTATCGGCCGGGGCTTTGCTGGCTTTTTGGCTAGTTGCTAAGCTATAATAACAGGAGGCGAGACAGTAGCAGAAGATTGCTGTCTCTCTTCGGGAGCATCGTTTTCGTCGTCCGTAGTATCCATATGAGCGTCAGCAGCCTCTGGGGCGCTAGGCTTGCAAATCTGTTGCCGCTCAGTGGTGTGGACCTGCGAAGCAAGGGGCTGTCAGCAGCGGGAGGGCTAGAGAAGCCATTTTTTGCAGTTTCCCTTTTGAGGCAGCTTCTATTGACATTTGACTTTTATTTATTTGACATTTTGCCAACTAACCGCTGGCCGTTGGTTGCAGCACCAGCTGCAGGACCACAGTTGCGGTTTGCAGTACCTCTAGCGAGCACGCCAACGTATTAGCGGCTAATGGCTTCTAAGGCTCTATACCCAACAAGACAATCGACGTCCATAGCTATGGCAGCTGGGAATGTAAGGCTGCTCTGCAGTTCCGGTGGATAGTAAATTGTCTACAGGGGATTGTCACCAATTTGTGGTGCATTATTCAACGAGGGGGAGGCAAAATAAAATTAAAGCCAAGAGACAGGTTTTCTACACTTAATTACAAAAAGATCTGGTATATTTGTAAAAAGGGATTTATTACAAACTGTTACCAGATCCCGACAAGAGTGACTGAGTGTGTCAGCACTGTCACGGTAGCGTCTGGCGTGCCAGCACTGGCTGTGTTGCTGTTGGTCGGCTGCTTGTTTGTATGGGCGAAAGCTTGTGCACACACACGCTCTTGGGCTGTTTAATGGCGATCAGCTGAGCGCGGCTTAAGCTTTGCAAGTGCTTGCTCACGCACACTGCTCGCATTAACTTTTTCACAAAAAGAAAAAAAAAATTTTTAGATTGATTTCTTGATGTGATCCGTGCCTTCTGATCTTTACCAAGTGATTAGAGAGTTTAATAAGAATAGTTAGAGATTGGTAGCTGTAAGGAGAAAAAACACTATGCATTTTGTATGACTAGATTAGATTAAAGAACAACACCTCTACAAGAGGTAACAATCTAGGGGCGAACGCACATTCCAGTCCAAAATTTCTGATATACAATTTTGTGACGAAGGATATTCAATTTAAAATATGATCAATTCCAAATTATAAAAAAAAAAATTAAGATGGCTCTAGTCGGTAGTTCCCGACTAGGAGATACCCTCTTTCCATTTATACACACATTCAAAAAGTTACACACACACATACACACAAACGCACGCAGCAAGCTCCGCACTTTACATATCGGCTGTGCTTGGCCCCACTGTGGAAAATGAATTCTTGAAGAACTTCTAAACTAAGGGTATGATCGTTTTGAAATTTCCAGTGCTTAATGAGAGCTAGAGCCATCAATAATATGTGCTCGTTCAGGATATCTCCTAGTCAGGGGCACCCGACTCGAGCCATTTTACTTGTTCACTAAGAATTTATAATTCATAATTTCGTCAACCGATTTTGATTAAATATTTATTTGATTTAAACTTTTGGTAAACAAAAACAATCAGCTGTTAAATACAAAATCAAAACAAAGTGACAGAGTGGCCAGTCCGCTATCAGAAAGTTATCTGGGAACACAGATATTTAGAGTGAAATCAGATCCGAGGCTAATTTAATATATATATATATATATATATATATATAAATTAATAAGATTATGTGTTATGTTTGAAACTGATTTATTTATTGATTATGATGTAATTAAACACGTCTTCGTTTGAAGCGTGAGTGAGCTCAATACTCGCTGGACGACTGGTCGCAGCGTAAATCAAATTAGAACTAAAAGCTAAGACATTATTATTCACTTAAAGTTAACAAAAATATAGAAAGTGAAATCATAGCGGCCACAGAAATGCTTAGCTTGCATCTCATGCATTGCCTGCTATGCAACGACATCCGGCCCAGAGCGGAGTTAGCGTCTGTGCTGGAGTCAAAGACCCCGCCGCAACGTTACGTTAAAGCAACGACATTCGACCCAGAGCTGAGTCAGCATCTGTGTTGGAGTCGGGGACCCGGCCGTACTGTTATGTAAACTACTCCCCCCTCAAGTTAAGGCCGCCCTCGGCCGATCCTATTTCAGCGATCACCTCGTTCATTCTCCTAGCTGCGATCCTCTTCCTGGTGATTCGCAAATAGGTAAAACCGATGCAGATAACCATGTCACAGGCCACACCCGAAAGAAGCAATATTATAGTTGTGTTGATATTGCCTATATCGTCTCTGACTTCCTGTATTGTCTCCAGGTTACGTTCGTTCAGTCGATGAAGGTAGGGGAGACTAAGAATGTCTTGATGACCCGTGACGTTCAACAGGGGGAAGCTGGGATGTCTGGGAACCGGTTCGGAACGTTGTTGCGATTGATGTTTTTTGTTCCGTTTAATGTGATCCAATTGTTGAACGTGATTAATTGAGTACCACGCACCCCGGTCTCAGCGCCGTTGTCAATGCAGACCAAAGCCGCTACGTCGTTGATGATAATGATTCCGTCGTCAACCCATGTGACCGCATTCAGATTGCTTGGTTGGGTTTCGCAATGAGCTACGCCGCCGGTATGGAGCTCTTTGGCGCACGAGCGGGCTGTTCATAATTGACAGAAGGTTGTTCTCGCTGCAGCTGTGCAACTTTTTAGCGCATAAATTTGGTCTTGGCACTCGGCAACGATGTTGTTATCCATTCGCAGTATGTGACTCTTGTGCGAGACCGGGAAGAGCGTAATTTTCTTACAGGTGTACTTAATTTTTGGAAATGAAATTATAAAAAAATAATATTTGTGGATTGTAGCACTTTTACGGACGCAGGGGACTTTAGGTCGGCAATGGGGGGTATCTGTGGGCTCCTCATGCCAAACGGATTTTAAGTCTGCTGATGTTGGATGTTGGCTTTAGCGATAGTAATTGCGAGCATTATGTTTTGCAATTCCATCAGTAACATTCTGTTCCTGGCCAAAAGAGTTTCGTATAAATGGCCAGAATCGATTTGCCTATCCTTGGTGACCTTCAAAATTTGGGTTACCGTGTAGGTAAGTTGATTGATCTGATCCTGTACTCTAGTATTTATTTCTACCTGTCTATTGTTTGAATTGCCGTCGTGAGAAGGAACAGTGTCAGAAGCCCAAACCTGTGAAGTGGCAATTAGTCTTTTTTTTTTTCTTTTTTTTTAACATTGAACGACCCATCACCAAAACTTATCTAAAATGAGGTGCCAAGTGGCGTAAAATCTTACATCCTATTAGCTTAACATATGAGAAAAATGCCTAATGGCGCGATAAGGGAAAAAATTTTAATGATAAAAAGGAAAACTGGAAAAACTCTACCTCAAGTTGTCCTTGTGGACCACCCTCCCTTTAATGAGAACTGTGGTTCCCAGGTCAGCTTCCACGGCTCGCTCTTCACACAAAGGTGTGAGTTTGTTTCCAAGCCTGCGATTAGACTTCACCAACACCTTTTCCCCAACTTCAAAGACCCTAATCTGTCGAGAGTCATTTTCCCTAGCTCTTAGCGTGTCTTGTGCCTTCTTGAGCTTGTTCTGAATTTTCAATTGTGATTCTTCTGGGAGGGAACGGACAACATCGACTGGTCGTTCATCAGTGACAGAGTGGATTGTCTTATTGTATTCCACCGTGGACAACAAAATTATTTCCACGGTATCGCTCATGTTTTTATCGATCTTCAGACATCTGGCGAGTTCTAACAAGGTACTATGAAATCGCTCGACCTGTCCGTTAGAAACGCTATGCAGGGGCGGCGCGTTTGCAATGCTTTTTCCATAATTGTTCATCAGCAGTGAGATGATAGGGAGCTTAAAGCTGGCTCATTGTTGCAATAGATTGTCTCAACCCTCGGGAAGAAATTCATGAGCTGTAACAGCGGCACCTTCAGATTTCGAGAACTTATCAATGCAAGTCAGGAAAAATTTGTTGTCCGTGGAAAAAATGTCCACATGCAACAATTCCCCTGCACGCAAAGGGATTAGCGTCTCGCCAATTTCCTGTTTTTTGGGGTGTCTATCGTATTTAGCCCTAGCGCAGGTCTTGCAGTTCTGTACAATTTCATTGGCTATCTTTGTCATTTTTGGGAAGTAATACTCTGAGAGGACCTGCTTAACGTTTTCTTGCGCTGCCCTGTGAGCTCTGTTGTGTTCCGTGATGAGAATTTCTCTTCTTTCGCTAACACTAAAAATGTCCCGATTCCTGCAGTGCCAGAACTTTGTAGTCGGAAATTTCCGAACCAAATCATCCTGCACTAGTGCCAAAGTGTGTAAATCGCAGTGCAGCGCATTTACCACATTAGGCTTGATTACTTCCCATAATTCATCGAGAAGTGAATCTCTGCAGACGAAACTTAGGGAGTGTCGCCTTTTGTATCCAAACAGGATGAAGCTACGCTTTAGTGGAAAACGTGCCTCTTCAAGAATTATCTGGTTCTGGAAGCAGTTCAAGGGCTTGTCAGTTGATTCAATGGTGTATGTCAAGGAGAGCTCGCTATGAGCAGTCGCGATGCAGGAACCAGCATCTTGCTGGCTCAATGCATTGAGCTGCTGTCTGGACAGAGCATCAGCAACTAGATTTTCATTTCCTGGTTTGTATAAAATGTGCGCATTGGACTCCTCCATGCGTGCCTTTCATCGCTTGATTTTAGCGTTTGGGTTGGATTCAGATACGGCGAATGCCAGTGGCTGGTGGTCTGTGAATATGTTGATGTCTTTTACGCCGTATAAATATTGGCGCAACTTTCCAAGAGCCCAAACGATGGCTAGAAGCTCTCATTCGTTGCATAGTTAACCTCTGGGCTTCTTAATGTCCTAGAGATCATTGTGATTGGGCGATTTTCCTGTGAAAGTACTGCTCCAATACCGTGTCCTGAAGCGTCAGTCGTTAGATCGAACGGCTTTTTAAAGTCAGGCTATCGAAGCATGACATCCTCGGATGCCAATATGTTCCGCATATTCTGAAAAGCGCTGCGTTGTTGATCAGAAAATTCAACCGGAATTTTTCGTGATCTATGTTTACTGACTTAACCATTTTCCCCCTTTAGGATGTCGGAAATGGGTTTCGCTATCGATGCAAAATCTTTAATGAAGCATCTATAATAGCTAGCAAGTCCCAAGAATGATTTGACTTCGAAAACTGTCTTGGGCTCTGGGAACTCCTGAATGGCCTTAACTTTCTCTGGGTCTGTTGTAGCACTATCACTAGTGACAACAAATCCAAGAAAACTTACATTTTTCTTAAAAAAGCGCGATTTCTCCTCAGATACCCTCAAATTTGCCTCCTGCAAGCTTTTTAACACCCAGTCGACATGTCTGAAATGGGATTCTTCATCTTTTGAGAAGACGATGACGTCATCGACATAGACATAACATGACTTGCCGATCTGCTCTCGCAGTATGTCATCAATTGTGCTCTGGAAAATGCTAGCGGCGTTTCTCAAGCCGAAAGGAAGCCGACAAAACTCGTACTTCCCTCCATTTACCGAAAAAGAGGTTTTTCCGCGATCACGCTCTGCAAGCGTGATTTGGTGGTAGTCAGACTTAAGATCCAGGGTCGAAAAGTACTTGGCTTTACCTAAATTTCCCAGAATCATAGCGTGCCCTTTTTGTCAACCACCCAAATTGGGTTGTTATAGGGTGAAACGGATTTCTGGATTATACCATTTTTTAAGAGATCCTGAATTTATTTGTTGACAAATTCGGCTGCACCCATAGGATATGGGTGTAGCTTAGCATAGATAGGTTGATCATCAACAGTCCTAATTGTGGCCACAACGGAAGTGTTATATGGCAGTGCTTCGTTAGCGTCTGCGAAAGCTTTCTTCCTATTCATCAACATTTTCAAAAATTTGTCTCGTATCAGGGAAGGTGCGTCTGTGCAATCTACGTTAGTGAAATTGACATCCACACATTTATGGTACACAATTGGTTCTAAAGTATTGCCAAAATTGAGTTGGCTGGAGCTTAGGCAAAGCTCTGCTTTGACTTGTGTTAACAGGTCGAGGCCTATAATCCCATCAAAGATGGAAAGTTCTGAGAGTAGAAAAAATGTAGCCTTTTTTCCAAACATTGATACATAGCATTTCGCTGAGATTTTGGTCGTGCCATGGATGGAGTGAGTGGTAAACGGATTATCGACTGGGCAGACTCCTTTTAGCCCATGGTGCGGACGAATGTAATTCTTCGCCGCACCTGTGTCGAAAAGGAACTTAATCTGGGTCCCCGCTATTTCCCGCCTGATGAAGGGCAGCAGGGACCTACCCCTAAAAAATTGAGAGCGTCAGAATCCCCATCCGAGTCGTCAGCTATTTGTGCCTCAGCACTTCTTGCTGCCGCTGCGTATTCCTCAGACCCACATTCTTGGCTCTGAGTAGTGTGATTTACCCTTTGGCGCCTCTGACCCGTTGTTCGGTCAGAGGTGCTAGTTCTTTTGTAAGCTTGTGGGTTACTTGAGTTGACATACTTTGGCGCCTGCGATGGCATCGGGACTTTAGACATTGAAGGGTCAACATCCATTGGTTGCTGATCATCGCAGCCGTTACGTTGTCTACCACTACGCTGGTCGGTCTGTTTGGGCTGTTGGGGTTTTTGTTGCCGCGTGTAGTGTGGGCTTTTTGCAAAGCCAGGCTGTGCCTCTGTTGCATATGAGCCTTTTTGCCGTTGCTGAGTCTGAGGTCTTTGGTCGGGTCTCCGAGCCTTGTGTGCCGCAAAGAGGACATCGGTGAGACTGCGCCTAAGACCAGAGATGAATACGCGCAAAGCGTCATCCCTAAACTTCTCGCACATACCTCTCGCTAGTTCTGGGTCGTACGTCATATTGACTTTGTTTATGAGCAAAGTGAGCTTTTTCTCAACTTCGTCATAATATTGAGGCAGGGTAAGTTGGTAAGTTGCCCTTGCCTGAGAGTGCCCATTTCTTGTTCAATGACATGGAGTGGTCTCTTGTCACTGTAGGTGAAATCTAAACGGTCAATGATGGCATCAAAATTCAATTTTGTTGCAAACGAAGCCAAGACTGTGTCGGCTGAATCCCTTACCTTGCTTCTGATTATAATAACAGCTTGATAATGGCGAGAGCTGCCGTTATACCGCCTAAATATTTTGATTGCTGCCGTTGCCGCTTGTCGCCATGAAACCTAAGCTGCTTGGGACCCTGTAAACTCGGGCAGGCATTTAATCGCATCTAAAGGTTCATCACAACGAATATCGTCGGCGATTTGTATTTCTTCAAACGTTTTGATTGGGGGTGCTGTGACTTTCAATTCTGTTACCCTTTGTGTCAATTCAGCTATTTGTCTGTTTAGAGCGGCATCCCTTGCATCAAATGCCTGCGCTTGCGTTGCTAGCGCAGCTGCAACCGCTGAGTCGACCAACATTCTAATTTGTTGGGGATCCATGTTTGTCTTGGTTGAGGGAGTCGGTTTTGGCAAACAGTCTCCTAAGTCTCCTATGTCTGGTTTTACTCTATCGTCACTATCTGAGCTTTCTGAATCGCAGTCTTTTGAAGTGGGGTGTCTATATTTTAGGAATGCCCTATTCATGAGTTGCTATGATAAGTGACAAAAGTCAACTAGTTACAGAATCAGATCATCAAATAGTAAAGAGAAAATAAAAATAATTTTTTTTATAAATTTATTATTTACTGAAGCGATGGTCGAAAGCGCCAAACGTTTCTTATATTTCACAGAAACTTGACCGGATTTGCAAAACAGTATAATGTGTTCAAAATATGGAGCTCATTTATTTTTAAATTTTCTTTTTTCCACGAGACTTAAAATGTTCGTTGCTGAGCAACCCACTTACATGATCTTGAGGACGGGGTAGTTCTAGCCCTATGTAAATAAATTCCGCCGGCGATGCTGTAGTCCCTCGCTGCAGTCTGTAAAAGAGTTCTCAACGCTGCCCAGATTAGCTTGTTCGCTGTACTGGTGACACTCCGCTGCCCGAAGAGCTCCAGCGGCTTCGGTGTACAAAAGAAATAATTCGTGTGCTTCAACACACACGCACTGACCAAGTTGACGTAGGTCAGCAACCACTGCACTGGTCGTAAATTATGTGTAAATTGTGTTTCGTTCAGCGCAGGTTTTATTGCCAAATGAAACAAAGTTTTTTGTTTCAAAAACACAGCGACTTTGTTTGTTTTAATTTTTTTTTTTTTTTAAACACAAGATCAAATAGATCGTTTATGCACTTCCGGCTACGCGACTTGGTTACGAGCTCGCGGGTCTGGTTAGGTTGGGCGCCAATTAATAAGATTATGTGTTATGTTTGAAACTGATTTATTTATTGATTATGATGTAATTAAACACGTCTTCGTTTGAAGCGTGAGTGAGCACAAAACTCGCTGGACGACTGGTCGCAGCGTAAATCAAATTAGAACTAAAAGCTAAGACATTATTATTCACTTAAAGTTAACAATCATAGCGGCCACAGAAATGCTTAGCTTGCATCTCGTGCATTGCCTGCTATGCAACGACATCCGGCCCAGAGCTGAGTTAGCGTCTGTGCTGGAGTCAAAGACCCGGCCGCAACGTTACGTTAAAGCAACGACATTCGACCCAGAGCTGAGTCAGCATCTGTGTTGGAGTTGGGGACCCGGCCGTACTGTTATGTTAACTTATATATATATACAGCAGAGAAAAATTTCAATTTTTATTAGTAAAATAGACATTGGGTATTTTTCCAACGCAACTTATGAATGTCTAATTTCAGATCTTAGGATATGTACACTAAACAAGTAATATCTTGTAAAAACGAATTATCCCACATATGTGGCATACAAAAGAAGTTTCGGAAGCTCAATGCCTACAACATATTAAACATTTATCAAAATCGTAAGCGTTTTCTTTTAAATTATCAAAATATGCAATTAAACACTTTTTTCACCTGTAACTTTTTACTTGCGTACTTAAAAGCTATTAAAAATACTTTTCCGGCTATATTTAGAACATACCTATATCTTCTATGGCTTAGAGCGAATGTCCATTTGAGCGGATTTTAGAGTTTTCTCGCCAAACTAGCGGGTTTTTACAAAAGTCGTAGAACAAAAGTTTCTTGGTTTATAATACAGAAGAAGCACACAAAGTTCCATAAAGTCATCTCAACGCTATCATACTCAAAAATTTATACCGAAATTAATATAAACTTTTCGGAAACAAACAAAAAATTTATTTTCTTAATAACTATTGAACAAGTTATCGTATTTGAATAAGTGAGAAACCATTCGACGCGTGTTCGAAACACAATCCTTAAGATGCCTAAGTAAATTTCTGACAGCCCCCAATGGCTCCATCAGCTTCGAAAATGTAAATTTTATCCGAAACGTATACAGCTATATATCTCACAAACCAGATGTTGCTATGTTTTTCTTCTAGTTTTAACGATACCGTTCGAACGGTATATCACTCTATCTGATCGGACTATCGTAGCAAAACTTCAAAAGTTCGCGTAAATATTGCTAGCCGCTTTTGCACCCTACGTTGTCCTTAACCCCTAGCGCAGACTACCGTCCGCTGTGATACAATCATAACAATTCTATTTAGGTAACTCTTCTGGTGGGCAGGTCGCAGCAAGAATTGATTGTTGCGATGCTAACACAGCTGTATCATCGGCGTATGTGGCTAGCAATAGTCGCGTGGGATCTTTTGCAGTGCTCTGCCATCTTCCTTGAGAGATGTCGGCCGTGCGCATACAATATCGGGCCGAGTACACTGCCTTGGGGGACGCCGTCTCTGATGCTCTTTGTTGTGGAAAGAGCGTCTTTAATTGAAACTCTAAAGGTTCGTCCGATCAGGAATGAGTTGATTAAGCTGAAGTGAGGACCTGGTAGTTGTGCTTTCAATTTAAAAAGGAGGCCCTTGTACCAGACTTTAACAATAGCTTTCCTTACATTTAGAAATACTCCGACACAGTATTTCTTTAGCTCAAATGTTTGTAAAACGTGATGATCGACACGGTGAACCTGTTCGGGGCAGACGAGGGATTTACGAAACCCAAATTGGTGGTTAGGTACAAGTCGCTTAGAACTCCATAATCCTGCATAATAGACGCTCAAATATTTTCGATAGCTTTGGCAGCAGACTTATTGGTTGGTATGACCCCAATTGCGATGGTGGCTTACCGGGCTTAGGTATCATTATGATTTTTGTACATTTCCACTGCCGTGAAAAATAGCCCAGCCTGAGTATGGAGTTGTATAATAAGTGCCATAACGTCTTTCAACCGCTTTCAGGTGCGTTATTATTTCTGTGGGGAAGACACTTCTGATCGGTAGAACCATTTGTAGTGGGGCGTCAAGCAAACTGGACACTTTTTGGGGCTGTTCGACATTGGCGTCGGTTGGAGATGCTGTCCCTGTCAGCCTTGAGGGATAGGTCGCTTTTGCATATATATTGCCTTCTGAGACGCCTTTTATCTACAAGAAGATTTCTAGACTCTTCGCTGAGGAGGGAGTGCATGGGCACTTGTCTATGTGGGGTGCCTTGCGGAGCAGCCCGTCAGGCCACTGCCGCGATTTTCAGAGTACGGCTGTCCACATACTTCTCCAGATCGTCAACCGTGTCGATGACAACGTTAAGATTTAGGATACTCTCCAGACAGGTGCGGTAAGTCGTGGCGGCGGCAACATTTTGTGGACTCTGGTGACCCAAGGTGGTCCGATACGAGGTCAAGCAGACTCTTGATTTTGAGTTGCTCGTGCCTGAAGCCTTTATTGAGTCCAAAGTCCAGTGCGCTGGTAGTTGCTGTTGCTCTGTAAGGGTGGCAATGTAGCAACGACTGAGAAGAGGACCCTCCTTCTGCTGCACATTCTGCAGTTTCCCCACTAGCGATGTTTTGAGTTCCAGTCACCAGCAGCAAGGAATCTCGACTCAAGTTGCCTGAAAAGAGTTTGGATAATTGCCTTCGTCCACCCGGCGGATGAGAGGGCTTGGTGCTCCACAGTGCCACCCTGAGTGAAGTCATTATGGACATTGCGATTTTGTGGGCACATATCGATGAGCACCTGTATCAAGGTCCTCACGACTGACATCATCCTATGGAAACTGGCCAACAGTTGCTCCAGCTTTTGTTTTAAGGCACTGTTGGGAGTGTTGACTGTAGCTAGAGGGGTGCGTTGATTTGGTTTTAGCGCCAATTAAAAGTGGAATGTCGGCCAATTATACAGCTGCAGCTTTTGAGCTTTGGTCTTTGGATACTATAACTTCCATCGGCTACTTTCTCGGAAGTTGGATGCTCAGTCCTTCGATACACATAATGGCCGACTACTTTAAGATCAGGAAGCTTTAACTGATTTTCTTGCCTTTTCCAACAATAACTTGTAGCCTACACCTTTAAAAGAAAAAGAGTTTAAATCTACAAAATGCTCTATTTCAAGGGCAAACCGGCCTTTTGTATGAGTTTTAGACAAAGTGTCTGGCACGATATGTAGGCTTCCCTAACGATGCTGTGTTTTAAATGAAAATATCTGAAGATTGAGGGCTCAGCGGGCCAAACGGCTACTGAGATCGGATTGGGTCATTAACCACTTATTTGAGGCGTGGTCTGTGATTACAATGAAATCATGCCCTTGAATGTATGCTCTGAATTTTTATACCCTGAAGCCATTGAAAATGAGTAAAAATGTATAATGGTTTAGTGGAAATGTATGTAACAGACAGAAAGAAGCATCTCCGACCCCATAAAGTGTATATATTCTTGATCAGGACGACGAGCTGAAACGATTTAGTCATGGCCGTCTGTCCGTCCATCCGTCTATCCTTCTGTATGTACGCAGCGATCACAGACTCTACAAAAGCTAGGGTCCTAAACTTTTCAACCATAGATTCTGCTAAGCCATACGTAGAACAAATTGATCATTTATTTCGATATCTTGCTCCATTTCATTATTATCGATATATCTCGCATATCTCGGAGACCATAAGAGCTAGAGCCACCAAATTCAGCAAATCACGCAATTCAACAACTACAGACTTACAGATTTGGATACTCTTATTAAGCACAAACAATTTTATAACGATCATTCTTAGTTTATAAGGTATTCAAGAATTCATTTTCCATAGTGGGGCTACGCGCAGCCGATGTGTAAAGTGTGCAGCTTGCTCCGTGCGTTTGTGTGTGTGTGTATGTGTGACTTTGCAAATGTGTGTATGAATGCAAAGAGGTTTAAATGTGTCAAACGACATTTCACCGCTTGGTTCAGGGTATCCCCTAGTCGGGCACACCCAACTAGAGCCATCTTATTTGTTTTAGACATAAAGGCATTGGGTATATCTGCATTAAAACATCACAGACGCCTGTGTAAATGAATCCCAGTGAATGAAAAATGCAGCATTGAAATTTGGAATATGCAAAACTGGAGCCTGACTGACACACAGGTCTTTAAATCTTCAAAAACCTTCTGCGTCTCATCAGTCCAAACAAATGTTCTGCTCTTCTTTAGAGTATGCTTCGCGTAACTCTACCCAGCATACCGTTGTGGTGCTTTTGTGTTAGCGCCAGATCCACTCGGCGGCGCTGCCCTCCAAAACGTTACTAAGGTATGTTGCCAATAGTTTCAAGGTTCCGTTCAAAGTTTGTTTCGTTCGCTTCCACCCTATAGATGAAATCACCTACTGGTATTCAAGACCGGCCAGTGTACTTAAATTTTCAATTGTTAATAATTGGCTGATCCAATCGGGTCTTAAAACATTCAGGTTGCTGTTTAGAGAAGCTATGTTTGAAGGAGTCGGAGTCGTAGAATCGTTAATTGGAAAGTTTTGGGGCTCACTAATGTATGCCATTCGATTGGTCGCATATGGGACGGAAATTGTACTGGGAGCTTGATTATTCCGTGGGAGTGTGCCACGCCCACTAGGAGGCTGGCAAACCGATACACCTAAAATCGCAACTCGATAAATGGTGAATATTTCCCACAATTTTAAAGCTAGAGTCATCAAATTTGGTATGTAGATTTCAGATGACATACCGCAAAGTTGGACCTTGGCATCCCGGCCACGCCCAATAGAACGTCCCCTAGCAGTCCAGCCCAAAAAAGATCGGGAATGCCTATATCACCCACAATTTTGTAGGTATCACCATATTTGGAATATATATTACTGGAGGAGCCTTCCAAATATCACATTTTTCAAATATCAACCATTTTCCCCGCACCCGTAATTACAAAGATATACATACCTAAACACACAAATCGGTAACACGTGTATATTTCTTAACATTTTAAAGCTAGAGTCACCATTGCTATGTAGATTGCTGTTGACCTCCCACAACGATTGAAATCTTTGATATCCCGGCCTGCAACGTTCTTTATTATTGTTGATTACTGTAGTATTGAAACTAGAACTCCACCCAGCCACCCCGCCCCAACAAAAGGCGAAAGCCTATACCTCGCAGTTTTAGAGCTAGAATCCCCAAATTTGGAAGGTAGCTTATTGGACACCCCCTTTAAAAATCCAAAAAAATACACATTCAGCCACGCCCACTCCCGCTCCGCAAATCGCGAAAATCTATATCTCTTGCAGTTTTAGAGCTAGAGTCCCCAAATTAAAGGTCGATTACTGGTCACTCCCTTTAAAAATGCATTGTAAAATTTTCCACCCACGCCCAATGCGGCGTGGCATTTTGATAAAATCGATGAATCTCCCCAAATTTAAAAGCTAGAGACATACATTTTTTTAGGCAGATAACTAATGACCTCTTCTAAAGATCGCAAATCGATAAAATCGATATATTTCTATAAGTTTTAAAGCTAACTACATCATTTTTTAGACAGGTTACTAATAACCTCTTCTAAAATAGCGCAAAAATGTTTTGGATACGCTCACTGGGAGCGTGGCAAATCGATTAAATCCATATATCTTGCGGCGGGTAAGCCGCGAAAATCCATATCTTTCACAATTTCTACTCCTACTTTCTACCCCACTAATTAGAAAAATTGACATTTTTCCAAAATAAGAATAATAATTAAGAACGTGAACGTGTATTGCGCAACGTTCTTTATTATTGTTGATTACTGTAGTGTTGAAACACAATCTATGAAATGTGTGACCACAGATAGTATTTCATAATTGGGCTGGATACTCTAATACATAAAAGCTTCGCAAAGCATACATGCATAAAAGCTTTCTAAGGCACCACCTGATCATGTCATGTGTTCTATTGCATAAAAGCTTATGTGGATGCCATTGAGTAATAAAATAAAGAGCGGAAATTTGGACCCGAGCTAATAATATAGTTATTTGGTTGGCGAAAACGAAGTAAGGTTGGTCTCCAAAAGCAAATTCAAACATAGGCAAATTTACCAGAGTTACCGATCTGGCCTACGTTAGCAACAACATCAATAATTTCGGCTGGATTTTCTCTAGCAGATAGAGAAATTGTGCTCATAGGAGATGGGCTTAACAACGAAGAAAAAAAGCAAAGCAGAGTGCAGTAGCTTAGGCTCATAGGCAGAAGCCTACGACGAAGCCCACGACGTGGACGCATTGCTGCTGTTCTTGTTTACGCAAGGCTCGGCGCCAGAAGTTAGAACTTTTGCCTGCCTGAGTAGCATTGTAAAAAAAAAAAAGCAAATGGTCCCTAATTCGGCGCGACGACGTGACGGTGCATCGGCTTCTTGTCGGCATGCACTCGCACAGAAACTTCAGCTGTTACGTCACGTGTTGATAAGAAGTTGCAACCTTCATATACACACATATATTTATGCATTGGCTCGACAATGTGTGCCTTATTTTAGCGCCTCGAGGCGTAGTTGCCTTTTTTTATGCAATTAATTTCTAAAAATATTTTAAATAATAGTTCCTTTTTAGTGCAACAAATATGAAAAAACATTTTTCCCTCGAATCAATATACTATTTTATTTAGAAGTTTTAGGATTAGCACTAGCAGCTCGTAGGAAAAGTTGAAAATTATAAACATCGGCCGGCCTGCTGCAAGTAAAAACCAAGACCGAGAAGAAGAAGACGTATGTGGGTGACTTTGCAAGGCACAGCAACAGAATATGCGCTCATAGACAATTAGTTTCCATTTTGTGTTTGGACTCTTGTTTTCGCTCGCGAATTATTCTGAGTAAAAGATCGAGATCCAAATTTCCGCTCTTTATTTTATTACTCAAGGTGTGGATGCTAATGTCAGTCATGTCGGAAATAATGCGTATAGTGCGCGTTCCGCATTTTTTTATTTCAAATTTAGATTTTAACAGAACGCACCCTCACAAGGCACATCAGCAATGAGCAGCAGCGATATCAACAGCAGCAACAACAGCTTCAGCAGCAGCGACAGCTATCTTAACAAAATAATCGGCTGCAACAGCAGCAGCCTCAACAACAACAGCAACATATGCAGCCACCTCTCCCAAAACAATCTTTGGAGCAGCAAATCACTCAGCTGCGGCAGGACCACCAACATTCGCAGATCCATATTAACGCACTCATAGCCAAAATTGACAAGCTTCATGAGACACTACTGTCCATGACGGTGAAGCTGAGTCAATAAAAAATTAACCAAAATGGACTGCGCATTGGTATATAGAACGCCAATCGACTATATAACAATGCCAATGAGCTGAAGCTTTTTATACACCACCATAATATTAATTCATGCTGCTCATGCTCAAATTCCAACCGCTAAAAAAAATAAAACTATGATCGTAAATAAAAAAAATTGATTGGGTTCAACCGGTCCCTAAATATTTATATCTCTTCAGCATCCCGTCACACAGGTGACTACGTGTACCGCATCTTGACAGAGCAGAGCATTTTATTTATTCCTCTTTTATTCTTTTAATTTTTGGGATATGGGTTTATTATTGGTGGAGAAGAGAGTCGAGCGAGACACTTTTATCGAGAAACAGCCAGGCTTCTTGACCCCCATCCCTTCCAACACTCTACTCCAATAACAATAAAAACATACAAATTAATAAAATCCCAATGCCTTTAAAAAAAAAATCAATTTAAACTGTGTGTAAAAATAACTTTCCAATTACATTTCATGTTTCTTAACTTAATAGCATAGTTTTTGATTAATCAAATCAAACAAAAACACCTCTACACGAGGTAACGATCTAGGGGCGAAAGTACATTCCAGCTCAAAAAATTCTGATATAAAATTGTATGACAAAAAATATTTTATTTAATATATAATCAATTCCAAATTATAAAAAAAAAAATTGTAAAGTCAGCTGTTCGCTCCAAATTTCAAACATAATAGATGTTTGACAAAATCAAAATCCATTTCGTCAACTGATCTCAATTTTTTTAAAGTAAATCAAAATCAGTTGACGCAATCCGTAAATACAGTTACCCACACAGAAACAGCTTAATGCATTTAAACTAATAATTGCCCGCATTGTCAAACAGCAAATACAAAAACTGACTGGCAACACTGGGTATTTTTCCAACGCAACTTATGAATGTCTAATTTAAGATCTTAGGATATGTACACTAAACAAGAAATATCTTGTAAAAACGAACTATCCCAGATATGCGGCATATAACAGAAGTTGTGGAAACTCAGTGCCTACAACATATTATACATTTATCAAAATTGTAGGCGCCGTTCTCTTTTAAATTATCAAAATGTGCAATTGAAATTTTTTTTTCACCTGTCACTTCTTACATGCGTAATTAACAACAAAAACGCCTAAAAGCTCTTAAAAATACCTTTCAAGCCATATATAGAACATGTATGTTCTCTCGTTTGCAATCTGTGGAGGTATCAATTTTTAGCGGATTTTAGCGTTTTCCCGCCAATCTAGCGGGTTTTTAAAAAAGTCATAGAACAAAAGTTTCTTGGCTCATGATCGAAAATAAGCCCACAAAGTTTCATAAAGCCATCTCAACGCTATCATACGCGAAAATTTATACCGAAAGGAACAATAACTTTTTGGAAACATACAAAAAATGTATTTTCTTATCTATCTATTGAACGAGTTATCGGATTTTAATAAGTAAGAAACCATTCGACGCGTATTCAAAACAAAAACTTGTAGATGCCTGAACGAATTTCTGAAAGCCCCCAATGGCCCCATTAGCTCCAAAAATGTCAATTTTATCCGAATCGTTTACAGCTATATATCTCATGAACCAGATGAGCTAGTACATGTTGTTCATGTGTTTTTTTTTTCTAGTTTTAACGATACCTTTCGATCGGTATATCACTCTATCTGATCGGACTATCGTAGCTAAACTTCAAAAGTTCGCGTATATATTTCTAGCCGCTTCTGTACACTACGTCGTGCTTCGGCCCTAGCGCAGATTACCGTCTGCAGTGATTATCTTTTGTTTGTAAACAAAAAAAAAAATAAAATAAATAGTAGGGCATTTGGCACATCGGAAAATGTTATTTTTATTTATTTATTTTTTTATTTAATTATTTTATTTTATAATTTGGAAAAGACCATGTATTAATTGGGTATCCTTCGTCACCAAATTTTGTATCAGAAATTTTGTGGCTGGAATGTGCTTTCGTCCCTAGATTGTTACCTCGTGTAGAAGTGTTTTTGTTAGATATTAGAAATTTTTTGGATTCTTTTGACAGTATTATTTTATCTAATCTATTTATCTTCTCCGAACACAATCGTTGAAATATTTTGAGAATGAAACTTGGAACAAGTATGTTGCATTTGACAATGGCGCCAGTTATTTATCGGTTACAAACGCGACCCTGGTGGGGAAGCTTATCGAGAGGAGCAGCCCTGTTCATCGCATCACGATTAGCGTGAGTTGACAGGGCCAAATTCAGAGTGACCAGAGAGAGCCGGTGGGGACTGCCGAGGAGATGACAGGCAGAAAAAAAGAAAGAGGCGAAAACACGTTTTCCTGGCGGGACTGCGACAAACGGAAATGGTGAAGTGTGGCCATAAGAGCCAAATTTAAATGCGTGGTTATGCACAGGCGCACAGACCCCATATAACGAGTACTATCGATATTAAAATTTGGCGTAAGTGTGCAAGTGAAAATGTCCGAATGTGTTGTATTTTGATCTTTGTTTCCAACAGGTGGCCAACAACTGGTCACGCCGCAAATTTAATTTTGGAGGCCCTATTTTCTACTGTACTGAGGCCCAAAATTTTGGAGGCCCTATTTTGTACTGTACTGAGGCCCAAAATTTTGGAAGCGTTCATACGTCTACACCCAACCTGCATTTAAGAGAAGCGGCACTCATACATTTATTTTATTTTAAACCAACTTTATCTCATCTCTCTGCGTCTTACAAAACCGACAAACTGAGTGATTGCGTTCCAGTAAAATCCGACGCCGCAACAGTCTGCCGCGGTCGCTGTCGCTCTAGAAGCCGAGTATCAGCCGCCCATATCGCGGTATTCTCGGCTATATAAATACATATACATATATTAGTGGCCTGAACTCGCCACCGCATATTGCTTAACTAGCCCAAGAGCCCGGGCACAGCCAAAGAGAGATTTTCTGCGACCAATTGGGCCGAACGAGTAGCGCTTATAAGCCCAAATAATTGTGGCATGTTTGTCGTTTAGCTGTTTAACTATTAAGAAAATTGCCTATTTATCTGTATATTTATATATTAATTTATCGTCCTATTTATTTAATTACCTTTCGCATATTTATTCCATTATTTATTGCGTTTTTATTTATATATATATTTATTGATCGTCTTATTAATTTACTTATTCAATTATTCATATCATTTACATTGTTAGGTACGGCATTCGGATTTTGCC
Organism: Drosophila colorata; assembly: GCA_035041545.1. Lineage (NCBI taxonomy): Eukaryota > Metazoa > Arthropoda > Insecta > Diptera > Drosophilidae > Drosophila > Drosophila colorata. The sequence goes on from JAWNLD010000673.1 coordinate 279,535, forward strand.
AAATTTGCCTACATTGGCAGAAGTATCTGTCATATATTAACCGACCCCCCACCTCTTTTTACTTTTATTGGAGCTCCGATAGGGTAGGACAGGGATTGAGGGAACATTAAGCAACAGTATATTTGCACCGTGCCCTATTTACAGTGGCATTAATCAATTTTTTTTTCATAATTCATATTTGGCAAGATTTCACCCCTGCTCGATCCTTAAATCCATACAATCTAATTTTAAACGCTCGCCAAAGAATTAAATTCTGCCATATCGGCAATAACTGTTGATAAAACATAAGGCAACAAAATGTTTGTTTATTAAAATTCAATTTGTGAGCGAAACAAAAATGATGTGTGAGTAGGCGTAAGGGAGGGAAAATCACCGAGGCCATGGAATAAGTCGGCCGTGAGTTCTAAGGGCAATGGGGTTCGAATTTAAATAGCCATTGCAGGAAGGGCGGGTACGTTGTGGCCGATAACACCGGGCCTGCCAACTCGTTCGATCAATTGTGTGTATGTAAGTACGTTTGTATGTAGTGTTGTTAGTTGTAGGTCGAATTGTTTTGGAATTTTGTACCGTCTAGGGGCAGGGTTGAGGTTACCCACCCCTTGGGAATACTGAGCTAGCTATTTTTTGTCATAGGCCTCAGGTGACTTGTCTGGTTGATATGGCACAAGACAATTGCACAGAGGGTAGTTTTGGATCGCGTCTAGATTGTCGATATGCCGGTACGTCACTCACGCTTTTGGAAGGCAGTGTAGTTTACTACTGGGCACGAGAGTGGAAGCGACGAATTTGACGACGATTAAGCTTAAATCAGGATAGGGATACATACACGGATAGGTGTCTGTCTTTTGTTATGTAGTGCGTGTGTTTCTCCTAATGTGGGTGTCGACGGAGGTACTCTGTTGCGATAGGGTGACCCATGGTTCAATTATTAAGTAGCCATGCGCAGCATCCTACCGATAGGTATCGAGACGGCAAACAAATTAGATACGAAACGTACAAATTGGAGAAATGCTAACTGGGGACCGTCAGCACAGCTGACGATCGGATCAGTTGGTCTCATTTAAATGTATGGTTGTTTTTTGTTTGATCGGAACGGATTGGTAGAAGACGTAGGTTGGAACGACGTATTGGTATTGTGTTTAGTTATTTGTTATCTATTTATGCATTAAAGTAGGAAAATAGTTTTTTGTTAGCCGAGTTCAAATATAGTTAGTATTATGACCGAAAGGGAAAATACGGGGTATGTAGCCAGCCATTCCTATCCGCTGCGCTCAGTAACAGCTAATGTTGCGCAAGACGATTCTTGGGGAGAGGATGGAGTCACAGCCACAAGGGACGTAGGATTGGCGAGAGCTCCAGCAAGGCCACCGGCGCCACCCCCTGGCGAGTTGAATCCATAACTCATAGTCTTTAATTTGCCGCCAGAAGATCGGAATGTTCTAGCAGAGCCGCGAGCCACTATAGACTCGGAAATAGCGTCAGCCATAAATGTCACTCTCTTCCAGGCCCATGAGACCTATAGACAGTCCATTGAAACAGGTATAGCGCAGGCATTCAGGGAGGAGATCGGGTTGGGGTTCTAGGAAATGATGAAGGCCATCAATGATATGGCCAGGCCCACTCCACCGCCTGGGAGTCGCAGCCAGTTTACTACTGAGACCGTCAGGGAGAATATAGGTTCAAGTCAGCCATCGGGCACGGCGCATCAGGGTGCTGTTCCGAAAAGACACCCTAGAGAGGTCGAATACCTGGAGTGGGCTGAGTGGAGGACAAGGGTGGGATTGGCGTAATCCAGGGCCGGATAGTAGGCTACGTGAAAACAGGAGAGCAGGAGAATTTAGACAAACGACAACTGGAGGGGAAGATCGCAGAGACGGAAGCCACAGGCGACCAACTCCCAGACCACCCTCAGGTCCGCCTTGGGTCAAAGTAGGCAAATGGGAAGTGTCCTTTGACGGGTCGAACGACCGGGGATCCGTTGAAGATTTTGTCTTCAATGTGGAGTACCTTCAGAGGCAATTCCATTATCCTTGGGACGAGGTCTTGAGGAATTTTCACGTGCTGGTAACTGGGCTAGCCAGAGAGTGGTATTGGCTACATGTGAGGCAGCGGCCGGTGATTAATTGGGACGTGTGGACGTGCAGCATACGGCACGGATCCAAGATATGCGGGGCAGGGCAAGCCGAATGTTAGCTTGCTCAAAGATTACCCTGCCGACGAGCCGAGGGCCGAACCGGAGGTCGAGGAGATAAAAATGAAGTCGGCAAGCCTGAGACCGGGGTGCTGGAACTGCGGCCAGCAGGGACACGATTGGAGGGATTGCCTAAACGATCAGCGTAGGATATTTTGCTATCGCTGTGGATAAGCCCGAAAGCAAAAACAGTATCATTATCAGCATGAAAATAAAAATTTAAGGCAGCTACTCTACGAAGAAAGGATAAGGGCATATAGGTTAGCTAGGAATAGGATTTTTTAGGCACGGCAGTTGGACAGGATGCGATTAGTGAAAAGAGAGGTGAAACTCGATTCGAGAGTATTTGCGGAGGTCAGCATCGAAGGAAAATGTATTGCTGGACTCTTGGACACTAGGGCCTAAGTCAATTTCTTCGGGCGTGGCTCTCGCGAGTTTTTAGCCGAGATCAGACAAGCCAAACGCTTCTAGAAAGTCGATCGTAGTGGAACCGAACGTAGTTGAGGAAATAGAGCATTATGTGGAGGAAAAAGATCAGGAATTAGAGGCGGAAGCTTAGGACCTAGGGAGCGAAGAGAAAAGTTGGCTGGACTCAGTAAAAGAAGGGTTTTTAGCTTTTGAGAAGGTTGGACTGGGGAAGCCGGCTGTAGAAACGCATAGGATAGAGCTGATCGAAGGGACGACACCGGTGAAAGACCGCCATTGCAGGAAGTTGTCTGGGGCGAGGTAGACAAGATGTTGGCCCTGGGAGTCATCGAAATCAGTGATAGTCCGTGGAGTAACCGCACTGCAATTGTGCGAAGGCCGGATAAAAATCGTTTCTGCTTAGATGCGCGCAAGCTCAACGCTGTTACCGTCAAAGACGCCTATCCACTTCCATGCATCGAGGGTATACTTTCGCGGATCGATCAGACTTTTTATATTTCCAGCGTTGACCTCAAGTTCGCATTCTAGCAGATTGAGTTGGACGAAGGCAGCAAAGCATACACCGCCTTTACTGTGCCAGGGCGCCCGCTCTATCAATTTGTCATGATGCCCTTCGGACTTTGTAATGCCGCTCAGCGACTATGCCGCCTGATGGACAGGGTAATCCCCACGCAGCACAGGTCGAACGTGTTCGTGTATCTTGACGATCTTTTGATTATCGCTCCGGACTTTGAGACGCACTTAAAATATTTAAGTCTGGTGGCACAAAGTCTGCGGGGGGTGAACTTGACGATCGAGCTAAAAAAATCCAATTAGCGTGAGTTGACAGGGCCAAATTCAGAGTGACCAGAGAGACAACCGGTGGGGTCTGCCGAGGAGATGACAGACAGAAAAAAAGAAAGAGGCGACAACACGTTTTCTTGGCGGGACTGCGACAAACGGAAATGGTGAAGTGTGGCCATAAGAGCAAAATTTAAATGCATGGTTATGCACAGGCGCACAGACCCCATATAACGAGTACTATAGTTATTAAAATTCGTAAGTGTGCAAATCGCATCACGATAAGCGTGAGTTGACAGGGCCAAATTCAGAGTGACCAGAGAGAGCCGGTGGGGACTGCCGAGGAGATAACAGGCAGAAAAAAAGAAAGAGGCGAAAACACGTTTTCTTGGCGGGACTGCGACAAACGGAAATGGTGAAGTGTGGCCATAAGAGCAAAATTTGAATGCATGGTTATGCACAGGCGCACAGACCCCATATAACGAGTACTATCGATATTAAAATTTGGCGTAAGTGTGCAAGTGAAAATGTCCGAATGTGTTGTATTTTTATCTTTGTTTCCAACAGGTGGCCAACAACTGGTCACGCCGCAGGCCCAAAATTTTGGAAGCGTTCATCTACATACGTCTACACCCAGCCTGCATTTAAAAGAAGCGGCACTCATACATTATGTTAATTGGAACCAACTTCATCTCATCTCTCAGCGTCTTACAAAACCGACAAACTGAGTGAGTGCGTTCCAGTAAAAGCCGACGCCGCAACAGTCTGCCGCGGTCCCTGTCGCTCTAGAAGCCGAGTATCAGCATATTGCTTAACTAGCCCAAGAGCCCGGGCACACCCAAAGAGAGATTTTCTGCGACCAATTGGGCCCAACGAGTAGCGCTTATAAGCCCAAATAATTGTTGCATGTTTGTCGTTTAGCTGTTTAACTATTAAGAAAATTGCCTATTTATCTGTCTATTTATATATTAATTTATCGTCCTATTTATTTAATTACCTTTTGCATATTTATTCCATTATTTATTGCGTTTTTATTTATATATATATTTATTGATCTACTTATTAATTTACTTATTCAATTATTCATATCATTTACATTGTTAGGTACGGCATTCGGATTTTGCCAAATTTGCCTACATTGGCAGAAGTATCTGTCATATATTAACCGACCCCCCACCTCTTTTTACTTTTATTGGAGCTCCGATAGGGTAGGACAGGGATTGAGGGAACATTAAGCAACAGTATATTTGCACCGTGCCCTATTTACAGTGGCATTAATCAATTTTTTTTTCATAATTCATATTTGGCAAGATTTCACCCCTGCTCGATCCTTAAATCCATACAATCTAATTTTAAACGCTCGCCAAAGAATTAAGTTCTGCCATATCGGCAATAACTGTTGATAAAACATAAGGCAACAAAATGTTTGTTTATTAAAATTCAATTTGTGAGCGAAACAAAAATGATGTGTGAGTAGGCGTAAGGGAGGGAAAATCACCGAGGCCATGGAATAAGTCGGCCGTGAGTTCTAAGGGCAATGGGGTTCGAATTTAAATAGCCATTGCAGGAAGGGCGGGTACGTTGTGGCCGATAACACCGGGCCTGCCAACTCGTTCGATCAATTGTGTGTATGTAAGTACGTTTGTATGTAGTGTTGTTAGTTGTAGGTCGAATTGTTTTGGAATTTTGTACCGTCTAGGGGCAGGGTTGAGGTTACCCACCCCTGGGAATACTGAGCTAGCTATTTTTTGTCATAGGCCTCAGGTGACTTGTCTGGTTGATATGGCACAAGACAATTGCACAGAGGGTAGTTTTGGATCGCGTCTAGATTGTCGATATGCCGGTACGTCACTCACGCTTTTGGAAGGCAGTGTAGTTTACTACTGGGCACGAGAGTGGAAGCGACGAATTTGACGACGATTAAGCTTAAATCAGGATAGGGATACATACACGGATAGGTGTCTGTCTTTTGTTATGTAGTGCGTGTGTTTCTCCTAATGTGGGTGTCGACGGAGGTACTCTGTTGCGATAGGGTGACCCATGGTTCAATTATTAAGTAGCCATGCGCAGCATCCTACCGATAGGTATCGAGACGGCAAACAAATTTGATACGAAACGTACAAATTGGAGAAATGCTAACTGGGGACCGTCAGCACAGCTGACGATCGGATCAGTTGGTCTCATTTAAATGTATGGTTGTTTTTGTTTGATCGGAACGGATTGGTAGAAGACGTAGGTTGGAACGACGTATTGGTATTGTGTTTAGTTATTTGTTATCTATTTATGCATTTAAGTAGGAAAATAGTTTTTTGTTAGTCAAGTTCAAATATAGTTAGTATTATGACCGAAAGGGAAAATACGGGGTATGTAGCCAGCCATTCCTATCCGCTGCGCTCAGGAACAGGTAATGTTGCGCAAGACGATTCTTGGGGAGAGGATGGAGTCACAGCCACAAGGGGCGTAGGATTGGCGAGAGCTCCAGCAAGGCCACCGGCGCCACCCCCTGGCGAGTTGAATCCATAACTCATAGTCTTTAATTTGCCGCCAGAAGATCGGAATGTTCTAGCAGAGCCGCGAGCCACTATAGACTCGGAAATAGCGTCAGCCATAAATGTCACTCTCTTCCAGGCCCATGAGACCTATAGACAGTCCATTGAAACAGGTATAGCGCAGGCATTCAGGGAGGAGATCGGGTTGGGGTTCTAGGAAATGATGAAGGCCATCAATGATATGGCCAGGCCCACTCCACCGCCTGGGAGTCGCAGCCAGTTTACTACTGAGACCGTCAGGGAGAATATAGGCCCAAGTCAGCCATCGGGCACGGCGCATCAGGGTGCTGTTCCGAAAAGACACCCTAGAGAGGTCGAATACCTGGAATGGGCTGAGTGGAGGACAAGGGTGGGATTGGCGTAATCCAGGGCCGGATAGTAGGCTACGTGAAAACAGGAGAGCAGGAGAATTTAGACAAACGACAACTGGAGGGGAAGATCGCAGAGACGGAAGCCACAGGCGACCAACTCCCAGACCACCCTCAGGTCCGCCTTGGGTCAAAGTAGGCAAATGGGAAGTGTCCTTTGACGGGTCGAACGACCGGGGATCCGTTGAAGATTTTGTCTTCAAAGTGGAGTACCTTCAGAGGCAATTCCATTATCCTTGGGACGAGGTCTTGAGGAATTTTCACGTGCTGGTAACTGGGCTAGCCAGAGAGTGGTATTGGCTACATGTGAGGCAGCGGCCGGTGATTAATTGGGACGTGTGGACGTGCAGCATACGGCACGGATCCAAGATATGCGGGGCAGGGCAAGCCGAATGTTAGCTTGCTCAAAGATTACCCTGCCGACGAGGTCGAGGAGATAAAAATGAAGTCGGCAAGCCTGAGACCGGGGTGCTGGAACTGCGGCCAGCAGGGACACGATTGGAGGGATTGCCTAAACGATCAGCGTAGGATATTTTGCTATCGCTGTGGATAAGCCCGAAAGCAAAAACAGTATCATTATCAGCATGAAAATAAAAATTTAAGGCAGCTACTCTACGAAGAAAGGATAAGGGCATATAGGTTAGCTAGGAATAGGATTTTTTAGGCACGGCAGTTGGACAGGATGCGATTAGTGAAAAGAGAGGTGAAACTCGATTCGAGAGTATTTGCGGAGGTCAGCATCGAAGGAAAATGTATTGCTGGACTCTTGGACACTAGGGCCTAAGTCAATTTCTTCGGGCGTGGCTCTCGCGAGTTTTTAGCCGAGATCAGACAAGCCAAACGCTTCTAGAAAGTCGATCGTAGTGGAACCGAACGTAGTTGAGGAAATAGAGCATTATGTGGAGGAAAAAGATCAGGAATTAGAGGCGGAAGCTTAGGACCTGGGGAGCGAAGAGAAAAGTCGGCTGGACTCAGTAAAAGAAGGGTTTTTAGCTTTTGAGAAGGTTGGACTGGGGAAGCCGGCTGTAGAAACGCATAGGATAGAGCTGATCGAAGGGACGACACCGGTGAAAGACCGCCATTATCCGCTATCTCCTGCGATGCAGGAAGTTGTCTGGGGCGAGGTAGACAAGATGTTGGCCCTGGGAGTCATCGAAATCAGTGATAGTCCGTGGAGTAACCGCACTGCAATTGTGCGAAGGCCGGATAAAAATCGTTTCTGCTTAGATGCGCGCAAGCTCAACGCTGTTACCGTCAAAGACGCCTATCCACTTCCATGCATCGAGGGTATACTTTCGCGGATCGATCAGACTTTTTATATTTCCAGCGTTGACCTCAAGTTCGCATTCTAGCAGATTGAGTTGGACGAAGGCAGCAAAGCATACACCGCCTTTACTGTGCCAGGGCGCCCGCTCTATCAATTTGTCATGATGCCCTTCGGACTTTGTAATGCCGCTCAGCGACTCTGCCGCCTGATGGACAGGGTAATCCCCACGCAGCACAGGTCGAACGTGTTCGTGTATCTTGACGATCTTTTGATTATCGCTCCGGACTTAGAGACGCACTTAAAATATTTAAGTCTGGTGGCACAAAGTCTGCGGGGGGTGAACTTGACGATCGAGCTTAAAAAAATCCAATTAGCGTGAGTTGACAGGGCCAAACTCAGAGTGACCAGAGAGACAACCGGTGGGGACTGCCGAGAAGATGACAGACAGAAAAAAAGAAAGAGGCGACAACACGTTTTCTTGGCGGGACTGCGACAAACGGAAATGGTGAAGTGTGGCCATAAGAGCAAAATTTAAATGCATGGTTATGCACAGGCGCACAGACCCCATATAACGAGTACTATAGTTATTAAAATTCGTAAGTGTGCAAATCGCATCACGATTAGCGTGAGTTGACAGGGCCAAATTCAGAGTGACCAGAGAGAGCCAGTGGGGACTGCCGAGGAGATAACAGGCAGAAAAAAAGAAAGAGGCGAAAACACGTTTTCTTGGCGGGACTGCGACAAACGGAAATGGTGAAGTGTGGCCATAAGAGCAAAATTTGAATGCATGGTTATGCACAGGCGCACAGACCCCATATAACGAGTACTATCGATATTAAAATTTGGCGTAAGTGTGCAAGTGAAAATGTCCGAATGTGTTGTATTTTTATCTTTGTTTCCAACAGGTGGCCAACAACTGGTCACGCCGCAGGCCCAAAATTTTAGAAGCGTTCATCTACAAACGTCTACACCCAGCCTGCATTTCAAAGAAGCGGCACTCATACATTATGTTAATTGGAACCAACTTCATCTCATCTCTCAGCGTCTTACAAAACCGACAAACTGAGTGAGTGCGTTCCAGTAAAAGCCGACGCCGCAACAGTCTGCCGCGGTCCCTGTCGCTCTAGAAGCCGAGTATCAGCATATTGCTTAACTAGCCCAAGAGCCCGGGCACACCCAAAGAGAGATTTTCTGCGACCAATTGGGCCCAACGAGTAGCGCTTATAAGCCCAAATAATTGTTGCATGTTTGTCGTTTAGCTGTTTAACTATTAAGAAAATTGCCTATTTATCTGTCTATTTATATATTAATTTATCGTCCTATTTATTTAATTACCTTTTGCATATTTATTCCATTATTTATTGCGTTTTTATTTATATATATTTATTGATCTACTTATTAATTTACTTATTCAATTATTCTTATCATTTACATTGTTAGGTACGGCATTCGGATTTTGCCAAATTTGCCTACATTGGCAGAAGTATCTGTCATATATTAACCGACCCCCCACCTCTTTTTACTTTTATTGGAGCTCCGATAGGGTAGGACAGGGATTGAGGGAACATTAAGCAACAGTATATTTGCACCGTGCCCTATTTACAGTGGCATTAATCAATTTTTTTTTCATAATTCATATTTGGCAAGATTTCACCCCTGCTCGATCCTTAAATCCATACAATCTAATTTTAAACGCTCGCCAAAGAATTAAGTTCTGCCATATCGGCAATAACTGTTGATAAAACATAAGGCAACAAAATGTTTGTTTATTAAAATTCAATTTGTGAGCGAAACAAAAATGATGTGTGAGTAGGCGTAAGGGAGGGAAAATCACCGAGGCCATGGAATAAGTCGGCCGTGAGTTCTAAGGGCAATGGGGTTCGAATTTAAATAGCCATTGCAGGAAGGGCGGGTACGTTGTGGCCGATAACACCGGGCCTGCCAACTCGTTCGATCAATTGTGTGTATGTAAGTACGTTTGTATGTAGTGTTGTTAGTTGTAGGTCGAATTGTTTTGGAATTTTGTACCGTCTAGGGGCAGGGTTGAGGTTACCCACCCCTGGGAATACTGAGCTAGCTATTTTTTGTCATAGGCCTCAGGTGACTTGTCTGGTTAATATGGCACAAGACAATTGCACAGAGGGTAGTTTTGGATCGCGTCTAGATTGTCGATATGCCGGTACGTCACTCACGCTTTTGGAAGGCAGTGTAGTTTACTACTGGGCACGAGAGTGGAAGCGACGAATTTGACGACGATTAAGCTTAAATCAGGATAGGGATACATACACGGATAGGTGTCTGTCTTTTGTTATGTAGTGCGTGTGTTTCTCCTAATGTGGGTGTCGACGGAGGTACTCTGTTGCGATAGGGTGACCCATGGTTCAATTATTAAGTAGCCATGCGCAGCATCCTACCGATAGGTATCGAGACGGCAAACAAATTTGATACGAAACGTACAAATTGGAGAAATGCTAACTGGGGACCGTCAGCACAGCTGACGATCGGATCAGTTGGTCTCATTTAAATGTATGGTTGTTTTTGTTTGATCGGAACGGATTGGTAGAAGACGTAGGTTGGAACGACGTATTGGTATTGTGTTTAGTTATTTGTTATCTATTTATGCATTTAAGTAGGAAAATAGTTTTTTGTTAGCCGAGTTCAAATATAGTTAGTATTATGACCGAAAGGGAAAATACGGGGTATGTAGCCAGCCATTCCTATCCGCTGCGCTCAGGAACAGGTAATGTTGCGCAAGACGATTCTTGGGGAGAGGATGGAGTCACAGCCACAAGGGGCGTAGGATTGGCGAGAGCTCCAGCAAGGCCACCGGCGCCACCCCCTGGCGAGTTGAATCCATAACTCATAGTCTTTAATTTGCCGCCAGAAGATCGGAATGTTCCAGCAGAGCCGCGAGCCACTATAGACTCGGAAATAGCGTCAGCCATAAATGTCACTCTCTTCCAGGCCCATGAGACCTATAGACAGTCCATTGAAACAGGTATAGCGCAGGCATTCAGGGAGGAGATCGGGTTGGGGTTCTAGGAAATGATGAAGGCCATCAATGATATGGCCAGGCCCACTCCACCGCCTGGGAGTCGCAGCCAGTTTACTACTGAGACCGTCAGGGAGAATATAGGCCCAAGTCAGCCATCGGGCACGGCGCATCAGGGTGCTGTTCCGAAAAGACACCCTAGAGAGGTCGAATACCTGGAATGGGCTGAGTGGAGGACAAGGGTGGGATTGGCGTAATCCAGGGCCGGATAGTAGGCTACGTGAAAACAGGAGAGCCGGGGAATTTAGACAAACGACAACTGGAGGGGAAGATCGCAGAGACGGAAGCCACAGGCGACCAACTCCCAGACCACCCTCAGGTCCGCCTTGGGTCAAAGTAGACAAATGGGAAGTGTCCTTTGACGGGTCGAACGACCGGGGATCCGTTGAAGATTTTGTCTTCAAATTGGAGTACCTTCAGAGGCAATTCCAATATCCTTGGGACGAGGTCTTGAGGAATTTTCACGTGCTGGTAACTGGGCTAGCCAGAGAGTGGTATTGGCTACATGTGAGGCTGCGGCCGGTGATTAATTGGGACGTGTGGACCTGCAGCATACGGCACGGATCCAAGATATGCGGGGCAGGGCAAGCCGAATGTTAGCCTGCTCGAAGATTACCCTGCCGTCGAGGTCGAGGAGATAAAAATGAAGTCGGCAAGCCTGAGACCGGGGTGCTGGAACTGCGGCCAGCAGGGACACGATTGGAGGGATTGCCTAAACGATCAGCGTAGGATATTTTGCTATCGCTATGGATAAGCCCGAAAGCAAAAACAGTATCATTATCAGCATGAAAATAAAAATTTAAGGCAGCTACTCTACGAAGAAAGGATAAGGGCATATAGGTTAGCTAGGAATAGGATTTTTTAGGCACGGCAGTTGGACGGGATGCGATTAGTGAATAGAGAGGAGAAACTCGATTCGAGAGTATTTGCGGAGGTCAGTATCGAAGGCAAATGTATTGCTGGACTCTTGGACACTGGGGCCTCAGTCAATTTCTTGGGGCGTGGCTCTCGCGAGTTTTTAGCCGAGATCAGACAAGCCAAACGCTTCTAGAAAGTCGATCGTAGTGGAACCGAACGTAGTTGAGGAAATAGAGCATTACGTGGAGGAAAAAGATCAGGAATTAGAGGCGGAAGCTTAGGACCTGGGGAGCGAAGAGAAAAGTCGGCTGGACTCAGTAAAAGAAGGGTTTTTAGCTTTTGAGAAGGTTGGACTGGGGAAGCCGGCTGTAGAAACGCATAGGATAGAGCTGATCGAAGGGACGACACCGGTGAAAGACCGCCATTATCCGCTATCTCCTGCGATGCAGGAAGTTGTCTGGGGCGAGGTAGACAAGATGTTGGCCCTGGGAGTCATCGAAATCAGTGATAGTCCGTGGAGTAACCGCACTGCAATTGTGCGAAGGCCGGATAAAAATCGTTTCTGCTTAGATGCGCGCAAGCTCAACGCTGTTACCGTCAAAGACGCCTATCCACTTCCATGCATCGAGGGTATACTTTCGCGGATCGATCAGACTTTTTATATTTCCAGCGTTGACCTCAAGTTCGCATTCTAGCAGATTGAGTTGGACGAAGGCAGCAAAGCATACACCGCCTTTACTGTGCCAGGGCGCCCGCTCTATCAATTTGTCATGATGCCCTTCGGACTTTGTAATGCCGCTCAGCGACTATGCCGCCTGATGGACAGGGTAATCCCCACGCAGCACAGGTCGAACGTGTTCGTGTATCTTGACGATCTTTTGATTATCGCTCCGGACTTTGAGACGCACTTAAAATATTTAAGTCTGGTGGCACAAAGTCTGCGGGGGGTGAACTTGACGATCGAGCTTAAAAAAATCCAATTAGCGTGAGTTGACAGGGCCAAACTCAGAGTGACCAGAGAGACAACCGGTGGGGACTGCCGAGAAGATGACAGACAGAAAAAAAGAAAGAGGCGACAACACGTTTTCTTGGCGGGACTGCGACAAACGGAAATGGTGAAGTGTGGCCATAAGAGCAAAATTTAAATGCATGGTTATGCACAGGCGCACAGACCCCATATAACGAGTACTATAGTTATTAAAATTCGTAAGTGTGCAAATCGCATCACGATTAGCGTGAGTTGACAGGGCCAAATTCAGAGTGACCAGAGAGAGCCGGTGGGGACTGCCGAGGAGATGACAGGCAGAAAAAAAGAAAGAGGCGAAAACACGTTTTCTTGGCGGGACTGCGACAAACGGAAATGGTGAAGTGTGGCCATAAGAGCAAAATTTAAATGCGTGGTTATGCACAGGCGTGCGACCCCATATAACGAGTACTATCGATATTAAAATTTGGCGTAAGTGTGCAAGTGAAAATATCCGAATGTGTTGTATTTTGATCTTTGTTTCCAACAGGTGGCCAACAACTGGTCACGCCGAAAATTTATTTTGGAGGCCCTATTTTCTACTGTACTGAGGCCCAAAATTTTGGAGGCCCTATTTTGTACTGTACTGAGGTCCAAAAATTTGGAAGCGTTCATACGTCTACACCCAACCTGCATTTAAGAGAAGCGGCACTCATACATTATGTTATATTGAACCAACTTCATCTCTTCTCTCTGCGTCTTACAAAACCGACAAACTGAGTGAGTGCGTTCCAGTAAAAGCCGACGCCGCAACAGTCTGCCGCGGTCGCTGTCGCTCTAGAAGCCGAGTATCAGCCGCCCATATCGCGGTATTCTCGGCTATATAAATACATATATATATATTAGTGGCCTAAACTCGCCACCGCATATTGCTTAACTAGCCCAAGAGCCCGGGCACACCCAAAGAGAGATTTTCTGCGACCAATTGGGCCCAACGAGTAGCGCTTATAAGCCCAAATAATTGTTGCATGTTTGTCGTTTAGCTGTTTAACTATTAAGAAAATTGCCTATTTATCTGTTTATTTATATATTAATTTATCGTCCTATTTATTTAATTACCTTTTGCATATTTATTCCATTATTTATTGCGTTTTTATATATATATATATTTATTGATCTACTTATTAATTTACTTATTCAATTATTCATATCATTTACATTGTTAGGTACGGCATTCGGATTTTGCCAAATTTGCCTACATTGGCAGAAGTATCTGTCATATATTAACCGACCCCCCACCTCTTTTTACTTTTATTGGAGCTCCGATAGGGTAGGACAGGGATTGAGGGAACATTAAGCAACAGTATATTTGCACCGTGCCCTATTTACAGTGGCATTAATCAATTTTTTTTTCATAATTCATATTTGGCAAGATTTCACCCCTGCTCGATCCTTAAATCCATACAATCTAATTTTAAACGCTCGCCAAAGAATTAAGTTCTGCCATATCGGCAATAACTGTTGATAAAACATAAGGCAACAAAATGTTTGTTTATTAAAATTCAATTTGTGAGCGAAACAAAAATGATGTGTGAGTAAGCGTAACGGAGGGAAAATCACCGAGGCCATGGAATAAGTCGGCCGTGAGTTCTAATTTAAGGGCAATGGGGTTCGAATTTAAATAGCCATTGCAGGAAGGGCGGGTACGTTGTGGCCGATAACACCGGGCCTGCCAACTTATCCGATCAATTGTGTGTATGTAAGTACGTTTGTATGTAGTGTTGTGTATGTCGAATTGTTTTGGAATTTTGTACCGTCTAGGGGCAGGGTTGAGGTTACCCACCCCTGGGAATACTGAGCTAGCTGAGGTTGCCCCCCTCCCCGAAACCACAAGACGTGTTACAAATATTGCGCCCATATTGCGATTCATATTTTTTGTCATAGGCCTCAGGTGACTTGTCTGGTTGATATGGCACAAGACAATTGCACAGAGGGTAGTTTTGGATCGCGTCTAGATTGTCGATATGCCGGTACGTCACTCACGCTTTTGGAAGGCAGTGTAGTTTACTACTGGGCACGAGAGTGGAAGCGACGAATTTGACGACGATAAAGCTTAAATCAGGATAGGGATACATACACGGATAGGTGTCTGTCTTTTGTTATGTAGTGCGTGTGTTTCTCCTAATGTGGGTGTCGACGGAGGTACTCTGTTGCGATAGGGTGACCCATGGTTCAATTATTAAGTAGCCATGCGCAGCATCCTACCGATAGGTATCGAGACGGCAAACAAATTTGATACGAAACGTACAAATTGGAGAAATGCTAACTGGGGACCGTCAGCACAGCTGACGATCGGATCAGTTGGTCTCATTTAAATGTATGGTTGTTTTTGTTTGATCGGAACGGATTGGTAGAAGACGTAGGTTGGAACGACGTATTGGTATTGTGTTTAGTTATTTGTTATCTATTTATGCATTTAAGTAGGAAAATAGTTTTTTGTTAGCCGAGTTCAAATATAGTTAGTATTATGACCGAAAGGGAAAATACGGGGTATGTAGCCAGCCATTCCTATCCGCTGCGCTCAGGAACAGGTAATGTTGGGCAAGACGATTCTTGGGGAGAGGATGGAGTCACAGCCACAAGGGGCGTAGGATTGGCGAGAGCTCCAGCAAGGCCACCGGCGCCACCCCCTGGCGAGTTGAATCCATAACTCATAGTCTTTAATTTGCCGCCAGAAGATCGGAATGTTCCAGCAGAGCCGCGAGCCACTATAGACTCGGAAATAGCGTCAGTCATAAATGTCACTCTCTTCCAGGCCCATTAGACCTATAGACAGTCCATTGAAACAGGTATAGCGCAGGCATTCAGGGAGGAGATCAGGTTGGGGTTCCAGGAAATGATGAAGGCCATCAATTATATGGCCAGGCCCACTCCACCGCCTGGCAGTCGCAGCCAGTTTACTACTGAGACCGTCAGGGAGAATATAGGTTCAAGTCAGCCATCGGGCACGGCGCATCAGGGTGCTGTTCCGAAAAGACACCCTAGAGAGGTCGAATACCTGGAGTGGGCTGAGTGGAGGACAAGGGTGGGATTGGCGTAATCCAGGGCCGGATAGTAGGCTACGTGAAAACAGGAGAGCCGGAGAATTTAGACAAACGACAACTGGAGGGGATGATCGCAGAGACGGCAGCCACAGGCGACCAACTCCCAGACCACCCTCAGGCCCGCCTTGGGTCAAAGTAGACAAATGGGAAGTGTCCTTTGACGGGTCGAACGACCGGAGATCCGTTGAAGATTTTGTCTTCAAATTGGAGTACCTTCAGAGGCAATTCCAATATCCTTGGGACGAGGTCTTGATTAATTTTCACGTGCTGGTAACTGGGCTAGCCAGAGAGTGGTATTGGCTACATGTGAGGCAGCGGCCGGTGATTAATTGGGAAGTGTGGACGTGCAGCATACGGCACGGATCCAAGATATGCGGGGCAGGGCAAGCCGAATGTTAGCTTGCTTGAAGATTACCCTGCCGTCGAGGTCGAGGAGATAAAAATGAAGTCGGCAAGCCTGAGACCGGGGTGCTGGAACTGCGGCCAGCAGGGACACGATTGGAGGGATTGCCTAAACGATCAGCGTAGGATATTTTGCTATCGCTATGGATAAGCCCGAAAGCAAAAACAGTATCATTATCAGCATGAAAATAAAAACTTAAGGCAGCTACTCTACGAAGAAAGGATAAGGGCATATAGGTTAGCTAGGAATAGGATTTTTTAGGCACGGCAGTTAGATGGGATGCGATTAGTGAATAGAGAGGAGAAACTCGATTCGAGAGTATTTGCGGAGGTCAGTATCGAAGGCAAATGTATTGCTGGACTCTTGGACACTGGGGCCTCAGTCAATTTTTTGGGGCGTGGCTCTCGCGAGTTTTTAGCCGAGATCAGACAAGCCAAACGCTTCTAGAAAGTCGATCGTAGTGGAACCGAACGTAGTTGAGGAAATAGAGCATTACGTGGAGGAAAAAGATCAGGAATTAGAGGCGGAAGCTTAGGACCTGGGGAGCGAAGAGAAAAGTCGGCTGGACTCAGTAAAAGAAGGGTTTTTAGCTTTTGAGAAGGTTGGACTGGGGAAGCCGGCTGTAGAAACGCATAGGATAGAGCTGATCGAAGGGACGACACCGGTGAAAGACCGCCATTATCCGCTATCTCCTGCGATGCAGGAAGTTGTCTGGGGCGAGGTAGACAAGATGTTGGCCCTGGGAGTCATCGAAATCAGTGATAGTCCGTGGAGTAACCGCACTGCAATTGTGCGAAGGCCGGATAAAAATCGTTTCTGCTTAGATGCGCGCAAGCTCAACGCTGTTACCGTCAAAGACGCCTATCCACTTCCATGCATCGAGGGTATACTTTCGCGGATCGATCAGACTTTTTATATGTCCAGCGTTGACCTCAAGATCGCATTCTAGCAGATTGAGTTGGACGAAGGCAGCAAAGCATACACCGCCTTTACTGTGCCAGGGCGCCCGCTCTATCAATTTGTCATGATGCCCTTCGGACTTTGTAATGCCGCTCAGCGACTATGCCGCCTGATGGACAGGGTAATCCCCACGCAGCACTGGTCGAACGTGTTCGTGTATCTTGACGATCTTTTGATTATCGCTCCGGACTTTGAGACGCACTTAAAATATTTAAGTCTGGTGGCACAAAGTCTGCGGGGGGTGAACTTGACGATCGAGCTTAAAAAAATCCAATTAGCGTGAGTTGACAGGGCCAAACTCAGAGTGACCAGAGAGACAACCGGTGGGGACTGCCGAGGAGATGACAGACAGAAAAAAAGAAAGAGGCGACAACACGTTTTCTTGGCGGGACTGCGACAAACGGAAATGGTGAAGTGTGGCCATAAGAGCAAAATTTAAATGCATGGTTATGCACAGGCGCACAGACCCCATATAACGAGTACTATCGATATTAAAATTCGTAAGTGTGCAAATCGCATCACGATTAGCGTGAGTTGACAGGGCCAAGTTCAGAGTGACCAGAGAGACAACCGGTGGGGACTGCCGAGGAGATGACAGACAGAAAAAAAGAAAGAGGCGACAACACGTTTTCTTGGCGGGACTGCGACAAACGGAAATGGTGAAGTGTGGCCATAAGAGCAAAATTTAAATGCATGGTTATGCACAGGCGCACAGACCCCATATAACGAGTACTATAGTTATTAAAATTCGTAAGTGTGCAAATCGCATCACGATTAGCGTGAGTTGACAGGGCCAAATTCAGAGTGACCAGAGAGACAACCGGTGGGGACTGCCGAGGAGATGACAGACAGAAAAAAAGAAAGAGGCGACAACACGTTTTCTTGGCGAGACTGCGACAAACGGAAATGGTGAAGTGTGGCCATAAGAGCAATATTTAAATGCATGGGCACAGGCGCACAGACCCCATATAACGAGTACTATCGATATTAAAATTCGTATGTGTGCAAATCGCATCACGATTAGCGTGAGTTGACAGGGCCAAATTCAGAGTGACCAGAGAGAGCCGGTGGGGACTGCCGAGGAGATGACAGGCAGAAAAAAAGAAAGAGGCGAAAACACGTTTTCTTGGCGGGACTGCGACAAACGGAAATGGTGAAGTGTGGCCATAAGATAAAATTTGAATGCATGGTTATGCACAGGCGTGCGACCCCATATAACGAGTACTATCGATATTAAAATTTGGCGTAAGTGTGCAAGTGAAAATATCCGAATGTGTTGTATTTTGATCTTTGTTTCCAACAGGTGGCCAACAACTGGTCACGCCGAAAATTTAATTTTGGAGGCCCTATTTTCTACTGTACTGAGGCCCAAAATTTTGGAGGCCCTATTTTGTACTGTACTGAGGCCCAAAAATTTGGAAGCGTTCATACGTCTACACCCAACCTGCATTTAAGAGAAGCGGCACTCATACATTATGTTATATTGAACCAACTTCATCTCTTCTCTCTGCGTCTTACAAAACCGACAAACTGAGTGAGTGCGTTCCAGTAAAAGCCGACGCCGCAACAGTCTGCCGCGGTCGCTGTCGCTCTAGAAGCCGAGTATCAGCCGCCCATATCGCGGTATTCTCGGCTATATAAATACATATATATATATTAGTGGCCTAAACTCGCCACCGCATATTGCTTAACTAGCCCAAGAGCCCGGGCACACCCAAAGAGAGATTTTCTGCGACCAATTGGGCCCAACGAGTAGCGCTTATAAGCCCAAATAATTGTTGCATGTTTGTCGTTTAGCTGTTTAACTATTAAGAAAATTGCCTATTTATCTGTTTATTTATATATTAATTTATCGTCCTATTTATTTAATTACCTTTTGCATATTTATTCCATTATTTATTGCGTTTTTATATATATATATATTTATTGATCTACTTATTAATTTACTTATTCAATTATTCATATCATTTACATTGTTAGGTACGGCATTCGGATTTTGCCAAATTTGCCTACATTGGCAGAAGTATCTGTCATATATTAACCGACCCCCCACCTCTTTTTACTTTTATTGGAGCTCCGATAGGGTAGGACAGGGATTGAGGGAACATTAAGCAACAGTATATTTGCACCGTGCCCTATTTACAGTGGCATTAATCAATTTTTTTTTTCATAATTCATATTTGGCAAGATTTCACCCCTGCTCGATCCTTAAATCCATACAATCTAATTTTAAACGCTCGCCAAAGAATTAAGTTCTGCCATATCGGCAATAACTGTTGATAAAACATAAGGCAACAAAATGTTTGTTTATTAAAATTCAATTTGTGAGCGAAACAAAAATGATGTGTGAGTAAGCGTAACGGAGGGAAAATCACCGAGGCCATGGAATAAGTCGGCCGTGAGTTCTAATTTAAGGGCAATGGGGTTCGAATTTAAATAGCCATTGCAGGAAGGGCGGGTACGTTGTGGCCGATAACACCGGGCCTGCCAACTCGTCCGATCAATTGTGTGTATGTAAGTACGTTTGTATGTAGTGTTGTGTATGTCGAATTGTTTTGGAATTTTGTACCGTCTAGGGGCAGGGTTGAGGTTACCCACCCCTGGGAATACTGAGCTAGCTGAGGTTGCCCCCCTCCCCGAAACCACAAGACGTGTTACAAATATTGCGCCCATATTGCGATTCGTATTTTTTGTCATAGGCCTCAGGTGACTTGTCTGGTTGATATGGCACAAGACAATTGCACAGAGGGTAGTTTTGGATCGCGTCTAGATTGTCGATATGCCGGTACGTCACTCACGCTTTTGGAAGGCAGTGTAGTTTACTACTGGGCACGAGAGTGGAAGCGACGAATTTGACGACGATTAAGCTTAAATCAGGATAGGGATACATACACGGATAGGTGTCTGTCTTTTGTTATGTAGTGCGTGTGTTTCTCCTAATGTGGGTGTCGACGGAGGTACTCTGTTGCGATAGGGTGACCCATGGTTCAATTATTAAGTAGCCATGCGCAGCATCCTACCGATAGGTATCGAGACGGCAAACAAATTTGATACGAAACGTACAAATTGGAGAAATGCTAACTGGGGACCGTCAGCACAGCTGACGATCGGATCAGTTGGTCTCATTTAAATGTATGGTTGTTTTTGTTTGATCGGAACGGATTGGTAGAAGACGTAGGTTGGAACGACGTATTGGTATTGTGTTTAGTTATTTGTTATCTATTTATGCATTTAAGTAGGAAAATAGTTTTTTGTTAGCCGAGTTCAAATATAGTTAGTATTATGACCGAAAGGGAAAATACGGGGTATGTAGCCAGCCAATACTATCCGCTGCGCTCAGGAACAGGTAATGTTGGGCAAGACGATTCTTGGGGAGAGGATGGAGTCACAGCCACAAGGGGCGTAGGATTGGTGAGAGCTCCAGCAAGGCCACCGGCGCCACCCCCTGGCGAGTTGAATCCATAACTCATAGTCTTTAATTTGCCGCCAGAAGATCGGAATGTTCCAGCAGAGCCGCGAGCCACTATAGACTCGGAAATAGCGTCAGTCATAAATGTCACTCTCTTCCAGGCCCATGAGACCTATAGACAGTCCATTGAAACAGGTATAGCGCAGGCATTCAGGGAGGAGATCAGGTTGGGGTTCCAGGAAATGATGAAGGCCATCAATTATATGGCCAGGCCCACTCCACCGCCTGGCAGTCGCAGCCAGTTTACTACTGAGACCGTCAGGGAGAATATAGGTTCAAGTCAGCCATCGGGCACGGCGCATCAGGGTGCTGTTCCGAAAAGACACCCTAGAGAGGTCGAATACCTGGAGTGGGCTGAGTGGAGGACAAGGGTGGGATTGGCGTAATCCAGGGCCGGATAGTAGGCTACGTGAAAACAGGAGAGCCGGAGAATTTAGACAAACGACAACTGGAGGGGAAGATCGCAGAGACGGAAGCCACAGGCGACCAACTCCCAGACCACCCTCAGGTCCGTCTTGGGTCAAAGTAGACAAATGGGAAGTGTCCTTTGACGGGTCGAACGACCGGAGATCCGTTGAAGATTTTGTCTTCAAATTGGAGTACCTTCAGAGGCAATTCCAATATCCTTGGGACGAGGTCTTGAGGAATTTTCACGTGCTGGTAACTGGGCTAGCCAGAGAGTGGTATTGGCTACATGTGAGGCAGCGGCCGGTGATTAATTGGGAAGTGTGGACGTGCAGCATACGGCACGGATCCAAGATATGCGGGGCAGGGCAAGCCGAATGTTAGCTTGCTTGAAGATTACCCTGCCGTCGAGGTCGAGGAGATAAAAATGAAGTCGGCAAGCCTGAGACCGGGGTGCTGGAACTGCGGCCAGCAGGGACACGATTGGAGGGATTGCCTAAACGATCAGCGTAGGATATTTTGCTATCGCTATGGATAAGCCCGAAAGCAAAAACAGTATCATTATCAGCATGAAAATAAAAACTTAAGGCAGCTACTCTACGAAGAAAGGATAAGGGCATATAGGTTAGCTAGGAATAGGATTTTTTAGGCACGGCAGTTAGATGGGATGCGATTAGTGAATAGAGAGGAGAAACTCGATTCGAGAGTATTTGCGGAGGTCAGTATCGAAGGCAAATGTATTGCTGGACTCTTGGACACTGGGGCCTCAGTCAATTTTTTGGGGCGTGGCTCTCGCGAGTTTTTAGCCGAGATCAGACAAGCCAAACGCTTCTAGAAAGTCGATCGTAGTGGAACCGAACGTAGTTGAGGAAATAGAGCATTACGTGGAGGAAAAAGATCAGGAATTAGAGGCGGAAGCTTAGGACCTGGGGAGCGAAGAGAAAAGTCGGCTGGACTCAGTAAAAGAAGGGTTTTTAGCTTTTGAGAAGGTTGGACTGGGGAAGCCGGCTGTAGAAACGCATAGGATAGAGCTGATCGAAGGGACGACACCGGTGAAAGACCGCCATTATCCGCTATCTCCTGCGATGCAGGAAGTTGTCTGGGGCGAGGTAGACAAGATGTTGGCCCTGGGAGTCATCGAAATCAGTGATAGTCCGTGGAGTAACCGCACTGCAATTGTGCGAAGGCCGGATAAAAATCGTTTCTGCTTAGATGCGCGCAAGCTCAACGCTGTTACCGTCAAAGACGCCTATCCACTTCCATGCATCGAGGGTATACTTTCGCGGATCGATCAGACTTTTTATATGTCCAGCGTTGACCTCAAGATCGCATTCTAGCAGATTGAGTTGGACGAAGGCAGCAAAGCATACACCGCCTTTACTGTGCCAGGGCGCCCGCTCTATCAATTTGTCATGATGCCCTTCGGACTTTGTAATGCCGCTCAGCGACTATGCCGCCTGATGGACAGGGTAATCCCCACGCAGCACTGGTCGAACGTGTTCGTGTATCTTGACGATCTTTTGATTATCGCTCCGGACTTTGAGACGCACTTAAAATATTTAAGTCTGGTGGCACAAAGTCTGCGGGGGGTGAACTTGACGATCGAGCTTAAAAAAATCCAATTAGCGTGAGTTGACAGGGCCAAACTCAGAGTGACCAGAGAGACAACCGGTGGGGACTGCCGAGGAGATGACAGACAGAAAAAAAGAAAGAGGCGACAACACGTTTTCTTGGCGGGACTGCGACAAACGGAAATGGTGAAGTGTGGCCATAAGAGCAAAATTTAAATGCATGGTTATGCACAGGCGCACAGACCCCATATAACGAGTACTATCGATATTAAAATTCGTAAGTGTGCAAATCGCATCACGATTAGCGTGAGTTGACAGGGCCAAGTTCAGAGTGACCAGAGAGAGCCGGTGGGGACTGCCGAGGAGATGACAGGCAGAAAAAAAGAAAGAGGCGAAAACACGTTTTCTTGGCGGGACTGCGACAAACGGAAATGGTGAAGTGTGGCCATAAGAGCAAAATTTAAATGCGTGGTTATGCACAGGCGTGTCGACCCCATATAATGAGTACGATCGATATTAAAATTTGGCGTAAGTGTGCAAGTGAAAATATCCGAATGTGTTGTATTTTGATCTTTGTTTCCAACAGGTGGTCAACAACTGGTCACGCCGCAAATTTAATTTTGGAGGCCCTATTTTCTACTGTACTGAGGCCCAAAATTTTGGAGGCCCTATTTTGTACTGTACTGAGGCCCAAAAATTTGGAAGCGTTCATACGTCTACACCCAACCTGCATTTAAGAGAAGCGGCACTCATACATTATGTTATATTGAACCAACTTCATCTCTTCTCTCTGCGTCTTACAAAACCGACAAACAGAGTGAGTGCGTTCCAGTAAAAGCCGACGCCGCAACAGTCTGCCGCGGTCGCTGTCGCTCTAGAAGCCGAGTATCAGCCGCCCATATCGCGGTATTCTCGGCTATATAAATACATATACATATATTAGTGGCCTGAACTCGCCACCGCATATTGCTTAACTAGCCCAAGAGCCCGGGCACACCCAAAGAGAGATTTTCTGCGACCAATTGGGCCCAACGAGTAGCGCTTATAAGCCCAAATAATTGTTGCATGTTTGTCGTTTAGCTGTTTAACTATTAAGAAAATTGCCTATTTATCTGTATATTTATATATTAATTTATCGTCCTATTTATTTAATTACCTTTTGCATATTTATTCCATTATTTATTGCGTTTTTATATATATATATATTTATTGATCTACTTATTAATTTACTTATTCAATTATTCATATCATTTACATTGTTAGGTACGGCATTCGGATTTTGCCAAATTTGCCTACATTGGCAGAAGTATCTGTCATATATTAACCGACCCCCCACCTCTTTTTACTTTTATTGGAGCTCCGATAGGGTAGGACAGGGATTGAGGGAACATTAAGCAACAGTATATTTGCACCGTGCCCTATTTACAGTGGCATTAATCAATTTTTTTTTCATAATTCATATTTGGCAAGATTTCACCCCTGCTCGATCCTTAAATCCATACAATCTAATTTTAAACGCTCGCCAAAGAATTAAGTTCTGCCATATCGGCAATAACTGTTGATAAAATATAAGGCAACAAAATGTTTGTTTATTAAAATTCAATTTGTGAGCGAAACAAAAATGATGTGTGAGTAAGCGTAAGGGAGGGAAAATCCCCGAGGCCATGGAATAAGTCGGCCGTGAGTTCTAATTTAAGGGCAATGGGGTTCGAATTTAAATAGCCATTGCAGGAAGGGCGGGTACGTTGTGGCCGATAACACCGGGCCTGCCAACTCGTCCGATCAATTGTGTGTATGTAAGTACGTTTGTATGTAGTGTTGTGTATGTCGAATTGTTTTGGAATTTTGTACCGTCTAGGGGCAGGGTTGAGGTTACCCACCCCTGGGAATACTGAGCTAGCTGAGGTTGCCCCCCTCCCCGAAACCACAAGACGTGTTACAAATATTGCGCCCATATTGCGATTCGTATTTTTTGTCATAGGCCTCAGGTGACTTGTCTGGTTGATATGGCACAAGACAATTGCACAGAGGGTAGTTTTGGATCGCGTCTAGATTGTCGATATGCCGGTACGTCACTCACGCTTTTGGAAGGCAGTGTAGTTTACTACTGGGCACGAGAGTGGAAGCGACGAATTTGACGACGATTAAGCTTAAATCAGGATAGGGATACATACACGGATAGGTGTCTGTCTTTTGTTATGTAGTGCGTGTGTTTCTCCTAATGTGGGTGTCGACGGAGGTACTCTGTTGCGATAGGGTGACCCATGGTTCAATTATTAAGTAGCCATGCGCAGCATCCTACCGATAGGTATCGAGACGGCAAACAAATTTGATACGAAACGTACAAATTGGAGAAATGCTAACTGGGGACCGTCAGCACAGCTGACGATCGGATCAGTTGGTCTCATTTAAATGTATGGTTGTTTTTGTTTGATCGGAACGGATTGGTAGAAGACGTAGGTTGGAACGACGTATTGGTATTGTGTTTAGTTATTTGTTATCTATTTATGCATTTAAGTAGGAAAATAGTTTTTTGTTAGCCGAGTTCAAATATAGTTAGTATTATGACCGAAAGGGAAAATACGGGGTATGTAGCCAGCCAATACTATCCGCTGCGCTCAGGAACAGGTAATGTTGGGCAAGACGATTCTTGGGGAGAGGATGGAGTCACAGCCACAAGGGGCGTAGGATTGGTGAGAGCTCCAGCAAGGCCACCGGCGCCACCCCCTGGCGAGTTGAATCCATAACTCATAGTCTTTAATTTGCCGCCAGAAGATCGGAATGTTCCAGCAGAGCCGCGAGCCACTATAGACTCGGAAATAGCGTCAGCCATAAATGTCACTCTCTTCCAGGCCCATGAGACCTATAGACAGTCCATTGAAACAGGTATAGCGCAGGCATTCAGGGAGGAGATCAGGTTGGGGTTCCAGGAAATGATGAAGGCCATCAATTATATGGCCAGGCCCACTCCACCGCCTGGCAGTCGCAGCCAGTTTACTACTGAGACCGTCAGGGAGAATATAGGTTCAAGTCAGCCATCGGGCACGGCGCATCAGGGTGCTGTTCCGAAAAGACACCCTAGAGAGGTCGAATACCTGGAGTGGGCTGAGTGGAGGACAAGGGTGGGATTGGCGTAATCCAGGGCCGGATAGTAGGCTACGTGAAAACAGGAGAGCCGGAGAATTTAGACAAACGACAACTGGAGGGGAAGATCGCAGAGACGGAAGCCACAGGCGACCAACTCCCAGACCACCCTCAGGTCCGTCTTGGGTCAAAGTAGACAAATGGGAAGTGTCCTTTGACGGGTCGAACGACCGGAGATCCGTTGAAGATTTTGTCTTCAAATTGGAGTACCCTCAGAGGCAATTCCAATATCCTTGGGACGAGGTCTTGAGGAATTTTCACGTGCTGGTAACTGGGCTAGCCAGAGAGTGGTATTGGCTACATGTGAGGCAGCGGCCGGTGATTAATTGGGACGTGCGGACGTGCAGCATACGGCACGGATCCAAGATATGCGGGGCAGGGCAAGCCGAATGTTAGCTTGCTTGAAGATTACCCTGCCGACGAGCCGAGGGCCGAACCGGAGGTCGACAAGATAAAAATGAAGTCGGCAAGCCTGAGACCGGGGTGCTGGAACTGCGGCCAGCAGGGACACGATTGGAGGGATTGCCTAAACGATCAGCGTAGGATATTTTGCTATCGCTATGGATAAGCCCGAAAGCAAAAACAGTATCATTATCAGGATGAAAATAAAAACTTAAGGCAGCTACTCTACGAAGAAAGGATAAGGGCATATAGGTTAGCTAGGAATAGGATTTTTTAGGCACGGCAGTTGGACAGGATGCGATTAGTGAATAGAGAGGAGAAACTCGATTCGAGAGTATTTGCGGAGGTCAGCATCGAAGGCAAATGTATTGCTGGACTCTTGGACACTGGGGCCTCAGTCAATTTCTTGGGGCGTGGCTCTCGCGAGTTTTTAGCCGAGATCAGACAAGCCAAACGCTTCTAGAAAGTCGATCGTAGTGGAACCGAAAAGAGGAAAAAGTGGAACGGAAAAAGAGCATTACGTGGAGGAAAAAGATCTGGAATTAGAGGCGGAAGCTTAGGACTTGGGGAGCGAAGAGAAAAGTCGGCTGGACTCAGCAAAAGAAGGGTTTTTAGCTGTTGAGAAGGTTGGACTGGGGAAGCCGGCTATAGAAACGCATAGGATAGAGCTGATCGAAGGGACGACACCGATGAAGACCGCCATTATCCGCTATCTCCTGCGATGCAGGAAGTTGTCTGGGGCGAGGTAGACAAGATGTTGGCCCTAGGAGTCATCGAAATCAGTGATAGTCCGTGGAGTAACCGCACTGCAATTGTGCGAAGGCCGGATAAAAATCGTTTCTGCTTAAATGCGCGCAAGCTCAACGCTGTTACCGTCAGAGACGCCTATCCACTTCCATGCATCGAGGGTATACTTTCGCGGATCGATCAGACTTTTTATATGTCCAGCGTTGACCTCAAGATCGCATTCTAGCAGATTGAGTTGGAGGAAGGCAGCAAAGCATACACCGCCTTTACTGTGCCAGGGCGCCCGCTCTATCAATTTGTCATGATGCCCTTCGGACTTTGTAATGCCGCTCAGCGACTATGCCGCCTGATGGACAGGGTAATCCCCACGCAGCACAGGTCGAACATGTTCGTTTATCTTGACGATCTTTTGATTATCGCTCCGGACTTTGAGACGCACTTAAAATATTTAAGTCTGGTGGCACAAAGTCTGCGGGAGGTGAACTTGACGATCGAGCTAAAAAAAATCCAATTAACGTGAGTTGACAGGGCCAAATTCAGAGTGACCAGAGAGACAACCGGTGGGGACTGCCGAGGAGATGACAGACAGAAAAAAAGAAAGAGGCGACAACACGTTTTCTTGGCGAGACTGCGACAAACGGAAATGGTGAAGTGTGGCCATAAGAGCAATATTTAAATGCATGGGCACAGGCGCACAGACCCCATATAACGAGTACTATCGATATTAAAATTCGTATGTGTGCAAATCGCATCACGATTAGCGTGAGTTGACAGGGCCAAATTCAGAGTGACCAGAGAGAGCCGGTGGGGACTGCCGAGGAGATGACAGGCAGAAAAAAAGAAAGAGGCGAAAACACGTTTTCTTGGCGGGACTGCGACAAACGGAAATGGTGAAGTGTGGCCATAAGATAAAATTTGAATGCATGGTTATGCACAGGCGCACAGACCCCATATAACGAGTACTATCGATATTAAAATTTGGCGTAAGTGTGCAAGTGAAAATGTCCGAATGTGTTGTATTTTTATCTTTGTTTCCAACAGGTGGAAGCGTTCATCTACATACGTCTACACCCAGCCTGCATTTCAAAGAAGCGGCACACATACATTATGTTAATTGGAACCAACTTCATCTCATCTCTCAGCGTCTTACAAAACCGACAAACTGAGTGAGTGCGTTCCAGTAAAAGCCGACGCCGCAACAGTCTGCCGCGGTCCCTGTCGCTCTAGAAGCCGAGTATCAGCATATTGCTTAACTAGCCCAAGAGCCCGGGTACACCCAAAGAGAGATTTTCTGCGACCAATTGGGCCGAACGAGCAGCGCTTATAAGCCCAAATAATTGTTGCATGTTTGTCGCTTAGCTGTTTATTAAGAAAATTGCCTATTTATCTGTCTATTGATATATTAATTTATCGTCCTATTTATTTAATTACCTTTTGCATATTTATTCCATTTTTTATTGCGTATTTTTGTATATATATATTTATTGATCTATTTATTAATTTACTTATTCAATTATTCATATCATTTACATTGTTAAATCTGGCATTCGGATTTTGCCAAATTTGCCTACATTGGCTTATATATATTATCAAATTCTGGCCACCGGTGCGAGGCAGAAGTGTCTGTCATATATTAACCGACTCCCCACCTCCTTTTACTTTTATTGGAGCTCCGATAGGGTAGGACAGGGATTGAGGGAACATTAAGCAACAGTATATTTGCACCGTGCCCTATTTACAGTGGCATAAATAAATTTTTTTTTAAGTTCATATTTGGCAAGATTTTGCTCCTGCTCGATCCTTTAATCCATAAGATTTAATTTTAAACGCCCGCCAAAGAGTTTAGTTCTGCCATATAGCGGCAATAACTGTTGATAAAACATAAGGCAACAAAATTTTGTTTATTAAAATTCAATTTGTGAGCGAAACAAAAATGATGCGTGAGTAAGCGTAAGGGAGGGAAAATCACCGAGGCCATGGAACAAGTCGGCCGTCAGTTCTAATTTAACATAACACCGGGCCTGCCATCTCGTCCGATCATTTGTGTGTAGGTAAGTACGTTCAAATGTAGTGTTGTGTAGGTCGAATTGTTTTGGAATTTTGTATCGCCTGTGGGCAGGGTTGAAGTTACCCACCCCTGGGAATACTGAGCTAGCTGAGGTTGCTAATATATTGTAAAATTTATAGTTCTATATTCACTTATTTTTCTTTATTAATTTCGCAATGCAACCGACGCGCTCAAGTTCAATCCAAAAAGGGGCCAAGAATCGAAGCTGGTTGTATCGATATTGTCCATTCAATAACAACCATTAACATTTTTATATCTATACATACATCGCTTATAATTATTTACAGTGTTGCTTCTTATATTAATTAAGTATTTAATTGGATCTATACAATATATAATAAACATTGTAAAATATACACCAGAGAAAATTGTTGCGACTTGAATTATATTTAAATTTCAAACTTAATTGACAGAATTGAAATGAGTTGCAGCTCTGTGGATCTGAGCCCATGATCAGGGCTGCCACCTTTCTTTAACACTTTCTGTTACTTATCGATAATAAACGCTAAGCTTACTATTTACTTTTAATACAAATTTGAACGAAATAAATTTGTGGAATTGTGGGCGGTTCTATTAACGTGTGGATAACCCGCGTGCTTGGAACGCAACATTTTTATTAAACATAAAAAGACACAAGATAATTTAAAGGGATTGTGCAATTATCTTAGTATGTACATATATTAGCTTGACTTTTAGTACATACAGACTTGGAGACATATAGTTGTCTCGCTCAGACACAAGAAGATCACTGAAGCGGAATGAATCCGCGCGACGGCAAAAAGTTGCAAATTATTTATACATCTACGCCATTTGCAAAAAATAAGATGAGCAATGATCCAAAAGGGGAGGATCTACCGATTCCAGTATCTATGCAAAGTATTATGCATAAAATTTTGGAAATTATAAATTCTCAAGCAGCAGAGCTCAGAGAATTAAAAGAGGTAGTGAATTAAAGGTGGTCAGTGAGTCAGTCCTTGTCGTGACAAGGATTCCGACAAAGACGACGCACATGGTTCCCGTGCCCCACTGTGTGGTACTGGCGGATTTAGCGCGGGCAGCGCACATGTACAGAGTTGCACGCTTGGAACGGACATTGGTCTGGTGTTAACAAGCGGCGCTCCTGGATATAGCGTAACCTACCGAGGTACCGCGTCGACGTCTGGTGCAGCACAAGGCGGCACATATGGTTCCCGTGCGCCACTGGGTGGCACTGGCGGCGCTTAATTGGCGGCGCTTAATCATGGAGGTGCACACGAGGCGAGCGTTACAGATACTTGCGGTCTGAAGACTTCCGAGGCAGACTGGAAGACGGCAGGAGGCCTCACCTTTAATACTTAATCCATTCAGGGTGAGTCTGAATTTGGTGCCACGGGGCTGCAGAGTTGTAACGCATATGGTAGACCTTATTATAATGGGATAGGAAATAATAATGTAAACAATATGAATAGATATTGGGGTGCAAGTATAATTATTGACTTCCCTTTATTCAATGGCCAAGCTGAGGATTGGATCATCTTTAGCAGTATGTAAAGATAAAGCCTTTGGTTATACTAACCTAGAAAATTTGTTGAGGTTGCATTAGAGCTTCACATTATTAGCAGCCTCGAGTTCAAATATGGACATTCCGAATTGCTAATACGAAGCCAATTCGAAAATATAGCAGGAAAATCGCAAATAGCGGAAAACAGCTTAGAGAAAATTGTGCCTTTTGCCTCTAAAGTCTCAAATTTGGTTATTTTCCTGGAAACCCAATACCCAGATCTAAAGGATTTTGCTAACTGGATTAAACCTATGTCTATGGACATTATATGGGCATCGCTAGTAACTGCATCGAGTAAACAACAAAGTAAAGACGATCAACGTAGCCGTCAAAAGACACTGATGTAAACCAGTTGCTCCAGAAGCAAAGCCACAAGACATCTATCTTGTTCGTTGCAAAGGAAACCACAAGCTGGACCAGTGCGAGTTATTCGCAAAGACAAACATCGAGGATAGATGGTCATTGGTTAGAAAATCATACTTGTGTTATGGATGTATGCGTCATGGACATGATTTGAATTCTTGCAAAGGAAAGCGAGAGTGTGTGTCAATCGTGGCATCATGGATCGGCAGTCACACCAAAGACGTCGCATCAATGAGATGCCAAATTAGAGCCCGTGCAGCAGACAGCAACAATAGATGGTTGCGTCTAGTATGCAATACATTCCTAGCATGAAACTACCATTACAGTCTTTTAATGCTGACACTGTAAGCGCAAAGTACAAAAGAATGAAACAGCTGCCTATTAAAGGATATGCAAATGCGGAACCGATGCTTCTAATTGGAATAGACAATTGCCATTTGACAAAAACTTTCAAGAGCATCTGTTTGGGTAGCGACTTGGTTGCATCTAAGACACCGTTATAAGGTTTTCACACCGGACTTAACAGAGTCTGTTAAAGTCGCAACTGAAAAACTTGTTTACACCAGCCGCTACCGCAACTGCTGTTAGTGAACAGCTGATCGATTTTAACGACTCAAATTCTAAGTAATATTAAAGTGAAAGATCAAATCGTAGACTTGCTTTCTGCCGTCCGACATTGAGGATGACGAGGCCCTTGTTGTGAGGATGCACCTTTCTCAGCTGCATCTTGGCACATCAATGTCAAACACTTGTATTGCGTCGTTGTTAGCTAATGCTGGTAGAGAGGTTTAGCAATTTGTGAGTAAATAAAACAACATACTTATGCTATCATAATAACTCGTATATTTAAAGGAACGCTTTGGTCAGTTCTGGGAGAAGATAACTTTTGAATGGACAGGAATGCTGCGAATGCTTATATACATATATAAACATACAGATATATACATATACAAGAGGAGATCCTCTTTGTAACTGTTTTGCTTTCCGGTTGGGCAGAGGCGCAACTTGCTTCCATGTCTGGTGACAGCAGATCGTCAGCCATGTCGTCATCCACATACAAACTGCATCCGTCTGCAATTTAAATATAAGTTATATTAAATGCAACAATATAAACATTTTTAAGAAATAATAAAACAACTAACCTGTCAATCTTCACTTTTACTTCAGTTGGCAACACCTCTGTGTCTCCGAACTGGTTGCCGAAGTCATCGCTTTGATCTTTGCGTGTCCATTTCGCGCTCAATAAAAAGTCATCCGTTGCTCATTTCAAACCAATAAAAAGCACAAAAAAAATACCTATATACTAGAACTGCTATATGAATCAACACAGCCACATCGATCGTTAAAGTCCGCCAAATCGAAGATGATCTTAACAATGTCGTGCATAAGCTAATTGCCGATTATTGAAATGAAATGAATATAAAAATGAATCGCGTGGACAAGGATATTCTTAATGGCATGAAACGGCCAAACAAAAGGCAACTGCTTAGTTTGGTAATGTCCGTCTATGATCCGTTTGGCATGCTTGCCGATCTTATGATATATGGCAAAATACTGGTGCAAGATGTATGGCGTAGACGCACATGTTGGAACGATACAATACAGACAGTTAGAGAAGGTAAAGTATTTCAAAATGGCACGATGTTACTCATTAAGTTTCTGTTGCCACAGACAAATATAGAGCTTCACGTTTTCGGCTATGCAAGCGATCAAGCGTTTACAGCAGTAGCGTACTGGCGCATCGTTACTGGAAGTAAAATAGAGATATCGTTTGTTGCTGGCAATACTAAATGAGCACCACTGAAGCTGTTGTCAGTGCCGAGGTTAGAATTGCAAGCAGCTGTTTTAGGCACTCAGGACATCAGTATTGGAAAGTCACAGCATAAAAGTAAAGCGGTCAGTAATACGGTCTGACTCGCGAACAGTGATCTCATGGATTTGTTCTGACCAACGACAATACAAGCAATTTGTAGCGCATCGTATAAGAGAGATTCTAGAGACAACAAATGAAAATGACTGGCGCTGGGTGCCAACACAGCAAAATCCGGCGGACAAGGCTAGTAAAACAAGCAAAGGCAATTACGAGCCGCAGAAAATATGAACAAGAGTACCAAATTTTCTAATGAAATCAGAAACACTATGGACTTGTCAAGAAAAACTGACACCTTCTATAGGCGACTCAGTGGAGAGGTGCAAAATCAATTGTAAAATAAACCATTTGAATGTTTGTTCACGTTTTGCGGCACAACATCAAATTAAAGTCAGCTGTTCGTGTCCAATTTCAAACAGAATAAATGTTTGACGAAATCAAAATCCACTCCGTCAACGGATCTCAATTTTTTTAAAGTGAATCAAAATCAGTTGACGCAATCTGTAAATACAGTTATTCACAAAGAAACAGCCCAATTCATTTAAACTAATTATTGTCCGCATTATGATGTATGTATGAATGTTTAATTTAAGATTTTAGAGTATATAGACTAAACAAGGAATATCTTGTAAAAACGAACTATCCCAGATATGCTTTTTACTTTTAACTTAACAACAGAAACGCCACGGTTCAAATAATACATAAAACATACCTTATACCGCATATTCTATAGTTTGGAAACTGTGGGGTGTCAATTTTAGCGGATTTTAGCGTTTTCCCGCCAAACTAGCGGGTTTTTACAAAAGTCGTAGATTCTTGGTTCATGATAAGGAACAAGCCCACAAAGTTCAATAAAGCCATCTAAAAGCTATCATACGCAAAAATATATACCGAAATGAACATCAACTCCTCTAGTTTAAACGATACCTTTCCATTGGTATATCACTCGATCTGATCGGTCTTTCATAGCAAAACTGCAAAAGTTCGCGTATACATTGCTAGCCGCTTTTGCACACTACGTTGAGCTTCGCCCCTTGCGCAGGCTACCGCAGTGATTTAATTTTTTTAATAATAATATCTTATTTATACGGTGCAATACTTAGGGTAGAGACTGTATTGTGACATGAGTGCGATTTCATTTATTCAACGTAATATTTATTGTAGTGAATGCATGGCAATAAGGGTGCGTTTCTATTTAAAAATGAAAGTAATCACAAAAAAAAATCTTTTAAGGCTTCGGTATTTTTAAATTTATTAATTTTTTATTTTATTTTATTTTTTGGATAACCATTTTATCAATTATAACAAGTAAGTTGGCTCTAGTCGGGAGTGCCCGACTAGGAGATACCCTGAACCCAGCGGCCAGCTGTCGTTTCATGCAAATTAACACAAACAATTCACAGTGTCGCAAGAGCGGATGTGTGCGCTACAAAGTAGCAACGATGCAACATAACGATCGACGAAATCTGAGGCCAGCATGTACGCACCAAGTGCCCAGGCTAAGAACGGTCACAAGACGCCAAGTCAGCATTCTGTCAATGTCGCTGCCCCAGACCATGGGCTACGTGGGATAGTTTTAAGTTATGATAAGTTTAGTTTATATAAAGCGCTAAACAAGCATAGTTGCTCAACAATGAAAAAATATAACTCAACAGTTTCGTTAGTTGGCGCCCAACAAAGTCGAAACCCGCACTTTATTCAACGCAGAAAAAAAAAACCAAAAATAAAAATAAAATTTT
The DNA here is from genome assembly GCA_035041545.1 of Drosophila colorata. Lineage (NCBI taxonomy): Eukaryota > Metazoa > Arthropoda > Insecta > Diptera > Drosophilidae > Drosophila > Drosophila colorata. The sequence continues at coordinate 313,775 of JAWNLD010000673.1, forward strand.
TCAAAGAAAAATCGCTCGCTAACGCTACGACAAAACAAAAAAAAACAAAAAAACAAAACAATAAAAACCCCAACGCTTGGGTCAAAACCCTAGCCGTTGAGCGAGTAAATTGAATTTAAAAAATTCAAAAATGCAATGCTGAAAAGAATTTAACACGCTAACAAGCTAACACAGATTGCGAAATTTGACGACCTCTGCGACCGTCTATTGCCATTGCTGGCAAATTTTAACAACAAAATGTTCATGTAAGTGAAACGTTCATTCATATTATCATATTAAATGTGAAAACAAACAATTGTTATCCAGGGTGATTATTTTAAAACAATAAGTTGCGAAAATCTGATACTGTTGTTTTTGTTTAAATTGTCAAGTTAATCAAATCTATGGAAAAAACATACGCGAAAGTTCCGTTGTCCTTACTTAAGAATTAATGTATAGAAATAGAGCTAGTACAGATAGTGCTAGTGATGGGGAATTGTTACCGAGTTACAAGGAAAATTTATCGACAAATCAAAAACAGCAAACAGTGAACAATATGAAATGCCGTAAATGGGGCACTACTGCATCAAGAGAAAAATTTTAAAAAATTGTAAGAGCATTAAAAGAGTAAATGCATAGCGAGAGAACACAAAATGCACAAGAGTGCACGAACGAACCAATCAAAATTTTAGGTGAGGTTATTTGTAATGAACCCTTAGACATTGTAAAGTCTATACCACAATTTGATGGCAGCCAAGAAAATTACGTCTCTTGGCGACAGGACTTAAAAAGTCCCTCAACAGGCAGTGTTTCCCGCTCTACCGCGATATCCGCCCTGGCGTTGGCCCAAGAGGCAAAGGTAAGCAATGACAGGTATATGTTCGCAGCGAATTATGCCAGACATATTGAGGACAATAGCGCGAAGAGAATTAGCACCCAAAGACAACAGAACCAAGGCCCGGAGCCGATGGACGTAGACTATTCGTCTCGCTTAAGTCAACAAACAAATCATAGAGGAACCCAGGGTTCACAAGACCAGTCCATACGAAGCCATCAGAAGGTTAACCACACAACTCAAGAGCAGCATAATGATAAAAATTATGAGACCAGGGCTCAGTCTGAGGTTGCAGCGGTCGACGAAGATTTGTCCGATGCAGAATCTTGTAATTTTTTAGGGGAAAGTTCCTGCAGACGAGCACGGTTCGGAACCAATTTTTTTACGAAGTGTCCAAATATGAACTTCAAAAACAGATTTTAACAAAATTATCAAACAAAGGTCAAAGGCCTTCGCGAATCCAAACGAGTCCCTGCCTTATAAAGTTAATACGATAGCTACCATACGAACTGATAGAGAGCCCGTCTATTCAAAACTTTACCTTTACCCAATGGGCGTTGCAGATTTTGTCAAGGTTAAACAAATTCTGGCAGATGGCACAATATGGCCATCCAGATCCCTTTATAATAACCCAACAAAGTCGACAAAAAAGGTGGCGACGAGTTAGGACACAAGAAGAAAAGACTGGTAATAGATTTTCGAAAACTAAACCAGCAGACTATCGACAAATATCCTTCTATTACAACAATACTTTCAAACATACATCACGACTCTGGACTTCAAATCAGGTTTCCACCAAATAGAACTGGTGGAGAAAGACCGAGAAAAGACAGCTTTTTCGGTAAACAATGGAAACTATCAATTTTGCAGACTTCTTTTTTGTCTTAAAAACGCCCCCAGCATATTCCAACGGGCAATTGATGATGTCCTGCGTTAACAAATCGGGAAAACTTGTTATGTTTACGTCGACGTAGTCATAATATTTTCCGCGAGTAAAGAGGACCATGCTGGGGACATTGACAAAGTCCTTAAAACATTGTATGAAGCAGGCATGACAATGTCTTAAGAAAAATACAAATTTCTCAAAAAAATCGTGGAGTACTTGGAATTCGTCGTGTCAACGGGCGGAATCACTACTTCACCTGAAAAGGCGTGGGCCATAAAAGATTTTCAGCCCCCTTCTACATTGTTTAATCTCAGATCATTTTTGGGATTATCAAGCTACTACAGATGTTTCATAAAGGGATTCGCTACGATCGCAAGACCTTTAACAGACATTTTAAAGGGTGAGAATGGCAAAATAGGTGCCAACCACACAAAAAAAATGTTAAGCTCGACTTGACAACAGAGCATCTAAAAGCTTTTGAAAAATTCAAAAACGTACTACAGTCAGAGGACTTCATGCTTGCGTACCCTGATTTTAGCCAACACCTTTGACTTAACTACAGACGCTTTGCGGCACCACCAACCTTTAACAAGTACTATGTCCGATAAAAACCCTAACCCCAGGTTAAAAAGATGGAAAGCGTTTGTGATGAACACAACGCACATGTTTTTTATAAGCCAGGAAAGTAAAATTACATTGATGATGCTCTATCATGACAACATGCTAAGGCCAGATTCAGATGTTACCACTATTCATAGTGAGGAATCCCTCACATATACGATAGAAACAACAGACAAACCGGTCAACTCTTTTAGGAATCAAATTGTAATTCAGCAATCAGACTTCCCATCTTTAAAAACTCTCATACTCTTTAAAAATAAAAATCGACACATTGTTCGATTTTCAGACCACGAGTCTCTTTTACAAACATTACAAGATACAGTTAAAGCAGATGTCGTAAATGCGATATTCTGCAAACTTCCAATATTGGCTTCCATACAACATAAATTAGTTGAATCATTTCCATCAACCACATTTAGGCACACCAAATTGCAGGAGATATTACCAATAAAACTGAGTAGAGAGAGATCATGAGACCTTATTCTACTCTCAACTATAGAATGCAATAGAACAATCCATTCGGCCATAAATAAAAAACCAATTGAAGTCTTCCATGCAACCCCAACAGAATTTGAACACATATCAGAGACAAAATTTAAAAAGCTCAGGAAGTTAAGGCAAACAAACTTGGACAGAAGTAACAGAGAATTTCAGGCTGGGGACAAAGTTTGGTTAAAAACAAACAAACGACATAGAAACCAATTGACACCGATATGCTCAGAAGAGGTTGTAGGGGCAGATCTGGACACAACAGTTCTTATTAGAGGGAGGGTGGTCCACAAGGACAGCATTAAGTAAACAACACACATTTTTTCCATACTAATTCCAAAAAAAGTGTGATTTTATATTTTAGGTTAAGGCATATATTACCCACAATACTTCTGATGACCTTTATCTTTGTTATTGACACCTTTAAATTTAACGATTACTCACACTCGACCTACATACCCATAATAGATGATGACGTGACAATCTGAGACGAATACAGTTACTTAGGACATACAACTAACGTGACATCATACAAAATCTACGCCGACGAGACCAGAAATACTATAGACTTCTTCAATAAAGAACACATGAGAAAGATTATCACCACGGACCTCAGACACATAGAGACATTACTGGCAACAACAAAGGTTCGCCATCTACATATACTGGGCACCGCACTAAAGGTAATAGCAGGAAATCCTGATTTTAAAGATTAGGAACAAATTAAATTCAAGCTAGGTCAGCTAGTAAATTCAGTAAATAACCAGATAGAAATAAACACCAATATTCAAAGTAAGCTTAATGAAATTACAAACTCCTTAAACAGCATTCAGAAAACAGACCAGTCCAGACAGGACAAGGAACATTTGTACGAGACAATTTTGGCAATAAATATAATAGTAATAACAGATTTAAAAGATTTAATACTCGCAATAGCTTTGTCAAAAATAAACTTGATCCGCCATACAATTCTGGATGATATTGTTGTTAATGAAATAACGAATGAACATCTCACGAATGTCAGCGTATCAGATATTTTAGAAGTAGCTAGCATCAAAACATTCTAGAACGAAAATTTATTGTATTTTCTTATTAAATTCCCAAAACCAAAATAAGTATACAAAAAAGTTAAAGTTTATCCAGTCCAGCATGATAACCGAATTTTAGATTTCGAAGAAGGCAATACGGTTGCTAGGTGTGGGGTACGAAGACCTTCGCTGTCAGCGAGTGTGATTCAACAGTGGGTACTACTTTTTGAAAAAAATCGCAGATGTCAACAACAACTGGTATCTGGAACTATTGCGCAATGCAGTACTCAACCGGCCATTTGTGGTCGACGAAGGGATGATTACTATCAATGACGCAACTTTAAACGTCGTAGTTAGCAACGGGATCGGCCAACAAATCTCCGGGACCTACCTGCTAACTTTTCAGGACAAGGTCTCCTTGAACAGTACGTTGTATGTCAACAACTACGGGGCACTGAAGAAAAAACCTGCGGTATCCGCCATGGCCCAAGTCAACGTTACTAGGCATCTGGAACGGCTCAGTTTATCTTCCATTCTTGAACTGAGCCTGAAAAACCTCCAGCACATACAGACCAGGTTGCTATCCAGGCCAACATTGAGCAACTGCACTACCGTTGCCGTAGTCTCCTTGCTTTATATCATCATATGTCTTGTTCGCCGCCGTCTGAAGATCAGACGCCAAGCCGAGCTAGCCAAGGCATTGACTTTATCATTGCAGAAATCCGAGCCCCTCATTTGACTACAGTTAACACAAACTATTCACAAAGTGTTGCAAGAGCGGATGTGTGCTCTACAAAGTAGCTAGCGATGCAACATAGCGATCGACGAAATCTGACAACAGCATGCGCGTACCAAGTGTCCAAGCATGTGCGCTCCAAGTGCCCAAGCTAAGAACGGTTACTAGGCGATATTATTATGATAAGCTTAGTCAATATGAAGCGATCAGCAAGCATAGTTGCCGAATAAAGAAAAAATATAACTCAACAATTTCGTTAATTTGCATTTAATAAAACCTCTCTGCATTCATACACACGACACCATAGCCGCACTTAGTAAAATAAAATAAAATTATATAATAATAATAAAAATTGATACATGCGCTTCGCGCTCGCTTTTCATATTTGCAAACAAATTTTAGTATGCAGTAGTTGTAAAAATTTCACGCAAAATGTTCACAAAATAGGAAACTATATATTTCAAATGTTGGTTGCAGATGATCTGCGAAAACTTTCTGAGAGCCTCAGAATATTTCAAATCGCCGATGTCCCAGCATGAAGTAGCACTTGGACCAATAAGTATAAGTTAAGTTAAGTTTGACAAAAGTAAATAAACAGTAAGAAGAAAAAACTCCGTTGACACAAGCGAGGTTCGAACTCGCGTCTGAGAGCCCGCCAGGCAACATCTCTACCACCGAGCTACAGCAGCATTTTGATTACCTCTGTCCAAATCTGAGATTTGAAACCCACTTGCACAAACAATAGCTTGAGAATTCGAAAAAGAGCTCACGCTTATGAATGTGCATCAATATATGTACGTGTGTGTATGTGTGCACACGCATGCAGATAACGTATTCGCTTGCCGCTGCCGCCACGTGGTTTTCCAATGTACAAATACGTTTTCTTTAATAACTTCTGTGTTTCTTTGCCAATTTTGATTAAATTTGATTTAATGCATTCTTATTGTTCTATAGTACATTTATACAGCAGCATTCACCAAATTTGGTGGCTCTGGCTCTACACAAATCTGTAGTACTTGATTTGCGATTTTTTTGGTTTCTTTAATATGGGGGACGAATGGGGGGAGGTATATAAAACAGATTTGGTGGCTCTAGCTCTTATAGTTTCTGAGATATGCTCAAACCGCACAAAAGGTCTCCATTTATCCAGATGATTTGTTTAAACGCATAAATAACTTGCAGTTTCTTTACTCAAACACTTTTGATTTGTATACCCCATTAAAAATTGGTAATAAGGGTATAATGGGTTTGTACAAATGTAGGTAACAGGCAGAAGGAGGCATCTCCGACCACATAAAGTATGTATATTCTTGATCAGAATCAACAGCCGAGTAGATGTGTCCGTCTGTCTGTCCGTCTGAACTCTTCGATCTCGGAAACTAAAAGAGCTGGAGACTTCAACCTTTCGGCTATAGACTCGTCCATGGCACACGCAGATCAAGTTTATTTCAAATGATCGATAGCCCATACCGTTTTCCTAAAATCGATAAAAATTTCCAACAACCTCTTATTTTTAAAGCTTGTTTCGTAGATTATAAGACCCTGAGACAATTTGGTTCTAAAGAATATTTATATATTCTAGAGCACTAGAAGAATCTATTGCATTAAGATTCATCGGTTAAAAAACAGGGCAAATTTGACAAATTTTACAATCCAATTGGCAGCAAGTGCTGCAATAAGATCTAGGGAATAAAGTTTGTGTACTTCAGTTCGTGTATACCATACACAGATCAAGGCTATTTTAAATTATCGATAGCCCACCCCGTTTTCTTATTATCGATATTAATCGTATATATATATCGATATTATAGTATATTGAGTGTTTGCAATGTCCGTCATGCTGTGTGTCCGTATAAACGCAATTTTTTTTTCCGGTATTGAAGTGTTAAGGGTTTCGGGGTGCGCCCACTGGGAGCGTGGCAATTCGATTAAATATATATATATATATATCTATATCTCTCGCTCACTTTTAAAGCTATATGCATAAAATGTATACCGACAGATTGCTGATGACCTCCTCTAAAGATCGCATCCAACCTTTTTTTTTTTGGCTACGCCCACTACCGTGCCCACTACCGCGCCCACAATGTCCAAAACTCGATATGTGCACAACATCAATGAAGCCAGTGCAACATTGCTGGCGGCATCTATTGCATATTTTTTTAAATTATTTTTGTTTGGTTTTGACTGCTTACAGAGGCTGACTGGTACACTTTTTCGAATTCTTAGAATTTGTATGCGGCTGTTTGCTGATTGTAACATATCGTATATGTAACGTGAGTTGAGTTTTGTCACAACTTGATCAACTAGAAGTGCGGTGGTGCAGTATAAAATGCAGCTAAAATTATTATTTTTAATTTTTCGCATTCTCTGTGAAGTATATATAAATAAATATATAAATATACATATATTTAATATTTAAAGTCATTAACATTAACATTATCGTAGGTCAGTTTTTGTCTAACATAAAACATAACTTAACATAACATGTTAATCATATGCACCAACCGCAGCGGTTTCTGTATAGACTTTTCGGCGCTAGCGCAATAGCGGCCGAAGTTAGAAACAGTCACGCAAGCCACAGACTTCTGTTAAATTCGTTCAGTTTCCATTGGAATTCTATGCTGTTTCTTATTGGATAGGTTGGCTATTAGATAATTGAACGTGATTTTCTACAAAAACGAAATGGTTGGTGTCGATGATGTCTACCACGCTGTTAAGGTAACAGTTGTTAGCGCGCAGAGGCAAACTTTTTTTTGGTATTTTATATTTGTATAATATTATTATTATTAACACATAAGTGCTAAGGCACATGGTTTAGTTGTTATTACACAGTGAAAATTGTTTAAATTTTATTTTTAGTAATCAAAAGTAAGATGGCTCTAGTCGGGAGTGCCCGACTTGGAGATACCCTGAACCCAGCGGCGGGCTGTCAATATATACATTTAAAGCTCTTTGCACGCTGCAAGCTGCGCACTTTACACATCGGATGTGCTTGGCCCCACTATAAGAGCAACCAAATCTGTACAAACCAAATGGCCAATTCTGTAGTAATTAATTTGCGATGTAGTTAATTTTTTTGATATGGGGGGCGAATGGGGGTATTCTAAATCCGAAATATTTATGATCTGCGTATCGTCTGCGGGAACATACTAAAACTAACTTGATGGCTCAAGCTCTTAGAGTTTCTGGGATATGGTAAAAAAAAACCTGGTCAAAAAACCGATAAATACTGATTATAGAAAACGGGGCAAGTTATAAATAAACGTGATCTGCGTATGGTATATACGAAACTAAAACGTCCAAGTTCAGCTCTCTAGCCCTTGGAGTCTCTGAAATCGACGCGTTCATACAGACGGACGGACTGACAGACTGAAATACTAAATCGACTAAACTCGTCGTCCTGATCAAGAATATGTATACTTAATGGGCTCAGAGACGGTTCCTTCTGCCTGTTACATTATTTATTATTATTTGAGAGGGTCTCACAACAAAGATTTTAGAGGCACAGCAATCGAAGGGCGGTCTTTTGTGACATTGGGCTTCCTATGGGGACAAGAGACACTCTACCTCCCTTATGAATGAGAGCAGATCTCTTGTCGAGTAATTTCTGATCTGTGCTGGAGTAACAAATTCTCTGCATAGATACTTCCTCCTACTCAAAATAATGGTTGGGCAATCACATAAAATGTGCTTTGTTGTCTTGTCATCCTCTCAGCATAATCTACACTCTCTGTTCAAGGATAGGATAGGCGCATTTTTTGGAGGTGATACTTGACTGTGTGGTGTCCCGTAAGATAGAACACCAAGAGCCGTAGTTCCTGTAATTTTTTTCTCATAATTATTATAGTTTTATGACTTGTGGTTTACGTGGCAATTTTAAGTAACAGGCTCATCGAATGCCGAAGATTTCACTGATTTCAATGATGTCTCTTTTCTTCTTCACATTATTTTGATTGATTTATGACTTTGAGCGTGTGAAGTTTCCGTAAAAATTGCAAACGCTTGTATTGTGGGTGTACCGGATCGTACCATAACGGACCTATCGCCACCCCCAATGGATCTGTCACCACCCGCACCAACAGAGATACGTCTGTTATCATCTCAAACATCCTCCTCAGGGATCCTGGCACTATCGGATCTGCCACTACTCACATGAAAGGGGATAGGCCTCTAATTATTTCAAACGTCCTCCTTTGGGGGCTTACCGCCAACGCTAGTGGCCCTATTGGCACCCCCAACGGACCTAACGCCCACGTCAATGAATCTAACGCCCACTTTGAAGATGGGTTCAACAGCTACAACATAGATTACAACATATACAACAAGTACAACAGCTCCGACGGAAACAACAACCACATCGGCTGCAATAACTATAACATGGAATACAATGACTACAACATGGATACCAACAACTACAACGGCGACAACAACCACAACATCTACAACGGCTTCAATTACACTACCACGTAATATTCAAACACCAACCCCAGCTTCAACGCCCACTTCGACTACGCCACTTATCTAACGCCTTCAACCCCAGGTTCAAAACCCACTTTAACTGCGCCACTGGATATAGTATCGCTAACTCCATTTCCACCAACAGCTGCAATAATACTGCTATGCCACACACAAGCATGCTATTTATTGTTCTGCGTGTGATGTGTCTGTGTTCTACAAGTAAAATGGAGCACACACTTCAGATCAAAAGATCATGAAATACATGTTTTCACACCAGTGAATGAGCAGGTAAAGCTGATCGCAAGCGGTTTCAAGAACCACATATGCACATATTCTTTCGAGAAGAAGAACTTCTTGTTGCGAAGAATTTATGTGCAATGCATCAGCGGCTCTACTCACTTCAAATATATTTAACATTTTTTTTATGTGCATACTTTTGTGAAAGCAAATTTCGAGTCCTTCTCAGAATATGTAAAATATGTTAATGAGGAGTTAATAAGATCAAAGGCATCAAACGGAAATAGGTGGTATAACGCACTCAACGAATATTGAGGATGCATACGCAGATCACTCTGCGAACATAAAGGCGAAAATGGAAAGCGAAAAAACGTTGGTAAACGTAGAAAATTCAGATGAGTTTTGCTTCAAGTCGGCGTTGATTCCCGCATTTAAAACACCACAAGGTCTTGCGAATAGCTGCAGCAGCTATTCCATCAACGACAATAACGCCGCCGTCATCCTTAATTTTGAAAACATTAAGTTTCCTCTCACTTTGAAACAGATCAAAGTGTTTGAAGAGCAAAACCAGACCATTAGCGTTAATGTTTTCGGATTCAATGAGGAGGTTGGAGCAGTAATTGGACCGTTGTATTTAACGAAGGAGGAGAAACAATCCCATATGAGCCTTATGCTGTTGGAGACGGAAGATCGGGCCCATTTTGTATGGATAAAAAATATGCATATGATTAGAATACAAATTTGTCAAACACGTTTGATTTATATTTTCAAACTTGAACGCACGCAAATTACAAGCAACACAGAAGAGCTCCTGTTCTGTGGTACCTACCCAACTATTCCCACAGTATTAAATTACATGAGGAACACAAGATACAGTGTGGAAAAATGCTTTCGACCTTGCCAACAGCAGAAAAGGCAAGTCTTAGTTTTATGCGGATTTCGAGTGCATGCTTAAGCCCTTAAACTCTAGAGTTGGTGAGATTGTAGTGGCAACCAGAGAACATATACCCATTACAAACCATATTTCATTAAATGTGCCTTTAATTCCAACTTAGATAATTTTGTTATGGAGACAGGCAAAAAAGCAAGTGAACATTTCGTTATTTCTATAATAAAAGATTTTAACGAAATTTCGCCTCATTCCTGAGACCATAACAATGAGTTCTGAGGAAGAAAATAATTTAAGAATGGCTATTAATTGTCATATTTGTAAAAAGGCGTTTTCCAAAACTTCTCTAAGTATGATTCACATTTGTTCGTTAGAGAATTTAATGATTTATTTGTGAAATGAATGAATGAAGTAAAATCAAGGTTCTCCCACTGAACAAAGAATTGTACATCTCCCTTTCTAAATATACACACATTGCCTCCCACGATAAAAATCTTGAAATAAGATTTCTTGATACACATATGTATCGTTTCATATCGTTCAACATCGCTAAGCGGAAACTTAAGTGCTGAAAGGTTTGAAAGTGTCAGGCAAAGGTGACACAAAAGTGAACAACCTCTTACAGAATTAGTTCATAAGCCTATTCTGATTTTTAAATATATATGAAAAAATTGTATAAAAAGAAAAAATAAATTTACTTCTAATAAAAAAAAGATACATAGATAAATTAAATTACATTCGTTTTATATGTATATATAAATAGGAAAAAGAAACATAAATAAATATACAGTTATATAACGAATTTCATTTTAATGGCATTTGTTGAAAATTAAGTGGCATAGGCGATATGTTGTTTATCCAAGAGCTGTGTTCATTAGGGAACCCCAGCCATTTAACAAAAACTCGTTCGTTTTTTCGATTTATTATATTTTCAACTCGGCAAGTGTTTGGATAACGTGTTTTCCTTAGCTCTTCTTTACAGAAACCCCCTTGAAAGAGTGCATCCTTATAATCTTCTAATATGTATGTAGTTGAGTTTGTCATTTGTATTCGTCTTATTTTTTTTTAAATTTCCGTTGTCCAGTTGGGAGTATATCCCTTTTGGATGTTTGGCAATGTATGTTTATGCTTGCCTATATGAACATAGTCACCAACATGAAATTTTGCTGCGTGAGAAAATGTAATATGGTTGTAAACAGTGTTTAGCATATTATCTTCATTTAATGAAGTCCCTTAAATCGGTTCCATTTTAATATTTCTATGATGTTTTCGATTATATACATCTCAACAATTAACTTTTTATCCATTTCAATCCAATGTTATGTTCCTTTGAAAGTAAACTTTCGCCACATCATTTCCTTGAGAGCTATATCAAAACAACAATAGATGCTTTTAACACACTACAGCTCGAATAGTCATGATACTATTTTTTTCACATATCGTTTTGATAGTAGCATTAAAGAACTTTTTCCCATCGTCGGTTTGTAAATTCTTAGGAATTCGTCCAAATTTAAAAATACTTGATAAAGCGATAGTAACTTCTCTAACTGATTTTGATTTCAATGCAGTAGCCCATGCACATTAGAAAGTGTGTCGATAACCGTCAATAGAAATGTATAGCCTTTATTCGATGGCGAGTACTTTCCCATTCCTACCAAATCTGCTTGCCGAAGGATTTAAACATCTTTTAGTCATGTGTCTTAGCAAATCCCTTTATGGCGGGATTCCTCCAAATGATTTATTTTTTCAACTATATATTTCAACTTAATGTCAACTTCACTTGTTGTGTTATTAATGAGTCTAGATTGTTATGTATTTTATTTTTTTTTTTGTATTGTATTATTATTATGTTTTTTTTGAGGATATTAGCGTGTGTAAGTCTTGCGTCTCTTCGTTGATTCTCGATTGTAGAAAATTTTTGTTAACAGCGTTTTTTTCTTCAATTGGGTTATTGATGTTTTGAATTTGCCTGTTTTGTGCATCAACATATTGCTTATTATTCATAAGGAAGTTCAACAACTAGAGCTCATATTTCTTGTTGTATCGCTCAGTAAAAAAGTGTCCGAAATTGTCAACGGCCATTAAAGCTTTAACTTATGTTTCACAATGCATGCATTATTTACAATAAAGTGTCGGAAGCTAGAATTGGTTCTCCCCTAAACTGCGTATTGTTTAAAATATAAAAATAAATGGGTTTTTTATGTCTCCATTGCAGATATCATCTTTCGACTTTTAGTGCTAATTATATGTCGTAATGTTTCAATTTCTAAGTTTACGTATTCTTCAAGTGATTTATTTGTTTTTTGAATTTCACTTTTATATTCAGCTATTATATTCTGGAGACTCGATGCTATCTCGCCTATCAGTTTCTCTTTCGATGTAATTTGCTCAATTAAGAGTTTATCTTCATTTCTCATCGTTTTATTTATTTTACATTCCATAAATATTTTGGTGGACACATCATTGCCTTCTAGGGGCTCATATACATTTTTAAGTCAATTGTTTAAAAAAATATTACTTTTATTATCTACTAATATGCCAGGAATAGGTTTTCTCATAGTATTATTTTGGTTTGTAATGTTGCTGGAGAAAAGTGACCGAACTTGTCAAGTGACATTTAAATATTGTTGCTTAAATCTTTGAACACATCGTTTTTTATTTAAAACATTATTTTTGCTTCTCGCAGCTTATCTACCATTTCATTGTTATGACTACTATGATCAGCTCATTGTGATGCAACTAGAAATCTCAGTCTATTAACGATCTCAGTCGGATCATCCCAGTATACATATTTTGATTTGCTTGTATTAAGTGTCATTAGACTGCCCTCTTCATGAATAGATTTTGTATGGCGATTAGGTGTAGACATCGTACTAGGTGCACTCATTGATGGAAACAGCGCTTTTATGATTGTGTGATATTTTTTTAAAGGTTTTACCCTTAAGAGTCTCATTATGTAAGCTATTTATTCTATGAGCATTGGTATATACTAAACTTTTCTGATTTTAATTATAACTTACATTGCTTGTTACAGTGTGCTGATTATTGCTTTAATTTTTTGCCTCAAAACCAGTGGTATAATGGTTTTGTGCAAATGTATGTAACAGGCAGAAGGAGGCATATCCGACCCCATAAAGTATATATATTCTTGATCAGGATCAACAGCCGAGTCGATCTGGTCATGCCCGTCTGTCTGTCCGTTTGCCCGTCCGTCCGTCTGTATGAACGCGTCGATCTCGGAAACTACAAAAGCTACAAAACTACAAAAACTACAAAAGCTGTTTTCCTAAAATCGATAAAAATGTACAACAACCTCTCAATTTTGTGAGCTTGTTTCGTAGATTATGAGACCTAGAGACACAAAATTTGGTTCGAATGAATATTTATATATACTATAGCACTTGAAGAATTTATTGCATTAAAAATAAAATCTAAATCGGTTAAGAAACACAGAAGTTGTTAAAGAAAACGTGTGGGAAAATTTGACAAATTTGACAATCCAATTGGGTGCAAGTGCTGCAATAAGATCTAGGGAATAACGTTTGTTGATGTTACTGTTGGTGAGGGAATAGTTTTTGGAGGTGTTGCAGCAGATTTGATTGTACCAATTTAAGGTTCGATATTGTATTAAATGTTGTTTTTCGAGTAATTGTATTTTGAGAGATCGTACTATGTCACTTGCGTTAAGATTGGGTATGGAAATGAGAGGAAGTCTTGTTGTATCTTTGGCTGTATAGTCGGCGTATTCGTTTCCTAGTATCCCAGTATGACTGGGGATCCATACTAGTTTGAATTTGGGATAGTTATTGTATATTATTTTTCTGATGTTTGTCGTGTTAATAGAGGAGATTTTTAGTTGAGAATTGATTTCATGGCTGAAAGAGAGCCCGAGCAGATGACATATTTACCTGATTTTTTTAAACCTAATTTGAGAGCTTCGAGGATTGCTACTATTTCAGTGGTATAGAGGGATGAGTAGTGTGGAAGGAGGCCTATCTTAAGGATCTGCGTTTCTGATGTAATGCTGTATCCTGTTATATTGTTCATTTTGGAGCCGTCTGTGTAAAGGAATTTGTAGTTTATAAGGGTGCGAATAGTTCTTGCAGTACGTGTGGTTTAAAAGGTCTGCACAATTTTAGGGACGTGCCTGTAAAGCTTTTATCGAAGCTGAGCGATTGGATAGTTACTGCAGTTGGGCAGTTGATGCAGCTTAAGAGAGCTTTTTCTCTGTCAAATGCTTGATTATATGCTTATATGCTTGTTAGACTTCCGCTCTGCGCATGCGTTCCATTGAATATAAAGCTCTGCTGCAAGTCGCCAGTGTGCTGCTCTGATTAGGTAATTATTAGTGAAGTCACGTGGGAAGAAGAGAATATTTATCTTTTCCCTTTATTAGCATCCGTTCTCATAATTGTCCTCTACGAACAATATTCGTTTCGTTGGACGAAGTCAAAATTTTTGACTCCACATAACCAAGGTTGTGAGCGTGTTCGGTGGTGCCGGCAAGACGTTGTGCGCGGAAACCATCTTATGGGATAACGACGATCCCCGGCTAATCCCCGCAACTGCGAGCGCCTGCACCACACCGGTGGCCGCGCATTTCGCGGGTGCCTTAGACATGTGCGCCACTAGCTCTACGCAGGTGCAGAACCACGCCCATGCCGTAACACCGCACACGCGCCCATGCCGTAGTACTACCCACTCTGCACTGCCAAACGTCCATGGTGCACAACACCGGTCTTCGCTTGATCAATTTCGATAGGACCAGTGACGAGCTGAAAACACGTGTTGAAATACAGCGCCAATACCAACCGATATAACTCCGGCCATAGCTACGCATCACCTGTAGATATTGCTACAGGTGGCCCGGAACTATATAGGCTAGCGCCTGCACCCGCTACTACTTCAGGAATCACTAGACGGGATTTTCACGCCATGTGATCGGTACCAGCAGCTACTCTGCCATATCGTATCGTTGTGCTTTTTTAAAAGAAATACATTTTTAGTAATAATTTGAAATTAGCCCAAGACTTATAATTTGTTTATGTTCCATTATAGTTTGGGCCATTGCTTGCTTTTGTTGCTTCCGCAACAGGTCTGCTGGCATCGATGGACTCAACAAGGTCGTAAGTACGGCATAGCCGATTAATAATGTGTGATCAAATGCAACAAAAACAAAGTGCCTTACCTTTGAACGCGAGTCGCAGACGCTAGCCAGACATATGCAAGCTAATCAGTTTAGACCAGCTGCAGCAGTGTGCTTGCTTTCTTTACGTTTCTTTTTTGTCTTTTATTCTTTTGGCATTGCATACGACTTCGAGGGCGTTTGATGATCAACGCTCATTTCTTTTTTTTGCTAATTCGCATCATTTTTTTTTTTTTTTTGGAGCAAACTGATTTTGCACTCAAGAACTTAAACAAGTTACACTCTTGCTAGTGAGCTTAACACTTTTCTCTTTCTTTTTAAATTTTCTCTTTCAATTTGAGTACGTACACATATATATATATATATATTTGGTAAATTTAAATCTTAAATTAACTTTGTATCACATATAAGTAATGAGTAACATGAATACATTGGATTTTAATTGAAGCATATACGCTAATAAGAATGGAATAAATTATCTTTTGTAAGGGCACCTTAATAGTAACACCGCGGGCTCGCGTAGTGTAGGATTGATTTGATTTGTTCCTACAGTTAGGGTGGGTAAAGACGGAGAGCAACACCATCTCAGTTCTCCAATCTTATAAGATATAGGGAATATCTTGTGGTCCGTTAAAGTTCGTTTGGTTTGTCTGTCCGATCACTTTTTTTTCCTTTTCCTGTATTATTTTATTATCGTAACGCATTTGTCAAGGCGGCACACAAGACCCACGCCACTTTCCCTGAGCACAGCCGACCCACTAGTAGACAGGGTGTGCTTGCTGAGACATCGCTTCGTCTGTTCGTTACAAGTTTAAGAGTGAGTTTTTGATGGAGGAGAATAATTGTTGGAAGATTGTTTGGTGTGTGGTGGTCTTTTTGTGAGAAGATAGTGTGATGTCTATTGCTTTGTTTATTGTCTCCATATTGAATTTTATACTGGTTTTATAGGGTATGATGGTTTGTATGGAGTTTGAAGATCTGTGCAAGTGTGGATAATGCGGTCAAGTGTGCAGGGATATTTAAGTTTCTTGGTGTGGGTCTAGATTATTTGATTTAGAGAGGAGTCCTGTGAGTGGAGTAGTGTTTAGTGTGTCGATGGACGGAATATTGAATAATCTTCCAGTTAAAATAGTACAGGTGCAATGATGTTTGCGGCATATATATAGGTGTTGGCATTTGTCTGTTGATAGTGATGCACCTGAAGAGTTGGCCCATGCGGCCATTTGTTGGAAGAGTTGAAGGAAGTTTATTATGGGGTTTTTTTTTTTATTATTTTTTAGGTCGATAATCAGCTGGAAGTCGTCGGCATAGGCGCAGAATTTGAGTTCTTAGTGGAAGGATATTATTTTTATTATTTTTATTATGCCGTAGTACTACCCACTCTGCACTGCCAAACGTCCATTGTGCACAACACCGGTCTTCGCTTGATCAATTTCGATAGGACCAGTGACGAGCTGAAAACACGTGTTGAAATACAGCGCCAATACCAACCGATATAACTCCGGCCATAGCTACGCATCACCTGTAGATATTGCTACAGGTGGCCCGGAACTATATAGGCTAGCGCCTGCACCCGCTACTACTTCAGGAATCACTAGACGGGATTTTCACGCCATGTGATCGGTACCAGCAGCTACTCTGCCATATCGTATCGTTGTGCTTTTTTAAAAGAAATACATTTTTAGTAATAATTTGAAATTAGCCCAAGACTTATAATTTGTTTATGTTCCATTATAGTTTGGGCCATTGCTTGCTTTTGTTGCTTCCGCAACAGGTCTGCTGGCATCGATGGACTCAACAAGGTCGTAAGTACGGCATAGCCGATTAATAATGTGTGATCAAATGCAACAAAAACAAAGTGCCTTATCTTTGAACGCGAGTCGCAGACGCTAGCCAGACATATGCAAGCTAATCAGTTTAGACCAGCTGCAGCAGTGTGCTTGCTTTCTTTACGTTTCTTTTTTGTCTTTTATTCTTTTGGCATTGCATACGACTTCGAGGGCGTTTGATGATCAACGCTCATTTCTTTTTTTTGCTAATTCGCATCATTTTTTTTTTTTTTTTGGAGCAAACTGATTTTGCACTCAAGAACTTAAACAAGTTACACTCTTGCTAGTGAGCTTAACACTTTTCTCTTTCTTTTTAAATTTTCTCTTTCAATTTGAGTACGTACACATATATATATATATATATTTGGTAAATTTAAATCTTAAATTAACTTTGTATCACATATAAGTAATGAGTAACATGAATACATTGGATTTTAATTGAAGCATATACGCTAATAAGAATGGAATAAATTATCTTTTGTAAGGGCACCTTAATAGTAACACCGCGGGCTCGCGTAGTGTAGGATTGATTTGATTTGTTCCTACAGTTAGGGTGGGTAAAGACGGAGAGCAACACCATCTCAGTTCTCCAATCTTATAAGATATAGGGAATATCTTGTGGTCCGTTAAAGTTCGTTTGGTTTGTCTGTCCGATCACTTTTTTTTCCTTTTCCTGTATTATTTTATTATCGTAACGCATTTGTCAAGGCGGCACACAAGACCCACGCCACTTTCCCTGAGCACAGCCGACCCACTAGTAGACAGGGTGTGCTTGCTGAGACATCGCTTCGTCTGTTCGTTACAAGTTTAAGAGTGAGTTTTTGATGGAGGAGAATAATTGTTGGAAGATTGTTTGGTGTGTGGTGGTCTTTTTGTGAGAAGATAGTGTGATGTCTATTGCTTTGTTTATTGTCTCCATATTGAATTTTATACTGGTTTTATAGGGTATGATGGTTTGTATGGAGTTTGAAGATCTGTGCAAGTGTGGATAATGCGGTCAAGTGTGCAGGGATATTTAAGTTTCTTGGTGTGGGTCTAGATTATTTGATTTAGAGAGGAGTCCTGTGAGTGGAGTAGTGTTTAGTGTGTCGATGGACGGAATATTGAATAATCTTCCAGTTAAAATAGTACAGGTGCAATGATGTTTGCGGCATATATATAGGTGTTGGCATTTGTCTGTTGATAGTGATGCACCTGAAGAGTTGGCCCATGCGGCCATTTGTTGGAAGAGTTGAAGGAAGTTTATTATGGGGTTTTTTTTTTTATTATTTTTTAGGTCGATAATCAGCTGGAAGTCGTCGGCATAGGCGCAGAATTTGAGTTCTTTGTGGAAGGATATTATTTTTATTAGGGCGTTGTACGAAATGAGGAAAAGTATAACTGAGATAGAAGAGCCTTGTGGAATGCCATTATTGCGAGCAAATGTGTTGGAGAGTGAGGCTTTAACTATTATTTTACTGTTTGTCATATAGTGGGTAATATATGTTAGAATTTTAAGACCAAGTTGCCAATCGTGGAGCTGTGAGATTGTGTGGATGCCGATTTTGTCAAATTCTTTTGCAAAGTCGAGGGAAATGATTGAGATGTGTCGTTTGGTTGAGATAGCTCTTGTTGCTACGTGATCGATGTAGAGTAAGTTATTTAAAACAGATTTGGCTCTCTTGAAGCCGATTTGGTTGTTGTGGATAAGGTTGTTGGTTTTTACAAACCACCATAGTCGCGCTGCGATAATCTTGTCTAACATTTTCGCGAGGCATGGATTAAAGGAAATGGGTCTGTATAAGTTAGTATCTGTTTTGGGTTTGTGTGGTTGTAGTATAGGTAGTATAGTATATAGTATAGGCTAGTTTTGTAGGATTGAGGAATATATGTGTTATATGTCGGAGGATTCTGTATTGGAAGTGGACCGGAGATTGTTTGATGATACTGTAGGCTATACGATCGTAGCCAGGTGTGGAGCCTTTGAGTGTGCTAAGTGCTGAATTAAGCTCTGTAATTGTTATGTTTTGTTCTATTTCGAAGGTTGATCGGGATAAAATTAGACAAATTTGACAATCCAATTAGCAGCAATTGCTGCAAGATCCAGGGATAAAAGTTTGTGTTTTAAAGTTTGTGTATACCATAAGCAGATAAAGGCTATTTAAAATTATCGATAACCCTCCCCGTTATCTTACTATCGATATTCACCGGTTTTTTTATTCGGTTTTTGATCATACCTCAGAAACTATAGGAGCTAGAGCCACCAAATTTGGTTTAATATGTTCTTCTAAAAGAAACGCAGATAATAAATATTTCGGATTTTTGATCCCTCCCCCATTCGCGCCCCATACCAAAAAAACAAGTACAACAGGCTTGCGCTTTGGATTGTACACAGATTTCAATGCTCTTGTTACGTCCTGAATATTTCATAATGACCCCATTTTTAGTTCAGAAGTTATTTAAGAATTAACTCTTTATAGTGGGGGCCAAGCAAAGCTGCTTGAGCATATCGCGAAAACTAGAAGAGCCAGAGCCACCAAATTTGGTTTATAGGCTGCTCGACAATATATAAATGTACTATAGTACAATAAGAATTAAAACAAATTTCAGCAAACCACGTGGTGGCAAGCGCCAATCGCAAACGTTTTCTGCATGCGTGTGCACACATACATACGTATATATGTACTTACATTCGAAGTGAAACTATATTGGGTTTGTGCAATGTCCGTCATGCTGTCCGAGTATATATTTTCAAATTTCAAGTCTCTAGCTTCAATAGCGGCGAAAAAAATTGCGTTCACACGGACAGACGGACGGACTGCATGACGGAGAAAACCCAATATACTAGTTTCACTTTGTGAACGAGTATAAAAACCCGATAGTTCTACCTAAAAATCATGAAATAGCCTATTCAAGCATCAAAATACAAATACAATAATTACCAAAATCAGACAACAATTTAGGATCCCATCTATTCGACAATTGGTTTAAAAGGTAAAAACAACTGTCAAGTCTGCAAAAACATAAAATCAGCACCAAGGCCACCATTAATGGGTCAGTTGCCAATACACCGTATTTCGCCATTTGTGAGAGCCTTCTTTTATACAGGGTTGGATAATATTGGACCTTATATCGGCCTATTGGAAGACGAAGGGAGAAAAGTTGGGCAGCACTCTTCACTTGTATGACAAATAGAGCAATTCATATTGAAGTGGCGCGAGATCTCTCATCTGAAAAACAATAGATAAAGGCTGTGGATGGCATAGCGAGTGAGTGTGGTCAGCTTGGCATTAAATGAAAATTTAATAATTCGCAGTGTAAAATCAGTACTGGCATTTACATTGAAAGAGACTGTGCCCCAAATAGAAAAATTTCAGGCGCAGAAAACCTGGTAAGCTCACTTCCATCGACTCATATCCCAACTGCCCACAATGAAGCAGAGCCACTAACCCCAAACCATTTCTTAATCGGGTGTCCAAACTCTATACAGACCCCAACCATTGATAAAACTGTGTGCCTGAGAAAACAATGGTGCATACTACGCATAGCTTAACCAGGTGTACAAAATGGTATCAACGAGTAGACCCGATAAAAGTGGACGACTATGTAATATTTTGCGGAGAGAATGAAAGCCGTGGACACTGGAAGCGCGGCAGAATCATTTCAGTTGAAACAGCTCAGGATGGACAAGTTCGTAGCGCCACGGTGAAGACATCATCTGGAATTCTGCGTAGGCCAGTTTCGATATTGGCTGTGCTTGACATTGATGGTGAACCTCAAAATGCTTCGATTCACGAAGGCGGGGATGTTGCGAATTTAATTTAAAAACGGTCACCTTTTGTATTTTAAATGAATACGGTCACTATTGTGCACTTTAGTTAAAAGTATTCACATTGTATCGAGAGCTATGCCGAAAAATATTAGCTCATATACATATATGTTAAGTTTATGTTAAGTTCATATCGCCTTGAATGTAATCGATAGCAATTGTCACTAAGAAAGAAGAAGTGAACACGATTGGTATGGAATTGTGAAATCGATCTTAATTTTGTATTAATATATATATTATTTGGCAGAATAATAAAACAACATCAGTACGAAATCAGCGTTGTTCTTATTATGTGTTCCTCTTCCGTGGATTGGTCAACAGTGGGAATATAGGCATTTCCGTCTACATACCAAATTTGGTGACTCTAGCTTTAAAATTGTAGGAAATATTTACATTTGATCGATTTGAGATTTGAGGTGGATCGACATGTTATCGATTTGCCAGCCTCCTAGTGGGCGTGACATACAAATCTTAACACTTTGTCTGAAACAGATAAATACAAGCCGATAACTTCAAGTCTCTAGCTTCAATAGCGCCGAAAAAGGTTGCGTTCATCCGGACAGACGGACGGACAGACAGACGGAAGGACAGCATGACGGACATTGCCCAAGCCCAATACACTAGTTTAACTTCGTGAACGAGTATACAAATTGTTGACTAATCCAAGGAAGAGGAACACATAATAAGAAAAACGCTGATTTCTTACTGTTGCTGTTGCCGTTGATTGTGGTTGTTGTTTTATTTTATTTTTTATTATTTATTATAAACGAGTGTCAACGATGCTTAAGGAACCTAAAATATAGATATAAACATATAAATATTAAAAGCTAAAATTCCAACGAGTTACAAAGATTTCTAATAACATCACAGACACTGTGGGGGTATTTTATTTGCCAGTCCGGCCAACTATGCGCTTAAATATTGTCAGTGACGTTATTAGAACCTACAGCTAAATAGTGGAAATATAACTTTAAATGTAAATTTAATTTAAATTACATACAAAATATTCAGGAAAAGTGAAAGAAACAATATTAATAATAATAATAATTAGTCTTTGATAGAAAGAAGAAAGGAAAGAGATAGAGATGGAAAATCAGTGACCCGATGGGGTATTTTTGAGCCCGTCCGGCAAGCTATGCCCCTGCTCACAGCTGAGGGTGTTCAGTGATTTCCCTAAAATATCCTGAAAGCAAAGATTTTATTAGTGGAAGAGAAATTTCTGAGGAGAACACGTGGTATAGACTATTATATTGCAGGCATAATACAAGAAAAGATATGTGCAAAGCATAGTCTGTCGTCTGTCGCAAGTAGGCAGAAAAAAGGGGTAATAGTTTCTTGTAGGTCTACAGGGAACAGAGAAGTTCAAGCGACCTAAAAGAAACGAGGAATCAATGTCGCCTATAATGAACTTATGTAGGAAAACAACACGAAGGATTGTTCTACGTTTGGTTAGAGACGGAAGATTAAGAAGTAAAAGTCTGCTGGAGTACGATGGCAGACGAAGATTGGGATCCCAATTTAAGCCACGTAAGCAAAGAGCAAAAATTGCTTCTGGACTCTGGACTCAATACGATCCTGGTGGATTTTATGCTGCGGACACCAGATACACGAGCAATACGCCAGGATTGGGGAGACAAGGGAAATGTAGAGAAGTTTTGTTGTGAAGGGATCGTTGAACTCCTTCGATCAACGTTTAAAAAACCCAAGAGCACCTTTAGCCTCGTTCACAATAGAGGATATGTAAAAATTGAAGTTCAGCTTTGAATCAAAGAGAACTCCAAGGTCTTTAACTGTTAGTATACGTTGCAATGGAACATTGTCAATTGTGTATCTAACTGAATGTGACTTAAAACGACTAAAAGTCATAAAGATGCACTTTGAACAATTGAGGTACATCTGATTGTCCGAACACCAAACTTGCATAGTGTTGAAATCATCCTGTAAACTAGTGTGTTGCAGGAAATCGGCGTACGAGTAAATAAGTTTCACAACATCTGCATACATAAGTATCTGAGCATGTGATATTATAGAGGTCATTTATGAAATGAGTAAATAGTAAAGGTCCAAGATGACTACCTTGAGGTACACCTGACGTAACATAAATCTGTTCCTTTGAGTTCTACCCTTTAGATAAGATAAAATCCAAGACAGAAGGGAGAGAGGAAAACCAATACGGTCGAGTTTTAGCAGTAAAAGTTCAAATGTACAGAGTCAAATGCTTTACTGAAGTCGGTGTAAATGACATCAGATTGCTTTTTTGCCAGAAAAGCATAATTTACCAGCGAGGTAAATTCAAGCAAGTTGGTCTTAATAAAACCATGTTGAACAGGGGATAAAAGTGATTTGCAGAGATGCTGCAAAGTGGAAGTAATTATTTTTTCAAATAATTTAAGTATAGCAGACAGTTCTGCAATGCCCCTATAGTTTGTTATATCAGACCTTTTTTGTGGAGAGGAATGATAAACGATTCTTTCCAAAGAGATGGAAAAACTGCAGATTCAAGGGATAGATTAAAAAGCTTTAGCAATGGGCGAAGAAGGGAAGCAGAACACTGAGTAGACAACTAGGAATGTTGTCGGACCCAGAAGACTAAGAAGGTATGAAAGATTTAATAGCAGAAAGAAGGGAGGTGTGGGTAATGATAGGTATGAAGATAGAGTTAGAAAAAACAATGTGCTAAGGATAAGACATATTAATAGAGGAGACAGAGGTTTACATAGAGGAGACATAGGTTGACTGAAAGAAGTTAGCAAAGAGATCAGATGCAACAAAATCATTGCTTGCTTTTTCTATCCCTAGAAAAAATGAGGAAGGCAAACATGAAGATTTGCGCTTCGAACTTACAAAACTGTAAAATTGCTTAGGGTCTTGATTGAATTGCATTTTGCAACGAGCAATATAATTTTCATAGCACTGAGACTTATGAATAAAAAAGTTTGACTTGGCTATGGAATACTTCGACAAGTCAGAAACTTATTAAACTTTTTAAAACATTTAGCTACATTGTTTTTTAAGTTTGATAGTCTGCGAGTAAACCAGGGTGGTTTTGCCGAATCAAGGCGAGGGATGAAATTAGGAATGCAGACATCAAGAAGTGAGTTTAGAATTTTATAAAAGATCTTAGTAGCATTATCTCCATCAACCGCGTCATAAAGAATGGACCAATCGGATGCATAGATAAGTTTATTAAGCAAGGCAAAGTTTCCTTTGCGAAAGCAACGGCGGGGCTTGTGAGGCGTTGTCGAATGTAAATTTTGAGTTTGGCAACCGAACAGTGTCACCTCAAGAGTAGGATGATAAGTATCCTCAGGGACCGAAAGAGGGGATGACAGAGAGATATCAGAGAGATATCACCGATGACGAATACAAGACGAATACAAGATCAAGTGTTCTATTCAAATGATTTGAAATAGAATTGATCTGGAACAACGAGAGATCAAGCATACCATCTAAAAAGTCATGATGGGCTGAAGGCCCAAGACCCAAGTTTGATGATGAGAATAATGACCAATAAATGTTTGGTATGTTAAAATCACCCAACACAACAAATAAGTCATTATCGCGTACATAAGAATATACGTCGTTAATACATGCTAAATTCTGCATATAAACCTCGATATTAAAAGAAGGAGGTATATATGAACAAGTAATAAATAAAGCACAAGATGGGAGGGTTACTTTTACAGAAACAATCTCTGCATTAGAAGGCGCAGAAAAATGGAAAAGTTCCGACTGGAATGAGGCTTTAACTGCAATTAATACCCCACCACCTCGACGAGTCGGTCTATCCTGTCTATAAACAGTAAAGTTTTTTGAAAACATTTCGCAGTCAGATATGGTAGAATTTAACCAAGATTCTAAGAAAGCGATAATGTGAGATAAAAAGAAGGAGCTAACCATAACAAGATTTTTCAGTTTGGATATAAGGCCTCTGACATTCTTTTATGAAATGGAAAAATTATCGGAATGTGGCTTTAGTTTTTTGATGCAATGCCACTTGATTCTTGAACTGAGGGAACCGGGAGGGTGACTGCTGAAGGCTGAATTCTCTGTTTATGTTTAAACCCATGAACAATCATGTGAGGTGGCCAAAATTTTGGATCACAAATGATTGTAAACGCATCATGAGGGACATTAATTTTAAAAGAGGATATTTCTCGAGGAGTGGAGAAATGGAATTTGCTAATTGTTACACTAGCAGAAGATTTACTAGCGATATAAGCTGCCAATGACTCACAAGTTGTGTCCGAGGAAAGCCTAGACAAAAAGACTTGTTTGCGAGGCGGAACAACTGTTAAAGTCTGAGCAGGCGGTGAAGAGACGGCCCTATATTTGCTACTTGAAGCTTGGACTGAATTGCGTGAGGGTCTACCTCTGCGACCAGGAACTGCAAGTGCAGTATTAGGCTTATTGATCAGAGCCGCCTCAATAATTGGGTCAATGGGCAGCTCTTTAGGAACCAGAGGGGTAATCGGTTGGAGAAGGCGATAAAGACAACATTGGGGATACCATTGGGGATTCGTGCAAGTGTTGAGGCGTATCCAAAACGGTCGAAGGGGGATGGGTAGATTTAGTCGGCAAGGGAGAGGAAACACTTAAAAATTGAGACTCCAACCGGCGATTAGGGGGAGAAAGAAATTTATAATTGCTAAGCAACTGGATGCCCGAGTCAAAGTCACTCGAAAGCTGCTTTGCGACTTTATTAAGTTTTAAGAATTGATTTCTCAAAGAATTATACATTTTGGATAAATCAATTTGAATATCAATGCAAACTAGGCATGACCAGTGTAGTCCACAACAGTCCTTTTATATTAGTACAAAGTTAAGGTCAATTTCACAATTCCATTCTTAGGGGCAATTGCTATCGACTAACATTAAACTTAATATTAAACTTAACATATATGTTCATGAGCTATTATTATTCGGAATAACTTTCGATACAATGTAACGACTTTTAACTAAAGTTCACAATAGTGACCGTTTTCAAATTAAATTCGCAACAGACTCAGACAAAAAGGCGGAATCGACTGCAATAAGTTCACCTCAGGTAGCACGTGAAACTCGATCGCATCACCAAAAATTATATTTAGAAGCCATTTCTGCCGAGTCTGAAATGTACGGTTTTACCACGTCTCGATAAAAGTAATTATAGTAAAATCAATAGAAACAGTATCTACATTGATTAGTGAGTTCAGACTTAGGACCTCTAACGTTTTGATAGGCAAACTCGATGGCGGTTACTAGTTTTTTGACGCTGCAACCGAGGTTGCAATGGTTGCAACTTTCCAATGGAAAGTGGTGGTAACAAAATCTGAGTTCGATTTTTATACCCTGAACGTATTGAAAATGGGTAAAAAAGGATATAATCACTAAGCATACAATACATAAAGTCGTCAAATCGACAAAAAAAAAGTGGTTGCAAAAATTTCTGTGCTTGTGGAACCCCACCTAGCACTTGCACTCAATTTTGACGACCAAAGCGAGTGAGATCGCTGAAAGCGCGAGTTAAACTCAGAACCTCATGAGCGAAATAGTAGTCTGGTGTGCAGACTCACTGCTTAGCATTCAGATCTAGTCTCGCTCACTCTGCATTGTGTTGCTCAGAATTCTCGTAGAACCCCGAGCATCTATATGTATGCATTTGCACACAAGCCGAGCATCCGTAATGCGTAAAAAACCCGTACACATTCATACATACATTTCGTTGCAAATGCATCCATCGCTGTCTCTCGAGGTTCGACGAGAATTCTTAGCAGCACAATGCAGAGTGAGCGAGACTAGATCTCAATGCTAAGCAGTGAGTCCGCACAGCACAGTAATATTTCGCTCACGAGGCTCTCGCGCTTTTAGCGATCTCACTCGCTTTGGTAGTCAAAATTGAGTGTAAGTGCTAGGTAGGGTTCCACGAGCACAGAAAATTTTGCAACCACTTTTTTGTCGATTTGACGACTCTATGTATTGTGTGCTTAGTGATATAATTGTTTTACGCAAAAGTATGTAACGGGCAGTAGGAGGCATCTCCGACCACATAAAGTGTATATATTTTTGAGCAGGATCAACAGCCGAGTCGATCTCCGTCTGTCGTCCGTCCACAAATTCGACAAGCCAATTGGCAGCCAACGCAAGTAATTTTTGTATGCATGTACACGCACACATACATAAATTTGTGTGTGCTTCGATTTTTTAGAGTATATTTCGCGTTTTTATACCCTGACTCCATTGAAAATGGGTAAAAATGGTAATGGGATAATGGTGTTGTGCAAATGTAGGTAACAGGCAGGTCGTCAGCTAACTGGTGTGCAAGTGGAATAACGTGTAATTATTACTTGAATAATACGCAACGTATCTGCACACTGTTAGAATTACGACTACACTCTCCTCATGAGGGCGGCTGAAAGCAGATCCTTGGCATGTTCATGTCGCTGCCAAGGATGCTGATTAATGGTAGTCGGGCAAAGAGAAGACAACTCTTCAGAAAATTACCCCAATCCAAGGTGGAACAGCATATGCCGAAGGATTCATGACCGAAAGGGTGCTCGGCCGTTAGTACGCGGACTCTGGATACCTGGCGCCCTCCAGTTTTATTTTTTCGACCTCCCGCGGTAGACGGGCTGTGCCGCGGACGAATTCCCTTTCCCGTTCACTCATGGGATTCAAAATGAACCAAAATATTAAATTTTAGTAATGAGTCTGATTCGGCTCAAATAGTATCACTTCAGGCTTTATCTTGCACTGTTGAGCCTATCTCTGGAACTGGTCTCTGAATCGGACTGTGGCGTCACACTGATCTCGACGAAGTATCTAGTGAGATCTCTCAGAGATCCGGTCTGACAGTTGCAGGCACTCAGGTAGCAAATTTTACAAAACTGTAAAATTGCTTAGGGTCTTGATTAAATTGCATTTTGCAACGCGCAATATAATTTTCATAACACTGAGACTTATGAATAAAAAAGTTTGACTTGGCTATGGAATACTTCGACAAGTCAGAAACTGAACCAAACTTATTAAACTTTTTAAAACATTTAGCTACATTGTTTTTTAAGTTTGATAGTCTGCGAGTAAACCAGGGTGGTTTTGCCGAATCAAGGCGAGGGATGAAATTAGGAATGCAGACATCAAGAAGTGAGTTTAGAATTTTATAAAAGATCTTAGTAGCATTATCTCCATCAACCGCGTCATAAAGAATGGACCAATCGGATGCATAGATAAGTTTATTAAGCAAGGCAAAGTTTCCTTTGCGAAAGCAACGGCGGGGCTTGTGAGGCGTTGTCGAATGTAAATTTTGAGTTTGGCAAACGAACAGTGTCACCTCAAGAGTAGGATGATAAGTTCCTCAGGGACCGAAAGAGGGGATGACAGAGAGATATCAGAGAGATATCTGCGATGACGAATACAAGACGAATACAAGATCAAGTGTTCTATTCAAATGATTTTAAATAGAATTGATCTGGAACAACGAGAGATCAAGCATACCATCTAAAAAGTCATGATGGGCTGAAGGCCCAAGACCCAAGTTTGATGATGAGAATAATGACCAATAAATGTTTGGTATGTTAAAATCACCCAACACAACAAATAAGTCATTATCGCGTACATAAGAATATACGTCGTTAATACATGCTCAATTCTGCATATAAACCTCGATATTAAAAGAAGGAGGTATATATGAGCAAGTAATAAATAAAGCACAAGATGGGAGGGTTACTTTTACAGAAACAATCTCTGCATCAGAAGGCGCAGAAAAATGGAAAAGTTCCGACTGGAATGAGGCTTTAACTGCAATTAATACCCCACCACCTCGACGAGTCGGTCTATCCTGTCTATAAACAGTAAAGTTTTTTGAAAACATTTCGCAGTCAGATATGGTAGAATTTAACCAAGATTCTAAGAAAGCGATAATGTGAGATAAAAAGAAGGAGCTAACCATAACAAGATTTTTCAGTTTGGATATAAGGCCTCTGACATTCTTTTATGAAATGGAAAAATTATCGGAATGTGGCTTTAATTTTTTGATGCAATGCCACTTGATTCTTGAACTGAGGGAACCGGGAGGGTGACTGCTGAAGGCTAAATTCTCTGTTTATGTTTAAACCCATGAACAATCATGTGAGGTGGCCAAAATTTTGGATCACAAATGATTGTAAACGCATCATGAGGGACATTAATTTTAAAAGAGGATATTTCTCGAGGAGTGGAGAAATGGAATTTGCTAATTGTTACACTAGCAGAAGATTTACTAGCGATATAAGCTGCCAATGACTCACAAGTTGTGTCCGAGGAAAGCCTAGACAAAAAGACTTGTTTGCGAGGCGGAACAACTGTTAAAGTCTGAGCAGGCGGTGAAGAGACGGCACTATAATTGCTGCTTGAAGCTTGGACTGAATTGCGCAAGGATTTTCAAATTAAATTCGCAACAGGCTCAGACAAAAAGGCGGACACGACTGCAATAAGGTCACTTCAGATAGCACGTGAGACTCGATCGCATCACCAACAATTATATTTAGAAGCCATTTCTGCCGGGTCTGAAATGTACGGTTTTACCACGTCACGGTAAAAGTAATTATAGTAAAATCAATAGAAACGGTATCTACATTGATTAGTGAGTTCAGACTTAGGACCTCTAACGATTTGATCAGCAAACTCGATGGCGGTTACTAGTTTTTTGACCCTGCAACCGAGGTTGCAGGTGGGGTTCCACGAGCACAGAAACTTTTGCAACCACTTTTTTGTCGATTTGACGACTCTATGTATTGTGTGCTTAGTGATATAATTGTTTTACGCAAAAGTATGTAACGGGCAGAAGGAGGCATCTCCGACCACATAAAGTGTATATATTTTTGAGCAGGATCAACAGCCGAGTCGATCTCCGTCTGTCGTCCGTCCACAAATTCGACAAGCCAATTGGCAGCCAACGCAAGTAATTTTTGTATGCATGTACACGCACACATACATAAATTTGTGTGTGCTTCGATTTTTTAGAGTATATTTCGCGTTTTTATACCCTGACTCCATTGAAAATGGGTAAAAATGGTAATGGGATAATGGTGTTGTGCAAATGTATGTAACAGGCAGGTCGTCAGCTAACTGGTGTGCAAGTGGAATAACGTGTAATTATTACTTGAAAAATACGCAACGTATCTGCACACTGTTAGAATTGCGACTACACTCTCCTCATGAGGGCGGCTGGAAGCAGATCCTTGGCATGTTCATGTCTCTGCCAAGGATGCTGATTAATGGTAGTCGGGCAAAGAGAAGACAACTCTTCAGAAAATTACCCCAATCCAAGGTGGAACAGCATATGCCGAAGGATTCATGACCGAAAGGGTGCTCGGCCGTTAGTACGCGGACTCTGGATACCTGGCGCCCTCCAGTTTTATTTTTTCGACCTCCCGCGGTAGACGGGCTGTGCCGCGGACGAATTCCCTTTCCCGTTCACTCATGGGATTCAAAATGAACCAAAATATTAAATTTTAGTAATGAGTCTGATTCGGCTCAAATAGTATCACTTCAGGCTTTATCTTGCACTGTTGAGCCTATCTCTGGAACTGGTCTCTGAATCGGACTGTGGCGTCACACTGATCTCGACGAAGTATCTAGTGAGATCTCTCAGAGATCCGGTCTGACAGTTGCAGGCACTCAGGTAGCAAATTTTACAAAACTGTAAAATTGCTTAGGGTCTTGATTAAATTGCATTTTGCAACGCGCAATATAATTTTCATAACACTGAGACTTATGAATAAAAAAGTTTGACTTGGCTATGGAATACTTCGACAAGTCAGAAACTGAACCAAACTTATTAAACTTTTTAAAACATTTAGCTACATTGTTTTTTAAGTTTGATAGTCTGCGAGTAAACCAGGGTGGTTTTGCCGAATCAAGGCGAGGGATGAAATTAGGAATGCAGACATCAAGAAGTGAGTTTAGAATTTTATAAAAGATCTTAGTAGCATTATCTCCATCAACCGCGTCATAAAGAATGGACCAATCGGATGCATAGATAAGTTTATTAAGCAAGGCAAAGTTTCCTTTGCGAAAGCAACGGCGGGGCTTGTGAGGCGTTGTCGAATGTAAATTTTGAGTTTGGCAAACGAACAGTGTCACCTCAAGAGTAGGATGATAAGTTCCTCAGGGACCGAAAGAGGGGATGACAGAGAGATATCAGAGAGATATCTGCGATGACGAATACAAGACGAATACAAGATCAAGTGTTCTATTCAAATGATTTTAAATAGAATTGATCTGGAACAACGAGAGATCAAGCATACCATCTAAAAAGTCATGATGGGCTGAAGGCCCAAGACCCAAGTTTGATGATGAGAATAATGACCAATAAATGTTTGGTATGTTAAAATCACCCAACACAACAAATAAGTCATTATCGCGTACATAAGAATATACGTCGTTAATACATGCTCAATTCTGCATATAAACCTCGATATTAAAAGAAGGAGGTATATATGAGCAAGTAATAAATAAAGCACAAGATGGGAGGGTTACTTTTACAGAAACAATCTCTGCATCAGAAGGCGCAGAAAAATGGAAAAGTTCCGACTGGAATGAGGCTTTAACTGCAATTAATACCCCACCACCTCGACGAGTCGGTCTATCCTGTCTATAAACAGTAAAGTTTTTTGAAAACATTTCGCAGTCAGATATGGTAGAATTTAACCAAGATTCTAAGAAAGCGATAATGTGAGATAAAAAGAAGGAGCTAACCATAACAAGATTTTTCAGTTTGGATATAAGGCCTCTGACATTCTTTTATGAAATGGAAAAATTATCGGAATGTGGCTTTAATTTTTTGATGCAATGCCACTTGATTCTTGAACTGAGGGAACCGGGAGGGTGACTGCTGAAGGCTAAATTCTCTGTTTATGTTTAAACCCATGAACAATCATGTGAGGTGGCCAAAATTTTGGATCACAAATGATTGTAAACGCATCATGAGGGACATTAATTTTAAAAGAGGATATTTCTCGAGGAGTGGAGAAATGGAATTTGCTAATTGTTACACTAGCAGAAGATTTACTAGCGATATAAGCTGCCAATGACTCACAAGTTGTGTCTGAGGATAGCCTAGACAAAAAGACTTGTTTGCGAGGCGGAACAACTGTTAAAGTCGGAGCAGGCGGTGAAGAGACGGCACTATAATTGCTACTTGAAGCTTGGATTGAATTGCGCGAGGGTCTACCTCTGCGACCAGGAACTGCAAGTGCAGTATTAGGCTTATTGATCAGAGCCGCCTCAATAATTGGGTCAATGGGCAGTCCTTTTATATTAGTACAAAGTTAAGGTCAATTTCACAATTCCATTCTTAGTGGCAATTGCTATCGACTATCATTAAACTTAATATTAAACTTAACATATATGTTCATGGGCTATTATTATTCGGAATAACTTTCGATACAATGTAACGACTTTTAACTAAAGTTCACAATAGTGACCGTTTTCTAATTAAATTCGCAACAGGCTCAGACAAAAAGGCGGACAGGACTGCAATAAGGTCATCTCAGGTAGCACGTGAGACTCGATCGCATCACCAACAATTATATTTAGAAGCCATTTCTGCCGAGTCGGAAATGTACGGTTTTACCACGTCTCGATAAAAGTAATTATAGTAAAATCAATAGAAACAGTATCTACATTGATTAGTGAGTTCAGACTTAAGACCTCTAACGTTTTGATAGGCAAACTCGATGGCGGTTACTAGTTTTTTGACGCTGCAACCGAGGTTGCAGCGCCAATGGAAAGTGATGGTAACAAAATCTGAGTTAGATTTTTATACCCTGAACGTATTGAAAATGGGTAAAAAAGGATATAACCACTAAGCATACAATACATAAAGTCGTCAAATCGACAAAAAAAAAGTGGTTGCAAAAATTTCTGTGCTTGTGGAACCCCACCTAGCACTTGCACTCAATTTTGACGACCAAAGCGAGTGAGATCGCTGAAAGCGCGAGTTAAACTCAGAACCTCATGAGCGAAATAGAAGTCTGCTGTGCAGACTCACTGCTTAGCATTCAGATCTAGTCTCGCTCACTCTGCATTGTGCTGCTCAGAATTCTCGTAGAACCCCGAGCATCTATATGTATGCATTTGCACACAAGCCGAGCATCGCTATGGCAACGAAATGTATGTATGAATGTGTGTACGCACAAGCAGCAAGCTCTCAAAAGCCTCGAGACGAGTATACACGCACACTCACTCATTATAAGCATTTTTGTATGTGATTGTGTTCTCTGGGCCGCCTTTGCGATATGATATGCGGAAGATCTTGGGCGCAGACGAAAATTTTATTATGGTGTGCATCAGCAGTGCGCCGACAAAATAAATTGCACTATGACTGTTGAAATTTGTTACCTACGCCAGATATGCGAAACGCATTCATGCATACAAATGTTTCGTTATTTGTAGTTCCGATTGCACTTGCATTGCAGCCCCTAAATAATTTCAGTTTATGTTTATGTATATAAAAAATATGCGAAATCTTCAATGTATTTACATAATTATTTTGTAATTATAGATCAAATATTGGAAAATTGTATCGATGGCAAACAAAACGTAAACAAAACACAAGCACATACAAAAATGCTTAAACATGAACAAAAATGAGTGAGTGTGCGTGGTATGCTCGTCCCGAGAAACTATTTTTTGCAAACATTCTAACGGTTTGGTACCCTCACCATCAATCAATGATGAAAATTCTATGAGATCTTGCCGAGGTGGCAAACTCTTTAAATATTTCACATTACTCCTCATTGGAAAGGGAAGTCATGCGGCCGAAAATTGAAAAAGTTGATTTTGAGAGCTTGCTGCTTGTGCGTACACACATTCATACATACATTTCGTTCCAAATGCATACATCGCTGTCTCTCGAGGTTCGACGAGAATTCTTAGCAGCACAGTGCAGAGTGAGCGAGACTGTATCTCAATGCTAAGCAGTGAGTCTGAACAGCACAGTAATATTTCGCTCACGAGGCTCTCGCGCTTTTAGCGATATCACTCGCTTTGGTAGTCAAAATTGAGTGCAAGTGCTAGGTGGGGTTCCACGAGCACAGAAACTTTTGCAACCACTTTTTTGTCGATTTGACGACTCTATATATTGTGTGCTTAGTGATATAATTGTTTTACGACAAAGTATGTAAAGGGCAGAAGGAGGCATCTCCGACCACATAAAGTGTATATATTTTTGAGCAGGATCAACAGCCGAGTCGATCTCCGTCTGTCGTCCGTCCACAAATTCGACAAGCCAATTGGCAGCCAACGCAAGTAATTTTTGTATGCATGTACACGCACACATACATAAATTTGTGTGTGCTTCGATTTTTTAGAGTATATTTCGCGTTGTTATACCCTGACTCCATTGAAAATGGGTAAAAAGGGTAATGGGATAATGGTGTTGTGCAAATGTATGTAACAGGCAGGTCGTCAGCTAACTGGTGTGCAAGTGGAATAACGTGTAATTATTACTTGAATAATACGCAACGTATCTGCCTACTGTTAGAATTGCGACTACACTCTCCTCATGAAGGCGGCTGGAAGCAGATCCTTGGCATGGTCATGTCTCTGCCAAGGATGCTGATTAATGGTAGTCGGGCAAAGAGAAGACAACTCTTCACAAAATTACCCCAATCTAAGGTGGAACAGCATATGCCGAAGGATTAATGACCGAAAGGGTGCTCGGCCGTTAGTACGCGGACTCTGGATACCTGGCACCCTCCAGTTTTATTTTTTCGACCTCCCGCGGTAGACAAGCTGTGCTGCGGACGAATTCCCTTTCCTGTTCACTCGTGGGATACAAAATGAACCAAAATATTAAATTTTAGTAATAAGTCTGATTCGGCTCAAATAGCATCACTCCAGGCTTTATCTTGCACTGTTGAGCCTACCTCTGGAACTGGTCTCTGAATCGGACTGTGGCGTCACACTTACTGATCTCGACGAAGTATCTAGTGAGATCTCTCAGAGATCCGGTCTGATGGTTGCAGGCACTCAGGTAGCCAGCTTACACTTAGACCCTGGGATCGCCTTCATTAAGATGACAAACCGCGAAAAGAAGCTCTTCAAGGCAGCTATAGCCAAAGTGCTCCCCAGAGCAGATGCTCTGAAAGCTACAAAGGTTCCCCTCGCTGAAGCCAAGGTCAAAAGGGGTCGCTCAGACGAAAAGTCTCCGGAGCTCGGTTTGTCAAAGAAACCATACAGTCGGATGGCGAACGGTGTCAAGCTCGGTTTCATCGCGACTGATAGATCGTCACCTCTGACGGCGGAGCAAATGGCAATGCTAAAGACGGCGATCCCATCATCCACCCTGACTTCTGTAAGGCCAGTTGTGAAGCCAAAGTTCGAGGGTTTTGTTCTGAGAACGGAGTGGCTCGTGGTCATTTGCCACGACAACAATGCAGCCAAGTGGGTGAGACCGAACTTAAGCCATATCAAGGCATGCAGTTCGCTCGAAGTTGAGCTGTTGGGGTAAGCGAGCGCACCTTATCCGAGGTTACTTCGCCAACAGCCTGGAGCTGCCCAAAGAGATGGTTATGGGGCAGATAGGTGCCAGAAAGACTTCAGCCGATGGAGGGTAGTGCTGCGGACCATTATTGGTGCCATGCTGCACTTAGCCATCATGGTGGATGACACGTCGCTGCAGTCGCTGATTAATTGCGGCGGCAGAGTCTGGTACTGCTTTGACAGGACCAGACTTATCCCAAGAACACGGTACTTAAGAAAAGAGCAGCGCCAGTTCCTCTACGAGGGACGCTCCAGCAACTGTCGCGGTGCAGGATGCTGTTGCTCTAACAACAACCGGAACCTGGCTCGGGTCCCTCCACTAGCTTGGCTACTGGGCCTGCTAATGGTGCGACCTGTGGTCAGGTTTCTGGTTCTTTAACTTCGCAATCAAGGCAGGTCGTGGTCGCCTCATCTAGCTGAGGCGCTGGTGCCGCTAGGGGAGCGGTCCGTGGCTGGACCCCGAGCGGTAGTAAACCGGTGCTTGGGGGTCTTAGGGCTTTTGATATCACGTGCTCACAAGTGCACGCATCGACTTGTTAATCTACTTTTTCGTGGGTGGGAAAAGGGACCGATAATTAAAATTCAGATTTGAGGTGTGAGGGTGTGAGGTGTGCTTATGAGATCACGTGCGAACAAGTGCACGCATCGACTTATTCGCCTACTTTTTCGGGAGTAGGAAAAGGCACCGATCATTCAAAAAACCCGTTTAATAAGGGATCGGTCATTAAAATTCAGATTTGACGTGGGAAGGGCTATAAGATCACAGGCGCACAAGTGCACAGGCGCACAAGTGCATGCATCGACTGGATCGTTTACTTTTTCGCGAGTAGGTTTAGAGTTTGATCAGGCACGTGCGCACACGCATAAATATTTTATTAAAAACAGTTGGCTCTTTTTAGATTGAATTACTGCCAACCGTACTTTTCTGTTTGCATACTTGTTTTAGAGAAGATTTTCAGGCCCCGGCAGTGGAAATGTTATATGGTACGACCCTACGTCTCCCAAATTAATTTTTCGATGACCTTGACACGGCCACGGATACACTGACGTTGCTTATACAATTTCGTGAATACATACGCCAGATACGTCCCTCACCTACGGCCCACCACGTGAAGGGAAAGATGTTCCGCATTAAAGATGTGGACACTTGCTCACATGTTTTTATCAGAACAGATGCAGTGAAACAACCTTTGGAACCCCCTTACACTGAGCCCTACGAAATTGTCAACCGGGTGAGCGATCGAGTTTTTATGATACGTATTGCTGGAAAAGAAGAAGCAGTTTTAGTCGACCGCCTGAAGCCTGAAATTATGAGGAACTCCTGCAAAATTCATCCAGACCTATACGGACATATTGAAAAGAAGAATTGAGTGCAAGCTGAAAACCGGTAACTTGGTTACTTGGGGGGCAGTACTGTGGCAACGCCAGCCACCTCCTATCGAAAACATCAGCGGCAGTTACATGTAACAATATCGATATATCGATAAGGAATGATCGGGTTTTCCGAGCATCGCTAGAATAAGTTTCACCAGACTGGAAGAACGACTCACAAATACAATTGACCAATAAATATATTATTATAATCAACCTTAATTGTTGATAGTTTGTATTTACCATTGGTGCACACAAAGCATGGCACATAACTTGCAATACACTAGCATCATTGATATTGGGTACATATCAAGTTTTGAACTTTGTGGCCGCGGTAGTGGGCGTAGCCAAAAAATGCGATCTTTAGAGGAGGTCATCAGCAATCTGTCGGTTTACATTTTATGCATTTAGCTTTAAAAGTGAGGGAGCTATATAGATTTCATTGAATTGCCACGCCCCTAGTGGGCGCACCCTGAAACTCTTAACACTTTATCTGACGCGGGTATACACGAGTATACATTTCAAATTTCAAGTCCCTAGCCTCAATAGCGTAGAAAAAAATTGCGTTCATATGGCCTATGGCATATGGCCTCGCACGGCCTCGAGCACGGGTCTACCGCACAATTAACACGTAAGCCCCTCGTTAGACACCAACGCCACCAACCATTTAAACTCGCGTGTGACCAAATTCAATTTAAGGTATTTAATAAGAATTATATGAAAAATCCTAACAGAAAGCAACAAGAATACAATTTTAAGAAATTATTAGAAAAATCAAGAGCAGCCTTTGCATCAAGAGCGGGCATTGAACCCGAGCACCATCGATCACTTATTTTTGGTGTGACGAATTTCAATATAAATGCTAAGAAATTAGTTTTTTTCTGAAATTTCTTAGGTTTTCATTTGTTTAATAACAAAGAAAATTGTTTACAGATACAATAGAATAATTAATTAGAAATAATAATATTAACTGCATTTTATACTACAAGTTGGGACAAAAATCAACTCAAGTTATATGACAAGTGCACAATCGCAAACAGCCACACACAAATTCTAAGAATACGAAAAAGTCTGGGAACTAAGCGCCATCTACCGACCAGTGGTCACTGACCACTTAATTTCCCATGTGACAAACTAATTGAACAGTTATCCAACACTGTTCTAATGAAACCAAATAATAAGCACCAAAGTATGCAATAGATGACACTAGCAATATTGCACTGGCATCATTGATGTTGTGCACATATCGAGTTTTGGACATTGTGGGTGAATTGCCACGCCCACAGTGGGCACAACTCGAAACCCCTAACACATTATCTGACGAGGGTATACACGAGTATATATTTCAACTTTGTCTCTAGCTGCAATAGCGGCGAAAAAATTGCATTCATACGGACAAACGGACGGACAGCATGACGAACATTGCACAAACCCAATATACTACTTTCACTTCGTGAACGACACCCCCTGTTGTCACTGCGACGATCCGAACCTGCGTCTGGTAGCCCGCCAGCCATCACCTTTACCACCGAGCTACAGCATCAACTTAACCGTCTCTGTCAAAATTTGTGCAAAGAAAACAGCACACATGCACAAACAATCGCATTAGAATTTCAAAAGCAACTCACGCATATGAATGTACATATACATATGTATGTATGTGTGCACACGCATGCAGAAAACGCCTGCGCTTGGCGCTTGCCTCCACGTGGCTTGCCAATATACAAATACATTTTCTTTAATAACTTGTGTGTTTCTTAACCGATTTAGATGAAATTTTCTTTTAATGCATTCTTATTTTACTACAGTACATTTATATGTTGACGAGCAGCCTAAGTAGTAAAAATTGTGGTTGTACTTGCAATTACAAATGTTCTTATATGTTAATGGGGGAAGATGGGGGGAGGTATCCAAAATCCGAAATATTCATAATCTGCGTATCCTTACGAGAAAACATTAAACCATAGTTGGTGGCGCTGGCTATTATAGTTTCTGAGATATGCTAAAAAATCGGATCAAAAAAATCGATTAATATCGATAATAAGAAAACGGGGTGGGTTATCGATAATTTAGAATATCCTTGAGCAGCGTATGGTATACACCAACTTATAACACAATCTTTTATCCCTAGATCTAGTTGCAGCAATTGCTGCTAATTGGATTGTCAAATTTGTCGAATTTTTCCACACGTTTTCTTTAATAACTTCTGTGTTTCATAACCGATTTTGATGAATCTTACTGTAATAGATATTTCAAGTGCTATAGTACATATAAATATTCATTCGAAACAAATTTTGTGTCTCTAGGTCTCTAACTTCAAAAATTAGAGGTTGTTGTACATTTTTATAGATTTTAGGAAAACGGTATGGGTTATGGATCATTTGAAATAAACTTGATCTGCGCGTGCCATGGACGAGTCTATAGCCGATAAGTTGAAGTCTCTAGCTCTTATAGTTTCCGACATCGACGCGTTCATACAGACGGACAGACGGACGGACAGACGGTCAAACGGTTAGACGGACAGACAGACGGACATGACTAGATCGAGTCGGCTGGTGATCTTGATCAAGAATATACATACTGGGGTCGCAGATACCTCCTTCTGCCTTTTACATAAATTTGCACAAATCCATTATACCATTTTACCCATTTTCAATGGGTTCCGGGTATAAAAATCGCAAGTCTTCAAGCCAAAGTGGCAAACCCTTTACTAATTTAACATAACTGCTCAAGCGAAAGGGAAGACAAGAAGACGATTTCTCACTTCAATGAAGTGAGCTGTCCCATTATTCCAACAAAGCTTAAAATAATTTTTGGTTAACCATAGAGCTGTTTTTCGAGTCTTCTTTGTCAGTTTGAGAAAATCGTGTGGCCCTCGTATAAGATAACGTATGTTCGGATTTTTCCCATTTTTCAATACGAGTGATATTTCCTTCAATATAAATTCGCTTTTGTTTCCATAAAATCCTTGAACATCAATAGCAACTTGCTCCAGATTAATTTTCAGGGGCTTGTTTTTGATGCTTACACTATACGATGCGCTGAACTAACCCAGTCAACGGAGAAAATTCAACTAATCGATCATGCATAAGCAAACAATATACTTTTGTTTTCCTAGGACTTGCATTCTCCAGTGAGAAAGTGAGAAAGATCAATAACAATAATCGGTGCATTTTCCTTAAATTCCCTAGGTACAAGCAACAGCTGAGACTCTTTCATATAGCAATTTTGTTGGAAATTTGTATACATGACATAGAATGTAGCGAAACCTTCTCGTCCAAAATTAACATTCATGTCATCATATGGATACGTTTCAGAATTCAAGTACACTTTTATGTTTCTCAAGTGATTTTGAATTAGTGCTCCATTTAGTGTAAATGCTATTATCGCAAAACGAGGGCGATCCCTATTGGCTGCAAGCTTAACATTCCATATATGTTGGGAGCCCTCTGCTAGTGCGGGATTAAGATAGCTGACCCGGCTATTGGTAGCTAACCAACGTTTTAAAGCTTTTTTGTTTTAGTATTTTAAGGTTGTCGTTTTACCAACAAATCGTGTGCGATCGATTTCAATGCCGTTAAATTCATATCGAATTGCATCAAACATATAACCCATACAATTGTTTTTATACCCTGAACACATTGAAAATGGGCAAAAAGTATATAATGGTTTTCTGCAAATGTATGTAACAGACAGGAGGTAGCATCTTCGACCCCATAAAGTATACATACATATTCTTGATTAGGACGATGAGCTGAAACGATCTAGCCATGACCGTCTGTCCGTCTATCCTTCTGTATGAACGCAGCACAAGTTTATTATTTTTGTACGATATCTTGCTCCGTTTTATCGATCAAAATCGATTTTATGGCTTGGTTTTCATGGCACATCACGGAAACTATAAGAGCTAGAGATACCGAATCCCCATATATCAAAAAAATCAAGTACAACAGACTTGCGCTTTGGGTTGTACACAGATTTCAATGCTCTTGTTACGTCCTGAAAATTTCATAACGATCCTATTTTTATACCCTAAACCCATTGAAAAAGGGAATAATGGTTTTGTGCAAATGTATGTAACAGGCAGAAGGAGACATATACAATCCCATTAAATATATATATTCTTGATCTGAATCAACATTCGAGTAGATCCGGCTATGTCCGTCTGTCCGTCCGTCCGTCCGTCTGTCCGGCCGTCTGTATGA
Organism: Drosophila colorata; assembly: GCA_035041545.1. Taxonomy (NCBI): domain Eukaryota; kingdom Metazoa; phylum Arthropoda; class Insecta; order Diptera; family Drosophilidae; genus Drosophila; species Drosophila colorata. The sequence goes on from JAWNLD010000673.1 coordinate 354,800, forward strand.
ACGCGCCGATCTCGGAAACTATAAGAGCTAGAGACTTTCAACTTTTCGGATATAGACTCGTCCATGGCACGCGCAGATCAAGTTTATTTCAAATGATCGATAACCCACACCGTTTTCGCAAAATCGATCAGCATCACTAGACGAGTTGATTAAGCCCTGTCCGTCTGTCTGTCCGTCCGTCCGTCTGTCTCCATGAACGTGTCGATTTCAGAGACTACAAGGGCTAGAGAGCTGAGCTTGGACATTTTAGATTCGTATATACCATACGCAAATCAAGTTTATTTCAAATGATCGATAACTTGCGCCGTTCTCTTATAATCCGTGTTTATCGGCTTTTTGAGCATATTTCATGAGCAATAAGAGCTAGCGTTTGGTTTAATATCTGCTCGTAAAGGATACGCAGATTATAAATATTTCGGATTTTGGATACCTCCTCCCATTCGCCACCCCCCCCCCCCCCACCTATTAAAAAAAAAACGCAATCAAGTACTACAGACTTGCGCTTTGATTTGTACATATATTTGAATGGTCTTATTAGTTTAGATGTTATTGAAGAATTCATTTTCCATAGTTGGGCCAAGCATGGCCGATGTGTAAAGTGCTCAGCTGGCTGCGTGCGTTTGTGTGTGTGACTTTGTGAATGTGTGTATGAGTGTAAAGACGTTTAAATGTATGTAACAGGGTTCAGGGTTGCTCCTAGTCGGGAACTCCCGAGCCATCTTACTTGTTTTTTCTTCTTAAAGTAAAAAATTATAAAACCCAAAAACAAACTTAAATAGACTAAACCAACTGATGGCAGCGTTGTGGTGCCCCCAAGTTCGCGTCCCCTCGCTAAATTTATTATATACTGTTAATCTTACAAAAAGTGAAACGGGGCAAACCAAACCGCAAAGAAGTGAACACTACAGCCAAAAACAGTTCCGCGGAAATGGCCGGGGAGCCCCCGACCGTCGGGCTAAAAACCCACTACTAATCGATGAACATTCAACATTAAAAATACTCGGACCGAAATTTCTGACCGTTATAAGAACCGACCCCAACGAAACCCTCACTAACAATTCCCCATTCCTAATTAAAAAACAAATATACTACACCTGCGGCGGCGAAGTCGAATTCTACAAGACTAAAAATGGAACTCTACTCATCAAAACAAAAACACATACACAAGCCAACAAACTGATGAATCTAACATCATTCGCCTGCAACATCAACATTAAAGTCTCTATCCACCTATCACTCAACTACTCAAAAGGCGTCATATACTCTAATGACCTGCGAGGTATGGAAGAAAACGAAATTATAAAACAACCACCTAGCCAGAACGCCTACAAAATAAAAAAAATAAAAAAAATAAAACGGTACCCTTAAAGAAACTGGACTCATCATAATAACATTCAACGCCCTCACCATACCCGACTACCTGATGATTGGTAACGAAAGAACAGCAGTACGTGCCTACATCCCATTACCACTGAGATGCAATAAATGCTTCCGTTACGGTCACTCTCAAAAATTTTGCCAAAAAACTCAAACTGTGCCGACGAATCCCACATTGATCCCGAATCCACAGAAAAATGCCAAAGAACCAAACAATGCATCAACTGTACAGAGCGGCACATTATCCCAGACCAACACGCCTCAACAGACAAAAAATGTACTGTCTGTGGAGGCTTCAACCTGAAGAAACAGACGTCCGAGGCCAACTACCCAACCCTCAAGAAGTCACCAACAGCACACCCAATAATCAAAATTACAAAAAAAAGCCTCTTGTCCCCCCTCCAGTCCACTCCACCACACAAACCAAATGTAAAAATACGAAACGAATATTGTTCGTAGAGGACAATTATGAGAACGGATGCTAATAAAGGGAAAAGATAAATATTATCTTCTCCCCACGCGACTTCACTAATAATTGCCTAATCAGAGCAGCACACTGGCGACTTTCAGCAGAGCTTTCTATTCAATGGAACGCATGCGCAGAGCGGAAGTCTAACTAGGCTAGAAAAAGCAAGCATTTGACAGAGAAAAAGCTCTCTTAAGCTATGGATCCTCAGTCATACTGGCATACTAGGAAACGAATAGGCCGACTATACAGCCAAAGATACAACAAGACTTCGTCTCATTTCCATACCCAATCTTAACGCAAGTGACATAGTACAATCTCTCAAAATACAATTACTCGAAAAACAACATTCATTACAATATCGAACCTTAAATTGGTACGATCAAATCTGCTGCAACATCTCCAAAAACTATTCCCTCAAAAACACTAACATCAACAAGCTTTAATCCTTAGCTGTTATGGCAGCACTTGCTGCCAATTAATTTGTCAAATTGGTCAAATTTTACCACACGTTTTCTTCAATAACTTCTGTGTTTTTTACCGATTTTGATTAATTTTAATGCAATAGATTCGTCAAGTGCTATACAGTATAATTATATATTCATTCTTTGTCCTTAGCTTTTATAATCTACGAAATAAGCTTAACAAATTTGAGGTTGTTGTAGATTTTTATCGATTTTAGGATTTTTTAGGTTATGGGTTATCGATCTGAGCGTGCCATAATGGAGCTTATAGCCGAAAAGTTGAAGTTTCTAGCTCTTAAAGTTTCCGAGATCGGCGCGTTCATACAGATGGACGGACGGACAGACAGACGAACATGGCCAAATCGTCGTCCTGATCAGGAATATATACACTTTATGGGGTCGGAGATGCTTCCTTCTGCCTGTTACATACATTTGCACAAAACCATTATACGCTTTTTAACCATTTTCAATGGGTTCTGCGTATAAAAAAGGACTGTTGTCGAAACTTTTAAAGGTATTTCCAAATTGTGTGCAATTCCAAAAGCTTTTGAGAGAATTATAACATATTATCTGGAACCTTTGTGCACTTTTATTATTTCACCTTCCCAGCATGGATTTATGAAGCATAGATCTGCTACCACTAACCTTCTATAGTTTTCTTGTCTGGTATTTGATAGCAAACATCAAATTTTATTTACTGGATTTCAGAGTATCTGAGAAATAGATCCAAAAAGGATATTTTTATACCCACATTGAAAATGGGTAAGAAGGGTATAATAGTTTTGTGCATAAAGTGTATATATTCTTGATCAGCATCACTAGCCGAGTCGATCTAGCCATGTCCGTCTATCTGTCCGTCTGTCCGTCCTTCTGTATGAACGCGTCGATTTCAGAGACTACAAGGGCAGGAGAGCTGAACTTGGACTTTCGTATATACCATAAGCAGATCAAGTTTATTTCAAATTATCAATAACTTGCCTCGTTTTTTTTATAATCAGTGTTTATCGGTTTGTTGACCCGGTCATTTGAGCATATCTCAGAGACTATAAGAGCTACGTAAAGGATACGCAGATTATGAATATTTCGGATTCTGGATACCAAACCACGTCAAACCACGTGGTGGCAAGCGCCAAGCGCAGACGTTTTCTGCATCCGTGTTCACACATACATAAATATGTACTTATATGCACATTCATATGCGTGAGCTCTTTTTTGAATTCTAGAGTGATTGTTTGTGCATGTATGTTTCTAAGCTCAAATTTTGCCAGAGGCAATCAAAATGCAGCTGTAGCTCGGTGGTAGAGGTGTTGCCTGGCGCACTATCAGTAGCGGGTTCGGTTTGTTAACGGAGTTTTTGTACTGTTTATTTACCTTTTTATTGTATTTTTTTTATTTACTTTTAACTTAACGTTATTGACGTTATTGACGACGATTTGAAATATTCTGAAGCAGCAAAATGGGGGAAAAAATCTTTCGTATATCAACTGCAAACAACATTTACGTGTAAAAGTACCGAGGAAGGTCAGTGATGAAAAGAGTACCCTGGGTACCCCAAATATCAACCTGATAGAGTTGGCATGTGCATTTAAAAGAAATAAGATGGCTCTAGTCGGGAGGGCCCGACTAGGAGATACCCTGAACCCAACGGTGAGTTTCCGTTACATGCATTTAATTAGGCACGTCTGTATTCATACACACAACAGCACAGCCGCACTTAGTAAAATAAATAAAAATAAAAAATTAATTAATCTAGTAATCTCTTACAAGCCGATCTTGACCATTTGAGTCCTGGTGTCAAGATAACCTATTAAACCTCAATTGCGCTAAATGCAAGGTAATGATTTTATCGAAGCTCTCCTCAAATATCTCCGTACAAGCTAGGTAGCGTACTGCTTGAACGGGTAAATAATACCGATAAAGTTATTAATGAGCTAGGCGTCATTTTCGATCACAAACTTAAAAACCTCTCATGTTATGACCCTAGTCAAAAAGGCTAAGGCTGTTCTTGGTTTCACTAAGAGATAGTCCAAGGAGTTTGATGACTCTTATATCCCATTCCTGAGTTCGGGTCATGGAGGACCATCTCCACAATACGCAGTATATCAAAACCGAATTGAATCGGTACAAAATAAATTTTTACAATTTGCCTTTGATGGGCTAAATTGGGATCCTGATGCTCGGTTGCGATCATACCCAAGTAGGCTCTTATTAATAAATCTTTCTTCTCTAACAAATCGGAGAAATATGATTGGCGTAATTAATTACTGGCGAAATCCATTCATTTAAGTTGATAAACCAATTAAATTTTTGGTTTCCAACTAGACTAACGCGTTATTTTAAACCATTATTACTTAACCATTGCCCAAAATGATTCCATGACCCCAAATTATTTTTATTTTTTATTTGGGGTGTACTTGTGTCAACTCAAAGGTACCCAAATTCTCTACGGAAAGTGCTTGATAATATTTTTGTTTTGGATCACTTATTCTTATCTGGCTCCCGTACCGAGCCCATGTCATGTCGTGAAGATCCTTATCACCCCACTTTAGAGGTGTTGATTGATTTACCTACCCGGGTCTAAGCCCAGGCAGTAAACTTGCACGCGAGCTCGTCAATTTCGGAAAACCAACTTTGCTAAACTAACTCAGCTCCTATCCCAGACTGACTGTTCTCGGCTTTACATGTGTAGAGACATGGATAGTGCAATCACGATTTTTTATTCCACTTTAAATAATGTATTTAATATATGTGCTCCGGTTTGTAATTCACTTAGGTCTAACAAACCTATGTGGCTTACACGGGAATCAATAAACTTAATTAATATAAAGTCGAGGATGTATAGTAAGTTCAAGAAAACTGGCTCTTTATTGGATTACTCTCGATATCTGATTGGCCGATCGAATTTCTCTCTCCTAAATAACCAATGTTATAAGGATTACCAGAAAAGTTGTAGGTTACAGTTCCAGCGTTAATACGAAACGTAAATCATCAACACTATCATCAACCGTATGTTTTTAAAAAACCATCTATTTGCTAAATTTTTTCAAACGACTTCGAGTTCTCAAGATTACCAATTGGGTCTGCCTTATCCTTATCACAAGTTCACTACTAAGTGATCTAAGGGTCATGAAGCCTGTATTTTCACCGGGACCTGATGGAGTACCAAGCTGTGTGCTTAGGTATTGCGCTGAAGGTCTAATGAAGCCGTTGTATAAATTATTTAAACTGTCCGTGGTCTTATGTTCTTTTCCTAACATTTGGAAAGAATCATTTATTATTCCTCTTCTTAAAAAAGGAAACAAGTCCAATGCTCAGAGCTTAGAGGTATTTCTAAGTTGTCAGCTATTCCTAAGATTTTTGAGAAATTGATTACTTCTCAACTGCAACATCTTTGTAGATCTATAATTTCACCCTGCCAGCATGGGTTTGTGAAGTATAGATCTACTACTATTAACTTATTGGAATTCATGTCCAAATAAAATGCAAACAGATGTTATTTACACTCCGTCAATCATTCGCTTGTACTGCATAAACTTCATCTTTTGGGATTTGCAAATAACCTAATTCTTTGGATCTTCAATTATTTTACTCTTAGAACTCAAAAAGATTATTTTGAAGGTTTTCGATTCTAAGCCTGTTAATGTCACTTCCGGAGTACCACAAGGAATTCATCTAGGTTCGTTGTTATTCACATTGTTCATAAATGACCTCCCTTCTGTAATAAGTCACTCTCACACTCTGATGTATGTCGATGACGTAAAACTTTGCCTGACGTCCTCCAATTTTCTATCTGGTCAAAGGTTGCAATCTGATCTTGACAGTTTTCAAACCTGGTGTCAAGTAAATTTATTAAATCCTAATTGCAGTAATTGTAAATTAATGTCTTTTTATAGGAGAACGCTCTTCTTGACCAATTATTTTATTAATAGTAAGCAACTTGTTCGTATTGAATCGGTTAATGATTTGGGTATCATTCAATATCCCAAGTTTAAGTTTGACAAGCATATTTCTTCTGCTGCAAATCGAGCCATTAGTGTCCTTCGTTACCAAAACTCTTCATACTTCATTTGTCCGTCCAATTCTTGAGTATGGATCTTGTATTTGGTGTCCCCAATACAAGGTTCATCAGGATAGAATTGAATCCGTACAAAAACAATTTCTGCTCTTTGCCCACCGGGGCTATCACTGGAATCCTAATTCTCGCATGCCTTATCTTGGTAGACTTTTACTAATAAATCTTCTTTCTCTTTCTGATCGTAGAACCATGCTTGGTGTAATCTTCTTACACAAATTAATTAACGGGCAAATTGATTCTTCCGAATTGATCAGCCAGATTAGTTTTACAGTTCCAAACAGAATTACTAGAAACTTTTTACCGCTTTCTCTTCAAACCTGTAATAGTAACTATGCTAACCATAGCCCAGTTCGGATATTATGTTCCAACTATTATAATCTTTTCCATATAATAAGTAATGCCACTTCCATACCTATTCTAAAACCTCTATTGTTATGTCATCTTTCTAATTTTCCGCGATTTTCGTCACCGCACTTTATGCGGCGCGTTCCTCGGTCGGTTGGGCGGGAGATGGGTGGTTTTATACCTGGGTCCGAGCGTTAACAAGCCCTTGCTTGGAATCGTTGAACCACATGAATGTACTGCCATTAGTACATCTATGTCCAATTATAATAAACTGCAACCAACATTTGAAAGACACAGTTTTCTATTCTGTATAAAAAGCGAGCACGAGCATTTATTTTAATATAAGTATATGTTACAAATGGGCCGAATTTTTCTAAGTGCGCCTGTGGTGTAGTGTGTATGAATGCAGAGGGGCTTAATTAAATGTATATAACGACAGCTCGCCGCTGGGTTCAGGGTATCTCCTAGTCCGGAACTGCCGACTAGAGCCCTCTATCTTGTTAAGTCAGATCAGACAATAAGGTTGGAAGATATTCAAGAATTTATTTTTTATAATGGGGGCAAGTAAATAAACTTGATCTAAAATCTTAAGTTAATACTAAGCCTAATAATACTAATGCGTTTATACAATCAGAAAGCCGAACGGACAGATAGCTGAATAAGGCTAAAGCGACTCGAAGCAACAAATACCACTTTTCCTTTTGTTTTGGGGTAACTTCATAAAAACTCGTATGGCTTTTAACTATCATTGTGTTCTAGGAGGGATAATTATTTATTAAACTCAACTATACCTACTATGTCCCTGCAGGCTTCGAAAGAGGCATTGGTCTCTGAATCTGACTCTAACGTCACACTCACCGATCTCGACGAAGCATTTAGTGAGATCTCTCAGAGATCCGGTCTGACGGATGCAGGCACTAAGGTAGAACGTCTACATTTAGACCCTGAGATCGCCTTCATTAAGATGACAATCTGCGAAAAGACGCTGTTCAAAGCAACAATCGCCAAAGGGCTCCCCAGAGCAGCTGCAAAGGTGCCTCTCGCTGACGCCAAAGTAAAAAGGGGTCGCTCAGATTTAGAGTCGAAAGCACCATCGTACATTCGGATGCCGAGCGGTGTCAAGCTCGGTTTTATCGCGACTGATAGATCGTCACCTCTGACCTCAACTCAACCAGCCAATAGTGCAGCGGACCACTATTGGCGTCATGCTGCACTTAGCCATCATGGTGGATGACGCGTCGCAGCAGTCGCTGAATAAGTGCGGCGGAAGAGTCTGGTACTGCTTTGGCAGACAACTTCAAGATGTGCTTTTAGCCTCCTACCATGATAATGCAGCACTAAGACCCCATCAGGTGAAACGTGAGCTTCCTTGTTTTAGTAAATACGTGGCAAATCAAAAAAAAAGGAGGTCAGACGGCTCTTCAACAGGGCCACGTCAAATAGACTCGTAGGACACATGCAGATGCGCACTCACTGAGTATAGGAACATTAAACGCGTCAAACGCGATATCCTAAGAAGAACAGATGGGTCTTACACACAGAATCAACGGGAAACGCTGGAACTACTGCTCAGGTGCATTTCCCTGCTTTTGTTATAAGCCCGGAAAATCCTTGTAACAATGGGGATACCACAGCTTGACGTGGATACAGTCTGTTGGGTGTTATCTTCGACGCTGACAAGGTCAGGTGGGCTACTAAATCATTCGCTCCATTCAAAGCCCCGTGGGGCGACCAAATTTTCCGGGCTCTGCTGCAACACAGCCTAGAAAATATAATTAGTCCATTAATGGGTCCACTTAGGGAGCGTTTCATTTTGGGGTACATTCAGCTATCTTGGAGGGAGGTAAATGTGTTTTTCATTTCCAAGCAAGGGTATCGTCCCTTGGATCCTAAGTCGTATAAACCAATTAGCCTTACATCCTTTCTGCTTAAGACCGCAGAACGCCTGTTGGATTTGCATATCTGGTGCTGATTGCAAGATACCAATATTCAGAAAGAATACTAGGCGAAGTTTCCTTCCTATACGTCGAAGGGGCCTTCGACTACACTGGCTATCAGTCAATAAACAGGACTTTAGCATCTAGGGGCGTTGACTCCGTCTCTAATACTTGGATAGAGAGAATGCCTATGTATAGAGAAATAAGATCTTCCTAGGAAGGGGCCCTGTCTCCCCTTCTTTGGTCCCTCGTGATAGATGAACTACTGGTGAATCTATCGGAGCTAGGCATCGATACGATGAGGCATGCAGATGACCTGGCAATAATAGTCTTCGGAAAGCTCGACGTAACCATCACCGAATTGGTGCAAACGGCACTCAACACGACCCTAAGATGGTGCACATATATGGGTCTCAATATTAACTATCTCCAATCTCTCAAATCAAATATCTCCAATTGTTTTGAGCTGATTTGAGGGTATTTGCTCACACTTTTATGAATTTTTAACTCAATTCTTCTGCTTAACTCAGCAGATCGGCCTCCAGAATTTCATTATTTTCGCGTTTTAAGATATTATAGACTGTCCTTAATCTGATGAAAAACAGTTTGGCCAACTATTTGGCAGATTCGCCTTTATAAAAGTTGAAATAAACCCAAAGTAACAGATTGTCGTTGACTCGCTTTCCAGGCGTACTTAAAATGATAGTTTATGATAACAAAACACTGCTTAAACGCTAAATCTCGACTCTTATCAACTCACAAATCAATAACCAAATGCACAGCATAACATGTTTCCAAGAATATAGTTCCGTTACTCTTTTTCGTTCCCTTTTGATGTTGTGTTTGCATTTTTCAAACAATTACTTGACAGAGCACAAATAATGTAAGTTTGTTTTTCTTGATTTTGTTCGCAGTTAAAATTTAATTTCAACTATTATTTTTGTGCGTTGTTATAAACAATACATATGTTTATAATAACTTACAAAAAAAAAAGTTGTGAAAAGTATATTTTTTTACAAAATATGACATAAATTTGAAATTATGTGTATTTTTTCATTTTGCAAACAATTGTTTGACAAACTGTACTTCGTGCACGGCTATAAAAAGCATTACACAAGCTTATATAATCAAAATATAATAAGCATAGTTAAAACAGTTCGAAGCATATATTACAAAGCTTGATACGATATTTGATGTTAAATTTGATTATTATTTTTTTTTTTTTGATATTTCTGCGTTGAACCTTAGCTTACGAACTTAAAAACTGTTGTGTGTACAAAGCTACTGAACATATAAGTACAAGTCGTATATATTTGATATATTTTTGAAGTAGTCCACTTATAAATCAACACACAAGGCATTTAAGGCATATTTATTTATACACATGAAATTCCTGAAATTTATCTTCAAAACTGTATTTCCTGTATCTCCTTTTGCGCTTGTGCCTGAATTTTGCAAGTCTGAGAGAGCTTGGGCAAAACTGACATTGGCTTTCGATGTCGCTGATCACATTGATGGTGTCGACCATTATTAAATCCATTTATTGATTGTGGTTTCTCAACGCTGATAAATAATGGTTGTAACACATGACTGTGCTCTTCAAATATGGCTTCCATTTGTATCATACATTGTTCAAGTTGATCCTATTGATGGAGAAGAGTGAAAATTATAACGATATACAACTATTTTGCTAAATGTTAGCCAAACCTGCCCCACACTAGTTAGATCAGTAAAAAGGCTCAAAAGGTAGTGTATATTATGATCCGTACATAAATGCCACTTAAAGCCACTTATGGAAGCTGCAATACTTGACGCCGCTATAGTGCTCGCTGTATACTTGGAAAATGTATGATCTGTGAATGATATATGGAATTGGTTAGATTGGAAATGTATTTGTAGTAGATCAATTATATATATTATATTATATTATATATTATATTGTATAAACAATATTGTATGGTATGAACAGAGAAATTCTTTCTTCTTCGACAATAACAATAAGCTTTGGAGTGTCAAAGAACACATAGCTATTGCAACAATATAGCAAAAGTGTAATAAATTTATAAATTAGGTCACACAACGACATGTTCAAGAAACAATTATCATTATATTAACAAACATAGCAGCATAACAGCAAACAAGTGAAAACGTTGCAGTCGGGTGTAACCGACAGCGCAATACTCGTTCACCTTATAACAGCTTCAAACAGAAGAAAACAGTCTAAATTATTTTATATTTAGAGGAGGCCATCAGAAAACTGCCTGCTAAATTTAGTGACTATAGCTCTAAAATTATGGGAGATATGGATTTCTCGGGCTAACGGTCCGCAATATATATGTATTTTTATCGATATGACACGTCTCCGGTCAGCATATCCAAAAAAAATTTTGTGCGATCTGTAGAGGAGGCTATCAGTAATCTGCCTCAAAATTATGTAGCTAGCTTTAAAGCTGAGGGAGATATATCGATTTTATCAAATTGCCACGCAAACAAATTGCATTTATACGGACGGACAGCAAGACTGACATTGAACAAAACCAATATACTCAATTCACTTCGTGAACGAGTATAAAAACAGTTAGGTCAATAAAACTAAAAATAGCTTGTTTTTAAAATAAAATCTAAACTTTTGACCGACAGTTTCTTTGGCAGCTATATAATATAGTGGTGCTGATATATTTTTTTCGGTTGACAGTTTGACACTGGTCTTAAGATTCAATTCAAAAACTTGGTTTTCCTCATACATAAACTTAGATTTCAGTTCTAACTCTTTACACCCTGAACCCATTGAAAATTGGTAAAAAGAGTATAAGAGTTTTGGGCATATGTATGTAACACGGAGACGGAAGCATGTCCGACCCCATAAAGTTTATATATTCTTGATCAGGACGACGAGCTGAGTCGATTTAGCCATGTCCGTGTCTACGAACGCAGCAATCTCGGAAACTACAAAAGCAAGAGACCTAAACTTTTCGACGATAGATTCTCCTAAACCATACGCAGAACAAGTTTGTCATTTTTTCAAAATCTTACTCCGTTTCAGGGTTTTCTGGGCGTAGCTCAGAAATAAGCTCTCTATAAGAAACTTAGTTTATTATGATCTCGTAAAATAGACGCAGATCAGAAATATTTCGGATTTTGGAGACCTTCCCCCATTAACCCCATATAAACAAAAAATTTTAAGTGCTACAAAATGCGCTTTGGTTTGTACATAAATTTATATGGTTTTATTAAGTCCTAAAAATTTCATAACGATCAAACTCTTAGCTTAGAAGTTATTCCAGAATTCATTGTCCATAGTGGAGCCAAGTGCAAGTGTGTAACGTGAGCAGCTTTTTGCGTGTGTTTGTGTGCGTGTGATTTTGTGTATGTATGTAAGAATGCAAGATATTTGAAATGTATGTAACGGCATCTCGCCGCTTGGTTCAGCTAGGTTCAGGGTATCTCCTAGTCGGGCACTCCCGACTAGAGCCGTCTTAATTGTTTTTTTTAACATTACTGCATCGCACGCGCTGCAAGGGCCACATTGTTGGTATACTCATCCGCTTCCGCACTGCGTCCGGTATGGTTGCTGTCCATGTTAAGCTGGAGGGCCTGTTCGTCCAGCGATTCTTGAGCCCAGCCAGTATTGGTTGGCTGCCTTATACGTTGCGGAAGTGAGCCGATCATGCATACGATTGCCTGATGGTCACTGAGTGTGTGTTCGGCAGATACACACCATTTTGCTCTTAGTGCTAGCATGGGGCTTGCAATATCTATGCTATATCTATGCAATGCTATATCTATCACCGAACCTCTTCATGCTTTGCTAAAATGTGCTTAATGCATGTGTTGAGTAGCACGGCTAAGGCATCCAGTAGAATCCTTTCTCTTGGCATTGTCCTGATGCTCCTCCATTCAATTACCCAGGAATTTAAGTCTCCTGCAATCAGAACTAGTGATCGGCACCTTTTTCGTGATTGTCTTTACGTCGGCTTTATCGCCCAGGACTTTGAGTTTATCTTCAACCTTGCCCATTTGGACCAGTATTTCGCCAGCTGCAGTTTTCCGTACGCGACAGTCGTTTTTTTTTAGTACTGCTGAACCGTTTATAGAACTTTGGCACTTTTTTCCGCCTCAAAACAGTATTGTTCTTTGGTTTGACCTTCTGCCATCTTTGGTCTGTGGTCTGCTTATTTTCCGGGCGTTTGCCTTTTGGGTGTTTGAGCGCTCTTTTCTACTCCACTTATTCTTATTCCTCTGCATTTTACCCGTGCAGTGTCAATTTCCCGTTTTGTGGCCTTGTTCTTCTAAGGCTCTCACTGTAGCTCATCTTGGGCGGTGGAGTTTTTTCCGTTGATCGTCAGACTTGGACTTGCACCTCGAGAAGGTTTCAGCACCCATTTGAAGGTGTTCGCTTACTGACCTCTGGATTCCCTTCACCTTTGCCAAATAATTTCTTCATATTTTGATTTATTTATCGGACCACTAGCTCCTTTTCGCTGATCAGAAATATTATCCCATCCAGGAAAAAGCCAAGCTCCGATATCTGAGCTTATTGGAACTGATTGCGTTCCCGTTTTTGCAAATGGGTCTGTTATTGTATTGTTTGTGGCTTTATACTCTGCTCCGGCCTTGTGTGCCACCGTCGCATTAGTGTTGTTGAAAATGGGTGTTGGGGCCTTCAGAATCCTTGCCCCTGCCGTGAGTTCCACGGATGGATTTTCACATTTGTGACTGCCACCTGGACTAATATTGTTATTGCTAACCATTACTAATGTTTTGTTAGCATTTAATCCTTGCTGCTAGGCTTGGTGCTTTTAGGCCTGCACCAGGTTCTGGAATCTGCCGGTCGATGCGGCTCAGACGCAGACCACTATGCCGCTTACTCTGAGACAGCCGCATAGTGGATTTGGTTGGTTGGGAGCGTGTACGTGCTAAATTCATTCATTCATTTCCCACGATGGTCATTTCCCCTTGACTTTTCACCGTTGAATCATAGATCGGCCCTTTTTAGTCACCATAGCCCCGTTGTTGGGTATGCCGCCATAGCGGTGTTGTCATCTTAGCTATCATCGGTTGAACGCTACAGCTAAATAAATTAACTGCAGTTTTGGATTAACTTTTTTGCCCGCAAGTAGGCAATACTTCCTGGCATGTGGTGCCATCATGTTTGATGGTGCCAAATCGTCGCTATCTGTGGTCAGCTCCTCTGAACGCATATTACCGATTACGGTTGACCAACTGATTTTCGCTCGAATTAGCAGCCCTCCAGTTGATCAGCACAGCTAATCAGCATGACTGAAAAGCTTGCAGCAAGCGAGGGTAAAAAAGAATTTCCACTTCAGAGTGCTGCATTATGGCCCTTTGAGTGGGGCCTACCCCGGTCCGTCTAGGACATAAACTTCCCTGAATTTCAGAGTCGACCACACCAGCCTCCCGAGGGTCGTCACCAGTGCAAGGTACGTTGGTTAAGCCACCTTTTGCGCCACTACCACCCCTTTTTTCCTTGCAGGGGTCTCCTCTCCACTGCGCTGAAGACAGTGCCTAACAAAACGCGTGCACCTTGCAGCAATTCTTACACACCTCCTTGTGTGTGTATTTATTATTCGATTATTTATTGCATCTAACATAATGTAATGACTTATGTGTATTTATTGTAGTAATAATAAAGCGTCAGGTTCGTCTTGTAAGCGGTGAAGGTAATCTGCGGGACGGCTGCAAAGCAACGCTTCGTTTCATCGCTTATTTCTTAGGACCTCCTGCTCTGCTCGATCGCCCGCAGTGATGATCGACGCTACGAATGCGCTTGTTGCCTCCCACTTGTGGCTTGACTCCAGCATGCCAGGGACTAAGTTCGTCCCGGAGATGGATCGTCCCATGAATTGCTCCAGCGTCCGCCTTTTTATAGCGTTCGTTCGATGCTTTGGCGCCTTGCCTTCGGCCGAGCATTACTGATCTATTGCCTCAAACTGCAAACGCTGCAGCTGGTGTTTGGTTGACCACGTTCGACTCGATGGTCAACTCGCTTATATGTATCCTACCTGCGATGACCAGGGCGGCATCTTCCGAAATTGACCTGAATGCGCAGTTGACTCAAATGGCGCTCAAATAGCTTATAACAGCCATCGCACTGGGCCAGATAGGCGCCGCGTAGAGGATGATGTTCCTTGTAACGCTCATAAGAAACGACGGCGCTGTTGCTTAAGGCCGCGTGTGTTGAGCATTATTGGAGAGAGCGTCCGACGGCTGCTGATATGGACTGCCTCCGTTTTATGCGCAGCCAAATCCAAGCCGGCGGTATTCAGCCATTGGTGCATGCGCCCTTTTCTACGGTTCCATGCGTCTTCGACTATTGTAATCTCCTTGCCCACAGCTTCTGTGGCAACATCATCCGCAAAATCGACAATGTGAGTATCTGGTGGCAGGGACACGCGTAAGACACTGTTGTACATCATGTACCATAACAGAAGGTCCAGGACTGAGCCTTATGGTACTCCTGCAGAAAATTGGTGTGATAAGAGCCCACCTAGAGTCCATCTCTAGCTTCGATAGCGCCGAAAAAAGTTACGCTCATTCGGACAGACGGACGGGCAGCATGACGGACATTGCACCATCCCAATATACTAGTTGCACTTCGTGAACGAGTATAAAAATAGTATCTTAAAACACGCAAATATTGAAAATCGGTTACAGTTAAAGCGTTGCTTGCAGACAATTGACTTAACAAATAATACCACACGTTTTCTTTAATAACTTCTGTTTCCTCAACGATCTTTTTGCAATAGATTTGCTAAGTGCTATATTATAATAAAATATTCATATCAACCAAATTTGGTGTCCCTATCTCTCATAATCAAAGAAAAAAGCTTCAAAAATTTTAGATTATTTTAAATATTTGATCGATTTTAAGAAAATGGTAAGAGTTATCGATCATTATAAACAAACTTGATCTGCTCGTGGACAAGGCATGGACGAATCAACATTCGAAAAGTTGAAGTCTCTAGGCTCTTATGGTTTCTGAAATCGGCGCGATCATACAAAAGAACGGACGGACTTACAGACGGACATAACAAAATCGACTCGGCTAGTGATGCTGACCAAATTTATATATATTTTTATGGGGTCAGAGATGCCACATTCTGCCTGTCACATAAAACCACAAAACCATTATACCCTTTTTACCCCTTTTCAGGGCTTACAACGAAAACTGTTAAAATTTAAATTCCTGCAAAGTTCGGCTTTTTGTATTGTTATTCAAGTCTGCATATGGGTGGTAAATGCAATTCCTAACCAAAATAAATATTTTAAGTGATTGATTTTAAGCTAAGCCAAGAAAATTGAGGTATACAGAGACCCTTCGAGAAGTCTGACACAATTCGGGTTCAGGAGATGAAAAAAAAAACGTAAATCCATCGAAAGATCTAGGAAATGAGTTTAAAACACATTTTTCAAATTAGGTACCATTCCTTAACAATAAGAACATATAATACCAAATCAATTTCGCGAAATGATATTTAGTGGGAAGGAATTGGAAAAACGTGTTTTAGTTAGACAAAACAAATGTGTTTCTGCTCGAATTTGTTAAAAAAAAAAGATAAGTAAGACGACCCAAAAGCATTGCACACGATCCAAAACACACGATAAAAACTATTGATTATTTCCCACTTCTGGTATTGGTCCGATATATACATATACGATCTAAGTAACAATGTGCGCCGTTTACTGGAAAGCCAATCACATTTAATTAAACCCCTCTGCACTCATAGCTATTTTACTTAGTAAAATAATACACAAATACATAATAAAAATTAATGTTCGCGCTGCACGCTCGCTAATATTTGCAAATTTAAATATGCCGTAGTTGTGAAATGTCTCGCAAAATTTTCACAGAATAGAAAACTATATCTTTCAAATGTTGGTTGCAGTTGATCTGCGAAAGCTTTTTGAGGGTGTGCATGCCAAATACCAATTTTTCCCCATTTTGTTGCTCCAGAATATTTCAAATCGCCGATATCCCAGCTTTAAGTTTCACTTGGACCAATAAGTGTGTTAAATTAAAAAAAAAAAATATTAAAAAAATTTAAATAAACAGTACAAAAACTCTGTTGACACAGCGGGATTCAACCCCGAGTCTGTCAGCGTCTGTCATTCACTAGGCAACATCTCTACCACTGAGCTACAGCATCATTTCGATTGCCTCTGTCCAAATCTGAGATTAGAAACACAAATGCACAAACAATCGCATGAGAATTCGAAAAAGGGCTCACGCATATGAATGTGCATATAAGTACATATGTACGTATGTAGTGTGCACCCGCATGCAGAAAACGTCTGCGCTTGGCGCTTGCCACCACGTGGTTTACCAATATACAAATACATTTTCTCCCATAACTTTTGAGTTTCTAAACCGATTTGAATGAAATTTGTATTAATGCATTCTTATTGTACTGGACCTGTGGGTCTGGCTCTTATAGTTTATAAGATATGCTCATGCAGCTGCGCTTGGCCCCCACTATGGAAAGTTAATTCTTAAGTAACTTCTAAGTTCTCGTTATACAATTTTCAGAACGTAACAAGAGCGTTGAAATCTGTGTACAAAAAAAGCGCAAGTATGTAGTACTTGATTTGCGGATTAAATGATTTGTTTGATATGGGGGGCGAATGGGGGGAGGTATACAAAATCCGAAATATTCATAATCTGTGTATCGTTCACGAGAACATATTAAAAAAAACATGTAAGAAGGCTCTAGTCGGGTGCCACCGACTAGGAGATACCCTGAACCCAGCGGCGAGCTGTCGTTACATACATTTAAAGCTCTTTGTATTCATAAACACATTCACAAAGTCACACACACACAACCGCACGCAGCAAGCTGCGTACTTTACACATCGGCTGCGTATGGCCCCACTATGGAAAATGAATTCTTAAATAACTTCTAAACTAAAAGTATGATCGTTATGAAATGTTCAGTGCTTAATAAGAGCATCGAAATCTATGTACAAACCAAAGCGCAAGTCTGTAGTATTTAATTTGCGTTTTCTTGATTTAGGGGGGCGAATGGGGGGAGGTATCCAAAATCCGAAATAGTCATAATCTGCGTATCCGAGCACATATTAAACCAAATTTAATGGCTCTAACAGTTTAAGTCTCCGAGATATGCCAACAAACCAAGTCTTAAAATCTTTAAAAATGATAAACTAAAAGTTTAGGTCTCTAGCTTTTGTAGTTTCCGAGATTACTGCGTTCATACAGACGGACATGGCTAAATCGACTCAGCTTGTCGTCTTGATCAAGAATATATATAATTTATGGGGTCGGAGATGCTTCCTTCTGCCTGTTACATACATTTGCACAAAACCATTATACCCTTTTTACCCATTTACAATGGGTTCAGGGTATTAAAATAAATGGTGGCTCTAGCTCTAATAGTTTCCGGGTCAAAAAACTGATAAACACTGATAATATGAAAACGGGGCAAGTTATCGATCATTTGAAATAAACTTGATCTGCGTATGGTATACACGAATCTAAAAAATCCAAGTTCAGCTCTCTAGCCCTTGTCGTCTCTGAAATCGACGCGTTCATACAGACGGACGGACAGACGAACATGGCTAGATCGACTCGGCTAGTGATGCTGATCTAGAATATATATACTTTATGGGGCCTTCTGCCTGTTACATACATTTTCACAAAACCATTATACCCTTATTACCCATTTTCAATCTCTTCTAAAAATGTGATTATCGATCATTTTTTGAATCTGTCTGATTCACTTATTTCGCACATCGATATATTATTTAAGTTGCATTGATTGTTTACGCTAATATTTACTGAATCAAATATATCATTAAAAAAAATTTTCAGGAAAAAATTACTTTAGAGTTATACCATAAACAGTTTAATTGTTTTATGCAGAAATTTACTGTCTGATTTACTTATTTAGCGCACCTTAATTATCTCTGAATTTTAAATTAAAAAAAAATCATAAACGAGTAAGAGTGCCCTATTTGGGACGGCACGACTATGGGATACGCTGAACCCAGCCTACACACACAAAAACACACCGCAGTTTACCCTTGAATTCTTGAATAACCTCTAAACGGAAAGTTTGATCGTTATTAGATTTTCAGGACTTGAAAAGAGTAGTCAAATCTATGTACAAACCAAACCGTAAGGCTGCAGAGCTTTGAAGTAGAATTAAATTTTTTTTTCCATATTTGGGGCGAGAGGGAGATGTATCCATGAACCGAATGATTCTTCAGCTCCTATAATTTCTGATATGCTCAAAAAACCTGGTCAAAAAATTTATAAATATCGATAATAAGAAAACGGGACGGGCTATTGATCATTCGAAATAAACTTGACCTGCCTATGGTTTACACTAGAGAGCTGCATGAATGCATCCAAAATGGCATATGAGACATTAACTGTAAAACTATATGCACGTTTTGCAATACTCTGTTAAGTGAGTGAATACTGTAGATGTCAATGTATTAGAGAATGGTGTACTCAATCACATGTGCTGGTGTAATCATATTATTACACAGTTCTGGTGGTGTCAATTGACCCTCGGCGCGTGAGAGCGGTGGCCAATTGTCCCTACTATCAGTCCTTAGTGATGCAACGCCGTGCCAGTCCAACTGCTTCCTAAAGTGTGCGGACATGTATGTACGTGCTGTTGTGTGTTGTGCAAGAAAAGAAGCAGAAAAAAATAGAAAAGAAGATTCGTTGCTGCGTCAAAGTTAGTTGAATTTCCGAAGTGCAAGTGAAAAGATGTGTGAAGGGAACAGCTCAATATGAAGCCAAATAAACAACAATAAGTAAGACCAGCCAAAACGAGTAAGTACAAGAAATATTATAAACATTATAATGTAACAAAACAAAAATAAACATAATAATAATTATTATTTTTTAAAGAAAAAGGAAAAGAGGTAAGTGCCAATTGTATGTACATAATAATAATTATTACTTTTTAAAGGATAAGAGGTAAGTGCCAATTGTGAATTTATCCATTATTTAGATTATATATATGTATGAACAAATATTAATGGAAATTCATTTATTTTCACTTTTAATACTTATGAACTTATATTGTATGTATATTTATATATATTTCTTCATATTTTTCTTTGTTGGAGGCAGTACATATGTTGGAATCCACAATATCAGAATTTCATATGTATCGCAAAGAAAAATTAAAATCAATTTGGTTTTAATAAAAAAATATATAAATAATATTATATAATCATTGTTTTTTTTTCATTCATTTCTCTATCTACCGGGGGAACGCAATAGGGTGCGCATGCTATATAACCCATGATACTCTTATATCCCCTAGTGGTGCAACGCCGTTCCAATCGGCCACTCGCCTAACCCCTGGTGATGCAACGTAGTGCCAATTCGCCACTCGCTCGATACCCAAGGGTGCATCGCCGTACCAATAGCCGAACGAAACACGGGCATAGAGAAAGAGGCAGACTTGCCTCCTTTCCTATACCCCGGTGTTGCAACGTCGTGCCAATTGACACCGTCCTCTGACATGCCAACGGTTAACGTCCCAGTAATACGCATTGGTAAGGGTTTAACGAGGGACCGGTTCGTAGCACCGCGGACCGGAGATTTCTCCATACACCGTGCTGATACCCCAAACGGCAGGGCGAGCTGATACCCCGAACTGCAGAGAATACTTAGAGTCGTCAAATCGACAAAAAAAAAAAAAAAAAAGAAAGGTGGAAAAATACATACACATGTACATACCCTGCAATCTAATCTTGACAGTTTTCAAACCTGGTGTCAAGTAAATTTATTAAATCTTAATTGCAGTAAATGTAAATTAATGTCTTTTTATAGGCGAACGCCCTTCTTGACCAATTATTTTATTAATAGTAAGCAACTTGATCGTATGGAATCGGTTAATGATTTGGGTATCATTCAAGATCCCAAGCTTAAGTTTGACAAGCATATTTCTTCTGATGCTAATCGAGCCTTTGGTGTCCAGGGTTTCATTAAGCGCTGGTTGAAAGAATTTGACGATCCCTACGTTACTAAAATTCTATATACTTCACTTGTCCGTCCAATTCTTGAGTATGGATCTTGTATTTGGTGTCCCCAATACAAGGTTCATCAGGATAGAATTGAATCCGTACAAAAACAATTTCTGCTCTTTGCCCACCGGGGTTATCACTGGAATCCTAATTCTCGCATGCCTTATCTTGGTAGACTTTTACTAATAAATCTTCTTTCTCTTTCTGATCGTAGAACCATGCTTGGTGTAATCTTCTTACACAAATTAATTAACGGGCAAATTGATTCTTCCGAATTGATCAGCCAGATTACTTTTACAGTTCCAAACAGAATTACTAGAAACTTTTTACCGCTTTCTCTTCAAACCTGTAATAGTAACTATGCTAACCATAGCCCAGTTCGGATATTATGTTCCAACTATTATAATCTTTTCCATATAATAAGTAATGCCACTTCCATACCTAGTCTAAAACCTCTATTGTTATGTCATCTTTCTAATTTTCCGCTATTTTCGTCACCGCACTTTATGCGGCGCGTTCCTCGGTCGGTTGGGCGGGAGATGGGTGGTATTATACCTGGGTCCGAGCGTTAACAAGCCCTTGCTTGGAATCGTTGAACCACATGAATGTACTGCCATTAGTACATCTATGTCCAATTATAATAAACTGCAACCAACATTTGAAAGACACAGTTTTCTATTCTGTATAAAAAGCGAGCGCGTGCATTTATTTTTATATGAGTATATGTTACAAATGGGCCGAATTTTTCTAAGTGCGCCTGTGGTGTAGTGTGTATGAATGCAGAGGGGCTTAATTAAATGTATATAACGACAGCTCACCGCTGGGTTCAGGGTATCTCCTAGTCCGGAACTGCCGACTAGAGCCATCTATCTTGTTAAGTCAGATCAGACAATAAGGTTGGAAGATATTCAAGAATTTATTTTCTATAATGGGGGCAAGTAAATAAACTTGATCTAAAATCTTAAGTTAATACTAAGCCTAATAATACTAATGCGTTTATACAATCAGAAAGCCGAACGGACAGATAGCTGAATAAAGCTAAAGCGACTCGAAGCAACAAATACCACTTTTCCTTTTGTTTTGGGGTAACTCCATAAAAACTCGTATGGCTTTTAACTATCATTGTGTTCTAGGAGGGATAATTATTTATTAAACTCAACTATACCTACTATGTCCCTGCAGGCTTCGAAAGAGGCATTGGTCTCTGAATCTGACTCTGACGTCACACTCACCGATCTCGACGAAGCATTTAGTGAGATCTCTCAGAGATCCGATCTGACGGATGCAGGCACTAAGGTAGAACGTCTACATTTAGACCCTGAGATCGCCTTCATTAAGATGACAATCTGCGAAAAGACGCTGTTCAAAGCAACAATCGCCAAAGGGCTCCCCAGAGCAGCTGCAAAGGTGCCTCTCGCTGACGCCAAAGTAAAAAGGGGTCGCTCAGATTTAGAGTCGAAAGCACCATCGTACATTCGGATGCCGAGCGGTGTCAAGCTCGGTTTTATCGCGACTTATTGATCGTCACCTGACCTGACCTCAACTCAACCAGCCAATAGTGCAGCGGACCACTATTGGCGTCATGCTGCACTTAGCCATCATGGTGGATGACGCGTCGCAGCAGTCGCTGAATAAGTGCGGCGGAAGAGTCTGGTACTGCTTTGGCAGACAATTTCAAGATGTGCTTTTAGCCTCCTACCATGATAATGCAGCACTAAGACCCCATCAGGTGAAACGTGAGCTTCCCTGGTGGAGTAAACACGTGGCAAATCAAAAAAAAAAAAAGGATTTCAGACGGCTCTTCAACAAGGCCACGTCAAATAGACTCGTGGGACACATACAGATGCGCACTCACTGAGTATAGGAACATTTAACGCGTCAAACGCGATATCCTAAGAAGAACAGATGGTTCTTACACACAGAATCGACGGGAAACGCTGGAACTACTGCTCAGGTGCATTTCCCTGCTTTTGTTATAAGCCCGGAAAATCCACAAGCTTGACGTGGATACAGTCTGTCGGGGGTTATCTTCGAAGCTGACAAGGTCAGGTGGGCTACTAAATCATTCGCTCCATTCAAAATATAAATTAGTCCATTAATGGGTCTACTTAGGGAGCGTTTCATTTTGGGGTACATTCAGCTATCTTGGAGGAAGGTAAATGTGTTTTTCATTCCCAAGCAAGGGAATCGTCCCTTGGATCCTAAGTCGTATAAACCAATTAGCCTTACATCCTTTCTGCTTAAGACCGCAGAACGCCTGTTGGACTTGCATATCCGGTGCTGATTGCAAGATACCAATATTCAGAAAGATTGAAAAGGCATACTAGGCGAAGTTTCCTTCCTAGACGTCGAAGGGGCCTTCGACTACACTGGCTATCAGTCAATAAACAGGACGTTAGCATCTAGGGGCGTTGATGCTTATGTATAGAGAAATAAGATCTTCCTAGGAAGGGGCCCTGTCTCCCCTTCTTTGGTCCCTCGTGATAGATGAACTACTGGTGAATCTATCGGAGCTAGGCATCGATACGATGAGGTATGCAGATGACCTGGCAATAAAAGTCTTCGGAAAGCTCGACGTAACCATCACCGAATTGGTGCAAACGGCACTCAACACGACCCTAAGATGGTGCACATATATGGGTCTCAATATTAACTATCTCCAATCTCTCAAATCAAATATCTCCAATTGTTTTGAGCTGATTTGAGGGTATTTGCTCACACTTTTATGAATTTTTAACTCAATTCTTCTGCTTAACTCAGCAGATCGGCCTCCAGAATTTCATTATTTTCGCATTTTAAGATATTATAGACTGTCCTTAATCTGATGAAAAACAGTTTGGCCAACTATTTGGCAGATTCGCCTTTATAAAAGTTGAAATAAACCCAAAGTAACAGATTGTCGTTGACTCGCTTTCCAGGCGTACTTAAAATGATAGTTTATGATAACAAAACACTGCTTAAACGCTAAATCTCGACTCTTATCAACTCACAAATCAATAACCAAATGCACAGCAAACATGTTTCCAAGAATTTAGTTCCGTTACTCCTTTTTCGTTTCCTTTTGATGTTGTGTTTGCATTTTGCAAACAATTATTTGACAGAGCACAAATAATGTAAATTTGTTTTTCTTGATTTTGTTCGCAGTTAAAATTAAATTTTGTGCGTTGTTATAAACAATACATATGTTTATAATAACTTACAAAAAAAAAAAAGTTATGAAATAAAATAAAACTGTAATTCGTGAACGACTATAAAAAGCATTACACAAGCTTATATAATCAAAATATAATAAGCATAGTTAAAACAGTTCGATGCATATATTACAAAACTTGATACGATATTTGATGTTAAATTTGATTATTATTTTTTTTTTTGATATTTCTGCGTTGAACCTTAGCTTACGAACTTAAAAACTGTTGTGTGTACAAAGCTACTGAACATATAAGTACAAGTCGTATATATTTTATATATTTTTGAAGTAGTCCACTTATAAATCAACACACAAGGCATTTAAGGCATATTTATTTATACACATGAAATTCCTGAAATTTATCTTCAAAACTGTATTTCCTGTATCTCCTTTTGCGCTTGTGCCTGAATTTTGCAAGTCTGAGAGAGCTTGGGCAAAACTGACATTGGCTTTCGATGTCGCTGATCACATTGATGGTGTCGACCATTATTAAATCCATTTATTGATTGTGGTTTCTCAACGCTGATAAATAATGGTTGTAACACATGACTGTGCTCTTCAAATATGGCTTCCATTTGTATCATACATTGTTCAAGTTGATCCTATTGATGGAGAAGAGTGAAAATTATAACGATATACAACTATTTTGCTAAATGTTAGCCAAACCTGCCCCACACAAGTAGATCAGTAAAAAGGCTCAAAAGGTAGTGTATATTATGATCCGTACATAAATGCCACTTAAAGCCACTTATGGAAGCTGCAATACTTGACGCCGCTATAGTGCTCGCTGTATACTTGGAAAATGTATGATCTGTGAATGATATATGGAATTGGTTAGATTGGAAATGTATTTGTAGTAGATCAATTATATATATTATATTATATTATATATTATATTGTATAAGCAATATTGTATGGTATGAACAGAGAAATTCTTTCTTCTTCGACAATAACAATAAGCTTTGGAGTGTCAAAGAACACATAGCTATTGCAACAATATAGCAAAAGTGTAATAAATTTATAAATTAGGTCACACAACGACATGTTCAAGAAACAATTATCATTATATTAACAAACATAGCAGCATAACAGCAAACAAGTGAAAACGTTGCAGTCGGGTGTAACCGACAGCGCAATACTCGTTCACCTTATAACAGCTTCAAACAGAAGAAAACAGTCTAAATTATTTTATATTTAGAGGAGGCCATCAGAAAACTGCCTGCTAAATTTAGTGACTATAGCTCTAAAATTATGGGAGATATGGATTTCTCGGGCTAACGGTCCGCAATATATATGTATTTTTATCGATATGACACGTCTCCGGTCAGCATATCCAAAAAAAATTTTGTGCGATCTGTAGAGGAGGCTATCAGTAATCTGCCTCAAAATTATGTAGCTAGCTTTAAAGCTGAGGGAGATATATCGATTTTATCAAATTGCCACGCAAACAAATTGCATTTATACGGACGGACAGCAAGACTGACATTGAACAAAACCAATATACTCAATTCACTTCGTGAACGAGTATAAAAACAGTTAGGTCAATAAAACTAAAAATAGCTTGTTTTTAAAATAAAATCTAAACTTTTGACCGACAGTTTCTTTGGCAGCTATATAATATAGTGGTGCTGATATATTTTTTTCGGTTGACAGTTTGACACTGGTCTTAAGATTCAATTCAAAAACTTGGTTTTCCTCATACATAAACTTAGATTTCAGTTCTAACTCTTTACACCCTGAACCCATTGAAAATTGGTAAAAAGAGTATAAGAGTTTTGGGCATATGTATGTAACACGGAGACGGAAGCATGTCCGACCCCATAAAGTTTATATATTCTTGATCAGGACGACGAGCTGAGTCGATTTAGCCATGTCCGTGTCTACGAACGCAGCAATCTCGGAAACTACAAAAGCAAGAGACCTAAACTTTTCGACGATAGATTCTCCTAAACCATACGCAGAACAAGTTTGTCATTTTTTCAAAATCTTACTCCGTTTCAGGGTTTTCTGGGCGTAGCTCAGAAATAAGCTCTCTATAAGAAACTTAGTTTATTATGATCTCGTAAAATAGACGCAGATCAGAAATATTTCGGATTTTGGAGACCTTCCCCCATTAACCCCATATAAACAAAAAAATTTAAGTGCTACAAAATGCGCTTTGGTTTGTACATAAATTTATATGGTTTTATTAAGTCCTAAAAATTTCATAACGATCAAACTCTTAGCTTAGAAGTTATTCCAGAATTCATTGTCCATAGTGGAGCCAAGTGCAAGTGTGTAACGTGAGCAGCTTTTTGCGTGTGTTTGTGTGCGTGTGATTTTGTGTATGTATGTAAGAATGCAAGATATTTGAAATGTATGTAACGGCATCTCGCCGCTTGGTTCAGCTAGGTTCAGGGTATCTCCTAGTCGGGCACTCCCGACTAGAGCCGTCTTAATTGTTTTTTTTAACATTACTGCATCGCACGCGCTGCAAGGGCCACATTGTTGGTATACTCATCCGCTTCCGCACTGCGTCCGGTAAGGTTGCTGTCCATGTTAAGCTGGAGGGCCTGTTCGTCCAGCGATTCTTGAGCCCAGCCAGTATTGGTTGACTGCCTTATACGTTGCGGAAGTGAGCCGATCATGCATACGATTGCCTGATGGTCACTGAGTGTGTGTTCGGCAGATACACACCTTTTTGCTCTTAGTGCTAGCATGGGGATTGCAATATCTATGCTATATCTATGCAATGCTATATCTATCACCGAACCTCTTCATGCTTTGCTAAAATGTGCTTAATGCATGTGTTGAGTAGCACGGCTAAGGCATCCAGTAGAATCCTTTCTCTTGGCATTGTCCTGATGCTCCTCCATTCAATTACCCAGGAATTTAAGTCTCCTGCAATCAGAACTAGTGATCGGCACCTTTTTCGTGATTGTCTTTACGTCGGCTTTATCGCCCAGGACCTTGAGTTTATCTTCAACCTTGCCCATTTGGACCAGTATTTCGCCAGCTGCAGTTTTCCGTACGCGACAGTCGTTTTTTTTTAGTACTGCTGAACCGTTTATAGAACTTTGGCACTTTTTTCCGCCTCAAAACAGTATTGTTCTTTGGTTTGACCTTCTGCCAACTTTGGTCTGTGGTCTGCTTATTTTCCGGGCGTGTTACTTGGCTCTTGCCTTTTGGGTGTTTGAGCGCTCTTTTCTACTCCACTTATTATTATTCCTCTGCATTTTACCCGTGCAGTGTCAATTTCCCGTTTTGTGGCCTCGTTCTTCTAAGGCTCTCACTGTAGCTCAGCTTGGGCGGTGGAGTTTTTTCCGTTGATCGTCAGACTTGGACTTGCACCTCGAGAAGGTTTCAGCACCCATTTGAAGGTGTTCGCTTACTGACCTCTGGATTCCCTTCACCTTTGCCAAATAATTCCTTCATATTTTGATTTATTTATCGGACCACTAGCTCCTTTTCGCTGATCAGAAATATTATCCCATCCAGGAAAAAGCCAAGCTCCGATATCTGAGCTTATTGGAACTGATTGCGTTCCCGTTTTTGCAAATGGGTCTGTTATCGTATTGTTTGTGGCTTTATACTCTGCTCCGGCCTTGTGTGCCACCGTCGCATTAGTGTTGTTGAAAATGGGTGTTGGGGCCTTCAGAATCCTTGCCCCTGCCGTGAGTTCCACGGGTGGATTTTCACATTTGTGACTGCCACCTGGAGTAATATTGTTATTGCTAACTATTACTAATGTTTTGTTAGCATTTAATCCTTGCTGCTAGGCTTGGTGCTTTTAGGCCTGCACCAGGTTCTGGAATCTGCCGGTCGATGCGGCTCAGACGCAGACCACTATGCCGCTTACTCTGAGACAGCCGCATAGTGGATTTGGTTGGTTGGGAGCGTGTACGTGCTAAATTCATTCATTCATTTCCCACGATGGTCATTTCCCCTTGACTTTTCACCGTTGAATCATAGATCGGCCCTTTTTAGTCACCATAGCCCCGTTGTTGGGTATGCCGCCATAGCGGTGTTGTCATCTTAGCTATCATCGGTTGAACGCTACAGCTAAATAAATTAACTGCAGTTTTGGATTAACTTTTTTGCCCGCAAGTAGGCAATACTTCCTGGCATGTGGTGCCATCATGTTTGATGGTGCCAAATCGTCGCTATCTGTGGTCAGCTCCTCTGAACGCATATTACCGATTACGGTTGACCAACTGATTTTCGCTCGAATTAGCAGCCCTCCAGTTGATTAGCACAGCTAATCAGCATGACTGAAAAGCTTGCAGCAAGCGAGGGTAAAAAAGAATTTCCACTTCAGAGTGCTGCATTATGGCCCTTTGAGTGGGGCCTACCCCGGTCCGTCTAGGACATAAACTTCCCTGAATTTCAGAGGCGACCACACCAGCCTCCCGAGGGTCGTCACCAGTGCAAGGTACGTTGGTTAAGCCACCTTTTGCGCCACTACCACCCCTTTTTTCCTTGCAGGGGTCTCCTCTGCACTGCGCTGAAGACAGTGCCTAACAAAACGCGTGCACCTTGCAGCAATTCTTACACACCTCCTTGTGTGTGTATTTATTATTCGATTATTTATTGCATCTAACATAATGTAATGACTTATGTGTATTTATTGTAGTAATAATAAAGCGTCAGGTTCGTCTTGTAAGCGGTGAAGGTAATCTGCGGGACGGCTGCAAAGCAACGCTTCGTTTCATCGCTTATTTCTTAGGACCTCCTGCTCTGCTCGATCGCCCGCAGTGATGATCGACGCTACGAATGCGCTTGTTGCCTCCCACTTGTGGCTTGACTCCAGCATGCCAGGGACTAAGTTCGTCCCGGAGATGGATCGTCCCATGAATTGCTCCAGCGTCCGCCTTTTTATAGCGTTCGTTCGATGCTTTGGCGCCTTGCCTTCGGCCGAGCATTACTGATCTATTGCCTCAAACTGCAAACGCTGCAGCTGGTGTTTGGTTGACCACGTTCGACTCGATGGTCAACTCGCTTATATGTATCCTACCTGCGATGACCAGGGCGGCATCTTCCGAAATTGACCTGAATGCGCAGTTGACTCAAATGGCGCTCAAATAGCTTATAACAGCCATCGCACTGGGCCAGATAGGCGCCGAGTAGAGGATGATGTTCCTTGTAACGCTCATAAGAAACGACGGCGCTGTTGCTTAAGGCCGCGTGTGTTGAGCATTATTGGAGAGAGCGTCCGACGGCTGCTGATATGGACTGCCTCCGTTTTATGCGCAGCCAAATCCAAGCCGGCGGTATTCAGCCATTGGTGCATGCGCCCTTTTCTACGGTTCCATGCGTCTTCGACTATTGTAATCTCCTTGCCCACAGCTTCTGTGGCAACATCATCCGCAAAATCGACAATGTGAGTATCTGGTGGCAGGGACACGCGTAAGACACTGTTGTACATCATGTACCATAACAGAAGGTCCAGGACTGAGCCTTATGGTACTCCTGCAGAAAATTGGTGTGATAAGAGCCCACCTAGAGTCCATCTCTAGCTTCGATAGCGCCGAAAAAAGTTACGCTCATTCGGACAGACGGACGGGCAGCATGACGGACATTGCACCATCCCAATATACTAGTTGCACTTCGTGAACGAGTATAAAAATAGTATCTTAAAACACGCAAATATTGAAAATCGGTTACAGTTAAAGCGTTGCTTGCAGACAATTGACTTAACAAATAATACCACACGTTTTCTTTAATAACTTCTGTTTCCTCAACGATCTTTTTGCAATAGATTTGCTAAGTGCTATATTATAATAAAATATTCATATCAACCAAATTTGGTGTCCCTATCTCTCATAATCAAAGAAACAAGCTTCAAAAATTTTAGATTATTTTAAATATTTGATCGATTTTAGGAAAATGGTAAGAGTTATCGATCATTATAAACAAACTTGATCTGCTCGTGGACATGGCATGGACGAATCAACATTCGAAAAGTTGAAGTCTCTAGGTTCTTATGGTTTCTGAAATCGGCGCGATCATACAAAAGAACTGACGGACTTACAGACGGACATAACAAAATCGACTCGGCTAGTGATGCTGACCAAATTTATATATATTTTTATGGGGTCAGAGATGCCACCTTCTGCCTGTCACATAAAACCACAAAACCATTATACCCTTTTTACCCCTTTTCAGGGCTTACAACGAAAACTGTTAAAATTTAAATTCCTGCAAAGTTCGGCTTTTTGTATTGTTATCCAAGTCTGCATATGGGTGGTAAATGCAATTCCTAACCAAAATAAATATTTTAAGTGATTGATTTTAAGCTAAGCCAAGAAAATTGAGGTATACAGAGAAAACCCTTCGAGAAGTCTGACACAATTCGGGTTCAGGAGATGAAAAAAGAAAACGTAAATCCATCGAAAGATCTAGGAAATAAGTTTAAAACACATTTTTCAAATTAGTTACCATTCCTTAACAATAAGAACATATAATACCAAATCAATTTCGCGAAATGATATTTAGTGGGAAGGAATTGGAAAAACGTGTTTTAGTTAGACAAAACAAATGTGTTTCTGCTCGAATTTGTTAAAAAAAAAAGATAAGTAAGACGACCCAAAAGCATTGCACACGATCCAAAACACACGATAAAAACTATTGATTATTTTCCACTTCTGGTATTGGTCCGATATATACATATACGATCTAAGTAACAATGTGCGCCGTTTACTGGAAAGCCAATCACATTTAATTAAACCCCTCTGCACTCATAGCTATTTTACTTAGTAAAATAATACACAAATACATAATAAAAATTAATGTTCGCGCTGCACGCTCGCTAATATTTGCAGACAAATTTAAATATGCCGTAGTTGTGAAATGTCTCGCAAAATTTTCACAGAATAGAAAATTATATCTTTCAAATGTTGGTTGCAGTTGATCTGCGAAAGCTTTTTGAGGGTGTGCATGCCAAATACCAATTTTTCCCCATTTTGTTGCTCCAGAATATTTCAAATCGCCGATATCCCAGCTTTAAGTTTCACTTGGACCAATAAGTGTGTTAAATTAAAAAAAAAAAATATTAAAAAAATTTAAATAAACAGTACAAAAACTCTGTTGACACAGCGGGATTCAACCCCGAGTCTGTCAGCGTCTGTCATTCACTAGGCAACATCTCTACCACTGAGCTACAGCATTATTTTGATTGCCTCTGTCCAAATCTGAGATTAGAAACACAAATGCACAAACAATCGCGTGAGAATTCGAAAAAGGGCTCACGCATATGAATGCGCATATAAGTACATATGTACGTATGTAGTGTGCACCCGCATGCAGAAAACGTCTGCGCTTGGCGCTTGCCACCACGTTGTTTGCCAATATACAAATACATTTTCTCCCATAACTTTTGAGTTTCTAAACCGATTTGAATGAAATTTGTATTAATGCATTCTTATTGTACTGGACCTGTGGGTCTGGCTCTTATAGTTTATAAGATATGCTCATGCAGCTGCGCTTGGCCCCGACTATGGAGGGTTAATTCTTAAGTAACTTCTAACTTCTCGTTATAAAATTTTCAGAACGTAACAAGAGCGTTGAAATCTGTGTACAAAAAAAACGCAAGTATGTAGTACTTGATTTGCAGATTTAATGATTGGTTTGATATAAGGGGCGAAATATTCATATTCTGTGTATCGTTCACGACAACATATTAAAAAAAACAAGTAAGAAGGCTCTAGTCGGGTGCCACCGACTAGGAGATACCCTGAACCCAGCGGCGAACTGTCGTTACATACATTTAAAGCTCTTTGTATTCATACACACATTCACAAAGTCACACACACACAACCGCACGCAGCAAGCTGCGTACTTTACACTTTGGCTGCGTATGGCCCCACTGTGGAAAATGAATTCTTAAATAACTTCTAAGCTAAAAGTATGATCGTTATGAAATGTTCAGTGCTTAATAAGAGCATCCAAATCTATGTAAAAACCAAAGCGCAAGTCTGTAGTATTTAATTTGCGTTTTCTTGATTTAGGGGGGCGAATGGGGGGAGGTATCCAAAATCCGAAATAGTCATAATCTGCGTATCCGAGCACATATTAAACCAAATTTAATGGCTCTAACAGTTTAAGTCTCCGAGATATGCCAACAAACCAAGTCTTAAAATCTTTAAAAATGATAAACTAAAAGTTTAGGTCTCTAGCTTTTGTAGTTTCCGAGATTACTGCGTTCATACAGACGGACATGGCTAAATCGACTCAGCTTGTCGTCTTGATCAAGAATATATATAATTTATGGGGTCGGAGATGCTTCCTTCTGCCTGTTACATACATTTGCACAAAACCATTATACCCTTTTTACCCATTTACAATGGGTTCAGGGTATAAAAATAAATGGTGGCTCTAGCTCTAATAGTTTCCGGGTCAAAAAACTGATAAACACTGATAATATGAAAACGGGGCAAGTTATCTATCATTTGAAATAAACTTGATCTGCGTATGGTATATACGAATCTAAAAAATCCAAGTTCAGCTCTCTAGCCCTTGTCGTCTCTGAAATCGACGCGTTCATACAGACGGACGGACAGACGAACATGGCTAGATCGACTCGGCTAGTGATGCTGATCTAGAATATATATACTTTATGGGGCCTTCTGCCTGTTACATACATTTGCACAAAACCATTATACCCTTATTACCCATTTTCAATCTCTTCTAAAAATGTGATTATCGATCATTTTTTGAATCTGTCTGATTCACTTATTTCGCACATCGATATATTATTTTAGTTGCATTGATTGTTTACGCTAATATTTACTGAATCAAATATATCATTAAAAAAAATTTTCAGGAAAAAATTACTTTAGAGTTATACCATAAACAGTTTAATTGTTTTATGCAGAAATTTACTGTCTGATTTACTTATTTAACGCACCTTAATTATCTCTGAATTTTAAATTTAAAAAAAATCATAAACGAGTAAGAATGCCCTAGTTGGGACGGCACGACTATGGGATACGCTGAACCCAGCCTACACACACAAAAACACACCGCAGTTTACCCTTGAATTCTTGAATAACCTCTAAACGGAAAGTTTGATCGTTATTAGATTTTCAGGACTTGAAAAGAGTAGTCAAATCTATGTACAAACCAAACCGTAAGGCTGCAGAGCTTTGAAGTAGAATTAAATTTTTTTTTCCATATTTGGGGCGAGAGGGAGATGTATCCATGAACCGAATGATTCTTCAGCTCCTATAATTTCTGATATGCTCAAAAAACCTGGTCAAAAAATTTATAAATATCGATAATAAGAAAACGGGACGGGCTATTGATCATTCGAAATAAACTTGACCTGCCTATGGTTTACATTAGAGAGCTGCATGAATGCATCCAAAATGGCATATGAGACATTAACTGTAAAACTATATGCACGTTTTGCAATACTCTGTTAAGTGAGTGAATACTGTAGATGTCAATGTATTAGAGAATGGTGTACTCAATCACATGTGCTGGTGTAATCATATTATTACACAGTTCTGGTGGTGTCAATTGACCCTCGGCGCGTGAGAGCGGTGGCCAATTGTCCCTACTATCAGTCCTTAGTGATGCAACGCCGTGCCAGTCCAACTGCTTCCTAAAGTGTGCGGACATGTATGTACGTGCTGTTGTGTGTTGTGCAAGAAAAGAAGAAAAAATAGAAAAGAAGATGCGTTGCTGCGTCAAAGTTAGTTGAATTTCCGAAGTGCAAGTGAAAAGATGTGTGAAGGGAACAGCTCAATATGAAGCCAAATAAACAACAATAAGTAAGACCAGCCAAAACGAGTAAGTACAAGAAATATTATAAACATTATAATGTAACAAAACAAAAATAAACATAATAATAATTATTATTTTTTAAAGAAAAAGGAAAAGAGGTAAGTGCCAATTGTATGTACATAATAATAATTATTACTTTTTAAAGGATAAGAGGTAAGTGCCAATTGTGAATTTATCCATTATTTAGATTATATATATGTATGAACAAATATTAATGGAAATTCATTTATTTTCACTTTTAATACTTATGAACTTATATTGTATGTATATTTATATATATTTCTTCATATTTTTCTTTGTTGGAGGCAGTACATATGTTGGAATCCACAATATCAGAATTTCATATGTATCGCAAAGAAAAATTAAAATCAATTTGGTTTTAATAAAAAAATATATAAATAATATTATATAATCATTGTTTTTTTTTCATTCATTTCTCTATCTACCGGGGGAACGCAATAGGGTGCGCATGCTATATAACCCATGATACTCTTATATCCCCTAGTGGTGCAACGCCGTTCCAATCGGCCACTCGCCTAACCCCTGGTGATGCAACGTAGTGCCAATTCGCCACTCGCTCGATACCCAAGGGTGCATCGCCGTACCAATAGCCGAACGAAACACGGGCATAGAGAAAGAGGCAGACTTGCCTCCTTTCCTATACCCCGGTGTTGCAACGTCGTGCCAATTGACACCGTCCTCTGACATGCCAACGTTAAACTTCCCAGTAATACGCATTGGTAAGGGTTTAACGAGGGACCGGTTCGTAGCACCGCGGACCGGAGATTTCTCCATACACCGTGCTGATACCCCAAACGGCAGGGCGAGCTGATACCCCGAACTGCAGAGAATACTTAGAGTCGTCAAATCGACAAAAAAAAAAAAAAAAGAAAGGTGGAAAAATACATACACATGTACATACCCTGCAATCTAATCTTGACAGTTTTCAAACCTGGTGTCAAGTAAATTTATTAAATCTTAATTGCAGTAAATGTAAATTAATGTCTTTTTATAGGCGAACGCCCTTCTTGACCAATTATTTTATTAATAGTAAGCAACTTGATCGTATGGAATCGGTTAATGATTTGGGTATCATTCAAGATCCCAAGCTTAAGTTTGACAAGCATATTTCTTCTGATGCTAATCGAGCCTTTGGTGTCCAGGGTTTCATTAAGCGCTGGTTGAAAGAATTTGACGATCCCTACGTTACTAAAATTCTATATACTTCACTTGTCCGTCCAATTCTTGAGTATGGATCTTGTATTTGGTGTCCCCAATACAAGGTTCATCAGGATAGAATTGAATCCGTACAAGAACAATTTCTGCTCTTTGCCCACCGGGGTTATCACTGGAATCCTAATTCTCGCATGCCTTATCTTGGTAGACTTTTACTAATAAATCTTCTTTCTCTTTCTGATCGTAGAACCATGCTTGGTGTAATCTTCTTACACAAATTAATTAACGGGCAAATTGATTCTTCCGAATTGATCAGCCAGATTACTTTTACAGTTCCAAACAGAATTACTAGAAACTTTTTACCGCTTTCTCTTCAAACCTGTAATAGTAACTATGCTAACCATAGCCCAGTTCGGATATTATGTTCCAACTATTATAATCTTTTCCATATAATAAGTAATGCCACTTCCATACCTAGTCTAAAACCTCTATTGTTATGTCATCTTTCTAATTTTCCGCTATTTTCGTCACCGCACTTTATGCGGCGCGTTCCTCGGTCGGTTGGGCGGGAGATGGGTGGTATTATACCTGGGTCCGAGCGTTAACAAGCCCTTGCTTGGAATCGTTGAACCACATGAATGTACTGCCATTAGTACATCTATGTCCAATTATAATAAACTGCAACCAACATTTGAAAGACACAGTTTTCTATTCTGTATAAAAAGCGAGCGCGAGCATTTATTTTTATATAAGTATATGTTACAAATGGGCCGAATTTTTCTAAGTGCGCCTGTGGTGTAGTGTGTATGAATGCAGAAGGGCTTAATTAAATGTATATAACGACAGCTCGCCGCTGGGTTCAGGGTATCTCCTAGTCCGGAACTACCGACTAGAGCCATCTATCTTGTTAAGTCAGATCAGACAATAAGGTTGGAAGATATTCAAGAATTTATTTTCTATAATGGGGGCAAGTAAATAAACTTGATCTAAAATCTTAAGTTAATACTAAGCCTAATAATACTAATGCGTTTATACAATCAGAAAGCCGAACGGACAGATAGCTGAATAAGGCTAAAGCGACTCGAAGCAACAAATACCACTTTTCCTTTTGTTTTGGGGTAACTTCATAAAAACTCGTATGGCTTTTAACTATCATTGTGTTCTAGGAGGGATAATTATTTATTAAACTCAACTATACCTACTATGTCCCTGCAGGCTTCGAAAGAGGCATTGGTCTCTGAATCTGACTATAACGTCACACTCACCGATCTCGACGAAGCATTTAGTGAGATCTCTCAGAGATCCGGTCTGACGGATGCAGGCACTAAGGTAGAACGTCTACATTTAGACCCTGAGATCGCCTTCATTAAGATGACAATCTGCGAAAAGACGCTGTTCAAAGCAACAATCGCCAAAGGGCTCCCCAGAGCAGCTGCAAAGGTGCCTCTCGCTGACGCCAAAGTAAAAAGGGGTCGCTCAGATTTAGAGTCGAAAGCACCATCGTACATTCGGATGCCGAGCGGTGTCAAGCTCGGTTTTATCGCGACTTATTGATCGTCACCTGACCTGACCTCAACTCAACCAGCCAATAGTGCAGCGGACCACTATTGGCGTCATGCTGCACTTAGCCATCATGGTGGATGACGCGTCGCAGCAGTCGCTGAATAAGTGCGGCGGAAGAGTCTGGTACTGCTTTGGCAGACAATTTCAAGATGTGCTTTTAGCCTCCTACCATGATAATGCAGCACTAAGACCCCATCAGGTGAAACGTGAGCTTCCCTGGTGGAGTAAACACGTGGCAAATCAAAAAAAAAAAAAAAAGGATTTCAGACGGCTCTTCAACAAGGCCACGTCAAATAGACTCGTGGGACACATACAGATGCGCACTCACTGAGTATAGGAACATTTAACGCGTCAAACGCGATATCCTAAGAAGAACAGATGGTTCTTACACACAGAATCGACGGGAAACGCTGGAACTACTGCTCAGGTGCATTTCCCTGCTTTTGTTATAAGCCCGGAAAATCCTTGTAATAATGGGGATACCACAAGCTTGACGTGGATACAGTCTGTCGGGGGTTATCTTCGACGCTGACAAGGTCAGGTGGGCTACTAAATCATTCGCTCCATTCAAAATATAAATTAGTCCATTAATGGGTCTACTTAGGGAGCGTTTCATTTTGGGGTACATTCCGCTATCTTGGAGGGAGGTAAATGTGTTTTTCATTCCCAAGCAAGGGAATCGTCCCTTGGATCCTAAGTCGTATAAACCAATTAGCCTTACATCCTTTCTGCTTAAGACCGCAGAACGCCTGTTGGACTTGCATATCCGGTGCTGATTGCAAGATTCCAATATTCAGAAAGATTGAAAAGGCATACTAGGCGAAGTTTCCTTCCTAGACGTCGAAGGGGCCTTCGACTACACTGGCTATCAGTCAATAAACAGGACGTTAGCATCTAGGGGCGTTGATGCTTATGTATAGAGAAATAAGATCTTCCTAGGAAGGGGCCCTGTCTCCCCTTCTTTGGTCCCTCGTGATAGATGAACTACTGGTGAATCTATCGGAGCTAGGCATCGATACGATGAGGTATGCAGATGACCTGGCAATAAAAGTCTTCGGAAAGCTCGACGTAACCATCACCGAATTGGTGCAAACGGCACTCAACACGACCCTAAGATGGTGCACATATATGGGTCTCAATATTAACTATCTCCAATCTCTCAAATCAAATATCTCCAATTGTTTTGAGCTGATTTGAGGGTATTTGCTCACACTTTTATGAATTTTTAACTCAATTCTTCTGCTTAACTCAGCAGATCGGCCTCCAGAATTTCATTATTTTCGCGTTTTAAGATATTATAGACTGTCCTTAATCTGATGAAAAACAGTTTGGCCAACTATTTGGCAGATTCGCCTTTATAAAAGTTGAAATAAACCCAAAGTAACAGATTGTCGTTGACTCGCTTTCCAGGCGTACTTAAAATGATAGTTTATGATAACAAAACACTGCTTAAACGCTAAATCTCGACTCTTATCAACTCACAAATCAATAACCAAATGCACAGCAAACATGTTTCCAAGAATTTAGTTCCGTTACTCCTTTTTCGTTTCCTTTTGATGTTGTGTTTGCATTTTGCAAACAATTATTTGACAGAGCACAAATAATGTAAATTTGTTTTTCTTGATTTTGTTCGCAGTTAAAATTAAATTTTGTGCGTTGTTATAAACAATACATATGTTTATAATAACTTACAAAAAAAAAAAAGTTATGAAATAAAATAAAACTGTAATTCGTGAACGACTATAAAAAGCATTACACAAGCTTATATAATCAAAATATAATAAGCATAGTTAAAACAGTTCGATGCATATATTACAAAACTTGATACGATATTTGATGTTAAATTTGATTATTATTTTTTTTTTTGATATTTCTGCGTTGAACCTTAGCTTACGAACTTAAAAACTGTTGTGTGTACAAAGCTACTGAACATATAAGTACAAGTCGTATATATTTTATATATTTTTGAAGTAGTCCACTTATAAATCAACACACAAGGCATTTAAGGCATATTTATTTATACACATGAAATTCCTGAAATTTATCTTCAAAACTGTATTTCCTGTATCTCCTTTTGCGCTTGTGCCTGAATTTTGCAAGTCTGAGAGAGCTTGGGCAAAACTGACATTGGCTTTCGATGTCGCTGATCACATTGATGGTGTCGACCATTATTAAATCCATTTATTGATTGTGGTTTCTCAACGCTGATAAATAATGGTTGTAACACATGACTGTGCTCTTCAAATATGGCTTCCATTTGTATCATACATTGTTCAAGTTGATCCTATTGATGGAGAAGAGTGAAAATTATAACGATATACAACTATTTTGCTAAATGTTAGCCAAACCTGCCCCACACTAGTTAGATCAGTAAAAAGGCTCAAAAGGTAGTGTATATTATGATCCGTACATAAATGCCACTTAAAGCCACTTATGGAAGCTGCAATACTTGACGCCGCTATAGTGCTCGCTGTATACTTGGAAAATGTATGATCTGTGAATGATATATGGAATTGGTTAGATTGGAAATGTATTTGTAGTAGATCAATTATATATATTATATTATATTATATATTATAT
Organism: Drosophila colorata; assembly: GCA_035041545.1. Classification (NCBI taxonomy): domain Eukaryota; kingdom Metazoa; phylum Arthropoda; class Insecta; order Diptera; family Drosophilidae; genus Drosophila; species Drosophila colorata. Next base: position 393,765 of record JAWNLD010000673.1, read on the forward strand.
TGTATAAACAATATTGTATGGTATGAACAGAGAAATTCTTTCTTCTTCGACAATAACAATAAGCTTTGGAGTGTCAAAGAACACATAGCTATTGCAACAATATAGCAAAAGTGTAATAAATTTATAAATTAGGTCACACAACGACATGTTCAAGAAACAATTATCATTATATTAACAAACATAGCAGCATAACAGCAAACAAGTGACAACGTTGCAGTCGGGTGTAACCGACAGCGCAATACTCGTTCACCTTATAACAGCTTCAAACAGAAGAAAACAGTCTACATTATTTTATAATTAGAGGAGGCCATCAGAAAACTGCCTGCTAAATTTAGTGACTATAGCTCTAAAATTATGGGAGATATGGATTTCTCGGGCTAACGGTCCGCAATATATATGTATTTTTATCCAAAAACATTTTTGTGCGATCTGTAGAGGAGGCTATCAGTAATCTGCCTCAAAATTATGTAGCTAGCTTTAAAGCTGAGGGAGATATATCGATTTTATCAAATTGCCACGCAAACAAATTGCAATTATACGGACGGATAGCAAGACTGACATTGAACAAAACCAATATACTCAATTCACTTCGTGAACGAGTATAAAAACAGTTAGGTCAATAAAACTAAAAATAGCTTGTTTTTAAAATAAAATCTAAACTTTTGACCGACAGTTTGTTTGGCAGCTATATAATATAGTGGTGCTGATATATTTTTTTCGGTTCACGGTTTGACCCTGGTCTTAAGATTCAATTCATAAACTTAGTTTTCCTCATACATAAACTTAGATTTCAGTTCTTACTATTTACACCCTGAACCCATTGAAAATTGTTAAAAAGGGTATAAGAGTTTTGTGCATATGTATGTACCACGGAGACGGAAGCATGTCCGACCCAATAAAGTTTATATATTCTTGATCAGTCTACGAACGCAGCAATCTCGGAAACTACAAAAGCAAGAGACCTAAACTTTTCGACGATAGATTTTCCTAAACCATACGCAGAACAAGTTTGTAATTTTTTCGATATCTTACTCCGTTTCATGGTTTTCTTAGCATATCTCAGAAATAAACTCTCTATAAGAAACTTAGTTTGTTATGAACTCGTAAAATAGACGCAGATCAGAAATATTTCGGATTTTGGAGACCTCCCCCCATTCACCCCATATAAACAAAATAATTTAAGTGCTACAAAATGCGCTTTGGTTTGTACATAAATTTATATGGTTTTATTAAGTACTCAAAATTTCATAACGATCAAACTCTTAGCTTGGAAGTTATTCCAGAATTTATTGTCCATAGTGGAGCCAAGTGCAAGTGTGTAACGTGAGCAGCTTGTTGCGTGTGTTTGTGTGCAAGATAGTTGAAATGTATGTAACGGCATCTCGCCGCTTGGTTCAGCTAGGTTCAGGGTATCTCCTAGTCGGGCACTCCCGACTGGAGCCGTCTTAATTGTTTTTTTTTAACATTACTGCATCGCACGCGCTGCTTAGTGCAAGGGCCACATTGTTGGTATACTCATCCACTTTGGCATAGCAATCTGGGTCTTTGGACTTTCCGCCTCAAAACAGGATGGTTCTTTGGTTTGACCTTCTGCCATCTTTGGTCTGTGGTCTGCTTATTTTCCGGGCGTTTGCCTTTTGGGTGTTTGAGCGCTCTTTTCTACTCCACTTATTCTTATTCCTCTGCATTTTACCCGTGCAGTGTCAATTTCCCGTTTTGTGGCCTCGTTCTTCTAAGGCTCTCACTGTAGCTCATCTTGGGCGGTGGAGTTTTTTCCGTTGATCGTCAGACTTGGACTTGCACCTCGAGAAGGTTTCAGCACCCATTTGAAGGTGTTCGCTTACTGACCTCTGGATTCCCTTCACCTTTGCCAAATAATTCCTTCATATTTTGATTTATTTATCGGACCACTAGCTCCTTTTCGCTGATCAGAAATATTATCCCATCCAGGAAAAAGCCAAGCTCCGATATCTGAGCTTATTGGAACTGATTGCGTTCCCGTTTTTGCAAATGGGTCTGCTATTGTATTGTTTGTGGCTTTATACTCTGCTCCGGCCTTGTATGCCACCGTCGCATTAGTGTTGTTGAAAATGGTTGTTGGGGCCTCCATCCTTGCCCCTGCCGTGAGTTCCACGGGTGGATTTTCACATTTGTGACTGCCACCTGGAGTAATATTGTTAATGCTAACCATTACTAATGTTTTGTTAGCATTTAATCCTTGCTGCTAGGCTTGGTGCTGTTAGGCCTGCACCAGATTCCGGAATCTGCCGGTCGATGCGGCTCAGACGCAGACCACTATGCCGCTTACTCTGAGACAGCCGCATAGTGGATTTGGTTGGTTGGGAGCGTGTACGTGCTAAATTCATTCATTCATTTCCCACGATGGTCATTTCCCCTTGACTTTTCACCGTTGAATCATAGACCGGCCCTTTTTAGTCACCATAGCCCCGTTGTTGGGTATGCCGCCATAGCGGTGTTATCATCTTAGTTATCATCGGTTGAACGCTACAGCTAAATAAATGAACTGCAGTTTTGGATTAACTTTTTTGCCCGCAAGTAGGCAATACTTCCTGGCATGTGGCGCCATCATGTTTGATGGTGCCAAATCCTCTGAACGCATATTACCGGTTACGGTTGACCAACTGATTTTCGCTCGAGTTAGCAGCCCTCCAGTTGATCAGCACAGCTGGTCAGCATGACTGAAAAGCTTGCAGCAAGCGAGGGTAAAAAAGAATTTCCACTTCAGAGTGCCGCATTATGCCCCTTTGAAAGGGGCCAACCCCGGTCCGTCTAGGACATAAACTTCCCTGAATTTCAGAGGCGACCACACCAGCCTCCCGAGGGTCGTCACCAGTGCAAGGTACGTTGGTTAAGCCACCTTTTGCGCCACTACCACCCCTTTTTTCCTTGCAGGGGTCTCCTCTCCACTGCGCTGAAGACAGTGCCTAACAAAACGCGTGCACCTTGCAGCAATTCTTATACACCTCCTTGTGTGTGTATTTATTATTCGATTATTTATTGCATCTAACATAATGTAATGACTTATGTGTTTTTATTGTAGTAATATTAAAGCGTCAGGTTCGTCTTGTAAGCGGTGAAGGTAACCTGCGAGACGGCCGCAAAGCAACGCTTCGTTCCATCGCTTATTTCTTAGGACCTCCTTCTCTGCTCGATCGCCCGCAGTGATGATCGACGCTACGAATGCGCTTGTTGCCTCCCACTTGTGGCTTGACTCCAGCATGCCAGGGACTAAGTTCGTCACGGAGATGGATCGTCCCATGAATTGCTCCAGCGTCCGCCTTTTTATAGCGTTCGTTCGATGCTTTGGCGCCTTGCCTTCGGCCGAGCATTACTGATCTATTGCCTCAAACTGCAAACGCTGCAGCTGGTGTTTGGTTGACCACGTTCGACTCGATGGTCAACTCGCTTATATGTATCCTACCTGCGATGACCAGGGCGGCATCTTCCGAAATTGACCTGAATGCGCAGTTGACTCAAATGGCGCTCAAATAGGTTATAACAGCCATCGCACTGTGCCAGATAGGCGCCGCGTAGAGGATAATGTTCCTTGTAACGCTCATAAGAAACGACGGCGCTGTTGCTTAAGGCCGCGTGTGTTGAGCATTATTGGAGAAAGCGTCCGACGGCTGCTGATATGGACTGCCTCCGTTTTATGCGCAGCCAAATCCAAGCCGGCGGTATTCAGTCATTGGTGCATGCGTCCTATTCTACGGTTCCATGCGTCTTCGACTATTGTAATCTCCTTGCCCACAGCTACTGTGGCAACATCATCTGCAAAATCGACAATGTGAGTATCTGGTGGGAGGGACACGCCTAAGACACCGTTGTACATCATGTACCATAACAGGGGGTCCAGGACTGAGCCTTATGGTACTCCTGCAGAAACTTGGTGTGATAAGAGCCCACCTAGAGTCCATCTCTAGCTTCGATAGCGCCGAAAAAAGTTACGCTCATTCGGACAGACGGACGGGCAGCATGACGGACATTGCACCATCCCAATATACTAGTTGCACTTCGTGAACGAGTATAAAAATAGTATCTTAAAACACGCAAATATTGAAAATCGGTTACAGTTAAAGCGTTGCTTGCAGACAATTGACTTAACAAATAATACCACACGTTTTCTTTAATAACTTCTGTTTCCTCAACGATCTTTTTGCAATAGATTTGCTAAGTGCTATATTATAATAAAATATTCATATCAACCAAATTTGGTGTCCCTATCTCTCATAATCAAAGAAAAAAGCTTCAAAAATTTTAGATTATTTTAAATATTTGATCGATTTTAAGAAAATGGTAAGAGTTATCGATCATTATAAACAAACTTGATCTGCTCGTGGACAAGGCATGGACGAATCAACATTCGAAAAGTTGAAGTCTCTAGGCTCTTATGGTTTCTGAAATCGGCGCGATCATACAAAAGAACGGACGGACTTACAGACGGACATAACAAAATCGACTCGGCTAGTGATGCTGACCAAATTTATATATATTTTTATGGGGTCAGAGATGCCACATTCTGCCTGTCACATAAAACCACAAAACCATTATACCCTTTTTACCCCTTTTCAGGGCTTACAACGAAAACTGTTAAAATTTAAATTCCTGCAAAGTTCGGCTTTTTGTATTGTTATCCAAGTCTGCATATGGGTGGTAAATGCAATTCCTAACCAAAATAAATATTTTAAGTGATTGATTTTAAGCTAAGCCAAGAAAATTGAGGTATACAGAGAAAACCCTTCGAGAAGTCTGACACAATTCGGGTTCAGGAGATGAAAAAAAAAACGTAAATCCATCGAAAGATCTAGGAAATGAGTTTAAAACACATTTTTCAAATTAGGTACCATTCCTTAACAATAAGAACATATAATACCAAATCAATTTCGCGAAATGATATTTAGTGGGAAGGAATTGGAAAAACGTGTTTTAGTTAGACAAAACAAATGTGTTTCTGCTCGAATTTGTTAAAAAAAAAAGATAAGTAAGACGACCCAAAAGCATTGCACACGATCCAAAACACACGATAAAAACTATTGATTATTTCCCACTTCTGGTATTGGTCCGATATATACATATACGATCTAAGTAACAATGTGCGCCGTTTACTGGAAAGCCAATCACATTTAATTAAACCCCTCTGCACTCATAGCTATTTTACTTAGTAAAATAATACACAAATACATAATAAAAATTAATGTTCGCGCTGCACGCTCGCTAATATTTGCAAATTTAAATATGCCGTAGTTGTGAAATGTCTCGCAAAATTTTCACAGAATAGAAAACTATATCTTTCAAATGTTGGTTGCAGTTGATCTGCGAAAGCTTTTTGAGGGTGTGCATGCCAAATACCAATTTTTCCCCATTTTGTTGCTCCAGAATATTTCAAATCGCCGATATCCCAGCTTTAAGTTTCACTTGGACCACCAAGTGTGTTAAGCTTAAAAAAAAATATAAAAAAAATTTAAATAAACAGTACAAAAACTCTGTTGACACAGCGGGATTCAACCCCGAGTCTGTCAGCGTCTGTCATTCACTAGGCAACATCTCTACCACTGAGCTACAGCATCATTTCGATTGCCTCTGTCCAAATCTGAGATTAGAAACACAAATGCACAAACAATCGCATGAGAATTCGAAAAAGGGCTCACGCATATGAATGTGCATATAAGTACATATGTACGTATGTAGTGTGCACCCGCATGCAGAAAACGTCTGCGCTTGGCGCTTGCCACCACGTGGTTTACCAATATACAAATACATTTTCTCCCATAACTTTTGAGTTTCTAAACCGATTTGAATGAAATTTGTATTAATGCATTCTTATTGTACTGGACCTGTGGGTCTGGCTCTTATAGTTTATAAGATATGCTCATGCAGCTGCGCTTGGCCCCCACTATGGAAAGTTAATTCTTAAGTAACTTCTAAGTTCTCGTTATACAATTTTCAGAACGTAACAAGAGCGTTGAAATCTGTGTACAAAAAAAGCGCAAGTATGTAGTACTTGATTTGCGGATTAAATGATTTGTTTGATATGGGGGGCGAATGGGGGGAGGTATACAAAATCCGAAATATTCATAATCTGTGTATCGTTCACGAGAACATATTAAAAAAAACATGTAAGAAGGCTCTAGTCGGGTGCCACCGACTAGGAGATACCCTGAACCCAGCGGCGAGCTGTCGTTACATACATTTAAAGCTCTTTGTATTCATAAACACATTCACAAAGTCACACACACACAACCGCACGCAGCAAGCTGCGTACTTTACACATCGGCTGCGTATGGCCCCACTATGGAAAATGAATTCTTAAATAACTTCTAAACTAAAAGTATGATCGTTATGAAATGTTCAGTGCTTAATAAGAGCATCGAAATCTATGTACAAACCAAAGCGCAAGTCTGTAGTATTTAATTTGCGTTTTCTTGATTTAGGGGGGCGAATGGGGGGAGGTATCCAAAATCCGAAATAGTCATAATCTGCGTATCCGAGCACATATTAAACCAAATTTAATGGCTCTAACAGTTTAAGTCTCCGAGATATGCCAACAAACCAAGTCTTAAAATCTTTAAAAATGATAAACTAAAAGTTTAGGTCTCTAGCTTTTGTAGTTTCCGAGATTACTGCGTTCATACAGACGGACATGGCTAAATCGACTCAGCTTGTCGTCTTGATCAAGAATATATATAATTTATGGGGTCGGAGATGCTTCCTTCTGCCTGTTACATACATTTGCACAAAACCATTATACCCTTTTTACCCATTTACAATGGGTTCAGGGTATTAAAATAAATGGTGGCTCTAGCTCTAATAGTTTCCGGGTCAAAAAACTGATAAACACTGATAATATGAAAACGGGGCAAGTTATCGATCATTTGAAATAAACTTGATCTGCGTATGGTATATACGAATCTAAAAAATCCAAGTTCAGCTCTCTAGCCCTTGTCGTCTCTGAAATCGACGCGTTCATACAGACGGACGGACAGACGAACATGGCTAGATCGACTCGGCTAGTGATGCTGATCTAGAATATATATACTTTATGGGGCCTTCTGCCTGTTACATACATTTGCACAAAACCATTATACCCTTATTACCCATTTTCAATCTCTTCTAAAAATGTGATTATCGATCATTTTTTGAATCTGTCTGATTCACTTATTTCGCACATCGATATATTATTTAAGTTGCATTGATTGTTTACGCTAATATTTACTGAATCAAATATATCATTAAAAAAAATTTTCAGGAAAAAATTACTTTAGAGTTATACCATAAACAGTTTAATTGTTTTATGCAGAAATTTACTGTCTGATTTACTTATTTAACGCACCTTAATTATCTCTGAATTTTAAATTTAAAAAAAATCATAAACGAGTAAGAATGCCCTAGTTGGGACGGCACGACTATGGGATACGCTGAACCCAGCCTACACACACAAAAACACACCGCAGTTTACCCTTGAATTCTTGAATAACCTCTAAACGCAAAGTTTGATCGTTATTAGATTTTCAGGACTTGAAAAGAGTAGTCAAATCTATGTACAAACCAAACCGTAAGGCTGCAGAGCTTTGAAGTAGAATTAATTTTTTTTCCATATTTGGGGCGAGAGGGAGATGTATCCATGAACCGAATGATTCTTCAGCTCCTATAATTTCTGATATGCTCAAAAAACCTGGTCAAAAAATGTATAAATATCGTTAATAAAAAAACGGGACGGGCTATTGATCATTCGAAATAGACTTGACCTGCCTATGGTTTACACTAGAGAGCTGCATGAATGCATCCAAAATGGCATATGAGACATTAACTGTAAAACTATATGCACGTTTTGCAATACTCTGTTAAGTGAGTGAATACTGTAGATGTCAATGTATGTGCTGGTGTAATCATATTATTACACAGTTCTGGTGGTGTCAATTGACCCTCGGCGCGTGAGAGCGGTGGCCAATTGTCCCTACTATCAGTCCTTAGTGATGCAACGCCGTGCCAGTCCAACTGCTTCCTAAAGTGTGCGGACATGTATGTACGTGCTGTTGTGTGTTGTGCAAGAAAAGAAGCAGAAAAAAATAGAAAAGAAGATGCGTTGCTGCGTCAAAGTTAGTTGAATTTCCGAAGTGCAAGTGAAAAGATGTGTGAAGGGAACAGCTCAATATGAAGCCAAATAAACAACAATAAGTAAGACCAGCCAAAACGAGTAAGTACAAGAAATATTATAAACATTATAATGTAACAAAACAAAAATAAACATAATAATAATTATTATTTTTTAAAGAAAAAGGAAAAGAGGTAAGTGCCAATTGTATGTACATAATAATAATTATTACTTTTTAAAGGATAAGAGGTAAGTGCCAATTGTGAATTTATCCATTATTTAGATTATATATATGTATGAACAAATATTAACGGAAATTCATTTATTTTCACTTTTAATACTTATGAACTTTTATTGTATGTATATTTATATATATTTCTTCATATTTTTCTTTGTTGGAGGCAGTACATATGTTGGAATCCACAATATCAGAATTTCATATGTATCGCAAAGAAAAATTAAAATCAATTTGGTTTTAATAAATAAATATATAAATAATATTAAATAATCATTGTTTTTTTTCATTCATTTCCCTATCTACCGGGGAACGCAATAGCATGCTATATAACCCATGCTACTCTTATATCCCCTGGTGGTGCAATCCCGTTCCGATCGGCCACTCGCCTAACCCCTGGTGATGCAACGTCGTGCCAATTCGCCACTCGCTCGATACCCAAGGGTGCATCGCCGTACCAATAGCCGAACGAAACACGATCGGCGCTCTGCCTCTTTTGTGCTCGCCAAGGGCATAGAGAAAGAGGCAGATTTGCCTCCTTTACTATACCCCGGTGTTGCAACGTCGTGCTAATTGACACCGTCCTCTGACATGCCAACGTTAAACGTCCCAGTAATACGCATTGGTAAGGGTTTGACGAGGGACCGGTTCGTAGCACCGTGGACCGGAGATTTCTCCATACACCGTGCTGATACCCCAAACGGCAGGGCGAGCTGATACCCCGAACTGCACATGTACATACCCTGCAATCTAATCTTGACAGTTTTCAAACCTGGTGTCAAGTAAATTTATTAAATCTTAATTGCAGTAAATGTAAATTAATGTCTTTTTATAGGCGAACGCCCTTCTTGACCAATTATTTTATTAATAGTAAGCAACTTGATCGTATTGAATCGGTTGATGATTTGGGTATCAGTTTAGATCCTAAGCTTAAGTTTGACAAGCATATTTCTTCTGATGCTAATCGAGCCTTTGGTGTCCTGGGTTTCATTAAGCGCTGGTTAAAGAATTTGACGATCCCTACGTTACTAAAATTCGATATACTTCTTGGATCTTGTATTTGGTGTCCCCAATACAATAGCATTGAATCCGTACAAAAACAATTTCTGCTCTTTGCCCTACGGGGTTATCACTGGAATCCTCGCATGCCTTCTTATCTTGGTAGACTTTTACTAATAAATCTTTTTTCTCTTTCTGATCGTAGAACCATGCTTGGTGTAATCTTCTTACACAAATTAATTAACGGGCAAATTGATTCTTCCGAATTGATCAGCCAGATTAGTTTTGCAGTTTCGAGCAGAATTACTAGAAACATTTTACCGCTTTCTCTTCAAACCTGTAAGAATAACTATGCTAACCACAACCCATTTCGGCTCATATTATATCAACTATAAAAATCTTTTCCATATAATAAGTAATGCTACTTCTATAACCTAGTCTAAAAACTCCAATGATATGTCATCTTTCTAATTGTTCGCGATTTTCGTCACCGTTATGCGGCGCGCTCCTCGGTCGGTTGGGCGGGAGGTGGGTGGCATTTTGCCTGGGTCCGCGCGTTAACAAGCCCTTGCTTGGTATCGTTGGGCCACTTGAATGTACTGCCGTTAAAAAAAATTAAAAAAATAAAATGAATGCATGTTCTTACATATAATCTAAATAATGAATAAAATCACAATTAGCACTTACCTCTTTTCCTTTAAAAAATAATAATTATTATTATGTACATACAATTGGCATTCACCTCTTTTCCTTTTTCTTTAAAAAAATAATGATTATTATGTTTATTTTTGTTATGTTACACATATAATGCTTAAAATATTCCTTGTACTTACTCATTTTGGGTGTACTTACTTATTGTTGTTGTTTATTTGACTTCATACTGAGCTGTGCCCGTCACAGATCTTTTCACTGGCACTTCGAAAATTCAACTAACTTTGACGCAGCAGCGCGTCTTCTTTGCTTTTTTTCTGCTTCTTTTCTTGCACAAAAACAATAACATGTACATACATGTCCGCACACTATCGGAAGCGGGGGAAAGCAATCGACACATATGCGTAAAGAGCAAGGCAATATGTTTTATACTACGCAGCGATGGGATAAACTGATCATACAAACCGAACAAAGCAAATGCAAAAACCAAAAAATACGAAGGCACGACCTTGCATCAACAAATACCATTAGAAGGAAAAATTGACCACCACTCTCACGCGCCGATTGTAAATTGATGCCACCACAACTGCTGGGTATGTACAAAAATTAGTGAGTGTGCGCGTGCATGCTCGTTCCGAGAAACTTTTTTTGCAAACATATTAACGCTTAGGTAGTACCTAATAGGTACCCTCACCAACTATTAATGTAGAAAATTCTAAGAGATGTCGATGTGGAAAATCTTTTAAATATTTTACATTAATCCTCATTCGAAAAGAAAGACATGCGGCCGAAAATTGAAAATTTTGAATTTGAGCTCATCGCTGCTTGTGCGTACACATATCCATATATATCGTTGCCATAGCAATGCTCGGCTTGTGTGCACATGCATACATACAAATGCTCGGGGTTCTTCGAAATTTCTAAGCAACACAATGCAGAATGCGGGACACACTATACTCTCGGGGTTCTACCAGATCTCAATGCTAACCAGTTAGTCTGCACAGCATAGCACTATTTAGCTCATAAGGATCTGAGTTTAGCTCGCGCTTTCAGCGATCTCAATCTCTCTGATCATCAAAAATTAGTGCAAGTGCTATGTGGGGTTCCACGAGCACAGAAATTTTTGCAACCATTTTTTTGTCGGTGTGACGACACTATGTATTGTATGCTTTGTGACAGTTTACAATATGTTCAGTGAATGAAAACCTTGGCCAGCTTATGTACAGTTAGTCAAACAAATGTATGTGTTCGGTTAACAAGTTTTTTTGTTGTGTTACAAAGTCAATAAAAAAAAAACCAGAGTTTCTATTTATGACATTAATTTAATGGAAATAAATGTATGTGAGCGAAGGTATTAGCTGAGAATAAGTTTGCAGCGGCGTTAGCATTTATGCGCCAGCTGCTTAGCATAAAGTGCAAGAGAATAAATGAGCGAGATAAGACAAAATGAGCATAATGCGAGAAGCGCTAGATAATTAACAGATTACAAGTTTCAGTTATGTTATGATATGCGAGAAGCGCCAATAACGACAGAGTGACTTTGCTTGCCTGGCAGGGCAAGATACAAAACAAATTACTACTTTTAAAATACATTTTTAGCTGCTGAGCCAAACATACTCCCCCCATCGAACGGTTGAGCTTCAACAGGATCCTTAAGGGGAAGCAGACACAGCTTATTAATTACTCGCTTTATTATTCCAGTAGCCGTCTTGAGAATTGCAACGCGTGCGATGTCATCTCTTCTTTTGACTAATTCAATCACTCTCGATAGCGGCCATTTCAATGGAGGTAAATTCTCGTCTTTGACAAGAACAATGTCGTTGAGAGTCACACCAGGTTTAGGAGTTTGCCATTTAGAACGCTCTTGAAGAATATTCAAATAATCTTCTCACCAGCGGGACCAAAAAACTTTATGCAGGTAGGAAACTTGTTACCAGCTGTCCAGACGGTTAAAGTTGAGCCGTGTCACATCAGGCTCTGTGAAATTGGATTTTGGGCCACCAATCAAAAAGTGGGCTGGTGTTAGAACGCCTCCCAAAGGCCACCAAAGTGAGGAGAGCGCGGTGGAATGATCCGCCTGTCGATTGTGGTTGCTAAAAACTGAAGTACAGCCTCTTGATGACAGCTACTAAGGAAAAGATTTTTTAGTTCCAACAGCTCGTTCTTAGCGCCGACAAAGTTGGTGGCATTGTCAGACCAAATCTGACGTGGCTTGCCACGAGTATATATGAAGCGTCGAAGAGCATTGAGAAATGCAGCCGTAGACAAGTCCTTGACCAGCTCAAGATGGATGGCTTTCGTGGCGAAGCAAATAAAAACGCTGATGTAGCATTTTATAGGAGCCTTATTGCGAGTGTTAGGCTTGTAGAAGAATGGCCCACAGAAGTCTACTCCGGCTATATCAAACGCTCGAGTTCCAACAAGTCGGTCTTTTGGCGGATCAGCCATTACGTGCTCCACCAACCGCGACTTGCTCCGGAAACATCTTATGCATTTGTTGACTATCCTGGAAACTGTTTTACGGCCACCAATAGACCAATATTGCAGACGAATTACAGCCAATAAAGCTCGTGGTCCAGCATGGAGATTCCGCTTATGGAAATGAGTTACAATGGCGACGGTAACAGGATGCTGTCGAGGCAGTATAATAGGATGCCGGGCTTCTTAAGGCAGGGTTGACTTTTCGAGGCGCCCTCCAACTCGAAGAATACCAAATTCATCCAGAAAAGGCAGTAATGAAGACAGGATACTGAAGCGAGTGACCACACCCTTCGATCGTACATTTATATCATCCAAAAGACAGCTTTTTTGAACGTTCCGTAAAACTATCAGTGATCCAAAACGTATGTCGGAGATCAGAAGTCCGGGGCGTCGAATACTATGGATGAGTTTGTACACATAAGCGAAAACTCGTTGAATGGCAGAAAAAGTATTCAAATATTTGCATCTCAAAATGGCATCATCAGTAGGATCTTTGATGAGGAGCACTCTTCAGCGTAACTCCAATATTGGCTTTTCAAGAAGTCCTGTCTTCTAGGCCAGCACTCTCGTGAGCCAATTAAAAATTCAGGACCACATGACCAGAGCTCTGATCCTATAAACTCATTGGGAGTGGCTCCTCTGGAAAGAATGTCAGCGGGATTGATAGTTGTCGTGACATAATGCCACTGGAAATCGGCTGTCAGTTCCTGGATGTTGGCTATCCAATTTGCCACAAATACGTTGAATTTCGTTGAGTCATCTCGGATCCAAGATAGACATATTGACGAGTCTGACCAACAATGGAACGTGCCCGTAAACAACTTCATTTGAGCTACCGCCTGCATCAGTTGGGCTAAGAGCAGTGCACCACAAAGCTCGAGTTTTGGTACCGTAAGAGTTTTTAGTGGTGCCTGACTTAGAGCAAAAGAGACGTGAACTCGATTGCTGTCCCTTTGAAACCACATATATGCAAGCTCCGTACGCACTAATGCTGGCATCGCAGAAGCCGTGGGGTCTACGTCACACATTGGATTGCAAACCAACCGGGGAAACGTAGACAACTGGACATTGCTAAAAGTTTGGCGAAGTTCCAGGCAGTATTCAGAAAAGCTGGAAGACTGTCATCCCAATTTAAGTTCTCCTTCCAAAGAAGCTTCAGAAAAATCTTAGCCTTTACGATGAGTGGTCCAATTAATCCTAGTGGATCGTAAAAACGAGCAATAGCGGACAGAACTGATCTCTTGCAAGGCTTCAAGGTCTGATTGGCAGGCATAAAAGAAAACATCAATTTGTCACTTGACGGATCCCAAGCAAGGCCCTAAGTTTTGGTAAAGTCGCTGTTATCTCTAAATTTTAGAAATGAGTCCTTATCGTTGTCAGGAACGCGTTTTAGCACAGCAGAGTGACTCGAGCACCATTTTCTGAGTTCGAAGCGCCCTTTAGAGAGGATGCCGTTTGTTTGGTTTCGGACATCGATTGCCTCTTGCACCGAGGCACCGCCAGATATGGGTCATCTACATAAAAATCTCGACGAAGAATTTTAGCACCGATTGGAATTTTAAATTGCTGCATTGCCCGAACTGCAAGAAAGGAAGCTGGTTTCGTACCATACGTAACTGTGTTCAACTGAACGCACTTATTTCAGATTCAGTTGAATCTCGCCACAAGATGCATTGTAGGTAGTTATCTGGGGATGAAACTCGGAAACAGCGATACATCTTGCCAATGTCTCCAGTAAGGACAACAGAAAAGGTCCGAAATCGCATAAAAATATTAAACAGCTTCGGTTGTATGGCGGGTCCAGCCATCAAAACTTCATTCAGCAAACATCCAGTACTGGTAACAGCTGAACCATCAAAGACGACCCGAAGTTTGGTACTCGTGCTTTCTTCCTTCAGCTCGCAATGATGAGGGAGAAAATATTTGCATAGATGCACAGACTTTGGAGGGACAAGAGTCATATGGCCGAGCTCAATGTACTCTTGAATAAATGCGCAATATTGGGATTTAATGTTAGGATGACGCTGTAACTTCCTCTCAAGAGATATAAATCTGCGAAATGCCTGTTGGTAAGATTCACCTAATTGATCCAGGCTGAGTTTGAGAGGCAGCCGCGCGGAGTATTCTCCTGTTGGCAGCCTTTGGAAATTCTTTGTAAAATGCTCCTCGCAGTCTAGCTCTTCTTTTGTTGCTTTGGCAATAGGCTCTGGAAGACTTTCTACTTCCCAAAATCGTCGAATTAATTCATCGGCTTGGCTATCAGAATCAGTTCGGACATCAGACGAAAGACAATTGGCCATTAGAGCCGTACCGTTTTGTCGTGCGCCGCCACCTGCAACTATCCATCCAAGGCGTGTCTTTTGTGGAAGAGGCAATCCTGGTAGCAGCTTGATTTGTCCGACACACATTAGTTCGTAGAAAAGGCCAGCTCCAATAAGGATCAGCGAGGCGAATATTTTCAGGTACATTGGTACATTTCAATGAGCTGTATTAAGGGCGACATTGGTTGGCTATCAGTTATAGCAGGATCTACGATTGCTGTGATAACTGCAGAATAATTCGAAGTTTGAGATTTTACGTTCACGGTAACAGTACATCCGTCAGTAGCAAATGGAGTATTTCCACGGCCAGCAACTGCTGCTAGAGATTGAGTTTTCTTCAACTGGAGCTGTGATCCACCATCAAATATAGCACGACACGGAGTTAAAGTCCCAGAGCGATTCTGAACCAGTATAATAGCAGTGGCTAGGAGCACAACATCGCTGCTGAGATTGTAGGCAACAAGAGCAGAAGAAGCAGGGGCTGAAGAAGCTGGAGCACAAGTTTGAGAGATCGAATGCGAAAAATCCAAATGCAATAATGTATGGTGTTTGGAGCCACATGTGCGACAAGTTCCAGAATTACACGTGCGTAAGAAATGTCCCTTTTTAAGGCAGTTGAGGCATAAGGATGACCTTTTTGCTTCCTTGAGACGCAGGAGATAAATTGCCAAATCTGGGGCATTGCCATATACCATGCTCTGTGCTGGCACAAAATACGCATACAGTGGCCTCTCGCAAATCACTGCCAATTTCCTCATGATCCAATTCCTCCAATTTATTATGGGCCTCTTGGAATGTAGATTCCATCCTCTCAATCCGCTTAAGCACCACTGACAACGTTATTTCATCCGTATTAGCAAGAGGCGTTTGGTTGAGGTTAGATTGTAGCGACTGATACCGCTCATAGGAGGACGCCCCCTTGCGCGTAAAAAAAAGACACCCTATTTAAAGGCTGAGCTGCCGATTCAGCACTAGAATTTTCCATGGCAACCAAAAATACCGAACAAAGAATGCGAGCAAAAGTTCGCTGACCGAGTACTTATTGTCACTACTGTACTTGAAAACGCGCGCAACAGTTGGCCGAATATACGCGCAAGCAGAATGCAAGTAACTAAAGAGAGTCAATGCGTCTGTAGGTATGCTTATGTACACAGATTCCGCTGTGTACATGTATGAATATATATGAACGTTTTGCTGTTGCCGAACTTTGCAGGTCAAATTATAAGATGTCATTTTTCTTTTTATGCAAAAGAAAACTTAAAAGATCACGACGGGGTCACCAAATAAATGAGCGAGATAGGAAGACAACAATTAGCTTAATGAGAGAAGCGCTAGATAATTAACAGATTACAAGTTTGAGTTATGTTATGATATGCGAGAAGCGCCAATAACGACAGAGTGACTTTGCTTGCCTCGCAGGGCAAGATACAAAGCAAATTACTACTTTTAAAATTATTTTGTAGCTTAGCCGAACAGTATGCAAAATTAAAAACACACTAAATTTCAACTTTAATGTCATATTTTTCATGAAAAATATACTTTTAATCACTTTTTACATTAGAGTATTAACATAAGTATTGTTTATAATAATGCACAAAAATAATAGTTGAAATTCAATTTTAACTGCGAAAAAAATCAATAAAACCAAACTAACATTGCAACATGCATACACAACATCAAAAGGGAACGAAAAAGGAGAAAGGTAACTAAATTCTTGTAAATATGTGATGTTGTTATGTTATGCAAGTTAACAAGCTACCCTCGCACGAACTTATCAAGCAACCCTTGCGCCCGAAATGCTGACGAGTCAAATTAGCCAAACGCTGCACTATCACTATGATTATGCTGAGTCGGCTTATTGACCACGAAGTAAATTCCATTTATGTCTTTAGCTTTAGTTTCTCATTCATTCTTTTAGTTAGATCAGTTTTGTATTTGATTTTGAAAGAAGCACTGCTTCAAATATACAACTCCGGCATTGCCGTCATTACACATGTAACATAATTGTTTTTATTGCTGAGCCACAAGGCCAGTGATAAAGGAAGGAAAGTCAACTTCCCAACATAATCATCATGAAATCATTAGTTCTCCCATCACAGCCCAAAGATTTGCCGTCCGCTTTAGCGTTGGCCCGCGAGGCTGATAACAGCATTGAGAGAAGCATATATGCTGCATCGTACGCTAGGGCGATCGAAGATAAAAACCATTCAGGCGAAGGTAAGAAACAGGGCAACCGTCCCCAGGCTAGACAGGGAAGAAGTCAGGAAAAAAACCCACATTTTGTAGGAAAACAAAACAGGCCGCAACAGCGTGAACCCGAACAAAAGCCAAGTGATAGAGAGGCCCTACGGGAGAACCAGGTGGAATTTTTGGAAAAGTTGCCCCGTTTTTTATTTTAGACACCCTCGACACCTTTGATGCTATCATAGGCTTCGATCTGCTAACGCAGGCTGGGATTACTTTGAATCTAAGCGATAATAACATCACTTACGGCAACAAGTCTAAAACATTGAGACACCATTCCTGCGACAACGTGAACTTTACACATGTCGATGATATAGTAGTCCCTGATATCGTAAGGGGCGAATTCAACAAAATGATATTGAAGAGGATACAGGCATTTACGTCTACGTTGACGACGTAATAATATTCTCCGAAAATGACGCCTTTGCGACGTTAACATGAGAGTGTCTAAAGAAAAAACGAAATTCTTTAAAGTGTTGAATATTAAGGTTTCATGCCTCTGGCATCAGAGGATGTCAGGCTTATGTACGCAGACTTTAAGAAACCCGTCGACCTGACCACTGACGCTTTGACGAGTGGTATAGGAGCAGTACTATCTCAAGGGGGACGGCCCATCACCATATCACATTAAAACAATGTGAATCTCATTATGCCACCAACGAAAGGGAGCTATTGGCCATTGTATGGGCCCTCGGTAAACTGCAGAATTATCTGTATGGTACCAGAGAATTATACATCTTCACAGACCATCAACCGCTCACGTTCGCGGTGTCTGAAAAAAATTCCAACGCAAAAATTAAAAGGTGGGAAGCTTTTATTGAAGAGCATAACGCCAGTATCTATTACAAACCGGGAAAAGAAAACCTCGTGGCAGACGCCCTATCCCGGCAGGATATCAATACCTTACAAGACGAACTGCAATCAGACGCAGCCACTGTTCGTAGTGAACTCTCCCAGACATACACGATCGAAACACCTGACAAACCTTTAAATTGTTATAGGAATCAAGTGTTCCTAGAAGAGGCAAGCTATAAGTTGCATCGAAGACTGGTTATCTTTGGCAATAAGACCCGTCACGTTATACACTTTGCAAGCAAGAGCAATCTCATAGAGATACTGAAACTTGTAGTGAATCCTGACGTTG
The DNA here is from genome assembly GCA_035041545.1 of Drosophila colorata. NCBI lineage: Eukaryota > Metazoa > Arthropoda > Insecta > Diptera > Drosophilidae > Drosophila > Drosophila colorata. Next base: position 411,953 of record JAWNLD010000673.1, read on the forward strand.
TAAACGCGTTCCATTGTAACTTCCCAACTTTGGCCATTTTTCAACACGAGTTTGTATCACTGTTCCCAACGACTAGATTCTGGCACTGCAAAAACATGGTGTCAGACATTATTAACAAAGACGAACAGGTGGAGATAATCAACACCGAACACAATCGTGCACACAGAGCAGCACAGGAAAATGTGAAACAAATCCTTCGTGATTACTATTTTCCGAAAATGACTAGGTTAGCCAACGAGGCCGTTTTGAATTGCAAGGTGTGTACGACAGCCAAATATGATCGTCACCCTAAAAAGCAAGAGCTCGGGGTGACACCAATACCTTCATATGCCGGCGAAATGCTACATATCGACATCTTCTCTACAGACCGAAAGTTATTCCTAACCTGCATCGAAAAATTTTCAAAATTTGCCGTTGTACAGCCAATTGCATCTCGCGCAATAACAGACGTAACAGGCCCTTTCTTGCAATTAATTAATAGCTTCCCCAAAATAAAAACCATTTACTGCGATAATAAAGCGTCCTTCAATTCAGAAACGATCACTTCATTATTGAAGAACCAATATAATATAGATATCGTTAACGCCCCCCACTCCATAGCTGGAACCAAGTCTTAAAATAGATTTTGATCGATAATAATGAAACGGAGCAAGATATCGGAAAAAAATGATAAACTTGTACAGCGTATGAATTAGGAGGATCTATAGTCGTTTAGTTAAGGTTTCTAGGTTTTGTAGTTTCCGAGATCGCTGGGTTCATACAGACGGACGGACGGACATGGATAAATCATAATATCAAATACAGAAATACAAAACCTAATGCTCACTATTTCACTCGCCAAATCTAATATAATAAATTCCGTAATATTTGATCACGATGATTTGAAGTCTAAGGTTAAGGTTATTTGTAAGAAGATCATAATATTTCCCGTGGCACACAACAACACCGTACTACAAATGCACGTCAACGTAGTGGCGAAATGCGACGATGGAATCTTAGCTGTCACAGAGTGCACTACAACCAAATATGCGACGTTCTGCAAACAGGTAACACATAAAACCTGTGCTCGCGGAATATATGCAGACGGATCAGCTGTATGCCATACGCAACCCAGTCACCTGGAGCCGATCATGCTGGTGGATGAGGGGATAATCATCGTCACTGAACAATTCGCAAGAGTCAGCATAGATGACGGGCCCATAATAACAACAAAAGGGACTCACCTTGTCACATTCGAACGCATAGCTATGATAAACAGCACTAAGTATTTGAATCACAACAAAGCTGTAAGCAAAGTCCCAGGCATCGCAGCTTCACCCCTGTTGAACATCACAGGACACGATCATGTGCCAAGTCTACCAAGGTTGCATCGGGTGAATGAGCACAACCTACGTATCATCCAGGAGCTCAGGAACGATGTTACATCTGGCAGGTCTCCCAGCCTCATGTTTTGTGGGCTCATCCTCGTGTATTAACGCTGGCGCCGGAGAAGCTCGTCAATCAAGCTACGAGAAGTCATCAACGTGTTAGGCATCACCGAGGACGGCAATGATCTTGAAAGGGGAACAGTTAACCAGCAAGTTAACATGCACACGAAATGCTGACGAGTCAGATTACCCATGCAAGTTAACATGCACACGAAATGCTGACGAGTCAGATTACCCATGCAACATTCTGAGAACGAGCGCTGGGGATCAACTCATTCTCTCATTCATTCTTTTAGTTAAATCAGTTTTGTATTTGATTTTGGAAGAAGCACTGCTTCAAAATATATTACTCCAGTATTGCCGTCATTGAACATGTAAACATATTTGTTTCATTGCTGAGCCACAGGGCCAGTGATAAAGGAAGGAAAGTCAACTTCCCAATATAATCAACTTCCCAATATATCAACTCCCACCATCGCCTGCGACGAACAACCTGGAAACCCAGCATTGCACCTCGGCAGGACGAAACTAAATATTTTGCACAATCTCAAAAAGTTTTCGCAGATCAACTGCAACCAACATTTGAAAGATATAGTTTCCCATTTTGTGAAAATTTTACGAAAAATTTCGCAACTACGGAATACTGAAATTTGTATGCAAATATTTATTTATTTTTTATTATTTATTTTATTTTATTTTACTAAGTGCGGCTTTGGCCGTCAGCTAACTGGTGTGCAAGGGGACTAAAGTGTAATTATTACTTGAATAATACGCGCCGTACCTGCACACACTGTTAGAAGTGCGACTACACTCTCCTCGTGAGGGCGGCTGGAAACAGGTCCTTGGTATGGTCATGTCTCTGCCAAGGATGCTGACTAATGGTAGTCGGGCAAAGAGAAGACAACTCTTCAGAAAATTACCCCGAAGGATTCATGACCGAGGGGGTGCTCGGCCGTTAGTAAGCGGACTCTGGATACTTGTCGCCCTACAGTTTATTTTTCGACCTCCCGCGGTAGACGGGCTATGCTGTGGGCGATATCCTCTTCCCGTTCACTCGTGAGATTCAAAATGACCCAAATTTAAAAAAAAAAACAATGAGTCTGATGCGGGTCAAATAGCATCACCCCAGACTTCAACCTGCACGGTTGAGCCTACTTCTGGCACCGCAGCTGTAGGGCTGCCGGCCTCCACCCTCCCAAGCGGTAATGTTGGTCACCAAGGGAAGGATCCGGAAAGACTACCAACTTCCTTGGATAAAGAGTTAGAGTGTGCCACTTTCTCGTCGAGAAAAAGTTTGTCCCGGCAGGGTCCGATTAGAGGCATTGGTCTCTGAATCGGACTCCAACGTCACACTCACCGTTCTCGACGACGCATTCAGCGAGATCTCTCAGAGATCCGGTCTGACGGATGCAGGCACTCAGGTAGCACGTCTACATTTAGACCCTGAGATCGCCTTTATCAAAATGACAAACTGCGAAAAGAAGCTGTTCAAGGCAGCTATCGCCAAAGGGCTCCCCAGAGCAGCTGCTCTAAAAACTGCAAATGTGCCTCCTGCTGATGCCAAGGTCAAAAGGGGTCGCTCAGACGAAAAGTCTCCGGAGCTCAGATTGTTAAAGAAACCGAAAAATACTCATTCAGAGTCGACAGCGCCATCGTACAGTCGGATGGCGAACGGTGTCAAGCTCGGTTTCATCACGACTGATAGATAGTCACCGCTGGCAGCGGAGCAAATGGCAACGCTAAAGGCGGCGATCTTATCGTCTACCCTAACGTGTGTGACGCCAGGTGTGAAGCCAAAGTTCGAGGGTGTTGTTCCGAGAACGGATATGCTCATGCTCGTCTGCTACGACAACAACACAGCCGAGTGGGTGAGGGCGAACTTCAGCAATATCAAGGCCTGCAGTTCGCTCGAAATTGAGCTGTTGGAGGAAAGCCAGTTCCCCCGGGCGCACCTCATCCGAGGTTACTTCGCCAACAGCCTGGAGCTACCCAACGAACCGGTTCTGGCGCACATAGGTGACTGCAAAAGGCATTGGCCAGAGGGTCATCTAATGGTGTGGGGCTCCTAAAAAGAAAATATGGTTCATACACACAGGATCGACGGAAAATGTAATGATGGGGATACTGAACCACCAGCTAGACATGGTTACAGTCTGTCGGGCATTACCTTCGACGTTGACAAGGTCAGAAGGGCCATTAAATCATTCGCTCCCTTCAAAGCCCCGGGGGGCGACCAGATTTTCCCGGCCCTGTTGCAACACAGCCTAGAAGATATACTTAGTCCACTAATTGGCCTACTTAGGGCGAGCTTCACTTGGGGGTATATTCCGCTGTCTGGAAGGAAATCGGGTTTTTACTCCCAAGTAAAGGAACCGTCCTTGGATCAACTTAAGTCGTTTTGACAAATAAGCCTTACTCCTTTCTGCTAAAGAACGCAGAACGCCTGTTGGACTTGCATATCCGGTGCAGACTGCAAGATACAAAGGCAGATCGACAGAGGTCGCTCTACATCAGATGGTAAGATTGAAAAGGGATTTGAGGCGTAGGAAATTGCTTTGTGCTCATTCCTAGACGTCGGAGGGGCCTTCGACAACACTGGCTATCAGTCAATAACCAGGGCGTTAGCATCTAGGGGGGTTGACCCCTTCTCTATTACCTGGATAGAGAGAATGCTTATGCACAGAGACATTAGATCTTCACTGGACATATGTGGGTCTCAAAATCAACCGATCAATCGGTCAGCTCTACATCGGTGGGACACCCGTCGAGCTCTCCAGTGAGGTCAAATTGCTCGGTGTTAATCTGGATAAGAGACTTAACTGGAACTCGCACCAAAGCCATCAGATGGCTGTATAGTATGATGGTTATGTCTGTTGTGACTTACGCTGCCCTCGTCTGGTGACCAAAGGTACAGCAGGCTACCGCCATACAAAAATGCAGCAAACTTCAGTGGCTCGTATGCATATCCCTCACGGGTGTCATGCGTACATGTCCTACTGCTGCACTGGAGACAGTCTTAGGACTGAATCCACTGCATTTACACATAAAGAAGGTAGCTTCTTTGAGCCTTCTGCGGATTAAACTCACAAATGGGTTGCTAGCAGCAGGCATAGGTCATGCAAGTCAAGTAAAAACTATTCCTGGCTTAGGTATCTGCGACAGAACGGATCATAAGACCACGGAACTTTTCTTCGGGAGCGAAATTTGGGACTCTTATTCCAGACCGTAGGGAATGGGATGATGGCAACCCTTGCAATGATCGCATGAGCCTGCAGTGGTTCACGGACGGATCAAAAACTAATCAAGGAGTTGGTGCGGGGATCACAGGACCCAACACCTAAATCTCGATTGCAATGAATACCTGGCCCCGTGATTTTTAATCTGAGATCCATGCCAATGAGTCCTGCTCCAGACATATCATTGACAAGAGGATAATAGAAGCCACCTTAACTATCTTTTCAGATAGCCAAGCAGCCATTCAAGCTCTTTCCTCATGGACGATTACCTCGAGATTGGTTGCGGATTGCTGAAATTACCTCCAGCTCCTCTCACATCGAAACCGGGTCACACTTTGTTGGGTCCCGGAGCATTCCGGAATTTCCGGCAACGAAGTTGCGGACGGGCTAGCTAGGGCTGGTTCCGCAACCCTTCTTCTTGGAGCTGAACCCTTTTGTGGGTTAAGCTGGGCCTCTGCCAAAGAATTGATAGAGGAATGGGCAAAGAAGAAGAGGGGAATCTTTTGGTCAACAAGACCTGGGTTACGACAAGCTAAAGAGCTGGTCAGCCCACATACAGGTAGAAAGACAACAAAATCTTTCAAGGGCGGAACTACGGCTCTTGGTGTCGAGATGACGAGACAACAAAGCACATTTTATATGATTGCCCAGCAATTATTTGGAGTAGGAGGAAGTATCTATACAGAGAATTTGTTATTCCACCACAGATCAGAAATTCCTAGACAAGGGATCTGCTCTCCTTCATAAAGGAGGCAGAGCGTCTCTTGTCCCCATAGGGAGGTCCTTGGCACAAAAGACCACAATTTGGTCGCTGTGCCACTAAAATCTCTGTTGTGAGACTCTCTTACAAATAATAAAAAGAAAATAAAAAAAATAATTTAAACTTCTATAGTTGCAGAACTAATGATTTAAATTTGAAAGTGTTTATGACCGACTAATAGATACATTTTTTAGCTTGTAGGAAACGTAAAGCTTTTTAAAATCGAAATAAGAGATTATTAAATTAGTTTTTAAGAAAAATTATGAGTTTTAATGAAAATATTTATTATTTTTCTTACCTTTGGCCGCTAGAGATATAAAAGCCTGAGCGTGCTGGCGCACTTTCTCGATATTCAGGTCTGAAAAGTTTGTGTACCTAATAGGCAGACGTATAATCAAGAGCTCCAAGAAATCTAAAGGCGTCACCGATGAGAGATTCCAGCCTAGACGGCTCAACACGTAAAGCTCCCATTTCTGACAGTAAACAAGATAGTAAACAAATTTGTTTAAATTTAAAAATAATTCATTATAAATTCATTTGCTGGGGGGAGGGAGGATATATATATTCAAAATATGGTGACTCTAGCTCAAAAACTTTGGGAGATTTTTTAGGCGGGCCGCTAGGGGGCGTTCTAGTGGGCGTGGCCGGGAATTTAAGGTCGCAATCCTTGGGGGAGGTCATCAGCAATCTACATACCAAATCAGGTGACTAGCTTTAAAATTGTGGGATATATTCACTTTATACTTGATGCACTCAATTCTCTTGCTATGTGGTAGATACTTTCCTCAGAAAACCACATAAAAAAGGCACCATTTATATGGTAATAACTTGTTACTTGTTACTAACAAGTAAGATGGCTCTAGTCGGGAGTGCCCGACTAGAACACACATACACACACAAACGCACGCAGCAAGTTGCGCACTTTATACATCGGCAGCGCTTGGCCCCCACTATGGGGTTGGAGATGCTTCCTTCTGCCTGTTACATATATTTGCACAAAACCATTATACCCATTTGACCCAGTTTCAATGGATACCCACACTATAATTTTCAAATCAATCGGCGGCCGGATGACTACATATTTGTATTATAATGTTTCATTAGATTAGTGTTGGATAACTGTTCAATTAGTTTGTCACATATGAAGTTATGTGGTCAGTGACCACTGGTCGGTAGATGGTGCTTAGTTCCCAGACTTTTTCGTATTCTTGGAATTTGTGTGCGGCTGTTTGTGATTGTGCACTTGTCATATAACTTGCTTTGAGTTTTGTCAAAACTTGTAGTATAAAATGCAGCTAAAATTAGTATTTCTAATTAATTATTCCATTATATCTGTAAACACTCTTGGACAAAATAATATGACAGATAATTATTGGAATAATATTTAACTATTTTCTTTTTTATCAAACAAATGATTACCTGTGAAACTTCAGAACAAAAACTACTTTCTTTGCATTTATATTGAATTTCGTCACACCAAAAACAAGTCATCGATGGTGCTCGGGTTCGATTCCCGCTCCTGATGCAAAGGCTGGTCTTCATTCTTCTAATAATTAAAATATTTTCCAGTTCATAACAATGTTTTAAAATTATATTTTGCTTTCTGTTAGGATTTTTCGTAGAATTCTTATTATACCTTAACTTGAATGTCACTCTCGAGGTTAAATGGTTGGTGGCGTTGGTGTCTAACGCGGGTTTTACGTGTAAATTGTGCGGTAGGCCCGGGTTCGAGGCCGCGCGGAGGAAATATCATTTTTGTTTTTTATATACTCGTTTATTATTTTTTTGTGCACCCATTATGTTAGGTTACATGTTTTCGTTGTTATTACATCGTGAACGAGTATACCGCTGTCGGTTACATCCAAGTGAAACGGTTTCACTGGTTTTATAATTCGGAATTGATATATCCTTCGTCACAAAATTTTAAATAAAATAAATTTTGGGGCTAGAATGTGTTTTTGCCCCCAGATTGTTACCTCGTGTAGTGGCGTTTTTGTTTGATATCACAAATTTTTTTGACTACTTTTGATATTAGTTTTGATATTAATTAATATATTCCATTACCATGATCAAGAGTCGATCCTATATTACTTGGCTAAGAAAAAACCAGATCACATATTTCCGACCCCTAATCTTAGCTAATTGCTGCCTGACATCCGCTGTTTCCATACATTTCTCCAAAAACTGTCGTTCAAATATTTTGAGGATGGAACTGTGATGAAATATTAGAAAATTAAGAAAATTATCGATATTCACATTTTATATCGATAAGTAGTTTATTGGAGAAGATTTCCTTTTCGTTTACAGATTGACATGGTAAAGCGCGTGTTATAACATGTATTTTTCAAAATCTTTTACTTGGAATTTATTTATAATTTATAATTCCGTCAACCAATTTTGATTACATTTTTATTTGATTTCAACTTTTGGTGAACATACACAATGAGCTGTTCCATACAAAATCAAAAAGAGCTGGGATCACAGATATTCGAAGTGAAAGCAGATCCGAGGTTGATTTAATGTATACATAATAAATATTAAAAAACATTTAAATATTACAACAACAAAATTCTCAAGAAAATTTGTAACTTTATTTTCGCATTTTTAATATAAAATTTCAAATTTAATAATTAATAGGATTTTAGAGTTTTCCCGCCAAACTAGCGGATTTTTCCAAAAGTCGTAGAACAAACGCTTCTTGGTTCATGATGGAGAGCAATCCCACAAAGTTCCATAAAGCCATATCATCGCTATCATACACAAAGAAAACAACAAAAAATGTATTTTCTTAATAACTATTGAACGAGTTATCGGATTTTAATAAGTGGACACCATTCGACACGTATTCGAACACACCAATTTAATGCCTGAACAAATTTCTGAAAGCCCCAATGGCCCAACGGCATCAGCTCCAAAAATGTACATTTCCGAATCGTTTACAGCTATATATCTTATGAACCTGATAAGCTATCACATGTTGGGCTATGTTTGTCTTCTAGTTTAATGTTTTTCTTTCTAGTTGATCGGACTATCGTAGTAAAACTTCAAACTTCGCATATATATTGCTAGCCGCTTTTGCACACTACATTGTGCTTCGCCCGTAGCGCAGACTACCGCCCGAAGTGATTACTTTATTATTAAATTTAAATTATCTTTATTATAGTTAGTTGACTCATGAGTTTTTGCTATTTATTTTAAACTAACACTACGATATGAAGAGATTTAAGAACATATACAGAACATACTGGGTGAGCATGATTAAGAGTAACATAATTTTTGGAGATAATTCGAATGATGATTACTTATCGGCTGATCATAGCCGTCAGCTAACTGGTGTGCAAGGGAAATAACGTGTAATTATTACTTGAATAATACGCGCCGTATCTGCACACACAGTGCGACTACACTCTCCTCATGAGTGCGGCTGGAAGCAGATCCTTGGCATGGTCATGTCTCTGCCAAGGCTGCTGACTAATGGTAGTCGGACAACGAGAAGACAACTCTTCAGAAAATAACCCCAATCCAAGGTTGAACAGGATATGCCGAGGGATGCATGACCGAGGGGGTACTCGGCTGTTAGTATGCGGACGCTGAATACCTTTCGCCCTCCAGCTTTATTTTCGACCTTCCGCGGTAGGCAGGCTATGCCGCGGGCGAACTCCCTTTCTCGTTCACTTGTGGGCTTCAAAAATAATGAGTCTGATGCGGCTCAATTAGCATCACACCAAGCATCAACCTGCACGGTTGAGCCAATCTCTCTCCACCCTCCCAAGCGATGATTTTGATCACTCAGGGGACGATCCGGAAAGACCACCAACTTTTTTGGATAAAGAGTTGGAGTGTGCCAATTTTTCGTCGAGAAAAAATTTGTCCTGGCATGGTCCGATAGAGGCATCGGTCTCTGAATCGGACTCTGACGTCACACTTACTGTTCTCGACGAAGCATTTAGCGAGATCTCTCAGAGATCCGGTCTGACGGTTGCAGGTAACATTTAGACCCTCAGATCGCCTTATTAACATGACAAACCGCGAAAAGACGCTGTTCAAGGCAGCTATCGCCAAAGGGCCCCCAGAGCAGCTGCTCTGTAAGCTGCAAAGGTGCCCCCCGCTGACGCCAAGGTCAAAAGGATTCGCTCAGACGAAAAGTCTCCGGAGCTCGGTTTGTCTAAAAAACCGAAAAATACTTATTCAGAGTCGACAGCGCTACCGTCGGATGGAGAGCGGTATCAAGCTCGGTTTCATCAAGTGGTCTGATTGTAATCAATAATGAAGAATGGGAAGTCGAAATCGAAATTGTGCTTGAGGAAGATAATATTCGATACCATGCGGTAAATTGGTTTCTAAAAACAATACCAGGTCTATCATATTTTTATTGGACGTAGATGTACTAACGGCAGTACATTCAAGTGGCCCAACGATACCAAGCAAGGTCTTGTTAACGCGCGGACCTAGGCAAAATGCCACCCACCTCCCGTTTAACCGACCGACGGGCGCGCCGTAACATAACAATAGAGTTTTTAGACTGGGTATAGAAGTAGCATTACTTATTATACGGAATATATTATTATAGTTGGAAGATCCGAAATGGGTTATGGTTAGCATAGTTACTATTACAGGTTTGAAGAGAAAGCGGTAATAAATTTCTAGTAACTCTACTCGGAACTGAAAAACTAATCTGGTTGAAGAATCATTCGGAAGAATCAATATGCCCATTAATTGGTTTGTGTAAGAAGCTTACATTAGGCATGGTTCTACGATCGGAAAAAGATGGATTTACTTGTATGAGTCTACCAAGGTATGAAGGCACGGGTGCATTAGGATTATAGTTATAACACTTATAACTCCCGATGAACCTTTTATTGGGAACACCATAGACAAGATCCATACTCAAGAATTGGACGGACAAGTGAAGTATATAGAGTTTTATCGACATATCGACATATTCTTTCGACCAGCGCTTAATAAAACCCAGGACACCAATGGCTCGATTAGCAGCAGAAAAAATATGCTTGTCCAACTTAAACTTGGAATCTAAAATGATACCCAAATCATCAACCGATTCAGTACGATGAAGTTGCTTACTATTAATAAAATAATTGGTCAAGAAGGGCGTTCGCCTATAAAAAGACATTAATTTACAATTACTGCAATTAGGATTTAATAAATTTACTTAACACCATGTTTGAAAACTGTCAAGATCAGATTGCAACCTTTGACCAGATAGAAAATTAGAAGACGTCAGGCAAAGTTTTACGTCATCGGCATACATCAGCACCCGAGAGTGACTTATCACAGAAGGAAGGTCATTTATGAACAATGTGAATACCAACGGACCAAGGTGACGTCCTTGTGGTACTCCGGCAGTGACATTAACAGGCTTAGAGACGAAGCCTTTAAAATAAACTTTTTGAGTTCTAAGAATTAACTAATTGGAGATCCAAAGAAGTTTATGCAGTAAAAGCGAATGATTCAGCTGCCTAATTAAGCATTTCGCATGAGATCTTCAAATCTGTTTGGTGGCACAGCTATGTGTTCATATCTAGCTACGAAAGAGCTCATAGAGTCTGCTGTGTTTGATTTTATATGTACATGGAATGGAAGGAGCATAACCCTACAGCAAAACAGAGATCGTTAAATGTGGTGACAAATATTGAACTAAGCGCATTTATTGGAATGTTAATCATAACAGAAGTAAATAAATCAAGCGATGAGGATGAAGATGTCCTAGTTTACAATTACCGTGCAACAATGTGTTGTGCAAAACTGATCCATCATTGGGAGCACAGCAGAGGAACCATAGTCTGTGACAATTTTATTACTTTTTGAATTTGGGTAGGAATTTTATGTCCAAAGGTTTTGCTCTTCTTGGCACTGTTCGCCAAAACAAAACAATTGTACCAAATGGTATGAAAGCAGATCTTACTCGAGCAGAAGAGTTGTCAGTAGTTAGTTTTCTTGAATCAAAGCATGCATTAGTTTCCTGCGTGCCAAAGAAAGGGAAAAAGCAGATATAGTTTTTTGCTTGAGTACAACGCAAGCAAATCAGGAGTCGACGCAATGAATAAACTTCATATTCAACGAAACGCAAAACTTTCGCTGTCCTTTGGCAATGTTTTATACCACACTAGATATAAGCGCTCTTGCGTTATTTATTATCACTGCGGACGCTAGACTGCGGTAGGGGCAAAAGCGGCTAGCAATAAATACGCGAACTTTGGAAGTTTTGCTACGATAGTCCGATCAGATCGAGTGATATACCGATCGAAAGGTATCGTTAAAAGAACAAAAACAAAGCACAACATGTGGTAGCTCATTTGGTTCATGAGATATATAGCTGTAAACGATTCGGAAAAAATTTACATTTTTGGAGCTGATGCCGTTGGGCCATTGGGGGCATTCAGAAATTTGTTCAGGCACCTTTGTGTTTCAAATACGCGTCGAATGATATCTCACCTATTCAAATCCGATAACTCGTTCAACAGTTATTAAGAAAATAATTTTTTTGTGTCTTTCCAAAAGATACATATTTGTTATATACACTATTTGAAAGGCATTTTCAATAGCTTTTAGACCTTAGCGTTTTTGTTCTTAGGTACCCAAACAAAAAGTTACAGGTGAAAACAATTTTCAATTGCACATTTTGACAACTTAAAAGAAAACGGCGACTACGATTTTGATAAACGTTTAAAATGTTGTAGGCATTGCGTTTCCGCAACTTTTGGTATATGCCACATATCTGGGATAATTCGTTTTTGCAAGATATTCCTTGTTTAGTGTACATATCCGAGTAGTGGAAAAATTAACCAGTGTTGCCAGTCAGCTTTTTTTTTTGTATTTGTTTTTTGACAATGTTAACAATAATTAGTTTAAATGAATTGAGCTAATTCTTTGTGCATAACTGTATTTACGGCTTACGAAATGGATTTTGATTTAGTCAAACATGTATTCTGTAAAATTTGGCGCGAACAGCTGACTTTGATTTGAGGTTGTGTCGCAAAACGTAAAAAAACATTCCAATGGTTTTGTATGGAACAGCTGATTGTGTACTATGTTTACCAAAAGTTTAAATCAAATAAAAATTTAATCAAAATCAGTTGACGGAATTATTAATTATAAATTCTTAGTAAAAATTGTGAAAAATACATGTTATAGCACGCGTCTTACCATATCAATCTGTAATTGAGAATGGCGTCTTCTCAAATAAAATGCTTATCAACATAAAATGTGCATGTCGATACTTTTCTTCATTCCCTTATACTTGTTCCAAGTTCCATCCTCAAAATATTTGAACGATAGTTTTCGGAAAAATATATGGAAAAAGCAAATGCCAAATGTAATGGGGTGTATTAATAAATATCAAACAAAATAACTAAACACATTTTACAAAGAACAACTGTCAAAAGTAATCCAACAAATTTCTGATATCAAACAAAAAAACCTCTACACGAGGTAACGATCTAGGGGTGAAAGTACATTCCAGCCCCAACATTTTTTATATAAAATTTTGTGACGAAGGATATTCAAATTAATATATAATCAATTCCAAATTATAAAAAAAATAGTAGGGCCTTCGCCACTTTATGCAAAACCTCCAGTTTCTGTGTTCCCAAAAATAACTTTTTGCGATGTGCCGAATGCCAGCTATTTGTTGTACTCGTTCACGAAGTGAAACTAATATATTGGGTTTGTGCAATGTACGTTATGCTGTCTGCCCGTCATTCCGTATTTTGGGTACTCACACTGCCGTGCCCACTATGTCCAAAACGATATGTGCAGAACATCAACGATGCCAGTGCAACATTGCAGGCGCCACCTATCGCATACTTTGGTAACTATTATTTGGTCTCATAGGAACAGTGTTAGAAACTGTTCAACTTTGCCACATGGTAAATGAAGTCACAAGGGAAATTAAGTGGTCAATGATCACTGGTCGGTAGATGGCGTTTAGTGGCCAGACTTTTTAATTTAATTCTTTTCTTTTTATCAAACAAATTATTACCTAAGAAATTTCAGAAAAAAAAAACGAATTTCTTAACCTTTATATTGAATTTTGTCACATCAAAAACAAGTGATCAATGGTGCGGTGCTCGGGTTCGATATATATATATATATAAATAAATACTTTATTTTGAATTTCGTCACACTCGAGATTGAATGGTTGGTGGTGTTGGTGTCTAACGCGAGGCTTACGTGTTAGTTGTGCGGTAGGCCCGAGTTCGGGACCACGCGGAAGCAAATTTTTATTTTTATTTTTTTTTTTGTGCACCCATAATGCTGGATTACATGTTTTCGTTGTTATTACACCGTGAACGAGTATTCCACTGTCGGTTAGACTCGACGTTCTCACTTGTTTATAATTTGGAATTGATCATATATTAAATGTAATATCCTTCGTCACAAAATTGTACATCAGAAATTTTGGGGGTGGAATGTGCTTTCGCCCCTAGATCTTTACCTCGTGTAATACATTCAGAAAACAGACAAACGACGAATATTCCACAGAAGTTTGTGTAAGCAGCTTATACATATATATACATATTAAACCAAATTTGATGGTTCTAGTTCTTATAGTCTCCGAGATATGCTAAGAAAACCAAGTCTTAAAATCGATTTTTATCGATAAAATTGAGCAAGATATCGAAAAAAATTATAGACTTGCAGTGCGTATGAATTCGGAGAATCTATAGTCGTTTAGTTTCTAGCTTTTGTAGTTTCCGAGATCGCTGCATTCATACAGACGGACAGACGGACGGACGGACATACGGACGGATAGACGGGCATGGCTAATTCAGCTCAGTTCGTCGTGCTGATCAAGAATATATATATATATATATATATACTTTATGGGGTCGGAGACGCTTCCTTCTGCCTGTTACATACATTTGCACAAAACCATTATACCCTTTTTACCCATTTTCAATGGGTTCAGGGTATAAAAATATATATATATGAGAATGTACTCGAATTTTGAAATATACGTATAACTTTAAAATATTCAAATGTGTACATATTCTTCCATACTAATATATGCTTACAACAAAGATGGTTAAGTAATACTATAAACATACTCATACATTTCAAACATAAAATACACATTAACCGTGTGACTATAAATCAACAGATGTCTTTATTATGTTCTGCTTAAAATGGGCGTTCGGAATGTGAACGGACGTTCAGACAACCACCTAGAGAGCATTTCGTGGATGGACTAGGAAAAGGTGGCTTCTGAGACTTCAGTGTAGTTTGGACCTGTCAATGAAATTGAATTCTTGCGACCTAAGCTGACACCGTTGGCAACCGCTATTAATTGTTTTAAGCAAAATTAATGAATATATCTTTAATTTTTTTATTTTAATTACTTTTATTTTGAATTTTTTTGCACGTCTCATTTGAGATCCTACATTTAAAATTTTCAGTTATTTGCTCTTTTAGTTCCTAAGATCGCCGTGTTTATACAATCGGAGAGACATGTATTAATCAACTTAACTCATTGTCCTGATCAAGCATATATGGAATTTATGGGATCGAAGATGGTTCGTTTTGCCTAATACATACATTTGCAGAAAACCATTATACCCTTTTTACCCATTTTCAATGGGTTCAGGGTTTATGCTAATGGGAAGCAGTTTAGCAACCTGAAAGATCTGAAGGAAGCGATAATTCATGAATGGGCTAAATTGGACCTTTCCATGCTCCAAACCATAGTATATTCTATGCCAGGACGCATTTTAAAAGTCATAAATAATAAAGGATGCTCAATTTAGTTTAAATTTAGAAAAAGAATATCACATCTTTACCTAAAATGTTACTACCGACAATTTTTTTAATCTGTCTGATTTATTTATTTCGTTCCATGAAATTTAATTTAATTTTTTTAATTTTATGAATTCGTATTTAAAGCTAATATGTATTGAACGTTATACATAATTTAAATACTTTTAAGAAAAAAATAACTTTGGAGACACACAACAAACAGTTAATTTGTTACATGCGGATATGTACTGCCTGATTTACTTATTTCGAGCACCTTACATTAACACAAAATTGTACTGCAGTCCTCGGTAGATGAGTTGTCTAAGTGCTCAGGCATTTAGGCAACTGGACAACGGGGATCCGGGTTCGAATCCCAGGCTAGTGTATGGATACAGTGTTTGTCATAGCCGCGGCCATAGCTGCCAGTGCTATTTAAAATAGTTATGTTGATAGTTTATACCTATATCCTATACTTTAAATAATAATAATAATAATAACTGCACAATTTTTAACTATTTACACCCTGAACGCATTGTAAATGGGCAAAAATGGTATAATGGTTTTGTGATTATGTATGTAACAAGCAGAAGGAAGCATCTCCGTCACCATAACGTATAATATATTCTTGATCGGGATGACGAGCTAAGTCAATTTAACCGTGTCCGTCTGTTCGGCCGTCCGTCCGTTTATCCGTCTGTATGAACGCGTCGATCTCGGAAACTATAAGAATTAGTTAATAAAAACCAGAGCACATAGTTCCGACCCCTAATCTTAGTTAAACGCCGCCTGAAATCGTTCCGAAGCAACGTCGAGGAAGATCAGCATGAGGAGTTTTGTACAGATTGAGGTGGCCCGTGCTAACACTTGTATTTTGCAAACAATTTTTCACATAGAGTTAATAAGCGATTCTGTCAAATGATTTTGATTTAATACACATATAAGCTGTTCTATACAAAATCAAAACAAAGGGGCAGAGTTGCCTGTCCGCTATCAGAAAGTTACTTGGGAGGAATACAGATATTCAAAATTAAATCAGTTCCCAGGATAATTTAATATATATATATAAAATATTGCTTAACACGCAGCAAAGAAGATTTTAAACTTTATTTTGGCATTTTTAATAAAAAAAATTTAATTCTATTAGAAAAACAAGCAGTTTGTGTATTTGTTTACGATTAGCGACACAATCTCAAATTTAAAACAAAAGTTCGCGCCAAACTTCAAACAGAACAGAAATCAAAATCCATTCCATAGACTGATTTGAATTTGAAGTTAGTCAAATGTAGTTTACGTAATCCTTTAATACAGTTATGCACAACAAAGCAAATATAAAACAATTAAGAACGTTGCAGTCGTGTGTAACCGACTGCGCAATACGCGTTCACCGTATAAGAACAACTTTAAACAGACGAAGGATAATATTTATTGTTATTGTGGAAAATATCGATTTTATCGAATCCAATGGAGGTATTCAAATAATAATTTTAAACGAGTGTCCGGATTGGAATGAATGAATGAGAAATATCATTTGACGCGTATTCGAAAAAACAAATTTGTATATGTCAGAACGTTTTTCAGAAAGCTCCTCACGACCCCATCAGCTCCAAAGCATTTACATTTTTCCCTATTTACTTACAGCCATATCTTATGAACCCGATGAGCTATCACATGTTTTGTTTTTCTTCTAAATTAAACGATACTCGATCTGATCGGACTATCGTAACAAAACTTCAAAACTTTGCGTTTATATTGCTAGCCGCTTTTTGCGCACTTCATGTTGCTAGCTCATACAGCCGTCTACAGTGATTATGCATTCATAAGTATATCACATGCATGTGTTATTATGCAATGCATTGGCTTTAACTGCTATACAAGAATTATGTTAGTTTTCTTGCGTCGAGCGGAATTTAATTTTAGCATATTACGCTCTTAAAGTTGTGAGTGCGAAAGAGTACCGATTTCGTTTCTCAATTTTGTGAAAATCAAGCTGCCTAGTAGCAGCTCGTTGTTTGGCGTGACTTATCTTAGTATTTTTACATTCGTATTTTATATTTGTATAACAAAGTTCTTTGCCACTTCTGAATTAAATCAATTTTTTGTATAGACACAGTCGCCTTAATACTTTAATTAAAAACAACCTGCTAACCATTACTACCTAGTTCACCAACAAAAGTATTTCCATTAAAATTGTTCTAAATCCAAACTCCAGCAATTAAACAACTTTAGGCCGTCAGCTAACTAGTGTGCAAGGGGACTAAAGTGTAATTATAACTTGAATAATACGCGACGTATTTGCACACGCTGTTAGAAGTGCAACTTTACTCTCCTCGTGAGGGTGGCAGGAAGCAAATCCTTGGCATGGTCATGTCTCTGCCAAGGGTGCTGACTAATTGTAATCGGGCAAAGAGAACACAACTCTTCAGAAAATTACCTCAATTCAAGGTGGAACAGCATATGCCGAAGGATTCATGACCGAGGGGGTGCTCTGCCGTGAGTATGCGGACTCTGGATACCTGTCGCCTTCCAGTTTTATTTTTTGACCTCCCGTGGTAGACGGGCTATGCCTTTCCGTTCACTCGTGGATGTCAATTTCTGGCACCGCAGCTGTAGGGCTGCCGGCCTACACCCTCCCAAGCGGTAATGTTGGTCACCAAGGGGAGGATCCGGAAAGACCACCAACTTCCTTGGATAAAGAGTTGGAGTGTGCCACTTTCTCGTCGAGAAAAAGTTTGTCCCGGCAGGGTCCGATAGAGGCATTGGTTTCTGAATCGGACTCTGACGTCACACTCACCTATCTCGACGACGCATCCAGCGAGATCTCTCAGAGTTCCGGTCTGACGGATGCAGGCACTAAGGTAGAACGTCTACATTTAGACCCTGAGATCGTCTTTATCAAAAAGACAAACCGCTAAAAGAAGCTGTTCAAGGCAGCTATCGCCAAAGGGCTCCCAGAGCAGCTGCTCTGAAAGCTGCAAAGGTGCCCCCCGCTGAAGCCAAGGTCAAAAGGATTCGCTCTGACAAAAAATCTCCGGAGCTCGGTTTGTCAAAGAAACCGAAAAATACTCATTCAGAGTCAACATCCAGTCGGATGGCGAACGGTGTCAAGCTCGGTTTCATCGCGAGGCAAATGGCAACTCTAAAGGCGGCGATCTTATCGTCTACCCTAACGTGTGTGACGCCAGGTGTGAAGCCAAAGTTCGAGGGTGTTGTTCCGAGAACGGATATGCTTATGCTCGTCTGCTACGACAACAACGCAGCCGAGTGGGTGAGGGCGAACTTCAGCCATATCAAGGCCTGCAGTTCGCTCAAAATTGAGCTGTTGGAGGAAAGCCAGTTTCCTCGGCCGCACCTCACCAAACGAAACGGTTCTGGCACACATAGGTGCCCAGAACGACTTCAGCACCAGCCAATGGAGGTTAGTGCAGCGGACCACGAGTGGCGCCATGCTGCACTTAGTCATCATGGTGGACGACGCGTCGCTGCAGTCGCTGATTAAGTGCGGCGGAAAAGTCTAGTATAGTTTTGGCAGGACCAGACTTATCCTTAAGAACACGGAATTTAAGGAAAAGAGCAGCGACGGTCCCTCTACGAGAGACGCTCTAGCAACAGTCGCAGTGCCGGCTGCTGCTGCCCCAACAACAAATCCGGAACCTAGCTCGGGTCCCGCCACCAGCTTTGCTGCTGGGCTTGCTAATGGTTCGACCTGTGAGAAGGTTCCCGGTGCGGCTGCTTTGCAGTCAAGGCAGGTCGTGGTCGCCTCATTTAGCAGAGGCGCTGGTCTCGCTAGGGGAGCGGTCCGTGGCCGGACCTCGAGCGCATGCAAACCGGGGCCGCAGCAGCAGCGACTGGCAGGTAGCAAGGCGCAAAATACAATGAGGTACAAAGCGTCCAATCTACCAAAGGGTGTTCGTGGGAACGACTCCCGACATGGCAAATGCGGTTGCCTTGTCCAACATTCCGCGAAGGAGGAATGAGCACAATCAAGGTGCTTCAGGCGAACCTGAACTACGCTAGAGGAGCATCGGCCACCTTGTGCAGGATTTTCGCCGAGGAAAACATCAACCTGGCTCTCTTCCAAGAACCATGGTTCATTGGTGACCAAGTCCGAGGATTAAGGTGCGGCTCATGTAATTTGCTATATGACCGATTGGGTGGAGCGCCTCGCGCAGCTAACCTCCTGGATAACAGCGTAAGGCACTTCCCTCTAACAAACTTTATCTCCAGGGACCTAGTTTCGTCAACCATTGAGGTGGCTATGGCAGAAGGAGCGAAGGAAATTGAAGTGGCGTCTGCATATTTCCCTACCGACACCAACGACACACCGCCGATGCAGGTGCAGCGGATCGTCGACTTCTGCAAAAGGACGAACAAACAGCTAGTCAACGCCCGTCACACTATCTGGGGTAGTAGTGACGTCAACAAAAGGGGTGAGTGCCTTCTTGAATATCTTTTGTGTAGTCAATTAGATGTACTTTTATAAACGCAATCAGGGAAGAGGTACTAGACCTCACTCTGGTTAGCAATTCTTTGTCCGATTTCATTAAAAATTGGCGTGTTACAGACGAGGCCACTCTTTCAGATCACCAGCACATCAGATTTGATCTCCCAGGCCAAACGGAACTCCTTTCCAACTTTTTTAACCCAAAGAAAACAAATTGGGACTTTTACAAAGCCTTAGTGGCTTCGAAAGTTGATCAACTTGCTGCCAGCTTTAACTCCACGAGGGAGATAGAATAGGCGTCAAGACAGCTTCAAGGTGTGATTTTAACCTCCTACCATGATCGTGCGGCCCTAAAACCCCATCAGGCGAAACGTGAGGTTCCCTGGTGGAGCGAAGGCCTGGCAAATCAAAGGAAGCAGCGAGATTGCAAAATGTATTGGCCAGAGGGTCATCTAATGGTGTGGGGCTCCTAAAAAGAACAGATGGTTCTTACACACAGGATCGACGGGAAACGCTAGAGCTACTGCTTCAGGTGCATTTCCCTGGTTCTGTTATAAGCCCGGTAAATCCCTGTAATGATGGGGATACTCAACCACCAGCTAGACGTGGTTACCGTCTGTCGGGTGTTATCTTCGACGCTGACAAGGTCAGGTGGGCCATTAAATCATTCACTTCCTTCAAAGCCCCGGGGGGCGACTAGATTTTTCCGGCCCTACTGCAACACAGCCTAGAAGATATACTTAGTCCACTAATTGGTCTACTTAGGGTGAGATTCACTTGGGGGTACATTCCGCTATCTTGGAGGAAGGTAAATATGGTTTTTATTCCCAAACAAAGGAACCGTCCCTTGGATCAACCTAAGTGGATCAACCAAAGGCAGATCGACAGAGGTCGCTCTACATCAAATAGTCAGCCAGATTGAAAAGGATTTGAGGCGAAGGAAATTGCTTTGTGCTCCGTCCTAGATGTTGAAGGGGTCTTCGACAACACTGGTTATCAGTCAATAACAAGGGCGTTAGCATCTAGGGGGGAATCCTTCTCTATTACCTGAATAGAGAGAATGCTTATGCACAGAGACATTAGATCTTCACTGGACGCCACCACTGTACGCATCCGAGCGGTCAAAGGGTGTCCACAGGTCGGAGTTCTGTCTCCCCTTCTTTAGCCCCTAATGATAGATGAACTACTGGTGATACTATCGGAGCTAGGCATCGATACCATAGGGTATGCAGATGACCTGGCAGTAATAGTCTCCGGAAAGTTCGGCTTAACCATCACCGAATTAATACAAACAGCTCTCAACACGGCCCTAAGACGGTGAACAGATTTGGGTCACAATATCAACCCACAGAATTTTATTGTTCCCTTCAAGAAATGGTACAACATCGATGTCGGAAAGCTTCACATCGGTGGGACACCCGTCGAGCTCTCCAGTGAGGTCAAATATCTCGGTGTTAATTTGGATAAGAGACTTAACTGGAACTCTCACTTAGACAAAACGTTGACCAAAGATACTCATGCCATGTGGACATGTCGTCGGCTTTTCGGTAAAACGTGGGGTTTAGACTCCAACGCCATCTGATGGCTGTATAGTATGATGGTTATGCCTGTTGTCGCTTACGCTGCCCTCGTCTGGTGGCCAAAGGCTACCGCTATACAAAAATGCAGCAAACTTTAGCGGCTCGTGTGCCTATCCCTCACGGGTGTCATGCGTATATGTCCTACTGCAGCACTGGAGACAGTCTTAAGACTGAATCCACTGCATTTGCACATAAAGAATGTAGCTTCTTCGAGCCTTCTGACGATTAAACTCACAAATGGGTTGCTGGCAGCAGACATAGGTCATGCTAGTCTAGTAAAAATTATTCCTGGATTAGGGATCTGCGACAAATTTAGGACTCTTATTCACGACCGTAGGGAATGGGATAATGGCAACCCTTGTAATGATATCATGAGCCACAGTGGTTCACAGACGGTTCAAAAACTAATCAAGGGGTTGGTGTGGGGATCTCAGGACCTAAAACCAAAACCTCGATTGCAATGGCTACCTGACCCAGTGTTTTTCAATCCGAGATCCACGTCATATATCCCTGACAAGGGGATAAGTTCAAGCTCTTTCCTCATAGAGAATTTCCTCGAGACTGGTTGCGGATTGCTGGAATTGTCTCCAGCAACTCTCACATAGAAACCGGGTCACACTTTGTTGGGTCCCAAGGCATTCCGGAATTTCGGGCAACGAATTTGCGGACGGGCTAGCCAGGGCTGGTTCCGCAACCCCCCTTCTAGGACCTGAATCCTTTTCTGGGTTAAGCTGGACCTCTGCCAAAGAGTTGATAGAGGAATGGTCAAAGGAGTGGGGAATCTACTGGGCAACGAGACTTGGGTTACGACAAGATTAAGGGCTGGTCAGCCCACATACAGGTAGAAAGACAAAAAAATCTTTCAAGGGCGGAACTACGGCTCTTGGTGTCCTATTTCACGGGACCCCGCACAGCCAAGTATCACCTCCACAAAATGTGCCTATCCCTGACACAGAGTGTAGACTCAGCACAGATGAGGACCAAACAAAAAAGCACATTTTAGGTAATTGCCCAGCCATTATTTGGAGGAAGTATCTATGCAGTATCTATGCAGAGAATTTGTTACTCCAGCACAGATCAGAAATTCCTCGACAGAAATTGCTCTCCTTCATAAGGGAGTCTCTTGTACCCCTAGGGAGCCCCTTGGCACGAAATACCGCAATTCGGTCGCTGTGCCACTAAAATCTCAGTTGTGAGACTCCATTACAAATAATAATAAACAACATTAAATAAAAGATTGTTCTAGTCGGGAGTGTCCGGATAGGAGATACCCCGAGCCACTAACCAAATGTCATTTAGAACAAAAAAGTGGGACACTGATTTTCTGTGTGAGGTCCCACAGCAACTTCGACTTTGCTGGGTCCTCATATCGCTCACAATCTCAGAAAGTAAAAGAGAAAGCGTGCCGTTTGCTTTGTGTGAATCGAGCGAGATAGCGGATTTGTGTGCAACTTGCTTCGATACACTACTGATCAGTGTCCGGGGTTGCTCTTAGTGCTCTCAGAGATTGTATGTATGCATAAACATGTGTAAATTTTTTCGTGCAAGCGCAACCGATTTCAGGTACCCTCACCAACAATCATTACACAAAATCGCAAATCTTTATGCCAAAGTGGCAGACCCTTTACTGCTCAAGCGAAAGGGAAGACAAGCGACCAAAAATTTAATGATATCAATTTTTGGCGCACTGCTGCTTCTGCTTTAAGATTTACTCATGTATATACATATATACATTCGCTGAGAACTTTGAGAGCCACCCGCTGCATGACCTTAGACGTGAAATTTTGCACCTTATGGATATGTTGGATGCTGGGAAAAGGCGTTCCATCCACCAGATTATGCACGTTACCATTGAAAGCATAATAGCTCTGTACGAACTTCTGGACGTCCAGATGTACGACGAAGGAGCGAAGACGGTGATCAAGACGCATCAATCTTCACAGATCTCACCACTGTTCCGAATAGTCCCAGAGCCGATAAGGCAGCAACCAATCGGAGCCCGAGCTCCCCGCACGATAATATGCAAAGGAGCCGTGAAGAAAAAACACCGCACGGCGTAGAAACCAAAGACGAGCCTTCATGCGGTGAGGGTACACAGGCCGCAATGTATGTTCTGCAAGAGCCAGAGCATGGACTGGAAGCAAGTTGCTGGCAGTGGCAGGTCCCCACTGTTCGGGAGCGTGCTCACCAAAAGATCATCATCAAGTGGAGTTCAATCTTAACCAATGTGAGGCAGCACAGTTGCTCCTGGGGCAAGCCGTGAGAGGAGTATGGACGACGCGTCGTTTTTATATGCGAGCCACATAAACCGATTGCAGGAAGCGGCTAGATAGTTAGTAGGTGTAAGAAGGCAGCCATTTGGGACTTAGAAAGTCCTCCACAGGATGTACAGACGTCTTATGAAGAGTTCGTTTTAGCGAATCTTAGAGGTGTCACCTCAAGTGGCCTCTCGCACGAGTGGCAGAAACTGTGACGGGTTCCGATGGCGTGATGCGAGTTGCTGTATTTCGGATACCAAGTGGAATCGTTCGTCGTGCACTAACCAAATACAGTGAATGATTCTGTTGAAGATCGTAGCCCTTCAACAGGAGGGAGGATGTTCGCAGCAGCAGCTGAAACAGATAATTAGCATAATTCTGCCCTGCGCGGCAGCATAACATCTAACAGTAAATAATGCACTCAA
The DNA here is from genome assembly GCA_035041545.1 of Drosophila colorata. Taxonomy (NCBI): domain Eukaryota; kingdom Metazoa; phylum Arthropoda; class Insecta; order Diptera; family Drosophilidae; genus Drosophila; species Drosophila colorata. Next base: position 435,833 of record JAWNLD010000673.1, read on the forward strand.
TTGCTTATCTCTATGCTTCGTGCCCTACGCGGCCGAAAACCACTCAATTGGTCTCTCTGATTGCTTGCCATTGTACTTATAACCGCCTAAGGTCAGTTTTGTTGTCGCTTTGTTTTTCTTCGAATTCTCGTTTTTGCAATTAGCCCACAGCCTCTCACAATTTTGTAAATTTTGTAAAATTGTTGTAAAAACTAAGCTTAAATTAAAGTAAAATAAATGTACAATTTATGAAACGAAACCCAGATGTCAAAAAATCTTGACATCTTCAAACAGTTGGTTTTATAAATATACATAATCTGTGTATTCTTTACGAGAACATATTAAGACCAGCTCTTATAGTTTTTGAGATATACCGGGTCAAAAAACCGATAAACACTGATTATAAGAAAACGGGGCAAGTTATCGACCATTTGAAATAAGCTTGATCTGCGTATGGTATATACGAATCTAAAAAGTCAAAAGCTCAGCTCTCTAGCTCTCTGTAGTCTCAGTGTCGGGTACCGGAATAAAACCGGATGACAAAGGATTACAGGCCGTAAAAGATTTTCCAGTTCCAAAGAAAGTACATAAAGTGCAGAGTTTCTTGGGTTTATGTTCATACTTTAGGCGATTTGTTAAAGATTTTTCGACGAAAGTAAAGCCATTATATGACTTAGTCAAGAAAGATAAGCAGTTTCAGTTTGGGACAGTAAAACTGGAATGTTTCGAAATGCTTAAAGGAAACTTATTAAAACACCAATACAAGCTTTGTATAATCCCAGTGATCCGACGGAATTACACTGTGATGCGAGTGCATTAGGGTTTAGGGCAATACTTATGCAGAAAAAAATTAATGGACGGTTGCATCCAGTATTCTACTCCTCAAAACGTACGACAAAAACGGAAGTTTTGAACTAGAGACTTTAGCCATAATATACGCACTTCAGCCGTTTACGATTTATTTACAAGGCACACATTTTAAGATAGTTACAAATTGCAGTGAACTAACGATGCGATGGGCACTAGATTTGCAAAATTATGAATATACTTTGGAACATAGAAGTGAAAGTAAACTTGATGCGCTTAGTAGGAATACGTATATATTAACTGTTGATTCAAACAAGAATGAAGACAACTTGAATATTTTTCAGAGAAGAGATGAAAAATTAAGAAATTTAAAAAAGAGCTTACGAGAATCCGAAAAATACAAAAATGCTTATACATGAACAAAAATGAGTGAGTGTGCGTGTATGCTCGTCCCGAGAAACTTTTTTTTGCAAACATACTAACGCTTGGGTACCCATCACCATCAATCAATGATGAAAATTCTAAGAGATCTTGCCGAAGTGGCAAACCCTTTAAATATTTCACATTAGTCCTAATTCGAAAGGAAGTCATGCGGCCGAAAATTGAAACATTTCATTTTGAGAGCTTGCTGCTAGTGCGATAGAGATGCTCGGCTTGTGTGCAAATGCATACATATAGATGCTCGGGGTTCTACGAGAATTCTGAGCAACACAATGCTGAGTGAGCGAGACTAGATCTTAATGCTAAGCAGTGAGTCTGCACAGCACAGTACTATTTCGCTCATGAGGTTCTGAGTTTAGCTCCCGCTTTCAGCGATCTCACTCGCTTTGGGCGTCAAAATTTAGTGCAAGTGCTAGGTGGGGTTCCACGAGCACAAACATTTTTGCAACCACTTTTTTTTTTACAAATCTTTAAAGGGGTTGTGGGAAATATACGCGTGTTACCGAATTGAGATTTCAATTATATAGTTTTTTGCGATAACGTGGGCGGGAGGGGGCGTGGCCGAAAATATTGTTCTGTAGTATTTGGGGCAGGATTGCAGATATATATATATTTCAAATATAATGACTCTAGCTCAAAAACTGTGGCAGATATTGACATTTCCGATTTTTTTTGGGCAGTGTGCTGTGGAAAATATTCACCTTTCATCGAATTTAGGTGTATCGACATGTTATCGATTTGCCAACCCCCCAGTGGCCGTGGCAAAATAATCTTTACACTTTATCTTACGGGGGTATACACGAGTATATATTCCAAGTTTCAACTCTCTAGCTTCAATAGCGGCGATTAAAGTTGAGTTCATACGCAGGCGGACAGACATTGCTCAAACCCAATATACCAGTTCACTACGTGAACGAGTATAAAAATTAAACTCCGATTTTGTGATCACCTCCTTCAACCCAAGCCATAACCTCAGTCGCAGCGTCAAAAAAACGAACTACATATTTAAAATATTGCATACTAAAACCTAATTCAAAACCTTTTTTTTTTAACAATAATTATTTATTTCAAGGCGTAACTAAAGCCAGATTTTTTCCGATTTTTTAGTGTTTCCTTCCAAATAATGGAGTGTAACTTCCACCATTAAAGATCGGGATTGAAGATATTTACGTCGTCACTTGTGATCTTTGTCGTACAACACTTGCAACTCTAATGCCTTATTGCCTTCTTCAAAGCTTTGAATTTAAAGGTGTATTTTGATATTCGGTTGTGCTACCCATGAAATCCACTAGATTGCCACGAATGGAGTGATCGATGACTTATTACTCTTTTTTTTTTTTACAAATCGTCAATATTATACTCGTATACGAAGTGAAACTAGTATATTGGGTTTGTGCAATGTCCGTCATGCTGTCCGTCCGTCTGTTCGTATGAACGCAATTTTTTTCGCCGCTATTGAACCTAGAGACTTAAAGTTTTGAATATATACTCGTGTATACCCGCGTCAGATAAAGTGTGAAGGGTTTCGGGGTGCGCCCACTGGGGGCGTGACAATTCGATTACATCTATATATCTCCCTCACTTTTAAAGCTAGATGCATAAAATGTATAAAGACAGATTGCTGATGACCTCCTCTAAAGATCGCATCCACAATGTCTAAAAACTCGATATGTGCACAAGATCAATGATGGCAGTGCAACATTGCTGTCGCCATCCATTGAACATTTTGGTACTTATTATTTGGTTTCATATGCATAGTGTTGCATAACTGTTCAATTTTGTCACATGGGCAATTAAGTGTTCATTGATCACTGATTGCTATTTAATTTTGTTACAACTAATAATAAAGTTTTATTCTTTTCTTTTTTATCAAACAAATGATTACTTAAGAAATGTCAGGAAAAACTAATTTCCTAGAATTTATATTGAATTTCGTTACACCAAAAACAAGTGATCGATGGTGCTCTGGTTCGATTCTCATTCCTGATGCAAAGCCTTGTCTTGATTCTTCTAATAATTCAAAATTTTTCCAGTTCATAACAATTTTTTAAAATTATATTCTTTTTGCTTTCTGTTAGAATCTTTCGTATAATTCTTATTAAATACTTTAACTTCAATTTGTGTCTAACGCTGGGCTTACGTGTTAATTGTGCGGTAGGCCCGGATTCGAGACCGCGCGGATGCAAATTTGTATTTTGTTTTTTTATACTCGTTTATTATTATTTTTGTGAACCCATAATGCTATTTTCATAGTTATTACACCGTGAACGAGTATTCCGCTGTCGGTTACACCCGACTGCAACGCTCTCACTTGTTTTTGGACTTAAACCTTGCAAATATAGTTTTTTTTATATCTTCCATACTTTTTCTATAAATTCAGGGTCTGGTTTTTATGATTATTATTCCCTCAAGTTACTCTGTTACAAAGTTACCCAAAACCATTTTTTTTTTAAGGTACGAGGAGTTCTTGTAGTCATTATTTGGCATAAGCTCTCACTTTAACGCCGCTTTTTAATCATATTTCAACATTATCTTATGAAGTATATTGACGTAGTCCGCACATTTTGCCTGTGATCTTATATAAAATAAGATTCGCTGTTATAGTGAGCGTATGTTTTTAAAAATCTATGCATGCAAGCATATAAGCATGCAGACAGCTAGACAAGCAGATACCGCTAGATCGAGTAAATTGTTTGAGGTTTTAGGGATTGTCTATAGGGTCAGATAATCGATTTTAACTTATTGATATAGGACATATGATTTTTTTTAATGGTGTGATTACTTACAATTAAATCATCTTTAAATATGCTGTTGTCCGTGTAAAATACTAGAAGCTCAGCGGAAAGCGCCCGACAACTAGGTTCACGTAGTTTGGAAGCAAGCATCAAACAAGCGGCTGCTAAAATTTGTAGATGAGTTTTGCGCACAGACTTCGTTGACAGAAAGCGATCCATGTAGTTTATCGCAAGCAGAACTACTTCCTTCTGACATTTCTCCTCAGCACACACCTTAAAAAATACAATACAAGAATTGGTCTTTTGTAAGTTTGTACACATAAATATTTTGAGTATTGGTCAGCAAAAAATAATAGTACTTGTACAGTTTTTGTAATAATTTGTACATGGTAACAAGATCAAAACAAAAATCGTCATTATCAACAACATATTTTATACATTTATTTTTACAAAATATTCAATATATTATAACTCCCTTTCGACTAAAAATAAAGTAACATAGAAGATACCCTGAACCCAGGTATGAACTGTAGTTACATACATTTTAAGCCCGCTTGCATTATACAAGCACACACATATATATACGCACACACCCGTGAAAGTGCGAAGTGCTGTTGCGTTTCTGTACTGCTTCCTGTGTAGGAGCAATAGTCGCCGCGGCCTGCAAACCAAAGTACATTGGCGGTGCACAAGAGCCCCTAAAGCACTGGTACGTACTTGAGAAACTCCTGGTGATCCGCTGGATACCCTCAACCTAGGGGACGTGAACTGCACGACTGGTGGCCAAAGTGGACAGGCAATGAAGGCCTCTTATTGAGTGCTTTCCAATTTTGCGGTAATATTGAAATCACCCAGAACAACAAAAAAATCACGATCGGATAGCATAGAGGAAACAGAATGTTTAGCAGAGAAATGCAAAGAATCGACAGAATTATCTGAAGAAGGAGGAATATACAAACAAGTAATGAAAATGCAAACACCATGAGTGTACAATTTGACAGCAACAAATTCTTTATCTATACTAAAGTCTGTTATTACAACCTCCGAAGAAAAATCAACGTCAACTGCAATTAGCACACCACCACCACGACGAGGAGTGCGATCTTTTCTGTAGATAGAGAATTTGTTAGATAAAATGTCAGTATATAAGATGTCAGGCCTTAACCATGTCTCAGAGAAGGCGATGACATGAAAAGGAAAATATAGACTATTAAGGTATAGATTACTAAATTTACTACACAACAACACTTTACAACAAATACTGCTGAAATGTTCGGCCGAAACACTTATTTTAAAGATGAAATTTCCCAGTATATGCGAATTTGCTTGAGATTTGACCAGAATAAAGGCCTTGGCTTTATCACATGTAGTAGACGGGGCAAGCATAAAAACAAAGATTTGTTTTTTTTTTGGTGGAACACCTACAAGGGCCAAGAAAAAAGTTTGATTAATTCAACATTAGGAGCGGAGTTTGTGGGCAAGTGTGTTAGGACAGAAAGTTCATTAGGGCCAATAGACAGTCTAAGATTGGCCTTTTTACGCATTGGAGATTCGTTCAAAAGCTTCATTGCTTTGAACTCATTATCCAACACGGAAAATCCATCGAACAGTTTTTTAAGCCGTCCGAATAGATCTCCAAAGCCTTTCGTAGTCTGCCTCATAGATCCCATCATGTCCCTTTCAACATCCCTGCAGGATTCACAAGTCCACTTCAGACCAGATTTGGACTCAATCAGGTCGATAATGTGGCCATTTAGGCGAGCACATTTTTCGTGCGACACATTGTCACACAGCCAGCAGCAAACTCGCACCTAGCAATTTTTATTGTAGTAGACATACATAATTATTATTTATTTATTTTTGTTTTTGTTAAGGGATCAAAAACAAAAAAAATTTAAACTAACAAAAAAATCACTACACAAACAAACTGCAAAAACAAAGTATAAAAACAAAGGTTGGCACACTAGGGTTAAAATAATTTGAGACGCTGAATTGTAGTTACAACAGCAACGTTAGAAATATATAAACGGCGCGGGCGCGACGACCGAAACAAGCACAACGGAAAAAAAAAGAGAAAAATCCAAAAAAAAAAAAAAAAACCAACACCAACAACAATATTAGTTAGAGCGCAGGTGAGATATGAGTAATTAGTAGCGTTGAGAGCGCGAGTAGAGAACAGAAAATATGACGAGAGCGAAAATGCAAAAATAAAATAGGCTGGCAACAATGCAATTGCACAGGTCAACCAATATGTATGCGCTGCAGATTGTTGTTGTATTTAAACTCTTTTTAAATAATTTATTTAAGTACTGCCAATTAAAGCCCAACTGTGTGCTTTACACACTCGATGCACACAGTCACAACACTAAATATGGCAAAAAATGCACAGATTAACACAATAAAAAGTTAATTATTTCGAGGCGCAAGAAAAAAACACGTCCGTTGCGAATGCGATGCGAATTCTCAAGGGATAATTTAAATCCTACTTATATAGGATTAAGCACGAGTCGGATCCGTTTTGCACACACTAGTCGCGGACCATTGAATACGCAGAACACATATTTTTTGTGTCCTAGATTTTCTGCCGAACGGGAAGAGTAATGCTATAGGGTTGGGAGACCTACTAAGCTCGAAAAACAATTGAGTTGCAGTAGCCCACATGGCTGCAGAAGTCACAAAATCCTTGCGTCTCGCTAAAAGACCACGCAATATGACTTCAAACTCTAGACGAGATTCTAGAAAAGGCTTTCTTGTCATCTCCCCTTAGTTAGGTAATAATTAGGTAATTAGGTAATAATTAGGTAATAATTAAAAGTCCCACACCTCGACTTTTAATGCTTTCCTCCTTATAAAAAATAAAAAAAAATAAACAAGTCAGATGGCTCTAGTCGAAAGTGCCTGACAAGGAGATATCCTGAACCTAGCGGCGAGCTGTCGTTACATGCATTTAATTAAACCCCTCTGCATTCATACACACGACACCACCGCCGCACTTAGGCCCGTTTTCACATCTTGCCAACAATCTTACGGGGCGAATAAATTTGCCGATAAGAGACATTTGATTTTCACATCAAAAATTTAGTTAAATTCAGGTGATAACTTATATCCACCGTCATGCACCCTATAACTGCTTAACACCGAGTTGACAAATATGGCAACCTGGTTTAGTTTTCAGTGTTGTCTACTCACGAAAGCCATGCATATGACAACGTATATAAACTTTTGTTTTTGCATCGCTTCCAACTCTTCCGAGACATTATTTTATTTGCTCGATTCAACAAAAGATGTGAAAACCGGCCTTAGTAAAATAAAATACAAATAAATAATAACAATTATTGTTCGCGCTTCGCGCTCGCTTTTAATTTTTGCAGACAATTTTAATAAGACGTAGTTGTGAAATTTCTCGCAAAGCTTTCATAAAAAAGGAAACTCTACCTTTCAAATTTTGGATGCAGTTGATCTGCGAAAGCTTTTTGAGATGTGCAATACAATACCAATTTTTCCCTATTTTGCTGCTCCAGAATATTTCAAAACGGATGCCCCAGCATTAAGTTGCACTTGGACTAATAAGTGTGTTAAGTTAAAAATAAAATAAAAAATAAACCTCCGTTAACACAGCGAGATTCGAACAGGCAACACCTCTACCACCGAGATACAGCGGCAATTTAATTGTGTGTCAAAATCTGAACAAAGAAAATAGCACACATGCACAAGCAATCGCATTAGAATTTGTAAAAGAACTCACGCATATGAGTGCGCATATACATATGTATGTAAGTATGTGTGCACAGAAAACGCCTGAGCTTTGCGCTTGCGACCACGTGGTTTAACCAATATACAAATACATTTTCTTTAATAACTTCTGTTTTTCTTTACCGATTTTAATGATATTTGTTTTAATGCATTCTTATTAAACGACAGTACATTTGACTAGCAGCCTAAGTAGAATAAATTGTGGCTGTACTAGCAATAACAAAATTTTTTTTTTGTTAATGGGGGAAGATGGTGGGGAGGTATCCAAAATCCGAAATATTAGATAAGATGCCCTTTACGAGAACATGTTAAACCAAATGGTGGCTCCAGCTCTTATAGTTTCTGAGATATTCACAAAACTGGTTCAACAAATCGATAAATATCGATAAGAAAACGGGGCGGGTTATCGAGATTGTGAAAGCAACTTGATCTTCATTTGGTCAACTCTCTAGATCTTATTGCAGCACTTGCTGCCAATTTGCATGACAAATTTTAAACATTTTACCACACGTTTTCTTTAATAACTTCCGTGTTTGTTACCGATTTTGATTAATCTTAATGCAATAGATTCTCCAAGTGCTATAGTATATTTAAATATTCATGAACCGAATTTTGTGTCTCTAGGTCTCATAATATACGAAATAAGCTTAAAAATTTGAGGTTGTTGTAGATTTTTATCGATTTTAGGGAAACGGTGTGGGTGAATGATCATTTGAAATAAACTTGATCTGCGCGTGCCATGAACGAGTCTACACCCTAATATTGAAGTCTTTAGCTCTTATAGTTTCTGATATCGACGCCTTCATACAGACGGACATGGTTAGATCGAATCTGCTGTTGATTCTGATCAAGAGTATATATACTTTACGGGGTCGGAGATGCCTCATTCTGCCTTTTACACACATTTACACAAAACCATTATACCTTTTTTTTTAGCCATTTTCAATGAGTTCTGCGTATAAATATGATATTTATATTTATTTTTTTTCTTCACTGCATATCTAAATGTTCTACAACTGAAGATTGAGAAATTATTCAAAAACTAAAATGATTTATTAAATTATCTTGTTTGGCAAACGATTTCAACAGTAATCGCGAGTCTTTTTTCTCGTCCCAAGAATTATCTTGACATCTGAGCAATAATTCGAAGTTTGAGCGCAATTGAGTTTTGAACAATTTATAAATTACTATTTTATTGAAGCTGCGCTTGAAAATTGCAGTTACCTTGTTTGAAACTTTGTACACAGTATATGTAAACATACATCCATATGTATGAATATCCATATGTTCCACAAACAAGTAAAAACGTTGTGGTGTACCTGACAGCGCAATATATGTCTCTTAATAACGTGTCAGACATCAGCTCAGCTCTAGCAGTGGATTTTTGTCTGACGAAACTCAACTTGGGTTATCCAAAAGGATTTCCGCACAATTGCAAACAGCAGCAAAAATTATAGTAAGAAATGCAAATGGTTGTGTGAGTGTGCACATGCATCAAAAAATGCTTTCGCTCGCTTAATTGGTGTTGGGAAAACAATTATTATATATAAAGTGTTAAGATTTATCAACTACGCGCACTGGAGGTGTGGCAATTGTATTAATTAATATATCTCAATATATATCGCCACCTAGTGACCTTCTTATTGGAATCAACTTAGCAGTTAGTATCGATGATGTCTAACACGCAGTTTAGGTGTCAATTGTGACCGCGCCGAAACGCACTTTTTTTTTGGTTTATTATAGACATAGTACTAGGGCATTCTTCATATATGTATATCCTTCGTCACAACATGTCTAAATATGTTTTGTTTTGATATTTATTAATATACCTCATTACTATGATCAAAAGTCAATCCCATATATCTTGGCTAATAAAACCAAACAAAAACACCTCTACACGAGGTAACGATCTAGGGGCAAAAGCACATTCTAGCTCCAAAATTTCTGATATAAAATTTTGTGACGAAGGATATTCAATTTAATATATGATCAATTCAAATTAAAAAAGATAGTAGGGCATTCGACACATCGCAAAAAGTTATTTTTGGGTGCACAAAAGCTGGAGCTTTTTGTGTAAAGTGCCGAAGGCCTTACTATTTTTTAATAATTTGGAATTGATCATATATTAAATTTAATATCACCCCTAGATCATTACCTCGTGTACAGGTGTTTTTGCTTGATATCAGAAATTATTTGGATTACTTTTGACAGTTTTACTTTGTCAAAAGGTGTTTAGTTTTGATATTTATTAATATACCCCATTACCATAATCAAGAGTCGATCCCATATTAGTTGGCTAAAAACATAACCAGAGCACATAGTCCCGACCCCTAATCTTAGCTAATTGCTGCCTGACATCCGCTTCTTCCACACATTTCTCCGAAAGCTATCGTTCAAATATTTTGAGAATGGAACTTGGAACCAGTATTAGAGAATGAAGAAAAGTATCGACATTCACATTTTATATCGATAAGCATTTTATTTGAGAAGACGCCATTCTCAATTACAGATTCATATGATAAGGCGCGTGCTATAACATGTATTTTTCACTAAGAATTTATAGTTCATAATTCCGTCAACTGATTTTGATTACATTTTTATTTGATTTCATCTTTTGATAAACATACACAATCAGCTGTTCCATAAAAAATCAAAACAAAGCGGCAGAGATCTATCAGTTATCTGGTAGCACTTCACATAATACATATTATAAAATATACATCAGACAATTTTAAACTTTATATTGACATTTTTCATATATAATTAAAATTTTTATAAGTAAAAAAAAACCATTGGAATATTTGTTTACGTTTTGCGACACAACCTTAAATCAAAGTCAGCTGTTCGCGCCAAATTTCAAACAGAATAGATGTTTGACTATATCAAAATCCATTCTATAAACTAATTTAAGTTTTTTCAAAGTGAATCAAAATCAGTTGACGCAATCCGCGAAAACAGTTATGCACAAAGAAATAGCTTAATTCATTTAAACTAATTATTTCCCGAATTTTAAAAAAAGAAATACAAAACAACTGACTGGCAACACTGGTTATTTTTTCCAACGTAAACGTCGGAAAGTCTGATTTAAAGATTTTAGGATATGTACACTAAACAAGGAATATCTTGCAAAAACGAATTATCCCAAATATGTGCATATACCAAAGCTGCGGAAACTCAATGCCTACAACATATTGAACATTTATCAAAATCGTAGGCACCGTTTTCTTTGAAATTATCAAAATGTGCAATTGAAAACTTTTTTTCACCTGTAACTTTTTACCTGCGTACCTAAGAACAAAAAGGTACGCCTAAAAGCTATTGAAAATACCTTTCAAACAATATATAGAACATACATGTATATTCTTTGGTTTGGAAACTGTGAGGATGTCAATTTTAGCGGATTTTAGCGGTTTCCCGCTAAACTACCGGGTTTTTCCAAAAGTCGTAGAACAAAAGTTTCTTGGTTCATGATATGCCTTTCCCTCACGGTCTCATGCGTACATGTCCTACTGCAGCACTGGAGACAGTCTTAGGACTGAATCCATTGTATTTGCACAAAAGAAAGTAGCTTCTTTGAGCCTTCTGAGGATTAAACTCACAAATGGGTTGCTAGTAGCAGACATAGGTCATGCTAGTCTAGCAAAACCTATTCCTGGCTTAGGGATCTGCGACAAAACGGATCTTAAGACCACGGAACTTTTCTTCGGGAGCGAAATTTAGGACTCTTATTCCAGACCGTAGGGAATGGGATGATGGCAACCCTTGCAATGATATCATGAGCCTGCACTGGTTCACAGATGGTTCAAAAACTAATCAAGGGGTTGGTGCGGGGATCACAGGACCTAACACCAAAACCGCGATTGCAATGGGTACCTGACCCAGTGTTTTTTAATTTGAGATCCACGCCATTGATCCCTGCTCCAGACATATCATTGACAAGAGGATAATAGAAGCCACCTTAACTATCTTTTCAGATAGCCAAGCAGCCATTCAAGCTCTTTCCTAATGGAGGATTACCTCGAGACTGGTCGCAGATTGCTGGAATTGTCTCCAGCAACTCTCACATAGAAACCGGGTCACACTTTGTTGGGCCCCAGGGCATTCCGGAATTTCCGGCAACGAAGTTGCGGACGGGCTAGCTAGGGCCGGTTCAGCAACCCCCTTCTTGGAGCTGGGCCTCTACCAAAGAGTTGAAAGAGGAATGGCGAAAGAAGGAGAAGGGAATCTACTGGTCAACAGACCTGGGTTACGACAAGCTTAAGGGCTGATCATCCCACATATAGGTAGAATGACCAAAAATCTTTTAAGTGTGGGCTCTGCAGAGAGGATGACGAGACAACAAAGCACATTTTATGTGATTGCCCAGCCATTTGTGGAGTAGGGAATGCAGGGAATTTATTACTCGAAATTAAAAAACAAAACTTTAACTCTCCAGCTCTTATTCAGTATTTGCAGTCAATAGGCTTCAAATTTTTAAAATTTTACCACACGTTTTCTTTAATAACTTCTGTGTTGCTTAGCCGATCTTGTTAAAACCTTTTGCATTAAATTCTTAAGTGCTATAGTATATAAAAATATTCATGTCAACAAAATTTGGTATCTCTAGCTCTCAAAATAAACGAAAAAAGCGTACAAATTTTGAGGTTGTTAAATTTTTTATTATTATCGATTTTAGGAAAATGGTGTGGAATAAACTTGATCTCCGCGTGCCATGGACGAGTCCATATTCGAAAAGTCTCTAGCTGTAGTCTTCAGCTTTTATAGTTTCCAAGATCGACGCGTTCATATCGATGAACCGTATGTACGGACGGACAGACAGACGGACATGGCAATATCGACTCGGCTGTTGATCCTTATCCTTATATATACTTTATGGAGTCGGAGATGCTTCCTTCTGACTGTTACATACAGCAGCGAAAGAAAAAAATAGCACCACCCTCAGAAGTAATGTTTTCAAAGGCGCCCTAACTACATTTGTAAGTTTAAGGAAATTAGGAATACGTTATTAGAAATAGAAGACTCTAAAAAAAGAAGGAAATAAAAAACATTCATAATCTTATAATGAGAAATAAGTAACAACTTCATTACTTAAAGATATTTTTCAATTAAAGCCAAGATTTGTCTATCAATTTAATTTTTATTTGCGTTGCCTTAATTGGCAATAACGGCTGTGTAACGTCTTGGCATCGATTTAACTAAGACATGGCATCGTTTTATTGGAGTTTTGCTCCAGGATTCCTGAATGGCTTCCCAAAGTGATCTAGTAGTAGTAGCATCTCATATTCTGCGTAGAGTAGCATCATTATATCCAAGATATTGACGTAAGCGTGTTGTTACATTATGGTTTTGACGCAATGTATTGGACCTACTCCATATCAGGAAAAACTTGAACATACCATTACGCTTGGCCCTCCATGTTTAACGGTTATGTAGTGTATTTTTGATTGTATTTGGAGTTTTGAGGACACCTAACGTACGAACCAGATCCTTTTCCACCAAAAAAACCAACTTTACACTCATCTGTCCATAAAATATTCCTCCATTTCAGGGCTGATCAGTTTAGATGTTTATTTGCGAACTTTATGTGCTTGGCAATAGGTTTCGCTGTTTTCTTGGGCTGCAGGCTTTTCTCGCGAGGATCAATCTTTTGACGTAAAGCTGGGTCAGGGCTCGTTTTCGTTGACGTGTTTCAGCGTTTTCTTTATATTTAATAGCGTTTTGTATCATTTTATTTAAAAACACAACCAATCGCCCAACTTTTTTATCAGATTTTCCATCCAATATAAATTTTTTGATTATTTCGCGCTTTTCCACAGTACACTGCTTTCCAAGACCCATTGCATTGAAAATTTTGGATTCATTTTAGATATGATGATTAAAATAATAAAATCAAAGTCAAATCTCTTAAAGAGGTGCTTTATGTCAAAGTAACTCTGCGAAACATAACGGTTTCTATAAAGAAAGTGTAAGTGGTGCTATTATTTTTACGTCAGTTTTGCGACATTTTCCCTTAAAAATGCAAAAATAAAAAAATCTATAACCATTACAAGCGCAGCATTAATTTTTTTTCGTATAGGCAAAGCAATATTAAGAATATAAATTTTTGAAAATATCGCAACACTAAATATTATTTTTCAATCAATATGAAAAAGTGTCATAGTGGTGCTATTATTTTTTCATTTTGGTTCACAATTTTGCGAAAATCAAGCTGGCTTGTAACATTTCGTTGTGCGACGTTAATTATTTACATTGTCTTTGGTCATAGCTTAGTTCATGTTAGTTTATTTTGCTTGCCATAAAAGATAAAATAAGGGAAACGAATGTGAATGCGAAAAACCAGGTTCTTGAACCGAACCCACAGGCCTGGTTTTTAATGGGTAAATGCTATAATTATTACCAATATTTTGCTGAAATATTATTCATTTCGACTTTAAAATTGACAATTTTTAAATTGTAATATGGTGAAGCAAATATTGTACATATTATATGAAAGTTTATCATATTTTCAATTAATTTGGACCATATTAAATATTATATTTTTCCTCTTTTATTCTAATATGTCTACACTTATAATTAAATATAAAAAACTGGTTATATATTTAGAGGAGATCATCAGAAAACTGCATACTAAATTCGGTGATTCTAGCTCTAAAATTGTGGTAGATATGGATTTTCGCGGCTTACCCGCCACCAGTGGGCGTAACCAAAAATTTTTAGTGCGATCTTTAGAGGAGGTCATTAGTAATTTGCCTGAAAATGTATGTCTCTAGCTTTAAAACTGGCTGGGATATCATGGTCTCAATTCTTGAGGGAGGTCACCAGCAATTTATATACCAAATTTGGTGGCACTAGCTTTACAATTTTAGGAAGCAAACACGTGTTACCGGTTTGTGCTTACAAATATTTGTTGACTATTCAACTTTGCTTTGGTAGTGTTGTTACAATTTTCAACAAGTCAAACCCTTTTACGAAAAGGGTATGACGCGTTTCAATTTTCAACGTGTAAGCTATAAACTACTATGAGGTCTTTAAAAGCATAAAGACGATAGCAAAAGCTGTTGATGATAAAACCGAGAGAAAATATGAAATATTTATATAAAACAAGAACAAACCTCTGCGGCTGGGGATAGAAGCAGTCGCGATGCTAAGTGCCCAGCTTGTGGAGTGCATGAGTTTTAATGTATGTATGCAAGGAAAATATAATATTTGTTCTGGCAGCTCGGAGCTGAGTGCAAGAAACTCGTATCGGAGATGTCCCCATGTAGTTAATATTTTAAAAATGATAAACGGTGTCTTTAGGGATATGCGATGAAACTGTCTACTCACCTCCATCATCCATTCTGCAACGATTTTGCGCATAGGCGGGGTAATGTCCTTCTGTACAGTTTTAAAATAAGTTTCGACAATCTGCTGATGTTTTTCTTCTGACTTAAGTGCACTTTCTAAACAACGATCCGATTTGAAAATGGGATCTGTAACGACCACATGTGCATTCACATACTCAAAATGTTTATCGCCTACAATTTCTTTTTTATTCTTAACTGCTGTGCAAGTCAAGTTGACTGTGTGTTTATATTGGTGATGCGTAGGAAGTTGATACACTGATTGATTACTGGTTGATTGGGTCTGTAGAAGTTGTTTTGTTGGATATGTTGCACCTGCAGGGGTTGCTACTGAAGTAAATACATACATCAGCTCATTAATAGCGCAATCAATAGGTACGCTTACAGAGACTACTGGGTTGCTGTTGGCTCTAGCATCTGCTGCCGTACTACACTTTGTGATGGTCGAGAAGGATGCTGTCGAGCACGGTAAGGAGCTGCTTATGCAGTTGCAAATAATATAGGGCCTTGTGATCTTTTGTGAAACGGGCGTTTGTTTCTTATACCTATATGACGACTGTTCGGAATGTGTAACTATGCTTTCAGTACACAGTAAATCCATATTTTACCAATGTGCAGTATATATATTATTTCACTACGAAGTGGTGTATAGTTATATTGCTTATATTACAGAGTTCGATTCACGTACGCCTTATCCGCACGTATTTATGACGTCAACATTCAAATTAATTATTTTCGGCGAAAACAACACAAACAAAAATATTCGAAAATCATTGTAATTGACGTTATTTGTTTACACGTGTTATGATGTATTATTTCTACACCAATGTGTTATTTTTTTAAGCATATGTACATATTAATAAATTGTGAACATATGTAGCTATGTGGATTTAAACAAACACAAGTATATACATACAAAACTATATAAATCTCTTCTCCATAAGAGCATAAAATAATATATGTTTGATGCTACTATTCTGTATAACATATTCAGAAAATTCTTGCAATTACCGGCAGATATACAGTTGTAGAGTAGAGTTGTGTCTAGAGTTGTATCGAATCGTTCAGAGTTAGTTCGATTGAACTAATATTTGTACTGAACGAATGTACTCAATACTTGATTATCGTTCATTCTAGTCCATTGAGATGTGCGTTAAGTTAGCCTGTGCGTCAACTTAGCGATGGTCAATTAGCGTCGTTTTCGGAGCTTGGTCCAAGGCCGCAACCACTTTTTTGTTTTGCGTTGATTAAGAATTAAATGATCTATTAAATAGATTTTCACATCATGCCGACAATTCTTCTGAGACTTTATTTTATTTGCTCGATTCACCAAAGAATGCACAATTCACATTCAAATATCAAACAACTTTATTGAATGGACTGGTAAAATTTTCTACTCAAATTGGCAGCTTTTGCTAGTGTGTGACCGACCCATTTAGGGACTCCGAGATGACACATTGTCACAAATTTTAAATGTTATGTTATGTTAAAATCAAGATGTCGGAACGAAAATAGTTAAAGCCTGCTTTTTATGTAAAGTACACTATAACTACAGTCGACCTTGTCGGCAAGGTTTGAAAACGGGCCTTAGATTTGAAAGATTTACTACAATCGTTTCTGAGATATTTGAAGGTTCTCCGTTAAAGTCCAATTTTTCACATACATTTGTAAAAGATTGGATTGGCGATTGATTATCATATAGACTGTCCTTAATCTGATGGAAAAAAGTTTGCCCAACTATTTGGCAGATTCGCCTTTATAATAGTGGAAATAAACCCACAGTATCAGATTGTCGTTGACTTGCTTTCCAGGCGTACTTTAAATGGTAGTCTATGCTAACAAAACACTGCTAAAACACTAAATCTCGACTGTTATCAATTCACATATCAATAGGCAAATGCATACCATAACATATTTCCAGGAATTTAGTTCGTTACTTCCTTTTCATTCCCTTTTAATGTTGTGTTTGCATTTTGCAATCAATTACTTGACAGTGCAAAGATAATGTAAGTTTGGTTTTCGTTAAAATTGAATTTCACCTATTGTTTTTGAGCGCTGTAATAAACCACACTTATGTTAATAAAATAAATTTAAAAAAAATTATGAAAAGTATATTTTTTCATACATAATATGACATTAAAGTATAAATTATGTGTGTTTTTTCATTTTGCGAACAATTGTTCGACAAACTGTATACTTTTTTACAGAAAAGAAATCAGAAGGACAAAAATTTTCCTATTCAACTCATGAAAGTCGTTAGTAGGGCTTTCAAGAAATATGAATTTTTTTATTTTATTCGTTTCAGTTATTATAAAAAGAACTTTGTGGCACTACTTGAGCGGATACCATTTAATATTAGCAAATAATATATATTTTTTACAGGCAATGGCACAACTTTCACGGTAATTTGCTAAAAATAAATAAAAACAATTAAGATGGCTCTAGACGGAAGTGCCCGACTAGGAGATACCCTGAACTCATCGACGAGCTGTCGTTCAATACAATTAATTAAACCCCTCTGCATTCATACACACGACACTACAGCCGCACTTATTATCACTATTATTATTTGTAAGGGAGTATCACAACAGTGATTTTTAGTGGCACAGCGACCAAATTGCGGTATTTTGTGCCAAGGGGCTCCCTATGAGGACAAGAGACTCTCTGCCTCCCTTATGAAGGAGAGCAGATCCCTTGTCGAGGAATTTCTGATTTGTGCTAGAGTAACAAATTCTCTGCATTGATACTTCCTCCTACTCCAAACAATGGCTGGGCAATCACATAAAATGTGATTTGTTGTCCCGTCATCCTCTCTGCAGAGCCTACACTCTGTTTCAGGGGACAGGCGCATTTTATGGAGGTGAAACTTGACTGTGTGGTGTCCCGTGAGATAGGACACCAAGAGCCGTAATTCCGCACTTGAAAGATTTTTGGTCTTTCTACCTATATGTGGGCTGACCAACTCTTTAGCTTGTCGTAGCCCAGGTCTTGTTGACCAGTAGATTTTTATCTCCTGTTTTGACCATTCTTCTATCAACTCTTTGGCAGAGGCCCAGCTTAACCCACAAAAGAGTTCAGGTCCAAGAAGAGGGGTTGCGGAACCAGCCCTAGCTAGCTCGTCCACAACTTCGTTGCCGGGACCCAACAAAGTGTGACCCGGTTTCTATGTGAGAGTTGCTGGAGACAATTCCTGCAATCCGCAACCAGTCTCGAGGTAATTCTCCATGAGGAAGGAGCTTGAATGGCTGCTTGGCTATCTGAAAAGATATTTATGGTGGCACCTCTTATCCCCTTGTCAAGGATATGTCAGAATCAGGACTCAATGGCATGGATCTCAGATTGAAAAACACTGGGCCAGGTACTAATTGCAATCGAGATGTAGGTGTTAGGTCCTGTGATCCCCGCACCAACTCCTTGATTTGTTTTTGATCCGTCTGTGAACCACTGCAGGCTCATGCGATCATTGCCAGGGTTGCCATCATCCCATTCCCTACGGTCTAAAGTCCTAAATTTCGCTCCCGAAGAAAAGTTCCGTGGTCTTAAGATCCGTTCTGTCGTAGATCCCTAAGCCAGGAATAGGTTTTACTAGATTAGCATGACCTATGTCTGCTGCTAGCAACCCATTTATGAGTTTAATCCTCAGAAGGCTCAAAGAAGCTACCTTCTTTTTGTGCAAATGCAATGGATTCAGTCCTAAGACTGTCTCCAGTGCTGTAGGACAGTAGGACATGTACGCATGAGACCGTGAGGGATAGGCATACGAGCCACTGAAGTTTGCTGCATTTTTGTATGGCGGTAGCTTGCTGTACCTGTGGCCACCAGACGAGGGCAGCGTAAGTCACAACAGACATAACCATCATACTATACAGCCATCTGATGACTTTGGAGTCTAAGCCCAACGATCTATTGAAGAGCCGACGACATCCCCACATGTCATGAGTACATTCGGTCAACGTTTTGTCTAAGCGCGAGTTCCAGTTAAGTCTCTTATCCAGATTAACACCGAGATATTTGACCTCACTGGAGAGCTCGACGGGTGTCCCACCGATGTAGAGCTGTCCGACATCGATGTTGTACCGTTTCGTGAAGGGAACGATAATCGTCTTCTGTGGGTTAATATTGAGACCCACATCTGTGCACATTCTTAGGGCAGTGTTGAGTGCCGTTTGCGTCAATTCGGCGAACTTTTCGGAGACTATTATTGCCAGGTCATCTGCATACATTATGGTATCGGTGCCTACCTCCGATAGTTTCACCAGTAGTTCATCTATCACTAGGGACCAATGAAGGGGAGATAGGACCCCGCCTTGTGGACACCCTTTGACCACTCGGATGCGGACAATGGTGGCGTCCAGTGAAGATCTAATGTCTCTGTGCATAAGCATTCTCTCTATCCAGGTAATAGAGAAGGGGTCAACCCACCTAGATGCTAACGCCCTGGTTATTGACTGATAACCAGTGTTGTCGAAGGCCCCTTCGACGTCTAGGACGGAGCACAAAGCAATTTCCTTCGCCTCTTCTAGGCTGTGTTGCAGTAGGGCCGGAAAAATCTAGTCGCCCCCCGGGGCTTTGAAGGAAGTGAATGATTTAATGGCCCACCTGACCTTGTCAGCGTCGAAGATAACACCCGACAGACGGTAACCACGTCTAGCTGGTGGTTGAGTATCCCCATCATTACAGGGATTTACCGGGCTTATAACAGAACCAGGGAAATGCACCTGAAGCAGTAGCTCTAGCGTTTCCCGTCGATCCTGTGTGTAAGAACCATCTGTTCTTTTTAGGAGCCCCACACCATTAGATGACCCTCTGGCCAATACCTTTTGTAATATCGCTGCTTCTGGAAGTGACTCCACACTTTCACAGTAGGTGCGCCAGGTATCGCGTTTGGCGCATCTAATGTTCTTATTATACTCAGTGAGCGTGCATCTGTATATGTCCCATGAGTCTCTGTTTGACTTGGCCCTGTTTAAGAGCCGTCTGACCTCCTTCCCTTGATTTGCCATCCTTCCTTCACGTTTCGCCTGATGGGGTCTTAGGGCCGCACTATCATGGTAGCAGGTTAAAAGCACATCTTTAAGTTGTCTTGACGCCAATTCTATCTCCCTCGTGGAGTTAAAGCTGGCAGCAAGCTGATCAACTTTCGAAGCCACTAAGGCTTTGTATAAGTCCCAATTTGTTTTCTTTTGGTTAAAAGAGTTGGAAAGGAGATCCGCTTGGCCTGGGAGATCAAATCTGATGTACTGGTGATCTGAAAGAGTGGCTTCATCGGTAACCCGCCAATTTTTAATGAAATCGAACACAGAACTGCAAACCAGAGTGGACCTGGTACCTCTTCCCTGATTGCGTTTACAAAAGTGGGTGTGCACCCTCTACTTGATACATCTAATTGACTACACAAAAGGTATTCAAGAGTCCTCTTTTGTTAACATCACTACTTACCTAGATAGTGTGATGGGCGTCGGCGTCGCAGCCAATGACTAGCTGTTTGTTCGACCTTCGGTAGAAGTTGACGAGCCCCTGATCCTCCATCGGCGGATATGCAGACTCCACTACAATTTCCTTCGCTTCTTCTGCCATAGCCACCTCAATGGTTGACGAAACTAGGTCCCTGGAGATAAAGTTTGTTAGAGGGAAGTGCCTTACGCTGTTATCCAGGAGGTTAGCTGCGCGAGGCGCTCCACCCAATCGGTCATATAGCAAATTACATGAGCCGCACCTTAAACCTCGGACTTGGTTACCAATGAACCATGGTTCTTGGAAGAGAGCCAGGTTGATGTTTTCCTCGGCGAAAATCCTGCACAAGGTGGCCGATGCTCCTCTAGCGTAGTTCAGGTTCGCCTGAAGCACCTTGATTGTGCTCATTCCTCCTTCGCGGAATGTTGGACAAGGCAACCGCATTTGCCATGTCGGGAGTCGTTCCCACGAACACCCTTTGGTAGATTGGACGCTTTGTACCTCATTGTATTTTGCGCCTTGCTAGCTGCCAGTCGCTGCTGCTGCGGCCCCGGTTTGCTTGCGCTCGAGGACCGCTTCCCTAGCGAGACCAGCGCCTCTGCTAGATGAGGCGACCACGACCTGCCTTGACTGCAAAGCAGCTGCACCGGGAACCTTCTCACAGGTCGAACCATTAGCAGGCCCAGCAGCAAAGCAAGTGGAGGGACCCGAGCTAGGTTCCGGGTTTGTTGTTGGGGCAGCAGCAGCAGGCACTGCGACTGTTGCTAGAGCGTCCCTCGTAGAGCGACCGTCGCTGTTCTTTTCCTTAAATGCCGTGTTCCTAAGGATAAGTCTGGTCCTGCCAAAACAATACCAGACTTTTCCGCCGCACTTAATCAGCGACTGCAGCGATGCGTCGTCCACCATGATGGCTAAATGCAGCATGGCGCCACTCGGGGTCTGCTGCACTACCCTCCATTGCTGGTGCGCACTTATGTGCGCAAGAACCGTTTCGTTGGGTAGCTCCAGGCTGTTGGCGAAGTAACATCGGATGAGGTGCGGCCGAGGGAACTAGCTTTCCTCCAACAGCTCAATTTTGAGCGAACTGCAGGCCTTGATATGGCTGAAGTTCGCCCTCACCCACTCGGCTGCGTTGTTGTCGTAGCAGACGAGCATAAGCATATCCGTTCTCGGAACAACACCCTCGAACTTTGGCTTCACACCTGGCGTCACACACGTTAGGGTAGACGATAAGATCGCCGCCTTTAGAGTTGCCATTTGCCTCGCTGCCAGAGGTGACGATCTATCAGTCGCTATGAAACCGACCTTGACACCACTTGCCATCCGACTGTACGATGGCGCTGTCGACTCTGAATGAGTATTTTTCGGTTTCTTTAACAATCTGAGCTCCGGAGACTTTTCGTCTGAGCGACCCCTTTTGACCTTGGCATCAGCAGGAGGCACATTTGCAGCTTTTAGAGCAGCTGCTCTGGGGAGCCCTTTGGCGATAGCTGCCTTGAACAGCTTCTTTTCGCAGTTTGTCATTTTGATAAAGGCGATCTCAGGGTCTAAATGTAGACGTGCTACCTGAGTGCCTGCATCCGTCAGACCGGATCTCTGAGAGATCTCGCTGAATGCGTCGTCGAGAACGGTGAGTGTGACGTTGGAGTCCGATTCAGAGACCAATGCCTCTAATCGGACCCTGCCGGGACAAACTTTTTCTCAACGCGAAAGTGGCACACTCCAACTTTTATCCAAGGAAGTTGGTGGTCTTTCCGGATCCTTCCCTTGGTGACCAACATTACCGCTTGGGAGGGTGGAGGCCGGCAGCCCTACAGCTGCGGTGCCAGAAGTAGGCTCAACCGTGCAGGTTGAAGTCTGGGGTGATGCTATTTGACCCGCATCAGACTCATTGTTTTTTTTTTTAAATTTGGGTCATTTTGAATCTCACGAGTGAACGGGAAGAGGATATCGCCCACAGCATAGCCCGTCTACCGCGGGAGGTCGAAAAATAAACTGTAGGGCGACAAGTATCCAGAGTCCGCTTACTAACGGCCGAGCACCCCCTCGGTCATGAATCCTTCGGGGTAATTTTCTGAAGAGTTGTCTTCTCTTTGCCCGACTACCATTAGTCAGCATCCTTGGCAGAGACATGACCATACCAAGGACCTGTTTCCAGCCGCCCTCACGAGGAGAGTGTAGTCGAACTTTTAACAGTGTGTGCAGGTACGGCGCGTATCATTCAAGTAATAATTACACGTTAGTCCCCTTGCAGACCAGTTAGCTGACGGCCTCAGCCGTACTTAGTAAAATAAAAATAAATAAATAATAAAAAAAAAAAATATTTGCAGACAAATTTCAGTATGCCGTAGTTGCGAAATTTGTCTTCAAATTTTCACAAAATGGGAAACTATATCTTTCAAATGTTGGTTGCAGTTGATCTGAGAAAACTTTTTGAGATTGTGCAAAATATTTAGTTTCGTCCTGCCGAGGTGCAATGCTGGGTTTCCAGGCTGTTCGTCGCAGGCGATGGTGGGAGTTGTAATATCTTACGATGATTATATTGGGAAGTTGACTTTCCTTCCTTTATCACTGGCCTTGTGGCTCAGCAATGAAACAAATATGTTTACATGTTCAATGACGGCAATACTGGAGTAATATATTTTGAAGCAGTGCTTCTTCCGAAATCAAATACAAAACTGATTTAACTAAAAGAATGAATGAGAAACTAAAGCTAAAGAAATAAATGGAATTTACTTGGGCCATGCCCCGGGCTCGTGATCAATAAGCTGACTCAGCATAATCATAGTGATAATGCAGCGTTGCGCCAGAAGCCAACGTCTGGCTGTTGATTTCCAACGCTCGTTCTCAGAATGTTGCATGGGTAATCTGACTCGTCAGATTTCCCCATTTTGTTGCTCCAGAATATTTCAAATCGTCGATATCCCAGCATTAATTTGCACTTGGACCAATAAGTGTGTAAAGTTAAAAAATTTAATAAAATAAAACAAACAGAACAAAAACTCCGTTGACTCAGCGAGATTCGAACTTGCGTCTGATAGCCCGCCAGGCAACACCTCTACCACCGAGCTATAGCAGAATTTTAATTGTCTCCGACAAAATCTGAGCTAAAAAAATAGCACACATGCACAAGCAATCGCATTAGAATTGGAGCTCACGCATATGAATATGCATATATGTATGTATGCATGTATGTATGTGTGCACACGGATGCAAAACGCCTGCCTACCAGCAGCAGAGTGGTGCCTAATCGCTTATTATAATATATATTTAGATTTAAAGCAACAACAAATATATTTGTTATCAGATAATAGCCCAAAATGCACTATAATTTATGTATGTCAACAAGGCCAATAGTAATCTTGGTTTCATAAAGAGATGATAGTTGGGGCAAAATGCCCATTTATTAGTTTAAGTTTTTTGAAATGTATTACCCCTTGCCATCGCATCACCGATCTGTAACATCGTACAGTCATCATCGTCTCAGCAGTTTTTGCTTTGTCAATCTCGACGTGTAAGGAACACGTGCAAGAACAGCCGATAATTCGCACACATACATACACACCGATTGTCAATCAATTTAAGCACCACTCAAACTTGAGTGCAACTCGCCTTGCTCAACTTTTACTTTGCTTCGTTATTCAGCACATTATCTTTCGTACTCGTTTTTGTTCAGCGTAATTGGAAGTTAAGAAATTAACATAATTTGAATTTTCTGGCTAGATTATTTGATAAAGGAACCAAAATAACATGAGTTTGGAAGGTCTAAAACTACATCGCACTAATATTCGTCGCAATATTAGCCGCATTCGTAGCGCTGTTGATCCAAAGCAAAGAGAAGAAAAGGCAGCGCCATCGCCAGCTGAGTTGAACTGCCGTCTGGGAATCTTGGAAGCCTACTCTAAGCAAATAATGTCGGTACAAAATGACATCGAGAAAGAGTGTCCAGCAGACACAGGTCGCGCCGACCTTGAAGAGTTATACATAGGCATCAAGGTTTGTATAAATGAGCAACTCACGATGAGCTTCAAGACTCAACCTTTGCTGCACCATCAATATCAACCCTTTCACCGTCAGTAAAATTGCCCAGAATCACGCTATCGACATTTGATGGTAATTACGCAGGTTATAAAAACTTCATTACGTTGTTTAACCAGCTGATTGATCAACAAAATTGCCTATCAAATATCGAAAAGTTTAATCAGCTGATCAGCTGTTTGAAAGGACCATCTCCAGAAACTGTGAAAGCATTTTAAGTGACGCCGAAAAATTTTCATAAAGCTCTTGTGCGTTTGAATCAGCGGTACGACAACCCAACATTGGTGTTCTTAGACAGTATCTCGTCTCTGTTTAAATTGCCAAGCATCACAAACTCAAGCAGTTAACAACTTCGCAGTCTGATTGACAACTCTTCGGCTCTCTACAATTCCCTGAAATCGTTAGGGAGTGAAGCTCAAATCGCACAGGCCATGTTGATATTTATAGTCATGGAAAGCAACAACAAATATATCTGGTGGATCTGGAAACTAAGCGCAAACGAGTCATTGGACTTTTCTGCATTGGCAACGTGGGATCTGTGCGTACAGTTAGTAGAAAAACACTGCCAATATCTGGAATCGTTTGGTGAGGCCGTAGCTATTAAAAGTCGCACAGTAACTGGCGACAAGCCACGCAGCCAGGCCACACCTCGACAAGGTCTATCATTTAACTGTACAACTCAATCATGTACTTTTTGTTCCAGCTCAGAACATCGTGCCACGTGCTGCAACCAGTTCAGAGACATGTCTGTCATACAGCGCTATGAAGCAGCAAAGGTCATCATGCAGCTAAATGCCCATCCACTCAAAGATGTCGATCTTGCTCTCGCCTTCATCATTCACTGTTGCATCGAGAGACTGCCGAGCGTAAGCCATCGCATGCATTGCCAACGCTTTCTTCTTCGCATATTACAACAGCTCCCAGTGCGTCTGGACACCTTCGAGATGCCTCTCGATTTTTGCGTAACCTCGCACATCGCATACCAGCCGGATGCCGACATTTATATCTCGTCGTGGAATTTGCCTAACAACACACCGCTGGCAGATGATCAATTTAACAAAACACGCCGTATTGATCTTCTCATTGGTACTGAAATCTTTTTTGAAATTCTTGCAGTAGGACAGATCAAGTTGGGCCCCTGCCTGCCACACTCCACAAAACTCACATGGACATGGACCAAGTTAAGGGTGGTTTTCGACGCACCGAGCCAGACATCATCGCAAAGATCGCTTAATGATTTGTTAATGGTAGGACCAACCATTCATCCAGATTTGTACATACTTCTACTGCGCTTTCGGACATACAGGTATGCAATCACAGCAGATGTCGTTAAAATGTTCAGGCAAGTACTGATAGACCAACGTGATCGTAAATTTCAATATGTACTTTGGAGAGCTTCACCAGATGAAAAACTTCTCACATATGAGCTCAACACAGTAACTTACGGAACGGCAACGGCACCATATCTCGCAGTACGAAGCATAACGTACCTAGCCGATCTACATGCGCATAAAGAAGGACTTGGAGCAAAGGCTATAAAATCATAATTTTTCGTGGATGACCTCCTATATGGACACGACACAACAGAAGGTCTACGACAGCTCAAGTCAGAAAT
Organism: Drosophila colorata; assembly: GCA_035041545.1. Classification (NCBI taxonomy): domain Eukaryota; kingdom Metazoa; phylum Arthropoda; class Insecta; order Diptera; family Drosophilidae; genus Drosophila; species Drosophila colorata. Next base: position 461,998 of record JAWNLD010000673.1, read on the forward strand.
CATCGAAATTCTTGGCAAGGGCAAGTTCGAGCTGGCAAAATGGCACTCAAACCATCCGGAGTTTTTTAATGACAGCACCATTAAGAATCTAAATCTGGATGAGATATCGGTAACTAGCGCTTTAGGATTGACTTGGGACCAACGGCGAAATGTTTTTCTTATTGAATTTCGGCCTAAACGCTTATTTAATGTCGTCACCAAGCGAGCAATCCTATCGCTGGCATCATCCCCCTTTGACCCATTAGGACTGATAACCTGTCATCATTACTGCCAAGATTATATTACAGGAACTATGGCTACACAAATTACGGTGGGACGAGACGGTCCCACAAGCACTATGCCAAGCCTGGAAGGCATTCTCAGCTTCGCTTCAATCGTTGGAGTCCTTGGCTATACCTCGGTTCTTTATGCAGCTGAAAACTCTAGAGTTACAGCTACATGGTTTCTGCGACGCTTCCATTCGTGCATATGGATGCTGCATTCACGCGCGTACGATAACTGTAGACGGAAAGGTCAGAGCACGGCGAATCACATCTAAATTTAGAGTGGCACCAACACGGAAACTGTCACTACCAAAATTGGAATTAGCTTCCGCACACCTTCTGGCACAACTCTACGTCAAAATTAAAGATATTTTTACAATAAGGCACACAACGTATCTTTGGAGCGACTCGCAGATAGTTTTGCATTGGATACAGCAACATTCTGCTACCCTATCGACGTTTGTTGGAAACCGTGTTTCGGACATCCAAGAATATACAGCGGACTGTCACTGGAGACACGTTCCAACACACTGCAATCCTGCCGATCTGGTATCCAGGGGATGCACACCTTTAGAATTGGAGAATTCGATCTGGTTTTTGGGGCCGGCGTATTTGACACAAGGTACCAGCGCTTAGCCAAAGGATACACGAACTAAGCCTGATCTTGAGGTAGTAGAACAAGAGAAACGCAAATCAGCATTCAAGACTAAAGCCAATCGCAATCATTTACTCGACATACTTCGAAACATAAGTTCTCATCGCCGTTGCTTACTGATAGTTGCATGGATGTTCCGCTTTAACTGCTCTACACGAAACTCGACGAAGTTAAATACACCAACGCCGACACCTCAAGAGCTGCAGCGTGCATTTCATTGCATCATTTGGAATCTCCAGCAAAGGCACATTGCCGACGAAATTCACGCATTACATAAGAACAAGCAAATATCAAGTCACCTCAAATTTCTAATTCCATTCTTGCAGCTTAACGATGGATACATGTTGCTGAAGGTTGGTGGCCGCCCGGAGTTGTCGAGTGTTCCAGAGGCACAGAAGCATCCAATATTACTCCCCAGTAAAGATGACTTCATTCGGCACTACGTGCAGTTTCTATACCGCCATCACTACCACGCCGGCGCAAAGGCACTTGTTGCATTGCTGCGTCTGCAATTTTGGATCGTTGACGCTCGAGACTCTGCCCGCAACGTCGTAAGATTGTGTACGCAACAAGCCAACGTTGCAACAGCAAATAATGGAAGCACTGGCAGTGAAGTGGCTCACCGCCTCTAGACCGTTTGCGCAGTGCGGGGTGGACTTCTGTGGACCGGTCAGCGTATACCTTCGTAACTGTGGCAAGGGCCCTAGTAAGAGCTACATTGCCATTTTCGTATGCTTTGCCACAAAGGCGGTTCATATCGAAGTGGTGTCCGACTTGTCAACAGATGGCTTACCTGTCGATATATTTTGCGATAACGCAACTAATTTACCTGGAGCGAGCAACCAATTGAATGAACTTCGCGACTTTTTCTTCCAGCAAGAAAATCAACGTTCTATTGTTAGTTTCTTCGCTAACGAATTTGTAAATTTTCGTTTCATTCCCCCCAGGGCACCACATTTGATAGGAGACCTATGGGAGGCGGCCGTCAAGAGCGCCAAAGGTATCATGACTCGCAGTTTAATGAACGCCCCCCTGACGTTCGAAGAACTTGTCACCGTCACAGTGGAGGTGGAGGCCATCTTAAACTCATGCAGCCTGACACTGACCCAAGCGACCTGGACCAACCATTGTAAAATTTTCCCTCGGCCGGGGTTAAATTTCAGTCGTTTGTTTGCTCTTCGTGGCCTTAACTGGAATGTCAGTCGGACTCCATTATTCTTATTCAAGTAGATTGATGGTACTTGACTTACCCGCACTTTGTTCTCATTGTTCTGTACCTATTTTAAGAAAGTCTGGTTTTGTTAAGTCTGTACTTTCGTCAAATTTTAAAGCTGTGAGTTGGACCATAGCTTAAAAAAATTGCCCTTATTTGGGTCGGAGTGCAGACTGGTTTTGCGTTCCTATTTTTGTACCATAAACCCATTGAAAATGGGTAAAATCGGTAACAGGCAGAAGGAGCCATCTCCGACCCCATAAAGTATATATATTCTTGATTGGCATCACTAGCCGAGTCGATCTAGCCATATCCGTCTGTCTGTCCGTCCGTCTGTCTGCATGACTGAGACTAAAAGGACTAGAGAGCTGAACTTGGACTTTTTAGGTTCGTATATACCATACGCAGATCAAGTTTATTTCAAATGATCGATAACTTGCCCCGTTTTCTTAAAATCAGTGGCTATCGCTTTTTTGACACAGTTTATTGAGCATATCTCAGAAACTATAAGAGCCAGAGCCACCAAATTTGGTTTAATAGGCTGCTCGTTATGTTGTGAATCTCGCTGTGTCAAAGGAGTTTTTGTACTGTTTATTTAAATTTGTATTTTTTTTATTATTTATTTTTTAACCTTAACACACTTATTGGTCCAAGTGCAACTTAATGCTGGAACATTGGCGAACTACGGCATACTAAAATTTACCTGCACATATAAGAAGCGAGCGCGAAGCGCGAGCATAATTTTTTATTAATATATATTTTTGTTTTATTTTACTAAGTTCAGCTGTGGTGTCGTGTGTATGGTGCAGAGGGGTTTAATTACATGCATGTAACGAAAGCTCGCTGCTGGGTTCAGGGTATATCCTAGTTGGGCACTCCCGACTAGAGCCATCTTACTTTTTTTTACTTTAGTATATTCCCGTAAACGATACGCAGATTGTGAACACTTCGGATTTTGGATACCTCCTTTTTTTAATAATCCTATTCTTAGTTTAGAAGTTATTTATGAATTAACTTTTCATAGTGGGGGCCAAGCGCAGCTGCATGAGCATATCTCACAAACTATTAGAGCCAGAGCCACCAAGTTTGGTTTAATAGGCTGCTCGTCATATAAATATAATTGTACTTTGGTATAATAAGAATGCATTAAAACAAATTTCATTCAAATCGGTTCAGAAACACAGAAGTTATTAAAAAAAATGTATTTGTCCATTGGCAACCCAACTGGGCGGCAAGCGGCAAGCGCAGACGTTTTCTGCATGCTTATATGCACATTCATATGCGTGAGTTCATTTTCGAATTCTCAAGCGATTGGTTGTGCATGTGCGTTTCTAAGCTCAGATTTTGACATAGGCAATCAAAATACTGCTGTAGCTCGGTGGTCTTTACCAAGTTGTTGCCTGGCTAGCTATCAGACGCGAGTCCGAATCCCGCTGTATCAACGTAGATTAGATTTTTTCCTCATGTTTTTTTTTTTTCACATAACACATTTATTGGTCGAAGGGCAACTTAATGCTGGACATCGTAGATTTGAAATATGGTGAAGCAACAAAATGGGGAAAAATTGGTATTTGGCATGCACACTCTCAAAAAGCTTTTGCAGAGCATCTGCAACCAACATTTGAAAGATATAGTGAAAGTTTTGCGAGAAATTTCACAGCTACGGCATACTCAAATTTGCCTGCAAATATTAAGAGCGAGCCCGCAGCGCGATCTTTAATTTTTATTATTTTTATTTATTTTTTATTTTTGATCACTAAGTGCGACTGTGGTGTCGTGTGTATGAATGCGGTGGGGTTTAATTACATGCATGTAACGACAGCTCGCCGCTGGGTTCAGGGTATCTCCTAGTCGGGCACTCCCAACGAGAGCCATCTTACTAATTGCTTATAGCATTACTGTTCTCTGTTAATGTTTGTAACATACAACGGGTACATGATAAACTCTCCCTTGGGGGGACGACTTAGTATCCCGTCAATCAAAGGTATTGGGCAGTCGTCCTTTCAAGTCACTTCATTGAATTTTCTACAATCAACGCAAAGGCGTACTTTACCGGGTTTACAAACAAGAATAACTGAGAACGACCATGAACTTTCAGACGGTTCAATCACACCAAGAGGCAACATTCGATCGATTGCTTTAAACATAAGTTTTTCCATAGTTGGGGATGCTGAATAATGGCGTTGTTTGATTGACGTTGCATTACCTACATCAATGACATGTGAGATAAGTGATGTTGAACCTTAGCCTTTCTCCGCAAATGAAGGGAATATCCAAATTGTGTGAGTTCTTGTTGCTTATTCTCTGTTAAGGCTCGCAGTGTACTTTCCAAACAGGCGATATTTGGTGGCATGTTTGGCCTTGCTAAATATGGAGGCAATAACTCAAATCCAAACCAAAAATCTATGCCCAAATAAAAAGGCTGAACTAGAGAAGGAACAAAATAAAACGTTAAGCGTTTTCTTTTTCCTCTATACCAGATATCAGTGCGTATTTTTCCAAGTTTTTGTTGGGTGTTTCCGGCTGTAGTCACTTGCGAGGCCATTGGCTTGTAAGATACATTTGAATTTAATAATTCGACAGCGAAACTCCCACCAATGCAACTAATAAAGTCACCTGTATCCAAATATCCTGTCAAAGACTTTCCTAAAAGTGTTACCTTTGCAAAGGGTTGTAAATCGTGGGCCACGATTGCTGAGACGAGTGCCTTTATCTCAAGCTTACAACGCTTAAAGTAATCTGCACGACGTAAGCGGGATCTTAATAATTTCCTGTTTGCAGAATTTGTAATTTTATTGACAGATTAAATTTCAAACGATTATGTAAAGTAAATTCTGGGCAATAAGACAAGTCTGGTAAATGGTGATTAGAGGGCGTTAAATAATCCTCTAATCGATATTCGTTGCCTTGGATGTAATTTGTCTGCGTTTACCGATCGCTAGTACACGGGCTAGACCATTTTTTAACGCATTGCATTTGGCACACCTCGTCGTATAAGTATTAGCATGACCGCAGCCATAGAAACATACTCTGCGTTCAGCAACGCAATCCTGATATCGATGGCCACGCTTGCCACAATTCCAACAGGATAAACTGAGGGCTTAGATATCGGTGTCAATTGCACTTCAATGGCATGCAAGGAACGACGAGGAGCATTATTAAATGCTTGGCTTCGTGTTCCTGTAGGCAATATTGCTGTTGCAGTTGAGCTAGTTTATGTTAATGAAGCTTTGCAGACGGGACAACTATTTTTCTTTTCTCCCACCTTGTTAAAACACTTATCTGAACTAACGGAAGCAGAGCTCAAGTTTTCACAACTACCTCTCAGCAGCATTGCGAGTTAATATGTAAAAAAAAAAAACAACATAATATAACTTTAAGTTTTAAGATAAATAATAAAATCATAAAGAAACTCCGGAAATCATGAACCAGACTCATGAACCAATTATTGAATTGTAATGAAGAAAACAATAGAGATATAACTATTCAAGTTGAGCCAAACAAAGCCATTCATTCAGAGCAAACGGCAATATGATTGAATAGCATTATTTAGGCGTCAAATGAACTGGCTTAGTTTGATTCAATGGTATACCCGAGTATTTATATCCAATTAAAGTATGCTTGCAACAAAAATAAACTAGCGTCAGCCAAATGACAAGCATTTCCATAATAAATATTCAAATATTAAATCCAAAAAGGATCTAAAAACACTAAAACAGCAAAGACTATATAGGGAGAAAATGAAACTATAGAAAGAAAGGGAAAATTTTTTTTTTTTTAATTTAATCTAATAAAGCGGTTAGTGCAGCAAAAAACAATGCAACTTAAATCCAGCAATGAGGACTACTGAATTAAAAGAAAATAAAAGGAATTTAAGAAATGATACATGTTGTGCCGGTAATGAACTTAAGTTGAAAGTAACACTAATCCATTGTACAACATGGGGTATAACTAAAAATCTGTATCTGCTAAGCGGTAGGCTGCAGATCTGGTATACTAAACCTAATTCCAGCACAAGCTCGCAGAATTAATATAAACACAGGGATTAAATGGCATCTGATATGTTGATCGCGGAGTTGCACCTTCTTTGAATATGCAGCTGATCCAGCAGAGCTGACGCGCATGTAATTGTTGTTTATAGAGGCAGGGTTGCACAACTATTTAAATCCACCACGCTCAAAACAATAAATTAGGACAAAGGAATGTAGAGAAAAGGATAAAGAATTAGAAAACCGAAACTAATTAATTTAAAGTCTGATGTCAATGACTGAGATTTAAATTATTTCTTGAGGCTTGCCAAATCAGCCTCGCATGTTGTGCGCCAAAATAACTATAATAATTAGTAAATTGTAGCATACAACGAGTACATGTTAACCTGAGCAGATGGTCTTGTAGGTGAACGGAGCACGCGCTCGTACACGGCTCTATCTCGTCGGCTAGTGGGGTGGGTTAGGGTACCGCAGTGCTACATCACACTCGATTACTATAAATTATTTTAATTCGCGGGGAAGTACAAAAGCCTATCTATCAACTTCGATTTGGGAGAGGGGGATAAAAAAAACACGATCAAGGAACGAGCTAGGGAGAGAGGAAGAGACGTAAAGAGTGAAGAACACTACATTGCTTCACCTAGTGGCATTGTGACCGAGCTAAGTTGTTAGGGGTCGTAAACCCCACCCTACTTTAAAAGTCATTTTGCAAAAAAAAAAATAACAAAATATTTTGGACTTTCCCGTATTGCACACTAGGGCTAATTAGCTATTGGCTCATTGTTAGCGGGAAAGATTTCCGGATAAAACAATTTAGTCCGACTCCATTATAATTTTATTCCAACAAAATAATTTAAAAGATGACATATTAAAAAAATATATCCTAATAAATTCAATAAACAAAAAATGTTTGATCTACCTTTTTAAAATGATTGGTTTCTAATTATCATAATTATTAATAATTATTAAAACTCGAATGCTAATATTACAAGTGAATATTAAATTAATTCCTAGCCCAAATTATTCACGTGGCAGAAAATTTTTAGCTGGCAGTGTTCGGCTGAAACATGGGATTGCAAAGCGCAAACGAAATTAAGCTTTCGTCGATATGTGTAATCTTGTGTGTAAATATGTAAAGGTAAAGAGGCGTAGGCGTATGAATGTATATTAATTTGCATGCATTGTTATATCGTAAATCAGTAGCTGCTCAGAGAAGCTAAGGTATAATTAAAGAAGGAAAACCAAAAATTGGCCCTTTACAGATCTTAAGCGTTCATTATGCTTGAGCTTGCTCAAGAGACATTAGTTTAAGAGCGTCGAGTTTTTATCGTAATTAGTTTATATGCGCATGCACAAATACTGCATTGTTCGTATTGAAATTTTACGATAAGTACACTGGGATTTAAATAAAGAGAAAAAGTATAAATTGGTTGGTACAGACTTACTGCTTTATCCGGATCCAACGACGAAAGATCTTCCGGCGACGATCGGCTTTAAAAGAGTTATGACGGGTATGGGGATCTTTGTTAAGAGAGGCATTAATTCATTTTTGTTTAAATAATCATGCTGGGATTTATTTCTGGCATGAGTAAATTATTAATACCCTCCAAATATATATATATATATATATATATATATATATATATATATATATATATATATATATATATATATATATATATATATATATATATATATATATATATATATATATAAATATATATTGAAGCACCACACATATTTAAATGCAATAGCATTTATTTATTTAATCCGAACTTTGATTCTGCCGCTGCACTTGTGAGCCAACACAAAAAAAAAATACAAATAAAAAAAATTAACAAAAAATATATATAACTTTGAATTTACATAATTTCCATGAATTTAAATCTTATATAAAAACAGGTAAGATAGCTCTTGTCGGGACTGCCCGACTAGGAGATACCCTGAACCCAGTGGCGAGCTGTCGTTACATACATTTAATTAGGCCCCTCTGCATTCATATTTATTTTACTTAGTAAAATAAAATACAAATAAATAATAATAAATGAATGTGCGCTCGCTAATATTTGCAGCCAATTTGAAATATGCATTGTGAAATTTCTCGCAAATTTTTCACAGAATGGAAAACTATATCTTTCTTTCTGCATGCGTGTACACATATACATACATACATACATACATATGTATATGCACATTCTTTTTCGAATTCTCAACCCAGCAGTTCTGGTGGTGTTGACCCTCGGCTCGTGAGAGCTGTGGCTAATTGCCCTTACTGTCGGTCCTTACTTTGTTCGGTTGTTATGATCGGCTTATTCTATCGCTGCGTAGTAAAAAAAATATATTGCCTTGCTCTTTACGCATATGTGTCGATCTCTTTCCCCCGCTTCCGACAGTATGCGGACATGTGTATACACGTTGTTGTTTTTGTGCAAGAAAAGAAAGGGCAAAAGAAGACGCGTTGCTGCGTCAAAGTTAGTTGAATTTCCGAAGAGCAATTGAAAAGATGTGTGAAGGGAACAGCTCAGTATGAAGCCAAATAAACAACAACAATAAGTAAGTACAACCAAAATGAGTAAGTAAAATATTCTAAACATTATAATGTAATATATGTATATAATAATAATTATTATTTTTTGAAGAAAAAGAGGTAAGTGCCAATTTTATTGTACTAATAATAATTATTATTTTTTAAAGAAAAAGAGGTAAGTGCAAATTGTGAATTAATCCCTAATTTAGATTATATGTATGTGTGAACAAATATAAACGGAAATGAATTTATTTTTACTTTCAATACTTATGTATTTATATCGTATTTATATTAAAACTATTTCTTTATATGTCTGTTTGTTGCAGGCAGTACATATGTTGGGATCCACAATATCAGAATTTAATATGTATCGAAACGCAAAGGAAAATTAAGATCGATTTGTTTGTAATAAATAAATACATAAATAATACTAAATACACAGTGGGTATATAGGTAACACCCATGATACCCTATAATCCCCCAGGGGTGCACCGCCGTCCCAATCGGCCACTCGCCTGACCCCTAGGGGATTATAAAAGGGATAGCGTTGTATACTCTTATATACACGGGGGACCGGTAGAAGGGGGAGTACCTTATTTTAACCCTATACTCTATAATCCCTCAGGGGTGCACCGCCGTCCCAATCGGCCACACTCCTGAACCCTGGGGATGTAACGCCGTGCCAATTCACCACTCGCCCGATCCGTTGGGGTGCACCACCGTACCAATAGCCGAACGAAACCCGAGCGCCGCTCTATCCATTTTATGTGCCCCTCGCGCATTAAAAGAGTACCAGCGCTGGTGCCTTCTCTATTCCCCGGTGATGTGACGTCGGGCCAATTAATACCATCCTATGACATGTCAACGGGAAACGTCCCGGTTTAACGCATTGGCAAGGGTTTGTCGAGTGGTGGGCTCTTAGCCTTCTCTACCACCGATATGCCTGTCGCAGGGAAGCGATTGGTTGTACGTGTGTGTGTAATCTTAGATTTTGAGGGAGGTAATTGAAGGGCAATTGTAGCTCGGTGGTAGAGATCTTGCTTGGCCCACATTCAGACGCTGGTTTTTAGCTTGGGTCAACGGAGTTTTTTTTTTCTGTGTATTTAAATTTTGTATTTTATTTTATTTTTAAACTTAACACACTTATTGGTCCAAGTGCAACTTAATGCTGTGACATCGGCGATTTGATATATTCTGGAGCAACAAAGAAAAATTTGTATTTGGTATGCACACTCTCAAAAAGCTTTCGCAGATCAACTGCAACCAAGATTTGAAAGATATACTTGTAGTTTCCTATATTTGCGGCATGTTTACGGATCACGTCCCCTACCTTGGGAACTCTAAGGTCTCGCTTGATGTCCCTAGTGTCGTGTACCAAGGAGCATTGCAAATTATTCTTAGGATTTTACTTTGCGTAACTCTTATTTTGTTGAAATACGTTTTTGCGGCAATCCCGTACATCTGAAAAAGCTAAAGTTCAAAAATAAGCAACAAAAACACCACTGCGACTGCACGAGTTTTCATCTCTCTCTCAATTGACGCAAATGGCTGTGAAATATGAGGGTTTGAAACGTTAAAGTCTTGAGTATTCGCGTAGCGTGCAGCTCACATACACCGAGGCATTCCAAGCTGCCAGGGGTCGAGCAAGATTGTCCCAGAACAGAGCCCGAAGGTGTCACAACATCCGAGCGTAGACGAAGTTGTGGCCAAAATACACTGTTGCCGACGTCGTAGAAAAGGAGTCGACGGATGAAGAGAGAATCTGGCAAATTGACTTAGAGCCCGAACTGTGAAAGTTCTTGGAAGCAGAACTGGCATTTTTCGAAGGATTACAAGATGTGTCGCAAGAGGCTGAGCACAAAATAATCATGCGGGACGACAAGCCGGTGAAACAGCGGTTTTATAAAAAAAAACGGCGATGCTGCGGATTATAGACGACCAGGAAGAGGAGTTCATCCGGACGGGTGCCATTGAGACTGGCGAATGGCGCATGTGCTTGGACAACCGGCAGCTCAATGCCCACTCCGTTCCAGACATAAATCACATTTTGTAACGCTTGCGGCATGCTCGATTTATATCAACGTTGGACTTAAAGTATGGGTACTGGCAAATCCCAATGGCCGAATAACCGGTAACCCGTAAAAGCGTCCACTGTGTCCGGTTTATTACAGTGGAGAGTAATGCCTTTTGGTCTCCATTTCGCCTGTGTAACTTTCCAAGGAACACTAGATACGGTCATAGGGCCGGAAATGAAACCGCACGCGTTTGCTTACTCGGGCGATATAATCATCGGAGGAGCTACAAAGGAGCAACACCTCGCTAATCGTCTTTCGCCTGAAAAGGGCAAACCTGAAAGTAAATCGTAAGTGTTTTTTCTTCCAAGAAAAACTGTTTTTTATTTGAGGCACGTGGTAAGCGGTGAGAGTATAAAGACGGACCTCGCCAAAGTATCGGCTTTTCGGAATCTAAAGGCTCCGGCAACCTGCAAGGAATTACGGTAATGCTTAGGAATAGCATCGTAGCTCAGGCGTTTCATACCAAATTTCGCATCTATATTACAGCTGATGACTGCGCAACTGAAAATGGAGAAGGCATTGTAGTGGGGAAAGGAACGACAGGCGGAGCTATATGTATTGAAGGAGGAACTGACGACGGCCCCTGTACCGCATGTCCTGACGTCGCCGAAAAAATCGTGCTACGGACGAACGCAAATGATTATGGACTATGAGCGGTGTTGACAGGAGTCAATCAACGGCGAAGAGCGAGTCATCGCTCATGCGAGTCGGAAATTACTGAATGCCGAGATCAACTATTCTGCCACGGAAAAGGAGTGCCTGGCAATAGGCTGGTCCATCCGGAATATCATGTGTTATTTGGAGGGCTATCGACTCGAAGTGATCACCACATGGCTTTGTAGTGGTTGATTTCTGGACGTCTCCAGTAACCACCGGAGAAGGGTCTTACGAAAGTGTCACGCTGCACCCACGGCAGGCCATCAAGCAGTGAGAAAAACAATATTCAGAGTCGCCCAGCGGTACTATTGGCCGTCCATGTTTAGGGATGCCGCCAAGTACGTCAAATGCTGCAAAACATATCAAAAGTTCACTGTGGAACACCTCCATTGCGCTGATGCCGGAGCTAGCGCAAAGGGACCCAGGTCAGGTTGTGCGGGGCGTGCGCCAACCTCCCGGCTGGACGGTTCTCACCGCAGATAGGTTGCTGGGGCCGAACTTGCTGCAGCGCAACCCAGCACGGGTAGCATGTATCAACGCCCGGAGCCGCCGCAACCGTTCTTCGGTCTTCAAGGGAAACGAGACTTAAAAAATCATCCATCGCGACCGTACGGTGACCGTATCTATTCGTTAAGTAAGGGGGATGGGGGGTGTGATGTGGGTGTTTGTCGTGATTCAATGGTTTGTTATTTTTAAGAAATGGAGTTTGAATGTGGAGTTGTTAAAATGGTATTAAGAAATGGAGTTTGAAGATATTGTGTTGTCATTATAGATTATTATTAGTATTATTATTAGCATGTATCAACGCCCGGAGCCGCCGCAACCGTTCTTCGGTCTTCAAGGGAAACGAGACTTAAAAAATCATCCATCGCGACCGTACGGTGACCGTATCTATTCGTTAAGTAAGGGGGATGGGGGGTGTGATGTGGGTGTTTGTCGTGATTCAATGGTTTGTTATTTTTAAGAAATGGAGTTTGAATGTGGAGTTGTTAAAATGCTATTAAGAAATGGAGTTTGAAGATATTGTGTTGTCATTATAGATTATTATTAAAAAATTAATTAAAAAATTACGTTCGAAAGTAATTGTTTTATGATTTAAAAGACGCGAATAATACGCAGAAAAAACATACAAATATAAAATATACGTTAGAATTTAAGTAGCGGTATTTTACTTCGTATTACTTAGCAATAGTTGACAAAAGTGAACGGCAGTGTTAGATAGCGACGAGCTTTTCCCCACGCGGGGAATAGCTGCGTGGGGAAGTAAGCTCGCAAGCATCGAGAGGTGTGACCGCGAGAGCAAAAAGCCGATTCGTGCTCAATAATTAGAAGCGGCAAGAAGTGAGCCCGGAGCAGAAATCGAAAGAGAGAGATAATCGCGAGCACGGGTTGAAGAGTGGCAGGAAATTGGCGGTACAACATTGAGGTTTTGGTAAGTGGGTATAAGTACAGCAGTATGGTAGTTAGTCAGACAGTGCAGACAGGGCCTTATAAGAATAACTCTAAGTCATTGAATCAACTAATTTCGCTTCGATTTGAGCGAGTTTTATTAGTATTTATACATAGATATATGCATTTCAGCCCATTGTCGCTAAACCCTAACACCATTAATCAGAAGTGAGTGCTTGCAGTGTAGTTTATTAATCCTTGTAAGCGCCAGCCCTGGACTTTGAGTAGTTTCTTGTAGTATTCTTGTAAATCTGGACCTGGTCATACTAAGATATATACGTCGGCCTAGATACTGCTTTACAAGTGGCGCCCGAACAGGGACACTGGCGTGACATTAACGTGCTTAAAAAGGGCCAAAATAGCAGTAGGAACCAAAACACTTTTAGGCTAGTGTAAATCGCAAAAGGTTGTCGACGATCGAATCAAAAGTATGTGTGTGCGACAAGCAAGGCAAGCCCAAAGTGAACAGATGAAAACGCCAAAAGCAACGAAGTCAACTCCTAGCTTACAATGTGGACAGTGGGATAAAGTACCACGAAAGAAATATAAAACCAATAAGATGGCTCTAGTCGGGTGTCCCCGACTAGGAGATACCCTTAACCCATTTAATTAAACCCCTCTGCATTCATACTTATTTTACTTAGTAAAATAAAATACAAATAAATAATAAAAATTAATGCTCGCGCTCCGCGCTCGCTAATATTTGCAGACAAATTTAAATATGCCGTAGTTGTGAAATTTCTCGCAAAATTTTCACAGAATAGGAAACTATATCTTTTAAATGTTGGTTGCAGTTGATCTACGAAAGCTTTTTGCGCAAGCCAAATACCAATTTTTCCCAATTTTGTTGCTCCAGAATATTTCAAATCGCCGATATCCCAGCATTAAGTTGATCTGAACTTAGAAACACACATGCACAAACAATCGCTTGAGAATTCGAAAAGAGCTCTCGCATATGAAAGTGCATATAAGTACATATGTATGTGGGGTTTTTATTTATTATAAAGTTTAATATATAATATTTAAGAAATGTTAGTTCACAATAAGTTTCTCAACTCGGCGACGTAACAATAGAAGACAAAGCTCGTTGCTCTCACAACCACACTAGGCCGAACGTCAAGCTGCCTTCCTTCTCGAGTGATCACGACTTAATGCCGTCACCGTCGGCATTCTTCATCGTCGTTTTTGGAACTCGCCGCCTTGCGAATTCGCCGTCCACATCTTTGCATCATTGTTGCTCGTCGTTGTCTAGGGATCATCGTTGCTCGTCGTTGTCTAACCATTATGCTGTAGCTTATGCATTTGGATTTGTGTACACAGCTATACACCAACCCACATTCGGCCATTCTGACTAAGCATTCGACCCGAATGCTTCGTTGTCACCTTCGTCGTTGCTGCCAATGGACCAAGGCTTCATGTATTCTGCGCAAGTTGTAGTATTCTTTGGACCATCGCAGTTTCCAGCTTTCTGAACATCATAAGCATTGTTATGCTTGACTTTGACAACTTGGTAGGGTCCCAAAAACTTTGCTTTTAATTTTAAGCCACTACCAAATTGTGTGCGTTTAATGGCCACCAAGTCGCCAACATCGTATCGTCTTGCCGGTTTGCGTCGTAGATTGTACGTCTTTTTATTTTCGCTCTGCAGTTTCACAATTTGAGCCTTTGCCTTTGCTCTCAAGTCACTGCGTTCGTCGTTAAATATCGTGACAGCTTCTTTATTGATCATATCGCGTATCTCGAGGTCTTCTTTTGTCCGCATCTTAACTCCAACTAGCATTTCAAAGGGTGTTGTATCAATGCTCCTAGTAAATGTTGAATTTACAGCTTGCTGAACTCTACTGACATGCTTGTACCACTTCGTGGGATCGTCGATACTTAGTTTTGAGAGCACAGAAATTATGATAGCATTCAGTCTCTCAACTTGTCCGTTTACCCTCGGTAGTCCTGTCGTCGTCTTTACCAACTTAATTCCTTCGTCGTCACAGTATTTTACAAAGTCTTGGGAGGTGAAAGCGGAGCCCCTGTCCGAGATTATAATTGCTGGATTGCCAAATACAATGCTTTGATTGCTAAGCTTCGCAATGACCTCATTTGCAGTAGTCGACTTCGTCGGATACAGCCAACAATACTTCGTAAATGAGTCTATAACTGCCAAAATATGCTTGTAGTCCTTGTGAGTCGATTCAAGTGGTCCCAAGAAGTCGATATGGTATGTATATAATGGTACTTCCTCTTTTTGGAGTGGATTTAGTAGCCCTTCCTGCTTGCCTCGCTTACGGTTCATCAAAATACAGGGAATACAACATTCAATATATTTCTTTATCTTTTCGTCAGCATTTGGTATGTAGTATTCTCTGCAAATCAACTCCTTCGTCTTCTTGGCTGCAAAATGACCTTTGTCATGTGCACGACTAATAATTTGCTTCTGCATGTCATTGGGTACTACAAAAAGTTCTTCGTCCTGTACAAGTTTGTATAGTATACCCGATTTCAAGAAATAATCGTCATATGTCGTCTGTCCGTTGTTGATTACTTGTTTGATAGCTTTAATCTTTTCGTCTTTTGCCTGAGCGTCTTTTAAAGCAATAGTAATGCTGTCTTCTGCTATCAACATGATTGGGTACCGGCTGAGAGCATCGACATGCTTCATTCTTGTTCCTGAACGGTGCTCTACAGCATAGTCGTACTCCTGCAGGAACAAAATCCAGCGTGCCACTCTAGTGCACAGACTTTGCTTATCCAAAGTCTTTGTAAAAGCATTGCAATCGGTTATTAGTTTAAAATGAACGCCTAGAAGATACACCCTAAACTTTGTTAACGCTTCTATGACTGCCAAGATCTCTAGCTCATAACTGCTGTATTTCCGCTGTGCATCCGTAGTCTTTTTGGACATATAATAAACTGGGTGTAGCTGTCCGTCGTCTGGAGATTTCTGTAAAAGAACTGCTCCAAAGCCATCAATTGATGCATCTGTATGCACTTCTGTATCATATGTCTGATTATAAATACTCAATACTGGATTCTCCGTCAGCAGTTTTTTTAAGATATTAACGGCATTCTCTTCAGCTGCATCAAATCTAAATTTCGTTTTATTTTTTGTCAATTCCGTTAAAGGTCTAGCTATGCCTGCATAATTAGGGATAAACTTTCTAAAATACCCTGTCAGCCCCAAAAAACTCTCTAACTGTTTATGCGTTTGTGGCATCTTAAATTTTGACACGGCCTCTATTTTCTCTGGCGAAGGATAAATCTTGCTATTTTCAATTATGTGGCCCAGGAATTGAATGCGCGTCTGCAGAAAGTTACATTTTTTCATATTCAATTCTAAGCCAAACTCTTTGCATGTATCGATAACTTCCTTCAGATTCTGTATAGCTTCTTGTTCAGTCTTCGCTGGTATAATCACGTCGTCGACGTAGGGCAAAGCAATGCCTCTGCTGGACAGATGTCGAAATATCGCGTTGACGTGCCGCTGAAAAACGCCTGGTGAGTTCGAAAATCCAAACGGGACCTTCAAGAACTGATATTGGCCTCGCTGCGTTACAAACGACGTGTATTTTCTACTCGATTCAGCCACTGGCACGTGAAAAAATCCGTTTTTCAGATCAATTGTGCTGAATATCTTGGCCTCTTGCAATCTGTCCAATTGATCTTCTATAAGCGGCAAGGGAAAATGATCTTTGACAATTACCTTATTTATTCTTCGAAAATCCACACATAATCTTGCCGAACCGTCTCTTTTTTTAACAAGTACAATTGGGCTTGTAAACTCCGATGTAGACTCTTCAATAATACCCTTTGCGAGCCACTCTTCAATTTGTTCGTCAACGATACGCGTTTCCGTAAATGCCATTCTACGCGGACGCGAGAATATAGGTGACTCGTCTTTTAAAACTATGCGCATCTCTACATTCGTTCCTTTTGTCTTATTTGGCACATAATTGTTTATTAGTTCGCGTACTTCTCGTTTGGCAGATTCACTTGCTGCTGCATTAATGTTAAACACGTCATTGTCCACTTCCGCGCTAATTTGCATTATATTTATTTCTTCACTGCTCGACATTTTGCGCACCTGCAGACCGTTTCTGTTAAAAACAATTTCCGCTAGTAAACACAGCTCTTCTCCTATAATCAACTTCACGTCTACGAATTTAGCTGAAACTACGTAAAAATCTAATAGGAATTCTTCTTCGTCAATCAAAACTGCATGTTTGAAATGTCCAACTGGTCGTATCTTATTAGCGTTGCTGGCGCTACCGAATCCAACTAGAACAATACTGCTGCTTTCCAGCTTAGGTTTGCCAATGTCGCAATACAAATCTTCTCGTATAACACTGAATTTGCTGCCAGTATCAAAAAGAGCGACACACTTTTTATTTCCGAACGCGACTTCTTTGTGTGTTATATCGGCTTTTGATTGCAAGCTACGCGTATTTGCTATCTTAACACCCGTTTTGGCAACTTGCTCGCAATCTCTGGAAATATGCCCGAACTGGTTGCATTTGTAACACTTTCGACCTTTATCTTTATTCTGACAATTGTTCGACACGTGTCCTTTTTCACCGCAATTGTAACACTTTACCTCTTTCTTAGCATTTTTGTTTACACTTTCACATTTTTTGTCTTTTTCTTTCACATTGTTTTCATTGCGCTTAGACTTTTCTTTTTCCACCTGATTATCTTTTTCCATCATTATTTTATAACACTTTAGTTTATCTTTAAGCTGATTTATATTTTTTGCACCATATAAAATAGTTTTATTCACGCCTTTTTCATCTATGCCATCAATCAAATATTGACTAAAAGCATCATCTGCAATTTTTCCTCGTGACGCTATGTCTTTCATTCTGTAAAAATACTCAAATACGCACTCATTGCTACCTCTCTTTGTTTGCGCGAGTTGCTCATGAATTTGCTTGCTGGTCACACTCGATTTAAATTCGGATAATAATGCCTGCTTGAGTGAATTCCATGAGTTCAGTCCTCTTTCACTCAACACGAATAACTTTGCAATCCCTTTTAATGCCTTTTTGCCAAACAAAAATTTTTGGAAATCGTTCCATTGCATAAGTGTTGCTTGTTCCTCATATTCGCTTATCCACACTTCGACTGGAATAGCATTTGTGCCGTCAAAACTTCGAATACTCTCTTCTACATCGCGAAAGCTGATCGCAAATCGTGGCGTCATCTTCGTCTCCCTCTCCTCTGTTTCGTTGCTTTGTGCAGCGTTGCGTCTAATAACTGTGCTTTCCACATTTTCGTCGCGTTTTGCAGCGTTTTCTATGCTGCTGTGGTCCGCCGTCTGGAACGAGACGTTGCCTTCTTCATTGTGTTCTTCATTTTCCTCTTCATCGTCAGTTTCGTCGTCGCTTGCTTCATCGTGTGCTAACATACTGTTCGAACGCAAATTACGAAATATATGCAAGTGTAGGTCCACACTTGTGTAGCTGATTCCTAAAACATTGCAAATCGCCACCAGATCACTATGCGTTAAATTCTCAACTGCGAAGTTTTTCTTCAAATTGTACTCCTCGCTATTTTCGTCATAGACAAAGCCAGAAAATTCTCGTAACCGTTTTCGGTTGCTTCTGTCTCCCTCAGCCTCAAACACGAATTTATGCAGTGCTGCTATGGACTCTTTCTTGCTCGAGCGTAGACTTGCACTAATAAAATCATTTAAGCACGGCATTGTGAAAAAAAATATTTTTTCAATTCGACTCCAATATTACTTTCTTGTTAATAAACTCGAATTAACAACCAAATTCGACTTTACACCTTTAGTTCGACTTTACACCTTTAGATCGACTTTACACCTTTATATCGACTTTACACCTTTAGATCGACCTTACACACATTTTCTTTAATCGCACCCACTAAAGCTCATATCCCGATTTTGCTTCAATTCCGGACGAGCGCCCAAAATGTGGGGTTTTTATTTATTATAAAGTTTAATATATAATATTTAAGAAATGTTAGTTCACAATAAGTTTCTCAACTCGGCGACGTAACAATAGAAGACAAAGCTCGTTGCTCTCACAACCACACTAGGCCGAACGTCAAGCTGCCTTCCTTCTCGAGTGATCACGACTTAATGCCGTCACCGTCGGCATTCTTCATCGTCGTTTTTGGAACTCGCCGCCTTGCGAATTCGCCGTCCACATCTTTGCATCATTGTTGCTCGTCGTTGTCTAGGGATCATCGTTGCTCGTCGTTGTCTAACCATTATGCTGTAGCTTATGCATTTGGATTTGTGTACACAGCTATACACCAACCCACATGTATGTATGTATGTGTGCCCACGCATGCAGAAAACGTCTGCGCTCGGCGCTTGCTACCACGTGGTTTGCCAATATACTAATATATTTTCTTCAATAACTTCTGTGTTTCTGAACCGATTTGGATGAAATAGCAGCCTTAACCAAATTTGGTGCCTCTGGATCTTATAGTTTCTGAGATATGCTCATGCAGCTGCGCTTGACCCCCACTATTGAAAGTTAATTCTTAAATAACTTCTAACGTTGAAATCTGCGTACAAACCAAAGCGCAAGTCTGTAGTACTTAATTTGCCGATTTTTTTTATATGGGGGGCGAATGTGCGAATGTATCCAAAATCCGAGATATTCTTAGTCTGCGTATCGTACTAGGGAACTTATTAAAAAAAAATGCTGCCTGTTATATACATTTGCACAAATCATTATACCCTTTTTACCCATTTTCAATGGGTAATGTTTTATTTTTATACTCGTTCACGAAGTGAAACTAGTATATTGGGTTTGTGCAATGCCCGTCATGCTGTCCGTCCGGATGTCCGTCCGTCTGTCCGTACCAACGCCATTTTTTTTGCCGCAACTGAAGCTAGAGACTTGAAATTTTAAATATATACTCGTGTATACCCTTCTCAGATAAACTGTTAAGGCTTTCGGGTTGCGCCCACGGAGGACGTGGCAATTCGATTAAATCAATATATCTCCCTGGCTTTTAAAGCTAATTAATTAATTAAATTGGTTAAATGAATCAAACATTTAAATTTACTAAATTAATAACATATTTAATTAAATATTAAATTATCTGTAAACACTCCTGGACAAATTAATATGCTGATATTCTCCTCTAAAGATCGAACCAAAAATTATGTGGCTACGCCCACTACCGCGCCCACAATGTCCAAAACTCGATATGTGCAAAACATCAATGATGCCAGTGCAACATATCAAGCGCCATTTATTGCATACTTTGGTAATTATTACTTGGTTTCATTAGAATAGTGTTGGATTAGTGTTCAATTAGTTTGTCACATTAAGTGGTCCCTGATCACTGGTCGATAGATGGCGTTAGTTGCTAGACTTTTTCGAATTCTTAGAATTTGTGTGCGGCTGTTTGCGATTGTGCACTTGTCATATTATATTTTAAGTAGATATACTAATGGCAGTACATTCAAGTGGCCCAACGATACCAAGCAAGGGCTTGTTAATGCGCAGACCCAGGCAAAATGCCACCTACCTCCCGCCCAACCGACCGAGGTGCGCGTCGCATAACGTGCGGTGACGAAAATCGCGAACAATTAGAAAGATGACATAACAATAGAGTTTTTAGACTAGGTATGGAAGTTGCATTACTTATTATATGGAAAAGATTATTATAGTTGGAACATAAGATCCGAAATGGGTTATGGTTAGCATAGTTACTATTACAGGTTTGAAGAGAAAGCGGTAAAAGCGGTAAATAACTTGAGTTCAGTTCTGTCACAACTTGTAGTATAAAATGCAGCTAAAATTATTATTTCTAATTTGTTATAATATATCTCTAAACACTCTTGGACAAAGTAATATGAGAGAAGATTTAACGAATAAAATTTAACCATTTATTTTTTATCAAACAAATGATTACCTAAGAAATTTCAGAAAAAAACTAATTTTTTAGTATTTATATTGAATTTCGTCACACCAAAAACAAGTGATCTTGATGTAAAGGCTGGTCTTGATTCTTCTAATAATTCAAGTTTTTTCCAGTTCATAACAATTTCTTAAAATTATACACAGTGAGGCCAATCAGATGGGAGAAACTGTAGGTATTCTGGACCGTCTTTGCGTGGATCCATGAGTAGTCAACTCAAGATCGTTTTGGAAACCAGTAGATATGTGGTGCCACCTTGGCATACTCTCATATCTACGAGTACAGCTCAATCGAACTCCGCCACACTTCTTGCAGAATGATCTTGAGATCGATCGTGAAGCATTAAATTAATCCAAGGGAGTCGCACACAGGGAGTAGCTCAGGTTTCGATGGCGGCTCATCCTCTCCGAGCACGTTGCGCTTTAGCCGCGCAAATTTGAGTCTGAACACAAATTCGGCCGCCTCTAGCTACCACGATAACCCGAGCACTTTTTCGGCGGCTGCGAGTTCAACCTCCTTCCGTGTGATTGCAGCCATCTCCAGTTCGCACTGCACACTTTTTGAATTCGATTAACAGTTGCGTATAATGAAACCGCCTCCTCATGGGTGATCTTCACCTGCGTAGCAGTGGCTGCCACCTGTTCTTCTTCTTGGCCGCTATAGATGAAATCTTTAACGTAGTGTTAGTCCTTTATGACCTGTGCTGCTATCGGATACGGGTTTTGGAATTGATCGGCATTTTTATCCCTGATAAAATGCGCAATGAATGGGGCACAATGGATTCCAAATTTCAGAGCTTTTATGGCGAATACACTTGGTTGTCGTATATTGTCGTTGCGATCCCACCGTAGTAATCTCTGTACATGTACATCTGTGAGCTTTACTCTGATCTGGTGGAACATTTCGGCTATATCCCCGTAAACGGCCACTCCGCCGACTCTAAAGTAGATTAACAAGTCGAAGAGAGGCTTGAGCAGGCGAACTCTTTCTGGCTTGTTTGGCTTGACAGTGATGAAAGTGGGCAGGTGCCACACCCGCTTATTTGGAGTAGCCAATTCCTCAGATGTTAGTTTGCGTGCGTAGTTCTTTTAAAGAAGGTTGTCCGCTTCTTTCTGAATTTGTCCTCTCAGCTCAGAGCTCTGGACAAATTTCTATACAGACGGCTACCTTGAGAGGCACGGCTAGATGCAAGTTATTTGCGCCGATGAGTCTGGTGGGCCACGCGTTGCAATACGACTCTATTGGCAGCCCCACACAGATAGAGGTGCCTTTGGACGATCACACACATGTCGATTGATTTCAAAGGCAGATTCAGGTTTTCCACGCCGTGCACGTCCTGCAGCGAGAATCTCGTAGGGGACGTTAGATATCTGTAGTGTGGCTCGCTCAGATGTATCTTCCGTTCGTGTCGTATCGTCGGTCAGGCACAGTGGCTGATAAACGCCTTTAGTTTCGAGCTCCTTGAAGACCTTCTTCTCGCAAAGCAAAGGTATTAAATAAGTTGTTCCTGACCTGAACGCGAATTGGAACAATACGGAAATTTTTCTGCTCCGAATCCTATTGGGTATGAATTTGCCCGTTTTTCTTGTATGGCGCATTCTTTACTTTGTCAGGTCTTTGCGCATCGCTTGGCGACGCGGGATTTCGTTGTTGTTGTTCGTTTTGGATCAGGGGGTGGTGTCGCTGGTTACAGTCGTAGATGCCGCACACCTATTTGAGGTAACACTGATTGTGATGACGGTTCAAGCAGTTATGGCATAGCTTCTCTGTGCGTATGACCTGTAATTTTTTCTCGAAAGACATGGCCTTGAACTCCGTACAGCTTTGCAGTTTATATCCAGATTCGTTACATGCATGGCACTTTGCGGTTCTGGAACGTTTCTATTTGACCTCGGTGTGATGATGGTTTGCCATCTTTGTGTTGTAGAGCGGTGTTGCAACTTGGCTGACGGCCTCAACGATACCGAACAGCCATTCACTCCACATCTGCACTAATGGTTTTTTGTCATCCTTGGGCTTCATTGTCCATTGCAGCATCATTTGTATGGGAAATTTTTCAGAATTTGGTAACACTTTATCACGGTCGGACGACCATCTATCAGCTTGCCAATAAGAACGCTTAACCCTTTTGACCTAAATGTTAATTCATATACTCTAATTATTACACGCAGAGGCTTAAGTCGACAGCTTAAAGGAGAGAGCTTAAAATCGTAACCTATTAAACAAATCGTACCAGTGTCCGCAGCCAATCTGAATCTCTTACATATCATACCAGCATACATACCAGCTTCGCTTATTTATTTTTACCGCAAGTAGCGGTACTTTGCAAGCATCTGCGACAACAAATGTGATCAAATGGAACTGCACAAATACAGTACAGTTTGGCACATTAGGCGGCTTTAGCGGCAGACCTCTCAGATTGCCTCTTCGCATTACATGTCAGCTTTCGGCGAAAACACTCGTGTTTACCCGCGTCAAATAAAGTGTTGACGCTTCGGGGGTTCAACGGGGGTTAACGGACAAAGTGATAATGACCTCCACTAAAGATCGCAATAAATATTGTTTGGAGTTTTTGACAGTTGCTTTAAATTCTTTTTGGACAATTTCAGCTGAATATTATTATTATTATTATTATTATTATTATTATTATTATTATTATTATTATTATTATTATTATTATTATTATTATTATTATTATTATTATTATTATTATTATTATTATTATTATTATTATAATTATAATTATAATTATTATTATTATTATTATTATTATTATTATTATTATTATTATTATTATTATTATTATTATTATTATTATTATTATTATTATTATTATTATTATTATTATTATTATTATTATTATTATTATTATTATTATTATTATTATTATTAGGTAGGCTCTTCTCCAACATTTTCTACTATTACGCTTAATTTTACTATCAAAGTTGATAATAACTCACCTCTCTCGTTGATGTGCGGACTGCCCCATACTGGGTGGTGTGCATTGGCGTCCTTTCCGACGATAAGGGGCTGCCTCTTCATGATTATCTCCTTGACAAGTCTCTTGAGTTCGCGAGGGGTGGTTCCCTGTCGTGCGCCTTGTAGAAGGCTGCAATGAGCGTGGGCTCGTCCTGGTAGCTCTCTAGCGCCACGACCTTGAAATCATCTGAGCTGTAATTAGATCTTAACTAAGCATATATGCCTTTCCTAACAATGAGGGCTGTCCTAGTCCTACTTACTGTCATAATGTAAAACACGTTATAATTATGTGAGTTTAGTCCGCCGACGCTAGCTTGTTTTATGCAAGTTCCGCTGGAGGATCTTCAGCTGCATGGCCGATAGATTCCTCCAGCCCTGATGGCTCGACCACCAGCGTTGTGTTGTCATCCTCGTCCGTCGCCTCTTTATCTTCAATACCCAGGCCGAGGGCTGTCTCTACAATGGCCTTCAGGCCAGGGTCTTGCTCCACCTCGCGTATTGTCGTTGTTGTTTAGGTATATGCTACCTACGCCCCACGCCATCTTTATGGATCTAGGGATCAAAATGTCCTCGGCCTCCTTGCTGATTTACAGCATCATGTATTGTCCCTTGCCATCGCGCTTAGCTACGTGGATTACCTGACAGTCAGCGATAGGCACGTCCGGAATCTCCTTAGAAGTCTTAGTGCCTGTTCCTCTAGGACGACCCGCGGGAAAAGAACCTTCGCCTTCGGTATACTTCAGGGTGAGGTCATCGCGACAGCTCAGTTTTAACGCCATTGAGACAACCTGCACCATCGAATGTGGTGTGTGCGGCATCTGGTGTCTCCATCCGCTTAAACAAAGCTCTTACCAGCTTCTCCTTCACTGCCTTCACATCTGTCAATGAGCGCCACGACTAAGTGTCGTTTGGCCACATCACTCCGACCGACTCCCTGCTCGGATTCTTCGCTTGGCGAGGCCGCTTGCTCACGAGCACATCCGCCTTTGTGTTCTCGATAGAGTGCTGGCGCTTAGCGGCCAGTTGATCCTCGACCTTATTTGGGTATTTGTCAAAAAATGTTGCCGACCCTCCTTCTTCTTTTGTTCGGCCCACAGCAGCTTGCTCCTCTCTTCGGGGGTGAGGACGCCGCTGTTGTTAAGCCAGCCTTGTAAGAGCAGCCTTGTATTGGGCCTTCGCTTTCATGCCGTTTAAGCCCAGCCTTACTAGAGGTTCTGGCACCATCCTGGACGGAGAAAGCAGAGGCTGTGCTTCGGCCTCCGCCGAGCGAGTCACAGGCCGAGTCTGTTTCCGAGTCTGAATCGACCCCCAGCGTTTTTTACCTGCCGTCAGGCCCCTCGAACAATGATTGCAGTACCTCTGACTTGCCGAAGCTGTCGGAGCAAACTGTACCTTTGCCTTAGCTAGACACTGCGCCCCCTGGGTTGTAGACGTGCAACTGAAACTAAATTTTACTGAGTGCCTGCATCCGTCAGATCGGATCTGTGAGAGATCTCACTGGATGCGTCGTCGAGATCGGTGAGTTTAATGTAACAGTCCGATTCAGAGATCCATGCCTCTATCGGACCCTGCCGGGACAAACTTTTTCTCAACGCGAAAGTGGCACACTCCAACTTTTATCCAAGGAAGTTGGTGGTCTTTCCGTATCCTCCCCTTAGTTACCAACGTCAACGCTTGGGAGGGTGGAGCCCGGCAACCCTACAGCAGCGGTGCCAGAAATAGGCTCAACAGTGCAGGTTTAAGCCTCGGGTGATGCAATTTGGGCCGCATCAGACTCATTATTTTGATTATTATGTTGATTTATTTTGAAGCCCACAAGTGAACTGGAAAGTGAGTTCGTCCGCGGCATACCCCAGTCTACAGCGGAAGATCGAAAATGCATCCTTCGGCATATGCTGTTCTACCTTGGATTCAGTCATTTTCTAAAAAGTTGTCTTCTCTTTGCCCGACTACGCTTTATTTGCTGTGGCGCCTGATATGCATATATATATCTGCTGTAACATTTTTTCTCAAATTCTGTTGTGCAACAATTGGATACTTACTTTGTATTGTTAACCAAACCAACCTTTTCTGATACATACGGGCCTCAGATTAGAAAAGACCACTCTAAAAATTAGTCTATGGTGAGACTTTTCTGAACAATTTTTAATTCTGGTACTATTTATTCTTGAAAGATCATTTGTTTTGGATACGCCCACTGGGGGCGTGGCAAATCGATAAAATCAATATATCTCCCTCAGTTTTAAAGCTAGACACATACTTTTTTTCAGACAGATTACTAATAATCTTCTCTAATGGTTAGTTTAGGTTGAATCGGTTAAGCGCTACAGCGGTTGCACATAGACCAAGTTGGTCCTTGGTGTAGCCGGATAGTTGTGGTCGTTAGGAGTCCCTCTGATCCTGTAGTATGTGTATGCGTTTGGCAAATGCCAATAACGCATTTGGAATGTGTTTCGCAGCATCTTCTAGCGATGAAAGCCAGTGTGCATTGAGGTATGTGGCTCTGTGCCGAGTGAGTGCCGGGCAGCCACAAATGAGATGTTCCAGTGTTGCAGCAACTCCTGGTTCTTAACATCATCCGTTGTAATGCCAAGATTTTTGGCGTGAACTGCTGCCAGGCAATGTCTAGTCAGTACTCCTACCATTTGTCTGCAAAGTCATTTTGATAGCTGCAGTAGGAAGTAAGTGAGTTTTCGATACCGCGGCTTGCATATGATTTTGAAGATTTCGCAGCAAGTTGTGTTTTTCCACTTTGCATTAGCTGCCACCTATGCGGACTTTTCCAGATCGCTATATAGGGTCTTTAATGCGAATTCAATATTGCTTGAGTTTTCGTGCTATCAAGGAATGTAGTGCTGTCTCCACTGATTGTTGTATGCGTGTTGATTTGGCTTAATGGAAAGGTACGCATTTTTCGTTATATGGAGCTCTAAGAGTTTCTCTAGAGTTTTCAGCAGAACAGAGGTTGGACTTATCGGTATATAGTCTTTTGGCTGCCCGTGATTGCACTTGCCTGCTTTAGGCAAGAACACTACTCGTGCAGTCCTCCAGGCTACAGGCACGTAGCCAAGCCTCAGACATGCTTCAAACAGTGGATGATCCTGTTTTTGGTCGTCTGTAGCATGGCTGGGAATATTCCGTCCAATCCAGGGGACGTGTAGCTCGCGACCGAGTCTATAGCCCACTGGATTTTCTTAGTAATGACTATTTATGCGAGTATCGCAGAATTGGTTAATGTGCGGAATGTGTCTGGTTCAGTGACTTCTGTGCAGCCGGGGAAGTGAGCGTTCACAAGGACGCATATCGCTTCCCGTCCATCTTCCATCATTCGTCTTTAGTTGACTCTTTCTGGTTGGCTGGCTCGAGAGTATCTTCCGGAGTCTTGCGGATTATGTGACCTTTTCTGTGTCGGAGCAGAAGGCTCTACATGAATTCCATTTTTCTTTCCGAACTTCTTTCTTGAAGTTGCCGAGCTGTATTTTATTTTCGTTCCATATGATATCTTCATCCGCTTGTTTGGCAAGGTTGAAGAGTTCTTGTACATCCCACCTTTGGTTTTTGAGCTCTGGACTCCACCAGGGCTGCCTGGTCCTCCGTTTGCTTCTTGAAGGTCTGCATGATGCGTGATATACAAAGGTTAGGTGTCGTACGAGCGTCTCTAAGTACTGCTCTATACCTTCCCTTGATGTGATTGCTGGTGCGGTATGTACTCTCCTCTCAACTAAGCTGCAGAATTTCTCCCAGTTGGTGTTCTGAGGATTTCTGAATATAGTTCGGGGAGGAGTGTAATCGAATTTTACATTGAATTGGATGTACTTGTGATCTGAGAAGGAGGGTCTCTCAAGAACCCTCCATTCCGCCACTTGTGTACTCATCCCTGCTAGTCTAGAATGTTTGATCAAGTTGGTCCCACGAAGGTAGGCTCTTCTCCAACATTTTCTACTATTACGCTTAATTTTACTATCAAAGTTGATAATAACTCACCTCTCTCGTTGATGTGCGGACTGCCCCATACTGGGTGGTGTGCATTGGCGTCCTTTCCGACGCCTTGACAAGTCTCTTGAGTTCGCGAGGGGTGGTTCCCTGTCGTGCGCCTTGTAGAAGGCTGCAATGAGCGTGGGCTCGAGTAGTAGGGAACTGTATGTTCTGTGACAGGAAGTTGCTGTCAATTTAATTACGTGATGTGAATAATTAATGATTTATGACACTACGTGACCCTAATTAATATGCAGGCACCTGACCCTTTTTGAAGGAGGGGTGTGCGGGGACCGATCGTTAATATTCAGGTACGTGATCCTTTTTTAGGGAGGGACAAGTGAGGGAACCAATCGTCATGGGCCTTTGTGACCTTTTGATGAGGGGGAGCTGAGGAAAGTGGCCGTTACATTTTAGTAACTGTCCCTTTTCTGAAGTAGCGTGGGTGCCCGATCATTAAAATTCAGATTTTAAGTGGGATGGGTTATGAGATCACGTGCGCACAAGTGCACACATCGACTTGTTCATCTACTTTTTCGGTGGTGGGAAAAGGGACCGATCATTAAAAACTGGTTTAATAAGAGGCCGCTCATTAAAATTCAGATTTTAATTGGGAGAGGGTTATGAGATCACGTGCGCACAAGTGCACGCATCGACTTGTTTGTTTACTTTTTCAGGGGTGGGTTGAGAGCTCGATCAGGCACGTGCGCATTTAATTTGCTCTCCCTTTTCTGAAGAGTGTGAACAGGCCGTTTTTCTACACGGCGAAGGAACACAAGTGCGGCGCACACTTGTAAACAGGTTTAGACTATAGACCTATAGACACCTACTGACAAGGGTAAACAGCTCTATTCTGGGTGCGTGTGCCAAGGGTAAAGGACTAATCATGTATTCAGGTAATGTATGGATGGGCTTCTGTAATTGTTTTCTTCTAATTATTCTAGTTTTATGACTTGTGGTTTACGTGTCAATTTTTAGTATCAGACTCATCGAATGCCCCAGATTTCACTGATTTTTAGGATATCTTCTTTCATCTTCACATTATTTTGATTGTTTTATGACTTTGGGCGTGAGAAGTTTCTTCAAAAAGTCTACACGCTTGTATTGTAGATGCACCGGATCATACCCTATGTCCTCTTAAACCTGTTTGTCCCTATCTCTAATATTTATCAATTGAATGGAGTAATAGAAAAATCAGTCCCTGAGCTATAAAGGCTCCTTTCCTTCATTGAACCCGCATCAGTAGTTCCTGAACTATCGTCTATCCAAAACCTCAAATCGTCAAAGTTAAAAAAAAAATCGTTTTGTTTAAAAATGGCTTTCAACAAGTGCAACAACAACAACAACTCCAACGCTGACTGCGACCAAACGTTCAATTATATTAGTTATAATAAGAGCGTGGGTCGCAACAGCATTCCGAATTACTTCGATAATGTTGTGTTTAGAAGCAACAACATCGCCAACGGACCCATCGCCACCCCCAACGGACCCATCGCCACCCCCAACGGACCCATCGCCACCCCCAACGGACCTGCTGCCACCTCCAACGTACCATTCGCCACCCCCAACGGACCCATCGCCACCTCCAACGGACCTGCTGCCACCTCCAACGGACCATTCGCCACTCCCAACGGATCTGTCACCAACCACACCAGAGGAGATAAGCCGGTGATAATCTCGAACGTTCTCCTCAGGGGGCCTACCGCCAACGCTAGCGGCCCTTTCGCCACCCCCCACGGATCTATCACCACCCACACCAGAGGAGATAAGCCGGTGATAATCTCGAACGTTCTCCTCAGGGGGCCTAACGCAAACCATAGCGGCCCTATCGCCACCCCCAACGGACCCATCGCCACCTACAACTACAACAACTATAACGGCAACATCAACTCCAACACTTTCAACGCCCACTTCGACTACGCCACCGGATCTACTACAACTACTCCACTGGATCTAGCATCGGCAACCCAATTTCAACCACCAGCTACAATAAAAATGCTATGCCAACACCCAAGCATGATATTTATTGTTCTGCGTGTGATGTGTACATGCTACAAGCGAAATGGAGCACGCACTTCAGGTCAAATGCTCACAAGATCCGTGTTTTCACACCAGTGAATGAGCAGGTAAAGCTGATCGCAAGCGGTTTCAAGAACCGCATATGCACATATTCTTTCGAGAACAGAAAGGATGGACTTCTTCTGCCGGAAGAATTTATGTGCGATGCATCAGCGGCTCTACTCCCTCTCCTCAAAAATATTTTACATATTCATACTTCTGTGAAGGCTAATTTCGAGCTCTTCGCAGAGTATGTAAAATATGTTGATGAGGAGGTGATAAGATCTGTGAAGTCGCATCAAACAGAAATGGGTGTTGTAACGCAGTCAACCAGCCTTGAGGATGCATTCATAGATCACTCTGCGAGTATAAAGGCGAAAATGGATGAATTCCAGGAGAAGGATAGTGGCTGGAGCCTGGCAAAAATTCTTCGCATGGAGCTTAATGTGAATAAATATACTCCATTAAAAGTATCGAGTTGGATCGCTTTACCAAAAACGGTAAAGGCGAAAAAAGCGTTGGTAAACGTGAAAAATTCCGATGAGTTTTGCTTCAAGTGGGCGTTAATTTCCGCTTTTAAAACACCGCAAGGCAATGCGAATAGAAGCAGCACACGCTATACCATTGACGATATTAACGCCACCGTCATCCAATTAAGCGAGCATTTAACGCTTAATTTTGAAAACATGGAGTTTCCTCTCCCTTTGAAACAACTCAAAGTGTTTGAAGAGCAAAACCCGACCATAAGCGTAAATGTTTTCGGATTCGACGAGGAGATTGGAGCAGTTATTGGGCCGTTATATTTAACGAAGGAGGAGAAACAATCCCACGTGAGCCTAATGCTGTTGGAGATGGAAGGTCGGGCCCATTTTGTATGGATAAGAAATTTATCAAGGTATGTAGTCAAATATAAATAAACATATGCATATATTTAGAAAAAAATACTTATGAAATACGTTGATTTATATGTTCAGACTTGTACGCACACAATTAACAAGCCACACAGAAGAGCTCCTGTTCTGTGGCACGTGCCTAAACTATTCCCACAGCATAAAACTACACGAGGAGCATAAAGAGCAGTGTGGAAAGATGGTATCGACCTTGCCAACGGCGGAAAAGGCAAGTCTAAGTTTTAAAAATTTTAATCGTAGTTTAGATGTACCCTTCGTAGTCTATGCAGATTTCGAGTGCATGTTAAAGCCCTTAAACTGTAGAGTTAGTGAGAATGTAGTGGCAACACATGAACATGTTCCCATTGCATTCTCGTATTTCATCAAATGCGCCTTTAATTCCAATTTAGACAAATTTGTTATGGAGACAGGTGAAAATGCAGGTGAAAATTTCGTTAAATCTCTAATAAAAGATGTGAACGAAATTTACACCTCATACCTGAGTACAGTTAGACCCATAACAATGAGTTCTGAAGAGGAAAATGGTTTTAGAATGGCTTTTAACTGCCATATTTGTAAAAAGGCGTTAGGAGCTGATCGCGTTAGAGATCATTGCCATTTAACTGGTAAATTTAGAGGCGCAGCGCATAATGCCTGCAACATTAATTTCCAAATTGCACCTTTTGTCCCTGTATTTTTCCATAACTTCTCTAAGTATGATTCACATTTATTCGTTAGAGAATTAAACAAAGTCGATGGTGAAATCAAGGTGCTGCCACTGAATAAGCTATTGTACATATCCCTTTCTAAATATACACACATTGCCTCCCACGATAAAAATCTTGAAATTAGATTTCTCGATACATATCGTTTCATGGCAACAAGTTTAGATGCGCTAAGCGCAAACTTAAGTGTTGAAAGGTTTGAAAGTGTCAGACGTTTCTTCCCACTTGATGACCAATTCAACCTGGTTCATAGAAAGGGGGTGTTCCCGTACGAATATTTAGACTCAGAGAGTCGTTTAAGTGAGAGCTCTCTACCTTCGAGAGAAAATTTCTTTAATAGCCTCACAAACTCCGAATGTACAGAAGAAAATTATGCACATGCTCAACATGTCTGGACAGTTTTTGGTTTTCAAACCTTAAAAGATTACAAAGAATTATTATCTTAAAACTGATGTGCTTTTGTTAGCAGACATTTTCCAAAATTTCAGAGAAATTTGTCAGGAAATTTACTCTCTTGATCCAGCTCATTATTATACAACTCCTGGTCTGTCTTGGGATGCTATGCTCAAGACAACAGAAATTGAGCTGGAGCTGCTAACTGACATTGATATGTATAGGTTTATTTAGAGCGGTATTTGTGGTGGGCTTGTACAGTGCTGTAAAAGGTACTCAAAAGCCAATCATAAATATCTCTCTGAATACGATGCCAGCAAACCGTCTGAATACTTAATGTATTTAGATGCAAACAATCTATACGGTTGGGCTATGTCGCAATGTCTCCCTTATACAGGTTTTCAGTGGTTGACCGAAGATGAAATTTCATCATTAGATGTAATAAATATTGGAGAAACCTCAGAATATGGTTATATTCTTGAGGTTGATTTAATGTATCCATCAAACCTACACGATTTACATAATGATCTTCCGTTTTGTCCGCTTAACCAAAGGGCCACACCGGCAGCAAAAGTCAACAAACTAATTGCTGACCTGAGGTCCAAAGTAAAATACCCCATTCACTACAGAAATTTGCAGCAGTGCTTAATAAACGGACTAGAGCTGACAAAGATCCATCGTGTGTTAAGATTCAAACAGTCGGCTTGGCTGAAAAAATACATTGATCTTAACACACATTATAGAACAATGGCACAGAACAATTTCGACAAAGATTTCTTCAAGCTATTGAACAATGCCGTTTATGGGAAAACGATGGAAAACGTTGAAAAACGGAAAAATGTCAAGCTAGTCACGTCTTGGGAAACAGTGAGCTGCAATCGGTTGGGAGCACGAGCGCTGATTGCAAAGGCTAGTTTTCATAGCTCTGCACAATTTGCTGAAGACATGTATGCCATACAAATGAAGCGACTTCATAATACTTATGATAAGCCGATGTATTTAGGGTTCACAGTCTTAGAATTATCAAAGTGGAAAATGTATGATTTCCACTATGATTACATGAAGCCCAAATTCCAAGAGGCAGTCGAATTAAATTATATGGATACAGACTCATTTATTTATTCCATTCAAACAAATGATTTCTTTGCGGATATAAGCAAAGATGTGGATATGAAGTTTGATACTTCGGAATACCCCGAAGATTTAGCGGTTAAATACGGGATAAAAAGGTGCAATAAAAAGGTGTTAGGAATGATGAAAGACGAAAACTGCGGCAAAAGTATGGTCGAGTTTGTAGGTTTAAGGGCAAAGATGTACAGCTTATCGCTTGAAGGCGGAGGGTGCATTAAAAAATCTAAAGGAGTCAAAAAATCTGCGTTAGATAAATTAAATTTAAATAGTTATAAGGAATGTTTATTTGAAAATAAGAAATTATGTGATAGTATGCTAATGTTTAGAACTAAGTTCCATAATTTATATACGCATAGAGTTAAGGAAACCACTTTAAGTGGATTCGATGATAAGAGAAAAATAAGAGAAGATGGCATCCAAACATATGCTTGGGGTCATTATAGAATAAGTTCATAAGCTAATTGTGATTTGTAGATATATAAGAAAAAAAATATATATATATATA
The DNA here is from genome assembly GCA_035041545.1 of Drosophila colorata. Classification (NCBI taxonomy): domain Eukaryota; kingdom Metazoa; phylum Arthropoda; class Insecta; order Diptera; family Drosophilidae; genus Drosophila; species Drosophila colorata. The sequence goes on from JAWNLD010000673.1 coordinate 495,378, forward strand.
AATAAATAAATAAATAAACATGAATAAATAAATACACATTTTATGAATTTCATTTGAATGTCTTTTATTGAAAATTAATTGGTATAATATTGCTGTGTGTGTATGTGTGTGTGTGTGTGTGTGTGTGTGTGTGTGTGTGTGTGTGTGTGTGTGTGTGTGTGTGTGTGTGTGTGTGTGTGTGTGTGTGTGTGTGTGTGTGTGTGTGTGTGTGTGTGTGTGTGTTTGAGTGTAATGGTTTCAGGAGTTCGTCGTTGATGATCTGTCGTTATTTAGAGCACCTCGTTCTTGTGTATCCAAGAGTTGTGTTCATTAGGGAACCCCAACCATTTAACAAAAACTCGATCGTTTTTTCGTTTTATTATCTTTTCAACTAGATAAGTATTTGGATAACGTGTTTTCCTTAGCTCTTCTTTATAGAAACCCCCTGAAGGGGTGCACCCTGATAGTCTTCTAATATGTATGTAGTTGGGTTTGTCATTTGTATTCGTTTTATTTTAAAAATTTCCGTTGTCCAGTTGGGAGTATATCCCTTTTCAAATGTATGTTTATGCTTGCTTATACGAACATAGTCACCCACATGAAATTTTGCCCCGTGAAAAATTTTAATATGATTGTAAACAGTGTTTAACAGATTATCTTCATTTAATGAGGTCACTTTTATCGGTTCCATTTTAATAGTTCTATGATGTTTTCGATTATACTCATCAATCAATTTATTATACATTTTAATCCAATGATATGTTCCTTTGAAACTAAACTTTCGCCACATCATTTCCTTGAGGGTTCTATTAAAACGTTCAACAATAGACGCTTTTAACCCACTATATGTCGAATAGTGGTTGATGTTATTTTTTTCACATAATGTTTTGAAAGTAGTATTAAAGAACTCTTTCCCATCGTCGGTTTGTAAATTCTTAGGAATTCGTCCAAATTTAAAAATACTTGATAAAGCGTTAGTAACGTCTTTAGCTGATTTAGATTTCAATGCAACTCCCCATGCATATTTAGAGAATGTGTCGATAACCGTCAATATAAATTTATAGCCTTTATTCGATGACGAGTACTTTCCCATTTCTACCAAATCTGGTTGCCAAAGGTCGTCGATTCCTTTTATAACAACACGTCGACGCCTAAAGTTTTTACGGGCTGGTGCATGTAATTCATTAATTAAATCTCTTTTAGTCATGTTTTCCCATTGATTTATTTTTTCCATATATATTTTCTGTTCTTAATGTCAACTTCACTTGGTGCGTATGTTAATAACGAGACTTTCAATATTGATTTTTTTTTTTATATATTTATTTTTAACGTTTTTTTCATTTTAGATGTTTGTAAGCGTGTGCAAGCCTTGTGTCGCTTCGTTGATTCTCGATTGTAGAAAATTTGTGTTAACCGTGTCTTTTTCGTCCATTGCGTTACTGATGTTTTTAATTCGCCTGTTTTCTGCATCAACATATTGCTTATTATTCATATGCAAGTCTAACAACTGGAGATCATATTTCCTGTTGTGTCACTCATTAGAGAAGTGACCGAACTTGTCGACGACCATTAAGTCTTTACCTTATACCTCACAAGTGCATGCATTATTTATAGTTCTCCCCTAAACTGTGTGTTGTTTAAAATATGTAAATATATGGGTTTTTAATGTCTCCATTGCAGATAGCATCTTTCGATTTTCAGTGCTAATTAGACGACGTAATGTTTCAATTTCTATGTTCACGTATTCTTTAAGTGATTTATCTGTGTTTTGAATTTCACTTTTATTCTCAGCTATTATATTCTTGAAACTAGATGCTATCTCGCCTATCAGTTTCTCGTTCGATGTAATTTGCTCCATTAAGAGTTTATTTTTCTTTCTCATCGTTTGCTTTATTTTACGTTCCATAAATATTTTTGTGCATACATCATTGTCTTCTAGGGGTTCACCTACATTTTTAAGTCTTTTGTTTGAAAAAATAATATTACTTTCATTATCTATCAATATGCCAGGAATAGATTTCTTCATAGTATAATTTTGGTTTGTAATGTTGCTGGAGGAAAAATGTCCGAACTTGTCAAGCGACATTTTGATATTGTTGGTAAAATCATTGAACGTATCATTTTTATTTAAAAAATTATTTTTGCTTCTCGCAGCTCTTCAATTATGGAAACTATTTCATTGTTATGATTACTATGACCAGCTGATTGTGATGCAACTAGAAGTCTCAGTCTATTAACGATCTCATTCGGATCATCCCAGTATACATAATTTGGTTTACTTGTATTAAGTGTCATTAGACCGCCCCCTTCATGAATAGATTTTGTACGGCGGTTAGGTGTAGACATCGCACTATGCGCGTTCATTGATGGAAACAGTTTTTTTATGATTGTGAGATATTTTTTAGAGCGATTACCCTTAAGAGCATCATTATGTAAGTGATTTCTTCTATGAGCATTGGTTTTTTTAAAATTTTCTGATATGATTCCAAATCCATTTCGTCATAGCCTTGGGGGTTTTTACGGTAGATTAAAGAATATAATCCCGGTGTTAGTTTCCACTTTTCACCGGTTTCTAATATTAGTTCATTATCATCTACAATTATTTTAGTTGCTCCCAATTTCATTTCTCCGCTTTTCTTGTAGGGGCCAAAGGCTTTATCAAGCTCGCCCTTTCGCTCTAGCTCACTCAGATTTAAATTATAGCTCACATTGCTTGTTACAGTATGCTGATTATTGCTTTCATTAGTTGACACAAAAGGTTGAGAATATAATTGATTTTCTGTGATTTCCTCATCATATGTATCATGAGATACATTACTATAGTTTTGATCTACTTTAATTTCTTGTATTGTATAATCTTCATTTTCTTCTTTCTTCGTCTTTAAAGGCTGATTGGGTGGTATATTTCCAGTGATAGGTTTTTTAAGAGGTTGCGTAATTGGTTTAAATGTCTCTTCTAATTGATATTCATTTTCTTCTCTTCCTAATTTTATGCTTCGAAATTTTCGTTTTAATGCGTTTCTTGTCTTTGTTAATTCCTTCAGAATATGTTCCTTCATTTTCTTAAATACGAAACCAGTGGTTTATTTGTTGTTTTTTGCTGTTTATTTGTTGTTTATTGTTGTTTATTGTTGTTTATTTGCTGTTTATTTGTTGTTTAGTGTTGTTTATTGTTGTTTATTTGCTGTTTATTGTTGTTTAATGTTGTTTATTTGTTGTTTTTTTGTTGTTTATTTGGTGTTTATTGTTGTTTATTTGTTGTTTATTTGTTGTTTATTGTTGTTTATTGTTGTTTATTGTTGTTTATTTGCTGTTTATTTGTTGTTTAGTGTTGTTTATTTGTTGTTTTTTGCTGTTTATTTGTTATTTATTTGTTGTTTATTTGCTGTTTATTTGTTGTTTATTGTTGTTTATTGTTGTTTATTTGTTGTTTATTTGTTGTTTATTTGTTGTTTATTGTTGTTTATTTGTTGTTTTTGTTGTTTATTGTTGTTTATTTGTTGTTTATTGTTGTTTATTTTTGTTTATTTGTTGTTTATTTGTTGTTTATTTGTTGTTTATTTGTTGTTTATTTGCTGTTTATTTGTTGTTTATTTGTTGTTTATTTGTTGTTTATTTGTTGTTTATTTGTTGTTTATTGTTGTTTATTTGTTGTTTATTTGTTGTTTAATGTTGTTTATTTGTTGTTTATTGTTGTTTATTGTTGTTTATTTGTTGTTTATTTGTTGTTTGTTGTTGTTTTTTGTTGTTTTTTGTTGTTTATTGTTGTTTATTTGTTGTTTATTTGTTGTTTATAGTTGTTTATTTTTACCCCCAACCATTTAACAAACCCCAACCATTTAACAAAAACTCGATCGTTTTCGTTTTATTATCTTTTCAACTAGATAAGTATTTGGATAACGTGTTTTCCTTAGCTCTTCTTTATAGAAACCCCCTGAAGGGGTGCACCCTGATAGTCTTCTAATATGTATGTAGTTGGGTTTGTCATTTGTATTCGTTTTATTTTAAAAATTTCCGTTGTCCAGTTGGGAGTATATCCCTTTTCAAATGTATGTTTATGCTTGCTTATACGAACATAGTCACCCACATGAAATTTTGCCCCGTGAAAAATTTTAATATGATTGTAAACAGTGTTTAACAGATTATCTTCATTTAATGAGGTCACTTTTATCGGTTCCATTTTAATAGTTCTATGATGTTTTCGATTATACTCATCAATCAATTTATTATACATTTTAATCCAATGATATGTTCCTTTGAAACTAAACTTTCGCCACATCATTTCCTTGAGGGTTCTATTAAAACGTTCAACAATAGACGCTTTTAACCCACTATATGTCGAATAGTGGTTGATGTTATTTTTTTCACATAATGTTTTGAAAGTAGTATTAAAGAACTCTTTCCCATCGTCGGTTTGTAAATTCTTAGGAATTCGTCCAAATTTAAAAATACTTGATAAAGCGTTAGTAACGTCTTTAGCTGATTTAGATTTCAATGCAACTCCCCATGCATATTTAGAGAATGTGTCGATAACCGTCAATATAAATTTATAGCCTTTATTCGATGACGAGTACTTTCCCATTTCTACCAAATCTGGTTGCCAAAGGTCGTCGATTCCTTTTATAACAACACGTCGACGCCTAAAGTTTTTACGGGCTGGTGCATGTAATTCATTAATTAAATCTCTTTTAGTCATGTTTTCCCATTGATTTATTTTTTCCATATATATTTTCTGTTCTTAATGTCAACTTCACTTGGTGCGTATGTTAATAACGAGACTTTCAATATTGATTTTTTTTTTTTTATATATTTATTTTTAACGTTTTTTTTCATTTTAGATGTTTGTAAGCGTGTGCAAGCCTTGTGTCGCTTCGTTGATTCTCGATTGTAGAAAATTTGTGTTAACCGTGTCTTTTTCGTCCATTGCGTTACTGATGTTTTTAATTCGCCTGTTTTCTGCATCAACATATTGCTTATTATTCATATGCAAGTCTAACAACTGGAGATCATATTTCCTGTTGTGTCACTCATTAGAGAAGTGACCGAACTTGTCGACGACCATTAAGTCTTTACCTTATACCTCACAAGTGCATGCATTATTTATAGTTCTCCCCTAAACTGTGTGTTGTTTAAAATATGTAAATATATGGGTTTTTAATGTCTCCATTGCAGATAGCATCTTTCGATTTTCAGTGCTAATTAGACGACGTAATGTTTCAATTTCTATGTTCACGTATTCTTTAAGTGATTTATCTGTGTTTTGAATTTCACTTTTATTCTCAGCTATTATATTCTTGAAACTAGATGCTATCTCGCCTATCAGTTTCTCGTTCGATGTAATTTGCTCCATTAAGAGTTTATTTTTCTTTCTCATCGTTTGCTTTATTTTACGTTCCATAAATATTTTTGTGCATACATCATTGTCTTCTAGGGGTTCACCTACATTTTTAAGTCTTTTGTTTGAAAAAATAATATTACTTTCATTATCTATCAATATGCCAGGAATAGATTTCTTCATAGTATAATTTTGGTTTGTAATGTTGCTGGAGGAAAAATGTCCGAACTTGTCAAGCGACATTTTGATATTGTTGGTAAAATCATTGAACGTATCATTTTTATTTAAAAAATTATTTTTGCTTCTCGCAGCTCTTCAATTATGGAAACTATTTCATTGTTATGATTACTATGACCAGCTGATTGTGATGCAACTAGAAGTCTCAGTCTATTAACGATCTCATTCGGATCATCCCAGTATACATAATTTGGTTTACTTGTATTAAGTGTCATTAGACCGCCCCCTTCATGAATAGATTTTGTACGGCGGTTAGGTGTAGACATCGCACTATGCGCGTTCATTGATGGAAACAGTTTTTTTATGATTGTGAGATATTTTTTAGAGCGATTACCCTTAAGAGCATCATTATGTAAGTGATTTCTTCTATGAGCATTGGTTTTTTTAAAATTTTCTGATATGATTCCAAATCCATTTCGTCATAGCCTTGGGGGTTTTTACGGTAGATTAAAGAATATAATCCCGGTGTTAGTTTCCACTTTTCACCGGTTTCTAATATTAGTTCATTATCATCTACAATTATTTTAGTTGCTCCCAATTTCATTTCTCCGCTTTTCTTGTAGGGGCCAAAGGCTTTATCAAGCTCGCCCTTTCGCTCTAGCTCACTCAGATTTAAATTATAGCTCACATTGCTTGTTACAGTATGCTGATTATTGCTTTCATTAGTTGACACAAAAGGTTGAGAATATAATTGATTTTCTGTGATTTCCTCATCATATGTATCATGAGATACATTACTATAGTTTTGATCTACTTTAATTTCTTGTATTGTATAATCTTCATTTTCTTCTTTCTTCGTCTTTAAAGGCTGATTGGGTGGTATATTTCCAGTGATAGGTTTTTTAAGAGGTTGCGTAATTGGTTTAAATGTCTCTTCTAATTGATATTCATTTTCTTCTCTTCCTAATTTTATGCTTCGAAATTTTCGTTTTAATGCGTTTCTTGTCTTTGTTAATTCCTTCAGAATATGTTCCTTCATTTTCTTAAATACGAAACCAGTGGTTTATTTGTTGTTTTTTGCTGTTTATTTGTTGTTTATTGTTGTTTATTGTTGTTTATTTGCTGTTTATTTGTTGTTTAGTGTTGTTTATTGTTGTTTATTTGCTGTTTATTGTTGTTTAATGTTGTTTATTTGTTGTTTTTTTGTTGTTTATTTGGTGTTTATTGTTGTTTATTTGTTGTTTATTTGTTGTTTATTGTTGTTTATTGTTGTTTATTGTTGTTTATTTGCTGTTTATTTGTTGTTTAGTGTTGTTTATTTGTTGTTTTTTGCTGTTTATTTGTTATTTATTTGTTGTTTATTTGCTGTTTATTTGTTGTTTATTGTTGTTTATTGTTGTTTATTTGTTGTTTATTTGTTGTTTATTTGTTGTTTATTGTTGTTTATTTGTTGTTTATTTGTTGTTTATTGTTGTTTATTTGTTGTTTATTGTTGTTTATTTTTTGTTTATTTGTTGTTTATTTGTTGTTTATTTGTTGTTTATTTGTTGTTTATTTGCTGTTTATTTGTTGTTTATTTGTTGTTTATTTGTTGTTTATTTGTTGTTTATTTGTTGTTTATTGTTGTTTATTTGTTGTTTATTTGTTGTTTAATGTTGTTTATTTGTTGTTTATTGTTGTTTATTGTTGTTTATTTGTTGTTTATTTGTTGTTTGTTGTTGTTTTTTGTTGTTTTTTGTTGTTTATTGTTGTTTATTTGTTGTTTATTTGTTGTTTATAGTTGTTTATTTGTTGTTTTTTGCTGTTTTTTCTTGTTTATTTGCTGTTTATTTGTTGTTTATAGTTGTTTATTGCTGTTTATCAAGCTGTTGTTCATCTCAGACTGATTAAATATAAAAGATATTAAAAGTTTTATAGTCCCATGCATTAAAAAATACAAAAATACTAGTTGAATTTTAATTTTTATAATTATTTATTAAATATTCTTTGATTCAATAGTAGAAACCTTAAACACAAGTGTCCACAGTTAAAAGTATCGAACCGTTGTTCTCGTTTATAATTGTATTTAATTTTATCTCCTAAATATTTGATTAGCTCTAAAGGTGGTGGTGAATTCCCGAAGCTATCAAAATATCGACTTTCCTTCTCTGTTTTATAAAAAGCTACCCAATGTGTCCCACCTCCTGTCGAAGAGTCTAAATTAATGATGCCACACTCCCTTTTACGAACACGTTTTGGAAGTGAGTCTCTCATAAATACACCTCTGAAATTAGGAATATGCTTGCGTGCAAAGTTCAAATTATCAATGTTTGAAAGTGGTTTATTGGGTAGCTGCGCTAGAAGTTTTTTTGAAGAGTTGATATACCGTATCCCTTTTGGTATGGCTTGAGATACAGACCATTGCCTAAAGCAATTGCTTCTATTTTTTTATTATGTCGCTTATTCTCCTCTAGCTGTTTTCTGGCGGTATTAGCACTGTTAATAGTTTTAACAATAGCTGAATCACCGGACGCAAGCCATCCTAAGGCACCGATTGCTGTTAAAATCGGTACAAGCGGCAAGAACCCGCCCACTTTAGGCAAACATATTATTCTCGGGATTATTACATTTTTTTTCTTATCTCCAATTGAGTTGTCTATGACTTTCTTAGCTATTTGGATTGCCGAGTGAATATCATAAGGTTTCTTCTTTTTTAACATATTTGAAGCCACTCTAACTACATGCATAAATTTTTTCTTTTTTTCACATGGTTTTGGCTACTTTTTCCTCTGTTTCAGTCCCATGCCCAATTTTTTCTTTTTTCATATTGCGTTGGTTTCTTTTTCCTTTGATTGAGGCCCATGCCGAATTTTTTCTTTGCTTTCATTGCGTTAGTTACGAGATATGCTGCGGCTTTTTCTCCAAAACTGCTGTCAGATGCTTTAACTCGCTCCCACGCTGTTTCCGCTAGAACCAGATCGGCTATATGACGTTTCCTTAATTCTTTGTGGTTTGAAACTGATAGACTGGCAAGTGTAATTCTACTGGCAGTGAGTTTATTATTTTATTAATGATACCTCCTCCGTGGTAGACGTTAATTTTATTACTAAATGGTTTATAAAAGTGCATTACCATTTTATTAGCTCATTATTCTTCAAAGAGCTGTTAATGAGTGACGTGCTTATGAAAAAACCTTAACTAATATGCGTTTAATAAAGCAAAAAACGAACATTGAAGTGAGAAATTTCGATTTAAAAAATAATGAAAACCAAACGATCAGGCACAGTAGCCTTTTACCCAGTTCAATTAGAGCCCTAATTGTTGGACCTTCTAACTGTGGGAAAACAAATGTAATGATTAGTTTGATCGAGAGTCCCAATGGACTAAAATTTGAAAATATTTATTTGTATTCAAAGTCGTTATTTCAACCTAAATACGAATATTTAAAAAAACTTGTAGGCCCGATCAAAGGCATGGGCTATTTTACATATTCTGAAAATGAAAGTGTAATAGCACCAGACAAGGCCAAAAAGAACTCGATAATGATATTTGATGATGTAGCGTGTGAAAAACAAAATAATATTCGTGCGTACTTTTGCATGGGGCGACATAGCAACATCGATGCGTTTTATTTATGCCAAACATACACACGTATTCCGAAACATCTTGTGCGTGATAATGCAAACCTAATTCTAATGTTTAAACAAGATGCCCTAAATATGAAGCACGTCTATCAGGATCATGTAGGCGTTGAAATGAATTTCGATTGTTTTAAGAAAATTTGTCAATTATGTTGGAAAGAAAGATATGGCTTTCTATTAATTTGTAAAGATGACCCCATAGATAACGGACGGTATAGACGAGGATTTGCAGACTTCATTCGAATTTGAAATATAACGACAAGAACGTTCATTGAAACTTCACTTACACGCAACTTGTCAAAATGTCAACAACACTTACGTTAACAGGATGCAGTTCAACTTTATCGGCAAACTAATTTCCGCCTATTATACTACATACGGATTATGAATGTGCTCTTATTCGATTTTCACATGTATAACTCGATTCCAAATGTGGATCATGATAATTATTTATTCCATATTGGAGAACATGTATTCGAGATTCCCGTGGGATCCTACGAGCTAAATGACATAAGTAATGTTATATTATAGAAAATGAAGGAAGTAGAACCCAAAAAAATAAATCATCCACTTATCGAGAGCAACAACAACACACTTCAGGTCATGATTTCAACTAAGGAACATCCCATATATTTTGACAGAGAGCGTACTATTGGCAAATTATTTGGATTTTATAAAAGGGAGCTAAAGTCAAATACCGTACATACCTCAGATCAACCTGTTGATATATTGAAAGTGAATACAATTCGTTTGGAGTGTAATATTGTAAGCGGATCATATGTGAACGAAGAATCAAGTCATGCGTTGCATGAATTTGCTCTCAACGTACCACCAGGCTATAAAATGAGCGAGAAACCTATCAACCTGATTTATTTGCCAGTGAACACGAGAGAGATTCAGTCATTAATTTTACGGATTGTTGATCAAGACGGAAATTTAGTTAATTTACGTGAAGAGAGCGTTATAGTTCGCTTACATTTAAGACCACGACAATGATTATTTACAATAAATATGCGTGTAATAACCCCACCTCAAACATTCCGAGTTCTAACACAGAGGAAACAAGATCAGTAAGGAGAACTCTTACACCTGCAAGCAGATTATTTTAAAAGTCTTTGGGTCTTACAATCAGAACGCAATGAGCAATATCTTGAATGTTCGAGAGAAGCCCTATTCCGACGAAAGCATAATAAAAAAAGAATATCATAGTTACTCACCCTACCTTCAACCATTTAAGACTAATGATGAAGTTCGAATTACAATCCAAAATCAGGATCTTTATGTATTACCGAGCGAGAGTTTTATTAATATTGAGGGCTCGATTTGTTTGGCTGACAACACACCTACTAACGCTGGTAAATTAAAAAACAATTGTATGGGTTATTTGTTTGATGAAATTCGATATGAATTAAATGGCATTGAAATCGATCGCACACGATTTGTTGGTACAACGACCACCTTAAAAAACTACATTTCAATCAACAAGAGCTAGAGTCACATGCTTAGTAACTCTGGATGGTTTAATGGATCTGATAAACAGCTAGCAAACGGTGGATATTTTAATTTCTCCGTTCCTCTTAAATTCTTACTTGGATTTGGAGAAGACTATAATAAAGTCTTGTTAAATTGTAAACATGAGCTTATACTACTCATGACTAAAAGCATGGAAGATGTATTTTATTCGAAAATTGGAGATGTTGAATTTAAACTGAATATTTCTAATATAACATGGAAAATACCACATGTAGCACTTAGCGATGAAAAGAAATTGGCAATGTTCAGTTTGACTAAAAACGGTGGTTCGTTACCAATAGCATTTCGTAGCTGGGACTGCTATCTTAATCCTGCACTAGCGGAGGGCTCCCATCATATATGGAATGTTAAGCTTGCAGCCAACAGGGAGCGCCCCCGTTTTGCGATAATAGCATTTACACTAAATGGAGCACTAATTCAAAATCACTTGAGAAACATAAAAGTGTACTTGAATTCTGAAACGTATCCATATGATGACATGAATGTTAATTTTGGACGAGAACGTTTCGCTAGCCTCTACGACATGTATGTAAATTTCCAACAAAGCTATTATATGAAAGAGTCTCGGCCGCTGCTTTCACCTAGCGAGTTTAAGGAAAAGGCACCGATTATTGTTATTGATCTTTCGCATCAGAATGAGGCTGTTAAAACGGGACCAATTGATGTGAGAGTTTCTATCGAACTGGAGAATGCAAGTTCTAGGAACACAAAAGTATATTGTTTGCTTATGCATGATCGATTAGTTGAATATTCTCCGTTGACTGGATTAGTTCAGCGCATCGTCTAGTATAAGCATCAAAAACAAACTTCTAAAAATGGATCTGGAGCGAGTTGCTATTGATGTTCAAGGATTTTATACGTCATTTGAATGCACCATATTATACCTATTATAGTTATTAAGAAAATAAATAAATAAATAAAAACAGCTCAATTAAAAAAATATAAAATTTATGCATTTTTATTTTCCATAAATTTCGAAATTTGAAGATTCCATAATTACAAAAAGTTTGAATAAATTATTAAGTGCGCATTGGTTTGAAGATTTTTTATGTATTGATTGAGGCGAAACTGTTTAATGGCGTTAATATATCCTCCAGCCCTAAATATGAAATATCTCCATCCGACCAATCCAAACCATCTACATATTCTTGGGCTATTAAATTAGTCTTTTGATTTACTTCATCCAGCTCCTTTATATTGTAGGGTGGTTTGAAGTGAAAGAAATTTGGAATAACCGAACCACCCTGCATGAATGCTAGTTCCTTAACGAAAACCTGATTATCGTTTCCAAATACATATTGGAAATCAACCAAAACGCAAGAGTTTCTATCTACCTTCAACATCTTGCCTCAACTTTATGTAACATACTGAAAAGATTTAATGAGAGTCGGTGCCTTAAAAGGTGCGCGTACGTTAATTTAGAGTTAGTTTGATTCAGATGTCAACCAACATGACCACGCAACAGTTAAAAAAAGCGAGAAAGTGTAGGAAGCCTCAAGATCATGAATTAATTTTCGGATTTGAATATTATGTAGATCTTAAGCTAAAAGTAAAGTGTGAATTTTCAACTACAAGAGCATTTACACCCATGATCTGGATGCAACAACATAAACGAAATTTCATTGGCCTAGAAAAGGAGGAGTGGATTCGATTGTTAACGCACAAGGAATATATCCAGTTAAGGCTTGAACAGTTTGAGTTCTTAATGCCTGATACAATAGTTGACCACCCCCTACTTGATACAGTAAAGTGTCATTTTAGGTATAGAAAACCGGAAAATCAATGTATTTTAGTATTAAATCAATATGGTAATAAAATTGAGTTTGATGGCGAATCCTGGCGATCGTTTATACGATTGGGTATATTTTTTACATCTTTCTTATGTTGGAATACATTATTAAAAAATCAAATTACAAGTATATATTATAACCATATTATTCCCAAATGTGCAATGACTCAAAAAAATTATATACGGTTCACCGATTTAAATGTAACCTATAGAAATGACGAAGAAATAGATTTAACTCGTTTATGCTTTGAAATTTCTAAAAAGATGGGACGAGAAATAGAAAGAGATGCAAACAACTATAGAGAAATATTTTAAAAAAAGAGTCAGCTGTATAAGTAGGCTCCTAGTATCAAGGCTGCATTCAGTTCTAATTTTATCTTGAAGAAGTACAGTACAGAAATGGGATTAATTTCAAAATTTGGCTACATCTCCATTGTAAAGAAAATTGATGATTTTCTAGCCGAATTTGATGGGATGATTTTTCCTGAGCATCAACGGTTGTTGGCGGAATACCGAGAATATTTCACCAAATACGAAAAATCTCACATTAGAACATCGCAATACGGAGAACATTTAACAATATGTCCCTGGTCCTCAGATCAGACAATAAGTGGATGTGACACCTGCGCCTGTCACTTTTATATTATACGAATACAAAAACTAGAACGCCTTATATCACAGTACACTAAATTAAGTAATAGAATGATACATAAAACTATTTAATCCTAAGCTAGAAAAAATAATTTAAATAAATTGTAGTATAAACAAACCAATAAATAAATTGACAAAAAATCTGTAAAATGAAAACATGTTGTCTTTCTTTTATCCCATACATTAGAATTTACGATCGAACCTTTTTCTCTAACAAAACCTGTTTACAAGTGTGCGCCGCACTTGTGTTCCTTCGCCGTGTAGAAAAACGGTCTGTTCACACTCTTCAGAAAAGGGAGAGCAAATTAAATGCGCACGTGCCTGATCGAGCTCTCAACCCACCCCTGAAAAAGCAAACAAACAAGTCGATGCGTGCACTTGTGCGCACGTGATCTCATAACCCTCTCCCAATTAAAATCTGAATTTTAATGAGCGGCCTCTTATTAAACCAGTTTTTAATGATCGGTCCCTTTTTCCACCACCGAAAAAGTAGATGAACAAGTCGATGTGTGCACTTGTGCGCACGTGATCAAATAACCCATCCCACTTAAAATCTGAATTTTAATGATCGGGCACCCACGCTACTTCAGAAAAGGGACAGTTACTAAAATGTAACGGCCACTTTCCTCAGCTCCCCCCTCATCAAAAGGTCACAAAGGCCCATGACGATTGGTTCCCTCACTTGTCCCTCCCTAAAAAAGGATCACGTACCTGCATATTCACGATCGGTCCCCGCACACCCCTCCTTCAAAAAGGGTCAGGTACCTGCATATTAATTAGGGTCACGTAGGGTCATAAATCATTAATTATTCACATCACGTAATTAAATTGACAGCAACTTCCTGTCACAGAACATACAGTTCCCTACTACTGGCTCGTCCTGGTAGCTGTCTAGCGCCACGACCTTGAATTCAGCTGAGCTGTAATTAGATCTTAACTAAGCATATATGCCTTTCCTAACAATGAGGGCTGTCCTAGTCCTACTTACTGTCATAATGTAAAACACGTTATAATTATGTGAGTTTAGTCCGCCGACGCTAGCTTGTTTTATGCAAGTTCCGCTGGAGGATCTTCAGCTGCATGGCCGATAGATTCCTCCAGCCCTGATGGCTCGACCACCAGCGTTGTGTTGTCATCCTCGTCCGTCGCCTCTTTATCTTCAATACCCAGGCCGAGGGCTGTCTCTACAATGGCCTTCAGGCCAGGGTCTTGCTCCACCTCGCGTATTGTCGTTGTTGTTTAGGTATATGCTACCTACGCCCCACGCCATCTTTATGGATCTAGGGATCAAAATGTCCTTGGCCTCCTTGCTGATTTACAGCATCATGTATTGTCCCTTGCCATCGCGCTTAGCTACGTGGATTACCTGACAGTCAGCGATAGGCACGTCCGGAATCTCCTTAGAAGTCTTAGTGCCTGTTCCTCTAGGACGACCCGCGGGAAAAGAACCTTCGCCTTCGGTATACTTCAGGGTGAGGTCATCGCGACAGCTCAGTTTTAACGCCATTGAGACAACCTGCACCATCGAATGTGGTGTGTGCGGCATCTGGTGTCTCCATCCGCTTAAACAAAGCTTTTACCAGCTTCTCCTTCACTGCCTTCACATCTGTCAATGATCACCACGACTAAGTGTCGTTTGGCCACATCACTCCGACCGACTCCCTGCTCGGATTCTTCGCTTGGCGAGGCCGCTTGCTCACGAGCACATCCGCCTTTGTGTTCTCGATAGAGTGCTGGCGCTTAGCGGCCAGTTGATCCTCGACCTTATTTGGGTATTTGTCAAAAAATGTTGCCGACCCTCCTTCTTCTTTTGTTCGGCCCACAGCAGCTTGCTCCTCTCTTCGGGGGTGAGGACGCCGCTGTTGTTAAGCCAGCCTTGTAAGAGCAGCCTTGTATTGGGCCTTCGCTTTCATGCCGTTTAAGCCCAGCCTTACTAGAGGTTCTGGCACCATCCTGGACGGAGAAAGCAGAGGCTGTGCTTCGGCCTCCGCCGAGCGAGTCACAGGCCGAGTCTGTTTCCGAGTCTGAATCGACCCCCAGCGTTTTTTACCTGCCGTCAGGCCCCTCGAACAATGATTGCAGTACCTCTGACTTGCCGAAGCTGTCGGAGCAAACTGTACCTTTGCCTTAGCTAGACACTGCGCCCCCTGGGTTGTAGACGTGCAACTGAAACTAAATTTTACTGAGTGCCTGCATCCGTCAGATCGGATCTGTGAGAGATCTCACTGGATGCGTCGTCGAGATCGGTGAGTTTAATGTAACAGTCCGATTCAGAGATCCATGCCTCTATCGGACCCTGCCGGGACAAACTTTTTCTCAACGCGAAAGTGGCACACTCCAACTTTTATCCAAGGAAGTTGGTGGTCTTTCCGTATCCTCCCCTTAGTTACCAACGTCAACGCTTGGGAGGGTGGAGCCCGGCAACCCTACAGCAGCGGTGCCAGAAATGGGCTCAACAGTGCAGGTTTAAGCCTCGGGTGATGAAATTTGGGCCGCATCAGACTCATTATTTTGATTATTATGTTGATTCATTTTGAAGCCCACAAGTGAACTGGAAAGTGAGTTCGTCCGCGGCATACCCCAGTCTACAGCGGAAGATCGAAAATGCATCCTTCGGCATATGCTGTTCTACCTTGGATTCAGTCATTTTCTAAAAAGTTGTCTTCTCTTTGCCCGACTACGCTTTATTTGCTGTGGCGCCTGATATGCATATATATATCTGCTGTAACATTTTTTCTCAAATTCTGTTGTGCAACAATTGGATACTTACTTTGTATTGTTAACCAAACCAACCTTTTCTGATACATACGGGCCTCAGATTAGAAAAGACCACTCTAAAAATTAGTCTATGGTGAGACTTTTCTGAACAATTTTTAATTCTGGTACTATTTATTCTCGAAAGATCATTTGTTTTGGATACGCCCACTGGGGGCGTGGCAAATCGATAAAATCAATATATCTCCCTCAGTTTTAAAGCTAGACACATACTTTTTTTCAGACAGATTACTAATAATCTTCTCTAATGGTTAGTTTAGGTTGAATCGGTTAAGCGCTACAGCGGTTGCACATAGACCAAGTTGGTCCTTGGTGTAGCCGGATAGTTGTGGTCGTTAGGAGTCCCTCTGATCCTGTAGTATGTGTATGCGTTTGGCAAATGCCAATAACGCATTTGGAATGTGTTTCGCAGCATCTTCTAGCGATGAAAGCCAGTGTGCATTGAGGTATGTGGCTCTGTGCCGAGTGAGTGCCGGGCAGCCACAAATGAGATGTTCCAGTGTTGCAGCAACTCCTGGTTCTTAACATCATCCGTTGTAATGCCAAGATTTTTGGCGTGAACTGCTGCCAGGCAATGTCTAGTCAGTACTCCTACCATTTGTCTGCAAAGTCATTTTGATAGCTGCAGTAGGAAGTAAGTGAGTTTTCGATACCGCGGCTTGCATATGATTTTGAAGATTTCGCAGCAAGTTGTGTTTTTCCACTTTGCATTAGCTGCCACCTATGCGGACTTTTCCAGATCGCTATATAGGGTCTTTAGTGCGAATTCAATATTGCTTGAGTTTTCGTGCTATCAAGGAATGTAGTGCTGTCTCCACTGATTGTTGTATGCGTGTTGATTTGGCTTAATGGAAAGGTACGCATTTTTCGTTATATGGAGCTCTAAGAGTTTCTCTAGAGTTTTCAGCAGAACAGAGGTTGGACTTATCGGTATATAGTGATAGTGATTCTTGTACATCCCTCCTTTGGTTTTTGAGCTCTGGACTCCACCAGGGCTGCCTGGTCCTCCGTTTGCTTCTTGAAGGTCTGCATGATGCGTGATATACAAAGGTTAGGTGTCGTACGAGCGTCTCTAAGTACTGCTCTATACCTTCCCTTGATGTGATTGCTGGTGCGGTATGTACTCTCCTCTCAACTAAGCTGCAGAATTTCTCCCAGTTGGTGTTCTGAGGATTTCTGAATATAGTTCGGGGAGGAGTGTATTGGATGTACTTGTGATCTGAGAAGGAGGGTCTCTCAAGAACCCTCCATTCCGCCACTTGTGTACTCATCCCTGCTAGTCTAGAATGTTTGATCAAGTTGGTCCCACGAAGGTAGGCTCTTTTCCAACATGTTCTACTATTACGCTTAATTTTACTATCAAAGTTGATAATAACTCACCTCTCTCGTTGATGTGCGGACTGCCCCATACTGGGTGGTGTGCATTGGCGTCCTTTCCGACGATAAGGGGCTGCCTCTTCATGATTATCTCCTTGACAAGTCTCTTGAGTTCGCGAGGGGTGGTTCCCTGTCGTGCGCCTTGTAGAAGGCTGCAATGAGCGTGGGCTCGTCCTGGTAGCTCTCTAGCGCCACGACCTTGAAATCATCTGAGCTGTAATTAGATCTTAACTAAGCATATATGCCTTTCCTAACAATGAGGGCTGTCCTAGTCCTACTTACTGTCATAATGTAAAACACGTTGTAATTATGTGAGTTTAGTCCGCCGACGCTAGCTTGTTTTATGCAAGTTCCGCTGGAGGATCTTCAGCTGCAGGGCCGATAGATTCCTCCAGCCCTGATGGCTCGACCACCAGCGTTGTGTTGTCATCCTCGTCCGTCGCCTCTTTATCTTCAATACCCAGGCCGAGGGCTGTCTCTACAATGGCCTTCAGGCCAGGGTCTTGCTCCACCTCGCGTATTGTCGTTGTTGTTTAGGTATATGCTACCTACGCCCCACGCCATCTTTATGGATCTAGGGATCAAAATGTCCTTGGCCTCCTTGCTGATTTACAGCATCATGTATTGTCCCTTGCCATCGCGCTTAGCTACGTGGATTACCTGACAGTCAGCGATAGGCACGTCCGGAATCTCCTTAGAAGTCTTAGTGCCTGTTCCTCTAGGACGACCCGCGGGAAAAGAACCTTCGCCTTCGGTACACTTCAGGGTGAGGTCATCGCGACAGCTCAGTTTTAACGCCATTGAGACAACCTGCACCATCGAATGTGGTGTGTGCGGCATCTGGTGTCTCCATCCGCTTAAACAAAGCTTTTACCAGCTTCGCCTTCACATCTGTCAATGAGCGACTCACATCACTCCGACCGACTCCCTGCTCGGATTCTTCCTTCGCCTTTGTGTTCTCGATAGAGTGCTGGCGCTTAGCGGCCAGTTGATCCTCGACCTTATTTGGGTATTTGTCAAAAAATGTTGCCGACCCTCCTTCATCTTTTGTTCGGCCCACAGCAGCTTGCTCCTCTCTTCGGGGGTGAGGACGCCGCTGTTGTTAAGCCAAGCCTTGATCTTAAGAGCAGCCTTGTATTGGGCCTTCGCTTTCATGCCGTTTAAGCCCAGCCTTACTAGAGGTTCTGGCACCATCCTGGACGGGGGATAGCAGAGGCTGTGCTTCGGCCTCCGCCGAGCGAGTCACAGGCCGAGTCTGTTTCCGAGTCTGAATCGACCCCCAGCATTTTTTACCTGCCGTCAGGCCCCTCGAACAATGATTGCAGTACCTCTGACTTGCCGAAGCTGTCGGAGCAAACTGTACCTCTGCCTTAGCTAGACACTGCGCCCCCTGGGTTGTAGACGTGCAACTGAAACTATGTATTACCCTCGATATATCTTCCTCAGTTTTAAAGCTAGGTACATCATATTTTCAAAAAGATTATTAGTAATCTCTAAAAATCGCACAAAAAATGTTTTGGATACTCCCACTGCGGACGTAGTTAACAAACAAGAATGTTGCAGTCGGGTATAACCGGCTAGCCAATACATGTTCACAGTATTAATTGCTATGGTTGTTTTGGAAATATTTAGTTTTTTGTATTATATGGGCTCTATATTTAGAAGAGGCCATATTTTGTTACCCCAGCTCTAAAATTGTGAGAGATATAGATTTTCACGGCTTACCCGCCCAAAAATAAATGGATTTCATCGATTTTTCTGAAAAAAACTGAGGGAGATATAGGGATTTTATCGAATTGCCACGCCCCCAGTTGGCGTATTCAAAACATTTTTTGTGCGATCTTTAAAGGAGAATATAAGTAATCTGTCTGAATGTATTTATGTCTCTTGTTTTAAAACTGACGAATATACACCGCTTTTATCGAAATGCAACGCCCCCAGTGGACGTGGGTAAAAATTTTAAGAAGGGGACCAGTAATCTTCCTTCCAATATTTGGGACTCTAGCTCTAAAACTGTGGAAGATACAAACTGTTTCAATATTTTACAGATCTTTACAGGGTTGACTAGTAAACTACTTTGAAAATTGGTGGATATAGGCTGTCGCGATTCGTGGGGACGGGGTGGCTGCGGGGCATTCTAGTGGGTGTGGCCGGGGTATCCAAGTCTCAATCGTTGGGGGAAGTTGGTACCTTGGAACGACTAACTTTAAAATTGTTGAAAATATATACTTGTTAGCGATTTGAGTTTTCAGGTATATTGATTTTAACGATTACGGAGACGGGAGGGGACGTGGCTGGAAACTTTTTTCTGTTATGTTTTTGGGGAGCTTTCCAGTAATATATATACCAAATATGGTGGCTAATACTGTGGGAAATATAAGCATTTCCGATTTTTTTTTGGGCGGGGCCGCTGAGGGGCGTTTTAGTGGGCGTGGCCGGGATGTCAAGGTTGCAATGTTTGGGCGAGATCACCAGAAAAATTCATTCAAAATATGGTCACTGTGGTTTTAAAATTGTGGAAAATATTCAGCTTTTATCGATTTGCGACATGAGGTGTACCGTCACCGATTTACCAGTAGGCGTGGCAAAAAATCTTGGCACTTTTTCTGAAGCAGATAACTAAAAGTATATATTCCAAGTCTCCAAATGTTGCGTTCATCCGGACAGACGGACGGGCGGAAAGACGGACGGACAGCATGACGGACATTGCACAAACCCAATATCCTAGTTTCACTTTGTGAACGAGTATAAAAATTAGTACGCTTTCTGGAAGTTAAATCATTAGTTTTGCAACTATATAATTAGACGCGTTCACGAAGTGAAACGTCCACCTGTCCATATGAACGCAATTTTTTTCGCCGCCATTGAAGCTT
The DNA here is from genome assembly GCA_035041545.1 of Drosophila colorata. Lineage (NCBI taxonomy): Eukaryota > Metazoa > Arthropoda > Insecta > Diptera > Drosophilidae > Drosophila > Drosophila colorata. The sequence continues at coordinate 515,487 of JAWNLD010000673.1, forward strand.
GAGACTTGAAATTTTAAGAAAATTTACTCGTGTATACGCACTACGGACGTGGCAATTCGATTTAATCTATATAACTTACTCACTGTTAAAGCTAGATGCATAAAACAGATTGCTGATGACCTTCTCTAAAGATCGCATCAACACTTTTTTGGCTACGCCCACAACCGAATCCACAATGTCCAAACCTCAATATTTTCACAACATCAATGATGACAGTGCAACATTGCTGGCGCCATCTATTACACACTTTGGTACTTATTATTTGGTTTCATTAGAATAGTGTTAGATAACTGTTCAATTTTGTCATATGAGAAATTAAGTGGTCAGTGACCACTAGTTGGTAGATGGCGCTTAGTTGTCAGACTATTTCAGGCTCTTAGAATTTATTTTCGACTATTTGCGATTGTCCACTTGTCATATAACTTGTGTTGAGTTTTGTCAAATGCAGCTAAAATTATTATTTCTAGTGAATTATTCTATTATATCTGTAAACACTCGTCGACAAAGTAATATAGATGATTATAGGAATAAAATTGAACTCTGTTCTTTTTTATCAAACAAATGATTACCTAAGAAATTTCAGAAAAAAACTAATTTCTTAGCATTTATATTGAATTTCGTCACACCAAAAAAAAGTGATCTGGTTCGATTCCCGTTCCTGATATAAAGGCTGGTCTTGATTCTTCTAATAATTCAAAATCTGTCCAGTTGTAACAATTTCTTAAAATTCTATTCTTTTAGCGTTCTGTTAGAAATCTTATCAAAAACATTAATTTGAATTTCGTTACACTCGAGATTATATGGTGGCATTGGTGTTTAACGCGGGGTTTACGTGTTAATTGTGCGGTAGGTCCGTGTTAGAGACCCGCGCGGAGGCCAATTTTTTGTATTTCCTGAACCCATTGAAAATGGGTAATAAGGGTATAATGGTTTTGTGCAAATGTATATAACAGGCAGAAGGAGCCATCTCCGACCCCAAAAAGTATATATATTCTTCATCAGCATCAATAGCCGAGTCGATGTAGCTATGTTCGTACGTCTGTCTGTCCGTCCGTCCGTCTGTCTGTATGAACGCGTCGATTTCATAGACTACAAGGGCAAGAGAGCTGAACTTGGACTTTTTAAATTCGTATATACCATACGCAGATCAAGTTTATTTCAAATGATTGATAACTTCCCCGTTTTCTTATAATCAGTGTTTATCGATTTTTTGAGCATATCTCAAAAACTAAAAAGTCAGAGCCACCAAATTTGTTTTAGTATGCTTCCGTGAACGACACGCAGATTATGAATATTTCGCAGCTGCATGAGCATATCTCAGAAACTATAAGAGCCAGAGCCACAAAATTTGGTTAAGGCTGCTATGTTCTATAGTACAATAAGAATGCATTAAAACAAATTTCAGCAAAATCGGTTAAGAAACACAGAAGTTATTAAAGAAAAGGTAATTGGTATATTGGCAAACCACGTAGTGGCAACCGCCAAGCGCAGACGTTTTCTACATGCGTGTGCATGGTTTTTTGAGCATATCTCAAAAATTATCAGAGCTAGAGAATAGCTATAGAATACGCAAATTATGAATATTTCGGATTTTGAATACCTATCCCCATTCGGCCCTCATTAAAAAAAAAAAACCAAAAAAATCGCAAATCACGTACTACATACTTAATAGGTGCTCGTAAAGGATACGCAGATTATGAATATTTCGGATTTTGGATACCTACCCCCATTCGGCCCCATTTAAAAAAAAAACCAAAAAATTCAGAAATCAAGTACTACAGACTTGGGCTTTGGTTTGTAAAAGGATTTCAATGCTCTTGTTACATCCTGAAACTATTCTTAGTTTAGAAGTTATTTAAGAATTAACTCTCCAAATTGGGGGACATGCGCAGCTGCTTCAGCACATCTCAGAAACTGTAAGCGCCAGAGCCACTAAATTTGGTTAATCGTATGCAATTAGCAATATAAAAATGTACTACAGTACAATAAGAATACATTAGAACAAATTTCATCCAAATCAGTTAAGAAACACAGAAGTAATTAAAGAAAATGTAGTTGAATATTGCCAACCACGTGATGGCAAGCGCCAAGCACAGACGTTTTCTGCATGCGTGTGCACCCATATTGGTCCAAGTGTAACTTATTGCTGGGACATCGGCGATTTGAAATATACTGGAGCAACAAATAGGGAAAAATAGGTATTTGACATGCACACTCTCAAAAAGCTTTCGTAGATCAACTGCAACCAACATTTGAAAGATGTAGTTTCCTAATTTGTGAAAATTTTGCGTGAAATTTGCTGTGGTGTCGTTTGTCGTTTTAATTGCATTAAATGCATGTAACAAGAGCTCGCCGCACGGTTCAGTGTATCACATAGACAGCACTCCCAACTAGGGCCATCTTACTTGTTTTCATACTCTTTTATTAAATTTGTTGTGCACCCATAACGCTAAATTACATGTTTTCGTTGTTACTACACCGTGAACGAGTATTCCGCTGTCGGTTACACCCGACTGCAACTTTCTCACTGGTTTTGAATTAAGTAAATTACGATTTCTTGTGTGACTTTTTTTTTTTAATTTCTTAACTTTAAAATTCGTCGAAAGAGTTGTATTTTGTTTCTCAGTGTATTTATATAACTAAATTAAATTAACGTCGTTTCAAGTATTATTCATTAAAATTTATGGAGAGATGGCGATGTAGCAACATTTGAAAACTAAATACGTCTTTGTCGATAAAGATGATTCTTTTACGGAATGTTTTACGAAAATCTGACTTTAAATTCCCAGGAATTCCGCCCAGAGGTTATTTTTTGGCTATATTGCTTTTATAATCACACTAGCATTTCCCAGCGTGCAGTGCTACGCCTCCTGTCGGCTGTTTTGGTGCTGATTTTTAAATTTGTCAAATAACCACTTTTTTCATCATCGGAGTGTTTAGTATTTACAAACACCTTGCCATCCTCATTGAGCTTCAACTCACTGAGAATTCTAATGAATCGCAATCAAGAGAAAAGAGAGTGGGTTTGGAGCTTGAACTCGTTTAGAATTGTAAAGAGTCAAAAGCGAAACCAAATAATCATAAAACAGATGTACATTTTGTCCGGGGTTGAATCTCATTTCAGGCTATTGTATGGATGTAGTGTTTGTATTTTCTTCAAGATTATAATTTGTACACTCGTTCGCGAATTGAAACTAGTATATTGGGATTGTGCAATGTCCGTCCGTTTCTTCGGATGAACGCAACTTTTTTCGGCGCTATTGAAGCTAGAGACTTGAAACTTTGGATATACACTTGTAGTTATCTGCTTCAGACAAAATGCTTAGGTCTTTTTGCCACGCTCACTAGGAGGCTGGCATTTCAATAACATGTCGATAGTCCACTAATCGCAAATCGATTAAAGGTGAATATTGCGCACAATTTTAAAGCTAGGGTCACCAAATTTGGATGGTAGATTACTGGTCACCCCCCTTTAAAGATCTTCAAAAATTTTATACCCATGCCCGTTGGAGGCGTGGCATTTCGATAAAATCGACGCAGCTCCTTCAGCTTTGAAGCTAGACACAGACAGATTATTAATAACCTTCTGTAAAGATAAAAAAAGGTAAAAAAATGTTTTGGATACGACCACTGCGGGCATGGCAAATCGATAAATCGCTATATCTAAGCCTTGCAAATCCATTATATTCCACAGTTTTAGAACTTGAGTCACAAAATGCGCCGTCGGTTACGCCTGACTACAACGTTCTTACTTGTTGTAATTTGAAATTTGTCGGATTTTTTGTGCGATCTTTAGAGGGGTTATTATCAAAAATTATGTAGCTAGCTTTAAAACCGAGGAAAATATATCGATTTTGCAGTCGTCGGTAGATGAGTTGTCTAACTGCTCAGTATTCGGGTTCAAATCCCAGTCAAGTGTATGGATGAAGTGTTTGTCTTAGCCGAAAGCCACAGCAGCCAGTGGTATTTAAAAATCTCAATTTTTGTTTTAAAATTGTGGGAAATATTAACCTTTTATCGATTTGCGATGTGTATCAAGATGTTTTCAATTTGTCAGCCTTCTAGTGGGCGTGGCACAAAAATCTTAGCAATTTGTCTGGAGCATATGACTACAGGTATATATGCAAAGTTTAAAGTCTCTCGTGGGACCAACTTATGGAACCTTTTAAAACAAGTAAGATGGCTCTTGTCGGGTGTGCCCGACTAGGAGACACCCTGAACCCGGGAACGGGAACATACTAAAACAAATTCAATTAGCTTTAGCTCTTATAGTTTATGAGATATGCCAAGAAAACCAAGTCTCAAAGTCGGTATTTATCAATAATAATGAAACGGAGCAAGATATCGAAAAAAAATGATAAGCTTGTACTGCGTATTGGTTAGGAGAATCTTCAGTCGAAAAGTTTAGGTCTCTATCTTTTGTAGTTTCCGAGATCGCTGCGTTCGTGCGGACGGACGGACAGACGGACGGACGGACGGACAAACGGACATGGCTGAATCGACACAGCTCGTCGTCCTGATCAAGAATATATAGACTTTATGGGGTTGGCGATGCTTCTTTTTGCCGGTTACATACATTTGCACCAAACCATTATACCCTTTTTTACCCATTTTCAATTGGTTCAGGGTATAAAACATATATAACATATATGCGGGATTTGACCGCAACGCAGATGGCAGAGCGGATGGAAGAGGTGGCTCTGGACAAAGGTGGTAAGTTGACACCTCGTAAGGGCCCCACCCCTCACTCCAAAGGTGCAGCACCGCCTAAGCGGGTCTCGCCTCATTGGCAGGGATCCACAGGGAGTGCAGAGGTCTTCGTAGCTTAAGTGATGGGAAAATTTTGCCCGACACCGAGATAGCAGCAGGCCAGCCGGCAGTAAGTTCACTGCTGAAAACCGCACTGCGACAAACGGGCAAGGATCGTCCCAAAACGCCAAAAGGACTCGGGTATCCTATGCCAACGCTACCAAGTCCACCAAGGTAGCCATAATGGCAGAGGACTACCCAAGGAGACAATTGTCTCAAGAAGAGCTCACCGCAACCGAGAGAGCGATGATTAGCGAAATGCGGAAGGGCTGAACCACAAGCCTGAACTTCAACAGCATTTGCTTTAGCCCAGGCCCAATCATCGTGAAGTGAAGGGACGAAAATGCCAAAGTATGGCTAGAACAGATCGTCGCTAATATCCTCGTTAAGGATGAAGTGGACATCATCACCGTCTACCGACCACGCACAACTGGTGAAGAGGAAGGGAGTTCTGTGGATCTCTTGTAACGCCAAGGCAGAGATCTGCTTCTAGAGACGTGGACGGTGTTGAGGTGCAGACAAAGGGAGAAAAGCTCGTCAACATTGGAGTTAAGCAGCCAACTCTGCAGCTCCTCCAAGCGAACGGTATGCTAGTTAGCTACCGCTTCGAGCAGCTCGCATGCCGACTGCACAAAAGAAAGAGTGCTGAGAAGAAAGTAGAAGAGACGCAAGCAGCACCAGCCGTGCCAGTGGCAACTGCCCAGCTCGGGATGTGATCGCCAAAGCGGAAGCTGAGGCTTTGGCGGTCATGGAGTTGGCGGTGGACATCACTTCGCCAGGGGGTGTTAACATCGATGCACAGAGAGTGTACAGCGACTGTAAGCGCGCTGGCGATGAAGAGCTGGAAGACGAGCACCCGCTCACCAACGAGGTGTCAGAGGCAGATCTGACATTCTCAGAAGGTGAGCCAGAAATCTAAGATGTGCATCAGCCTGGCACAACTCAACATACATCACGCGAGGGCAGCTCCGGCTGTCATCGCCAGGTTGGTTACTAGGCTAGCCCTTTGGCTGGTGCCCATCCAAGAGCCATGGACCGTTAAAGAAAAGATCTGGGCTCTGCGTAATGACATCGTGCACGTAATTGCACATGTCCAAGAGACCGAATCAACAGCTTGTATTTTGATAAAGTAAAATATAAATTTTCTCGCTCTCTCCAAATTTCTCAGTAAAGATCTGGTAGCAAAGCTAATCACTGCTGACCCACGCAACATCTGGTGCTCGCATCAGCGCACTTTCCGGGAGATGAAGCAGCAGCGCCCGCCGAGGTACAATCTCTGATTACTGTAACAGCAAGAAACTGCCATTGTTGGCGGGGTGAGTACCTGTTTAATTATATTTAAGGGAGGAACCTTACCGTCTTTAACCTCGGGTCAGAGCCCATCTTTGTAAATAAGAACAGGGCCGAAGTGCTAGACATAAGCTTCGGCAATAATGGATTCTCCAGAATGGAAAAAAACTGGAGGGTCTCTTCTGAACCTTCAATGTCGGACCATACGATCCTACTATTCGACATTAAAGAAGGCACAACGTTCCGAGCAGCCTGGCAACTCTATCAATCCACTCTACTCCAATTTGGAGGAAAGCCAGTTCCCCCAGGAGCACCTCATCCGAAGTTAATTCGCAAACAGCCTGGAGCTGCCCAACGTGACGGTTCTGGCGCACATTGGTGCCCCATGATGATGGATGACGCGTCACTGCAGTCGCTGATTAAGTGCGGCGGAAAAGTCTGTTACAGCTTTGGCAGGACCAGACTTATCCTTAAGAGCACGGCCTAAAAAGGAAAAGAGCAGTGCAGGTCACTCTACGAGAGACGCATCACCAACAGTTGCGGTGCCGTCTACTGCTGCCCCAACAACTAACCCGGAACCCGGCTCGAGCCCCTCCATTAGCTTGACTGCTGGGCCTGCAAATGGTTCGACCTATGGTCGTTTCCGGTGCGGCAGCTTCGCAATCAAGGCAGGTCGAGGTCGCTTCATCCACGAAGGAGAAAAAGCATAATTAATGTGCTTTAGACGAACCTGAACCATGCTAGAGGAGCGTCGGTCGGATGATCTGAGGATTAAGTTGCGGCTCATATGAGGTGAAACATGAGGTCAGACGGCTTTTCAACAGGGCCAAGTCAAATAGAGATTCGTGGGCCAAACGCGATACCTGGCTACTGCCAAAGCATGGAGTCACTTCAAGATGCAGCGAGATTGGAAAAGGTATTGACCAGATGGTCATCTAATGGTGTGGGGCTCCTAAAATGAATATATAGTTCTTACACACAGGATCGACGGGAAACGCTAGAGCTTCTGCTTTATGTGCATTTCCGTGGTTCTGTTAAAAGCTGTTATATAGATACTGAACCACCAGCTAGATGTGGTTACAGTCAGTCAGGTGTTATCTTCGACGCTGACAAGGTCAGGTGGGCCATTAAATCATTCGCTCCCTTCAAAGACCCGGACGGCGATCAGATTTTCCCGGCCCTTCTGCAACACAGCCTAGAAGATATACTAGTCCGCTCATTGGCTTACTTAGGGCGAGCTTCACTTGGGGGTACATTCCGCTATCTTGGATTGAGGTAAATGTGGTTTTTATTCCCAAGCAAGGGAACCGTCCCTTGGATTAACCTAAGTGAAGCAACCAAAGCCAAATCGACAGAGGTCGCTCTACATCAAATAGTCAGTCAGATTGAAAAGGATTTGAGGCGAAGGAAATTGCTTTATGCTCCATCCTAGACGTCGAAGGGGCCTTCGACAACACTGGTTATCAGTCAATAACCAGGGCGTTAGCATCTAGGGGGGTTGACTCCTTTCTCTATTACCTGAATAGAGAGAATGCTTATGCACAGAGACATTAGATCTTCACTGGATGCCACCACTGTACTCATCCGAGCGGTCAAAGGGTGTCCACAGGTCGGAGTTCTCCCCTTCTTTGGCCTCTAGTGATAGATGAACTACTAGTGAAACTATCGGAGCTAGGCATCGATACCGTAGGGTATGCAGATGACCTGCCAATAATAGTCTCCGGAAAGTTCGGCTTAACCATCACCGAATTAATGCAAACGGCACTCAACACGGCCCTAAGACGGTGAACAGATGTGGATCACAATATCAGCCCACAGAATTTTATTGTTCCCTTCACGAAATGGTACAACATCGATGACGGACAGCTTCACACCCGTCGAGCTCTCCAGTGAGGTAAAATACCTCGGTGTTAATTTGGTCAAAGGGTGTCCACAGGTCAGAGTTCTGTCTCCCCTTCTTTGGCCTCTAGTGATAGATGAACTACTAGTGAAACTATCGGAGCTAGGCATCGATACCGTAGGGTATTCAGATGACCTGCCAATAATAGTCTCCGGAAAGTTCGGCTTAACCATCACCGAATTAATGCAAACGGCACTCAACACGGCCCTAAGACGGTGAACAGATGTGGATCACAATATCAGCCCACAGAATTTTATTGTTCCCTTCACGAAATGGTACAACATCGATGACGGACAGCTTCACAACCGTCGAGCTCTCCAGTGAGGTAAAATATCTCGGTGTTAATTTGGATAAGAGACTTAACTGGAACTCGCACTTAGACAAAACGTTGACCAAAGGTACTCATGCCATGTGGACATGTCGTCGGCTTTTCAGTAAAACATGGGGCTTAGACTCCAACGCCATCAGATGATGGTTATGCCTGTGGTCACTTACGTTGCCCTCGTCTGGTGGCCAAAGATCCAGCAGGCTACCGCTATACAAAAATGCAGCAAACTTCAGCGGCTCGTGTGGCTATCCCTCACGGGTGTCATGCGTATATGTCCTACTGCAGCACTGGAGACAGTCTTAGGACTGAATCCACTGCATTTGCATATAAAAAAGGTAGCTCCTTCGAGCCTTCTGACGATTAAACTCACAAATGGGTTGCTGGCAGCAGACATAGGTCATGATAGTCTAGTAAAAACTATTCCTGGCTTAGGGATCTGCGACAAATTTAGGACTCTTATTCCAGACCGTAGGAAATGGGATGATGGCAGCCCTTGTAATGATATCATGAGCCTGCAGCGGTTCACAGACGGTTCAAAAACTAATCAAGGGGTTGGTGCGGGGATCTCAGGACCTAACACCAAATCCTCGATTGCAATGGCTACCTGTGCCAGTGTTTTTCAATTTGAGATTCACGCCATTGAGTCCTGCTCCAGACATATCCTTGACAAGGGGATAATAGAAGCCATCTTAACTTTCTTTTCAGATAGCCAAGCAGCCATTCAAGCTCTTTCCTCATGGAGGATTACCTCGAGACTGGTTGCGGATCCAAAAAAGACAACCCGTGGTGGAGTAAGAAACTAAAAAAACATGGAATAGAAATTAGACGATTGTTTAATGCAGCAAAGAGACTCTGTGCAAAATGGGACCAATACACTGCAAAACTTACAGAGAACAATAATAGATACAAAAAAATAGATATAAAATAGATACGGAATGGCAAATGAACCATTTCCGTCACTTCTGTAGTAACATAGAGCAAGCTCCACCTGGAACAAGAATTTTTTAATCTATTTCTACAGACAGGGGCATCTCAGAACTCTGTCTTAAGAAAACAAATGCGTCCCTCACGGAAAATGAGAAGGAGAAGGTGACACTTCTATTACAAACTCATTTTTCCATGTGTATAACCACAGGTGCGTCCGAAACTGATATCATTGGCTAGAAAACCAAACTGGAATATAGCTTCAAAGATTATCACCCAACACAAAATAGGGTGGGCAGTTGGCAATTTCGCAGCATACAAATCTCCAGGAGTAGATGGCATCCTGCCGATACATCTATATAAGGGCATGGATTTGTTAGTGCCATACTTAATGAGAATTTTTAAGAGCAGCATAGCTCTAGGGAACATACCTAAAGCGTGGAGGGTAGCCAGGGATATTTTTATCCTTAAGGTATGAAAAAAGAACCCCTTCCAACCAAAGGCCTCTTGGCCAATAAGCCTGACACCATTCCTGCCCCAAACATTAGAAAAGTTAGTGGACAACTACATAAGGCTTAGGTTCTTAAGTAACCATTTACTGCAATATAAACAAAATGCAAATCGAGCCCGCAGATCGACAGAGCTTGCGGTAGTAGAAATCACAAGCACTTTCATATAATCAGTGATAGCTCGCAGCAAGATGTAGTAGTCAGCGCACTCCAAAAAAGGAGTGTAGACCTAGACCTAACAAGATGGCTGGGACAACTTTTAGAAACCAGGATAAATGAGGTGACAATCAACACCACAACAGTCTGGGCTTTTATTACCAGGGGATATTCGCAAGGGGGAGTACAATCACCCTTACTATGGAGTCTGGTAGTAAACGAGCTCCTTCAGGGATAAGCTGTCAAAGGGAAATTTGAGCACATGTGACAGGATTACGTTAGGACTGCGCGTAAGTCTGCAGGACTGTAGGACTGAATGAAAATCCAGCTAAAACGACAATTGTGGCCTTCACAAATCGGTAGAAGCTTAACTCACTTAGACCAATCAGAATTGGGGAATGTGACAATACCGCTCTCCACGGGAGTCAAGTATCTGGGAGTCATCCTAGATCAAAGACTGAAATGTTATCACACTGAACAATTTTTATCACAAAAGCCACTTTCGCTCTGATGAGCTATAGAGCCTTTGCTGGTAATATATGGGGCTTATTTTCAACAATTCTAATGATGTATGTAGCAATTGTTCGGCCCTTTGTTGGCTACAGCGCTGCGGTAACGGATCTCCGTTAATTCTCAAAATAAAATGCGTGATAATAACTTTTTACTCTAAAGTGAAACGCAATAACAGAGCAAAAGTTAGGCGGAAAGAAGAATTTTGACAACATATTCTGTTCAGTATTCTGTCTTTCGCAAACAAGCAAATGTTTACTCTACTAATTAAAAAGTCTTTTTTTAATAAAACTTAATAGTTTTAATGACTTGTACAATTATTTCATAGATAAAAATGGGGAAAAAATCAGAAATTAGGCATACTATACGAAATAAAAATGTGATTAAGTATGAAGCGGGTATTTTAGTGGAGTACTACAGCAAATTTCACATTGTGACCCGGCAAACTGTATTTTATCAAATAAATAAACAAAAACAAGTAAGAACGTTGCAGTCGGGCATAACCGACTGCGCGATACTCCTTCAGGGTCTTAGTTATTATTATACTCGTTCACGAAGTGAAACTAGTATATTGGGTTTGTGCAATGTCCGTCTGTCCGGCTGTCCGTCCGTCTATCCATTTGTCCGTATGAGCATAATTTTTTTCGCTGCTATTGCAACTAGAGACTTGAAATTTGAAATATATACTCGCGTATACCCTCGTCAGATAAAGTGTTAAGGGTTTCGGGTTGCGTCCACGGTGGGCGTGGCAATTCGATTAAATCAATATATGTCCGTCACTTTTAAAGCTCGATGCATAAAATAAATACCGACAGATTGCTGATGACCTCCTCTAAAAATCGCATTTGGCTACGCCCACTACCGCGCCCACAATGTCCAAAACTCGATACGTGCACAACATCAATGATGCCAGTGCAACATTGAAGGCGCCACTAATTGCATACTTTGGTACTTATTATTTGGTTTCATTTGAATAGTGTTAGGTTTTTTTTTATTTTTTTATATATTTATTATAAAACAGTCGACAAAGCGAGTGTCAACGAAAATGTTCAGGTACATAAAATATAAATGTATACATATAAATATTAAAAGCTAAAAGCCTAACTAGTTACAAAAATTTCTAATAACATCACCGAAACGGTGGGGGTATTTTTTTTTGCCAGTCCGGCTAGCTATGCCCCTAATCACAGCTAATTATTGTTAGTGACGTTATTAGAACCTAATTTAAATTACACACAAAATATTCAGGAAAAGTGAAACAATATTAATAATAATAATAATTAGTCTTTGATAGAAACAAGAAAAGAAAGAGACAGAGATGGAAAGTCACCGACCCGATGGGGATATTTTTAGCCCGTCCGGCAAGCTATGCCCCTGCTTACAGCTGAGGGTGATCAGTGATTTCCCTAGGGTATCCTGAAAGCAAAGATTTTATTAGTGGAAGAGAAATTTCTGAGGAGAACACGTGGTATAGGCTATTATATTGCAGGCATAATACACGAAAAGAGTTGTGCATAGCATAGTCTGTCGTGCATGTAGGCAGAAATAATGGGAAACAGTTAGTAGTAGGTCTAAATGGAACAGAAAGGTTCAAGCGACCTAAAAGAAACGAGGAATCAATAATCAACTTATGTAGGAAAACAACACCAAGGATTGTTCTACGGTTGGTTAGAGACGGAAGATTATTAAGTAGAAGTCTGCTGGAGTACGATGGCAGACGAAGATTGGGATTCCAGTTTAAGCCACGTAAAGCAAAGAGCAAAAATTGCTTCTGGACGAACTCAATACGATCCTGGTGGATTTTATACTGCGGACACCAGATACACGAGCAGTACTCCAGGATTGGGCAGACAAGGAAAATGTAGAGAAGTTTTGTTGTGAAGGGATCGTTGAACTCCTTCGACCAACGTTTAATAAACCCAAGAACACCTTTAGCCTCATTTACAATACAGGATATGTGAAAATTGAAGTTCAGCTTTGAATTAAAGAGAACTCCAAGGTCTTTTACTGTTAGTATACGTTGCAATGGAACATTGTCAATTGTATATCTAACTGAATGTGACTTAGAACGACTAAAAGTCATAAACATGCACTTTCAAAAATTGATGTGCATCTGATTGGCCGAACACCAAAGTTGCATAGTGTTCAAATCATCCTGTAAACTAGTGTGTTGCAGGAAATCGGCGTACGAGTAAATAAGTTTCACATCATCTGCATACATAAGTATGTGAGCATGTGATATCATAGAGGGGAGGTCATTTATGAAAAGAGTAAATAGTAAAGGTCCAAGATGACTACCTTGAGGTACACTTGACGTAAAATAAATCTGTTTAGAAATTTAAGATCTTAGAGAGATCCTTTGAGTTCTACCCTTTAGATAAGATAAAATCCAAGACAGAAGAGAGGGAGGAAAACCAATACGTTCGAGTTTTAGCAGTAAAAGTTCATGGTGTACAGAGTCAAATGCTTTACTGAAGTCGGTGTAAATGACATCAGATTGCTTTTTTGCCAAAAAAGCATAATTTACCAGCGAGGTAAATTCAAGCAAGTTGGTCGTAGTTGACCGGCTCTTCATAAAACCATGCTGAAAAGGGGATAGAAGTGAGTTGCAGAGATGCTGCAAAGTGGAAGTAAATATATATTCAAATAATTAAGGTATAGCAGACAGTTTTGCAATGCCCCTATAGTTTGTTATATCAGACCAACCTTTTCTGTGGAGAGGAATGATAAACGATTCTTTCCAAAGAGATGGAAAAACTGCAGAATTAAGGGATAGATTAAAAAGCTTTAGCAATGGGCGAAGAAGAGAAGCAGTACACTGAGTAGACAACTAGGAATGTTGTCAGACCCAGAAGAGTAAGAAGTTTTGAAAGATTTAATAGCAGAAAGAAGGGAGGTTTGGGTAATGATAGACATAAAGATAGAGTTAGAAAGAGCAATGTGCTAAGGATAAGACATATTAATAGAGGAGACAGAGGTTTACATAGAGGAGACATAGGTTGACTGAAAGAAGTTAGCAAAGAGATCAGATACAACAGAATCATTGCATGCTTTTTCTATCCCTAAAAAAAATGAGGAAGGCACACATGAAGATTTGCGCTTCGAATTTAGAAAACTGTAAAATTGCTTAGGGTCTTGATTGAATTGCATTTTGCAACGAGCAATATAATTTTCATAGCACTGAGACTTATGAATAAAAAAGTTTGACTTGGCTATGGAATACTTCGACAAGTCAAAAATTGAACCAGACTTACTAAACTTTTTACACCATTTAGATACAATGTTTTTTAAGTTTGATAGTCTGCGAGTAAACCAGGGTGGTTTTGCCGAATCAAGGCGAGGGATGCAATTAGGAATGCAGACATCAAGAAGTGAGTTTCGAATTTTATTAAAGATCTTAGTAGCATTATCTATATCAATCGCGTCATAAAGAATGGACCAATCGGTTGCATAGATAAGTTTATTAAGCAAGGCAAAGTTTCCTTTGTGAAAGCAACGGCAGGGCTTTTGAGGCGTTGTCGAATGTAAATTTTGAGTTTTGCAAACGAACAGTGTCACCTCAAGAGTAGGATGATAAGTATTCTCAGGGACCGAAAGAGGGGATGACAGAGAGATATCAGAGAGATATCAGCGATGACGAATACAAGACGAATACAAGATCAAGTGTTCTATTGAAATGATTTGAAATAGAATTGATCTGGAACAACGAGAGATCAAGCATACCATCTAAAAAGTCATGATGATCTGAAGGCCCAAGTCCCAAGTTTGATGATGAGAATAATGACCAAGAAATGTTTGGTATGTTAAAATCACCCAACACAACAAATAAGTCATTATCGCGCACATGAGAATATACGTCGTTAATACATGCTAAATTCTGCATATAAACCTCGATAAAAAAGAAGGAGGTATATATGAGCAAGTGATAAATAAAACACAAGATGGGAGGGTTACTTTTACAGAAACAATCTCTGCATTAGAAGGCGCAGAAAAATGGAAAAGTTCCGACTGGAATGAGGCTTTAACTGCAATTAATACCCCACCACCTCGACGAGTCGGTCTATCCTGTCTATAAACAGTAAAGTTTTTTGAAAACATTTCGCAGTCAGATATGGTAGAATTTAACCAAGATTCTAAGAAAGCGATAATGTGAGATAAAAAGAAGGAGCTAACCATAACAAGATTTTTCAGTTTGGATATAAGGCCTCTGACATTCTTTTATGAAATGGAAAAATTATCGGAATGTGGCTTTAGTTTTTTGATGCAATGCCACTTGATTCTTGAACTGAGGGAACCGGGAGGGTGACTGCTGAAGGCTGAATTCTCTGTTTATGTTTAAACCCATGAACAATCATGTGAGGTGGCCAAAATTTTGGATCACAAATGATTGTAAACGCATCATGAGGGACATTAATTTTAAAAGAGGATATTTCTCGAGGAGTGGAGAAATGGAATTTGCTAATTGTTACACTAGCAGAAGATTTACTAGCGATATAAGCTGCCAATGACTCACAAGTTGTGTCCGAGGAAAGCCTAGACAAAAAGACTTGTTTGCGAGGCGGAACAACTGTTAAAGTCTGAGCAGGCGGTGAAGAGACGGCCCTATATTTGCTACTTGAAGCTTGGACTGAATTGCGTGAGGGTCTACCTCTGCGACCAGGAACTGCAAGTGCAGTATTAGGCTTATTGATCAGAGCTGCCTCAACAATTGGGTCAATGGGCAGCTCTTTAGGAATCAGAGGGGTAATCGGTTGAAGAAGGCGATAAAGACAACATTGGGGATACCATTGGGGATACGTGCAAGTGTTGAAGCGTATCCAAAACTGTCGAAGGTGGATGGGCAGATTTAGTTGGCAAGGAAGAGGAAAGACTTAAAAATTGAGACTCTAACCGGCGATTAGGGGAGAATCAAATTTATATTTGCTAAGCAATTGGATGCCCGAGTCAAAGTCACTCGAAAGCTGCTTAGCGACTTTATTTAGTTTTAGGAATTGGTTTCTCACAGAATTATACATTCTGGAGAATTATACAATTTGAATATCAATGCAAACTTCATTGCGACTGCATAAAATACTGCAAGTTTTTTTGCAGCACGACATATTGACTACAGGGGTCTAACGAAATTTACTCTTGGTAAGAGAGCGCAAAGCAGACGAACAACGGCACACGAAATAAGAGCAAGTAAACGCTCAAACGAAAGGAGTTTTTACACAAACAATTCGTATGTAAAAAAAAGGAATAACAAAAAATTGCGTGAGCGTGAAGCAAAAGAACACACACAGACAAACAATGCACAGAGAAGAGCCAAATATATAAACAGATAACCAAAACAGACATTAACAACAACACAGCACTGACACCGTGTTAGCTAAACTGATTTAATAAATAAAGACTTACAATGCACAACAGAAATCACTTTGCACAGAAATATTAAAGCTTTTTCAATAAAGCACAAAATAAGATAAAATACAAAATAACAGGCAGTAAATTAATGGAACGCTGAATAAAAGTTTTGGAGGACAAAATAAAGCACGTCAATCACTCTCAAGCTGAGATCTCTCTCTTTTTATACCCTGAACCCATTGAAAATGGGTAAAAAGTATAATGGTTTTGTGCAAATGTATGAAATAGACAGCAAGAGGCATCTCCCACCCCATAAAGTATATATATTCTTGATGAGAAACAACAGCCGATTCGATCTAGCCATGTCCGTCTGTCTGTCCGTCCGTCCGTCTGTATGAACACGTCGATCTCGGAAACTATAAGAGCTAGAGACTCCAGACTCGTCCATGGCACGCGCAGATCAAGTTTATTTCAAAATATCGATAACCCACACCGTTTTCCTAAAATCGATACAAATCTACAACAACCTCAAATTTTGTAAGCTTATTTCATAGATTTTGGGACGTAGAGACTCAACATTTGGTTCGAATGAATATTTATATATACTATAGCACTAGAAGAATCTATTACATTGCGATTCATCAAAATCGGTTGGGAAACACAGAAGTTATTAAAGAAAACGTGTGATAAAATTTGACAAATTTTATAATCCGGTTGGCAGCGAGTGCTGCAATAAGAGTTAGGGATTAAAGCTTGGGTTTTTAAGTCCGTGTATACTATACGCAGATCAAGGCTTTTTGAAATTATCGATAACCCTCCCCGTTTTTTATTATTTTATTCTATTTTTGAGCATATCTCAGAAACTATAAGAGCTAAGGCATTTTGGATACCTATCCCCAGTCGCCCTTATATAAAAAAATCAAATCAAAAATCAATTATGAGACCTAGAGACACAAAATTTGGTTCAAATAAATATTTATAAATACTATGGCACTAGAAAAATCTATTGCATTAATATTCATCAAAATCGGTGAAGAATCACAGAAGTTATTAAAGAAAACGTGTGGTAAAATTTGACCAATTTGACAATCCAATTGGCAGCAAGTGCTGCAATAAGAGCTAGGGATTAAAGGATTAAGGTTATTTAAAATTATCGATAACCCACCCCGTTTTCTTACTATCGATATTTATCGGTTTCTTTAATCCGGTTTTTTTTATCATATCTCAAAAACTATAAGAGCTAGAGACACCAAGTTTGATTCAATATGTGCTTGTTAATACGCAGATAACAGATATTTCGAATTTTGTATACCTACCCCCATTCGCCCCCATATCAAAAAAACCCAAATCAAATACTACAGACTTATGCTTTGGATGCTCTTATTAAGCACTAACAATTTCATAGCGATCATACTCTTAGTTAAGAAGTTATTGAAGAATTCATTTTCCATAGTGGGGCCAAGCGCAGCCGATTTGTAAAGTGCGCAGCTTGCTGCGTGCGTTTGTGTGTGTATGTATGTGTGACTTTTTGAATGTGTGTATGAATGCAAAGAGCTTCAAATGTATGTAACGACAGCTCGCTGCTGGGTTCAGGGTATCTCCTAGTCGCGGACACCCGACTAGAGCCATCTTACTTGTTTGATCTGGTTTTTTGAGCATATCTCAGAAAATATATAAGCTAGAACCATCAAATTTGGTTTAATATGGGACGTTAAGGATACGCAGATTACAAATATTTCAAATTTTGGATACCTACCCCCATTCGCCCCCCATATCAAAAAATCGCAAATCAAATTTCATAACGATCATACTCTTAGCCTAGAAGTTATTCAAAAATTCATTTTCCATAGTGGGGCCAAGTGCAGCCGATGTGTAAAGTGCTCAACTTGCTGCGTGCGTTTGTGTATGTGTATGTGTGACATTCTGAATTTGTGTATGAATACAAAGAACTTTAAAGGTATGTAATAACAGCTCGCTGCTGGGTTCAGGGTATCTCCTAGTCGGGGAAACCCGACTAGATCCATCTTTTTTGTTTTTATTTTGGAAAAATTTAGATTTTTGCAATTTGTGAAGGAGGAAGTAGGCGTTGCCGGCTCTATATTAAGAATAGGTCATCAGAAAACTGATTACTAAATTTGGTGACTCTAGCTCTAAAATTGTGGGAGATATGGATTTTCGCGGCTTACTTGGCCCAAGATATATGGATGTTTATTGATTTGGCACGCCCCCGGTGAGCGTACCCAAAACATTTTTGTGCGAATTTTAGGAGATCTTTAGTAATCTGACTGAAAAAAAATTATGAAGTTAGCTTTAAAACCGAGGAACAAAAACTTGTTGTGCGATATTTAGAGGAGGTCATTAGTAATCTGCCTGAACAGATACAAGTACAAGAAGAGAAGTATGGCTCTAGCTTTAATACATCGATTTAAAAAAAGGCCACGCCCCCAGTGCGCGTGGGCGTTATATGTTTCAAGGATCTTTAAAAGTGGTGACCAGTAATCTATCTAAGTCTAATCTATCTAAAAACTACGGGAGATATAAATTTTGATTTGCGGGGGCGGGAGTAGGCGTGGGTGGCTTTTACCGATCTTTAAAGGCGGTGAGCAGTAATCTACAATCCAAATTTGGCGATTTTAGCTCTGAAACTGTGAAAAATATGTGCTTTCGCGATTCGTTGGGGGCGGGGTGGTTGGGGGCGTTCTAGTGGGCGTGACTGGGATATCAAGGACTACATTTCTGCAGGAGGTCACCAGCAATCTCTATAACAAATTTGGTGGCTCTAGCTTTACACGTGTTACCGATTTGAGCTTCCACGTATATCGATTTTTGCGATTACTGGGAAGGAAGCGCCCCCTTCCTTCGATAAATTTTTTTGTGATGTTTGGGGGATTTTTCCTGTAATATATATTTGAAATATGGTGACTCTGTCTCACAAACTGTAGGAGATATGGGCATGTCGGTTTTTTTTTTGGCGGGGGCGCTGGGGGCGTTTTAGTGGGCGTGTCCGAGATGTCAAGGTCGCAATTTTATTGGGGAGGTCACCAGCAATCCACATACCAAATTTAGTGAATAGCCTTAAAATTGTGGGACATATTCACCTTTTATTGATTTGCGATTTGAGGTGTAACGACATGTTAACGATTTGCCAGCTTAGCGTAGCAGCAGCGTAGTGGGCGTGGCACAAAAATCGTAACACTTTGTCCGAAGCAGCTAACTACAAGTAAATATCCAAAGTTTCAAGTCTCTAGCTTCAATAGATACAAGTTGCGTTGATACGGACAGACAGACGGACACGGCATATAGCCTATACCCGGACCAATACCCCAAATTTCGCAATAATTTTGCAAAAAAATTTGTACACAAGCCTTTGTCATTTTGGGAGCAAATACTTTGGACCGACGAAAGCACTTTTCAGTACCATGGGTCGAAAAAGACATTTTTTTACAGAATTCCAATGAAAATGTGGAACAATGTGGCGCCTGTGTCTGATAGGGTACCCCATGGTGGCGGTAGCGTAATTTTTTGGGGATGTGTTTGCTTTAATGGTAGCGGAGATTTGGTATCAATCTATGGAGCTATGAATCAATATTTACGTATTTTGAATGATTACGCGTTCACATTCGGTGATAAATTGATTGGGCAATCATTTGTTTTACAACGGGAAAACGCTCCATGTCACAAAGCAAACATGATTACCAAGTTTTCAAGGGATGTTGGAGTAAGTACGTTGGCTTGGCCACCCGAAAGCCCCCACTATTGAAAATTTATGGGCTTATGTAAACCGAAACTGAAGTCCATGTTTAACTAGACCACGAGAGGAGACAATCACAGAGTAATCATTTTAAGTATTAATAGAGACCCGTTACTTCTATCAAACAAGCGATCAAAAATTGCACACAGCTTTGTCAAAATACTTTTTTCGACCATTGTACATTATTGTTGCAGTGTCAAGTAATTGTTTGGGAAATGCAAATACAATTTTAC
Organism: Drosophila colorata; assembly: GCA_035041545.1. NCBI lineage: Eukaryota > Metazoa > Arthropoda > Insecta > Diptera > Drosophilidae > Drosophila > Drosophila colorata. The sequence continues at coordinate 535,240 of JAWNLD010000673.1, forward strand.
AATTAAGAAGGCTCCAGTCGGGCACGTCCGTCTACGAGATACCTTGAACGCAGTTGCGAGCTCTTGTCACAAACATTCAAGTATGTTTTCATACATACATACAGAAAATCACACACACAGAATGCTGCGCACTTTACTTGGCGGCTGCGCTTGGGAAATGTAACTAACTCTATTCCACACAATCGCAAGCAGCACAAAAAAATTGTAAGAAAAACACTTCACACGCAAATGTATGTGCATATGTATGGATGCGTGCACATGCATGCACTGCTTGCGCGTGCACTGCTTACGCGTGCTGCTAATTGACTTTGTTTAATTTTATCACACGTTTTCTTTTATAATTTCTGTGTTTCTTAACCGATCTTGATGAAACTTTTTGCCATAGATTCATTTAGTGATATACTATATTCAAATACTCATTTGCTCATTAGCTCTTATAGTATAAGAAATAGGCATACAAATTTCGACGTTGTTGTAGATTTTTATCGATCTTCAGAAAACGGTAAGAGTTATCGATCACTTGAAATAAACTTGACCTGCGCTTACCATGGACTAGTCTATATTCAACGATTTGAAGCCTCTACCTTTTATAGTTTCCACGATCGACACGTTCATACAGACGGACATGGCTAGAGCGACTTGGCTGTTGATTCTGACCAAGAATATATATACTGAGGTCAGAGATGCCTCCTTCTCCCTTTTACATAAATTTACACAAAACCATTATACCCTTTTAACCCATTTTCAATGGGTTCAGGGTATAGCAAGTAAGCTGGCCTCTAGTCGGGAGTGCCCGACTAGGAGATATCCTGATCCCAGTGGTGGAGCTGTCATTACATGCATTTAATTAAACCGCCCTGCATTCGTACGACACCACAGCCGCACTTAGTAAAATAAAAATAATAAAAAATTAATATTTGCAGGCAAATTTTAGTATGCCGTAGTTGTGAAATTTCTCGCAAAACTGTACAAAAAAGGAAACTATATCTACAAGGTCATATGTATGTATGTATGGGTGCCACCACGTGGTTTGCCAATATACAAATACATTTTCTTCAAAAACTTCTATGTTTCTGAACCGATTTGGATGAAATTTGTTTTAATGCATTCTTATTGTACTGTAGTACATTATTATGGCTATTGCTGCCTATTAACCAAATTTGGTGGTTCTAGCTCTCTCTGATATGCTCATGCAGCTGCGCTTGGCCCCACTATGGAAAGTAATTTTTAAATAACTTCTAAACTAATAATAGGATCTTTATGCAATTCTCAGGACGTAACAAGAGCATTAAAATCTGTGTACAAGTTAAAGCGTAAGTCTGTAGTACCTGATTTGCGAATTTTTTTATATTTTTGACATGGGGGGAGAAATATTCATAATCATATTCATAGTGATGCTGATCAAGAATATATATACTTTATGGGATCGGAGGTGCCTCCTTTCTTCTGCCTGTTACATACATTTGCACAAAGCCATTATACCCTTATTACCCATTTTCAATGGGTTCAGGGTATAAAAAAGAGTAACAGAAGCAAATTCTTGGAATTATGTTAAGCTTCATTTGCCTTTTGATTTGTGAGTTGATAAGTTTTTTCAACTATTATAAATATTTAATAATTATATTCATATTATTATATATTCAAAACCCTGCTCAAACGGTAAGTGTCGACTCTTATCAAGTCACAAACTAATAGGTAAATGCACAGCTTAACATAATTCCAAAAATTTTTATTTAATATTTATTGATTGCGGGAATCGATCAGTGCCTTCTGATCTTCACCAAACGAATATAGTTGTTATAGGTCTAGTTAGAATTCGGTAGCTTTAAGTGGAGATAAACAGTACCCCTTTTGTTTGACTAGATTAGATACAATTAGAAGTATTCTTAAGGTGACTCTTCTGGTGGGAAAGTCGTTGGGATGTACTCTTAGCAAGCGCCACTCGGTGAAGGGGTCGGCCAGGGCTCTGGCGACCGCGTTGGGGTGTTCCAGAAGCCTGTCTGCGTACCGGCTACTAAAGAAATTAATTTGGTCTTCAACCTTCGTGAGGTGGAGGTCCCGTTCTATGGCGTCGTTGGTTACGTACCATGGGAGACCAGCCACTGTGTTTGGTGCCCTGAATTGGACGACTCGTAATCGACACAGTTGGTGTGCTGATGGTGTATGATGGTGTGTATGGGTGTTATTAGTGTCTTGGTGGCTATGTACAGCTTGCTTCGAGAGTTTAACAGCCAGTCGAGTTTTTTAGGCCTTTGGCTCTTATTGCCGAGATGTGGGGTCGCCGGATGAGTCTGCGATCCAAATGAACCCCCAGATAACAGTGAAGCTGTTGCGTGCTCAATGGGCATACCGTCAAAGACCAGCCGTGGATCCTATAATTTACTTCGGTTACTCCTTTTCCGTTCCCTTTTAAAGTTGTGTTTGCATATCGCAAACAATTACTTGACAGTGCAAAAATAATGTAAGTTTGGTTTCTTTGCCTCAAACTGCAATGCGCCCTAAAGAGAATTTTGTCAGTTTTCGGTACCATTTCATCCCCACAAAAATGCTTTTACATGTACACATATGAATAAGTGTGCTCAACTCATACCAAAATACTTTTCTTACAAGCACACTACCGGTAAGGTATAAACATAAACAATCATTGCTACAAATTCTAAGTTTTCATGCCGACCCAGCAAACATTTTTCATATTTCACAAAACGAAAGCAAAAGGGAAGAAAAGCGACCGAAAATTGACAAACTGCACTTCATTGCTGGTTGTGCTTAATGACATACATACATATGTATGTACATAAATCGGCATTTTGGCTCGATCTCACAAAGCCAATTTGCTCTCTGACTCTCAGGGACTGTGAGCGAACTAAGGACTCAAGCAAAATGAAGACGCTGTGAGAACGCAGAAATTGCTCAGTACGTTTTTTCGTTTTAGATGTCTCATCTACTATATATAATTTTGTTAGTGCTAGAAGTACGGGTAGACCGATAAGAAAAATCAGCACCTCTGCTGCCAACTATCGATGACCATTAAAATATATATGCAATGACGATTAAAATAGCTGAAACTGAAATTAATAAGAACTAGCCAACAAAAAAGCTGACATTGTCTTCATTATTACATTATGCACTACCTCTCAATTTCACCATGCCATAAAATTTATGAACACCTCTTACTGTCCTTGAGCATTCAAATTGCAGAATAAGTCACACAAACGTTTATTACCAAGTAAATGCTGTCAACAAATTTTAATTCACGAACATCATTAAAGAAAATAAACTACCATGTTCTTCTCCATGATTATACATCAGCATTATTTTAATTAATAATCTTAGAAATCCAAATGAATTTGCAACCAATTGCTGTTGCAAAATCTTCGCAAAACTAATAAGGTGCATAAAATGAACTTATGGCACATAAGAATAAAAACAATATTTAAAAGGATTTGAGATATAAAAGCTGAAACCAAACCCCTCGGTAACCCCTGTACCTAATGAAAATAGATAAACAAGGTTATAATGGTTTTGTGCAAATATATGTTCAGGCACAATACAACATCCTCGACACCCAAAATTATATATATGTATATTCATATTTGGATTTACAGAAAATATAAAAGGTTAGAGACCTGATATATTATATTATTCTAAACCACATATCTCATGTTCTCGAATAGCACATATAGATTCAAAATATTTTACTATTGGATATTTCTCACATTTGCCTCAAAGTTGAAAGAATTAAGAGGTAACGCGTTGCGCCTTATATACATACATTTGGATGCTATATGTAGGTTAGGTTAGGTTCAGGTTCAGGTTCAGGTTAATGACTAAGGCGGTTTCACAAAGGTCGACCTGTTCCAGTCTTTTGGAAACTCCGGGTTCTTCACATTTGCGGCAGCCTTCATTATGTCCAGTTAATTAGCGTAACCTGCTGCCTGATCATTAATAGTCTGTACTTCTAACATTAGTCTGGAGTGTCGTCTTGGTAGCTGTAGTAGAAAATGAGTGGGTTTTTGCTGTCTTTAACATCATTTTTGCCGCCGCCAGGCCAGTTTTTTCCAGATTGCTGTAGAGTGACTGAAGGGAGTTCTATGTTTCCTGAACTTTTTCTATATTTAAGTCCTGAACATTTTATAAGGATATGACAATGGCTGCAGATGATATTCACTTAGGAATTAGTGAAGATGTGATAGATAGATAGATAGATAGATGCGATAAACATACATATGTACATATATGAATGCAACGAAGATGGAATGTATGTTACGGGGGCTTGCAGTTGGGTACATTGCTTATTTTACTCAAACACTTCCGCCTAGAGCTCTCCTTCCATTTTACTTTGCAATAACCGCTTGAACCCTCTTTTAAGTTGGTTTGACACATCAAACAAGCACAATAAGGTAATGGACAGAATAGTGGATGCAAAACCGTAGTAAAACACCGTTCGATTCTTATCGATAATTTTTTGATATTTAAATTTTTCATTAAAAGCCAACTCTCAAAATTAACGTTAATGAACCAACACCCAGTAATGATTATTGCAAAGTACTATTAAAAAGATATCTGGTTAACATAATTGCCAAAAGTTAAAATAACTATTAAAAATGCATCAAATAAACAGCATGTTGGTCATCTTAATTATACGATAGTTTTCTGTTGAACTTTAATAGCCAGATTTAACTTTAAAAAGGCTAAATTGGCAACGCTGACACTCTGCCTAAATTGCTTTGTTATGGCTCGTTCATTTCTAGATTTTATTCCTTGAGTTAAATATTTGTATTTTTCCGCCACGCTTAACAAAAATCGCTACATAAAGTCGTATTATAGAAACAGTCCAGCGCTCGAGAGTACGTAGCTCTTGAAGCTTGATCCTTTGCGCGCTAACAATAACCAAATAAAGAGATTTGCTTCTTATTGCAAAGCAAATAGCAAATAAAGCATTATGGTAAAAACTCTCACATATATATGTTCATATTCAAATAGTTGTTCGCTGTAATTTAAATAAATTGCAGTTCTTAAAAACCGCTGATTTATACATACAAACACAAGTATGTATGTGGTATAAGTAGTGTTGTGTATCTACATACACACATTTTATTTATATATTTAATTTAGATATATTTGAAAAGAGATATTGACGCTTATATTCATTACATACGTACGTACATAATACATTAATTCTTAAACTTTTTTATTTAGGAAATTCAGGAATTAGAAATACTGTGCAAGCAGCTGTATGAAGCAACAGATGCGGGCATACGAGCTGATGCTGAAAAAAAACTTGTCACGTTCGTCAATAGTCAGGACGCCTTACCCAAGTGTCAGTTATTGCTCGATCGGGCTGATTCCAGCTACGCACAGCTACTTGCCGCATCTACCCTCACAAAACTTATTCAGGGGATAACTCTTGGGCAGCGTATTGATATTCGCAGCTATGCTCTTAATTACTTGGCAACCAGGCTTAACTTGCAACATTTTGTAGTACAGGCGCTTGTTACTCTTCTAGCAAAACTCACAAAATATGGTTGGTTTGATTCTTATAAGGGCGAACCTATCTTTCAAAACTTACTTGAGGACGTCAAAAAGTTTTTACAGGTATGTAAACATTTTAACCACACTTAAAATTATAAAGTTTAATTATCCGGTTTCTTTATTAGGGCTCAGTTGAGCATTGTACAATTGGCGTACAAATCCTTTCACAGTTGGTATCAGAAATGAATTCAATTGTGGAACTAGATGCACACTTATCATTTTCAAAAAATCGAAAGATAGCTACATCTTACCGTGATCAGCAGCTGTACGATACGTTTCTACTCTCCTGCTCACTTTTGATTAATGCACGCGATAATAGCAAGAACTTAAACTTCCTAGACGAATCGCAACAGGCGTAAGTTTATCTTAATTATCACACAATAAGTAAATCTGTTTCTTTGCTTACTTTCTTTGTGCAGCAACTTTCGTAACGATAACGAAAGTGCAAATGGTTAAATATTTCATGTGTCCAGCTTTTCTTTATTGTATTTTTAGGGTTATAGTCTTTTCGAACTCTTGTTATCTTTTGTGACACAAACATTCAAATGCATACCACTATTTGTATTACAAAATATAATTTCATGAGTTTTCGTGTATGTTCGATTTTTTTTTTGGTTTTTTTTTTTTTGTTCAGCCATCGGGGCATTGTTGGTAACGAAATGGAAAACCGCCCAAGGAAGGTGTCGGACTATCTCGCGAAAACTCAGCAAATATTGAACTCGCACTTTAACGATCTGGAAAAGACAGCCTGGGTGGCAGCTAATGCAAAGTGGAAAAACACAACTAGCTGCATAATCTCCAAAATCAGGTGCAAAACGCGGGATCGAAAACTCACTTCCTACCGTAGCTATCGACGACTCTGCAGACTAATGGTAGGAGTACTGAGTGGACATTGCCTAGCAGCAGTTCACGCTAAGAAACTTGGCAATACAACAGATGATGTAAAGAACTAGGAGTTGCTGAAACACTGGAACATCTCATTTGTGGCTGCCCGGCACTCACTCGGCACAGAGCCACATACCTCAATGCACACTGGCTTTCATCGCTAGAAGATGCTGCCAAACACACTCCAAATGAGCTATTGGCATTTGCCAAACGCATACACATACTACAGGATCATAAGGACTCCTAACGACCACGAGTATCCGGCTACACCAAGGACCAACTTGGTCTATGTGCAACCGCTGTAGCGCTTAACCAATTCAACCTAACTTACATATAATTCAAGGAAATAAAATTCAAGGAAACAAATTAATAGAAACGAATACATTACATAGCACTGCACCGATACCCAAATCGCTGGCGTGGCAGTGCTCATAGAATGTGATGTCGAAATTAGGGTTTTGCAAAATATGTGCTGAAATTAAAATGACCTTGAGTTTATCGAAAGCAACTTGCCCCTCTCGTGCCTAAGCAAATTTCTTTTTCGGAGAGAGAAGTTCAGTTTCGGGACTGATTTAAAAAAAATTTGCTGATACCTTGTATACCATCCAACTACTCCAATGAAACTGAGCGTCTTAGGCACTGGCCATGCTTGAATTGACTCCACTTTTTATGATAAGTAGATACGGCACTATGGCCATTGACGTAGATTGAGCATTGCAATTACGTCACACAAAATTCACTCTTTGCCACATAGAGCTTTAAATTTACCTGCCGGAATCGTTCAGTTAAGTTTACTAATACTAAATACATATGTCGTCTAAATATCCAAATCTATACATATAAATCTGTTTGTCCCCATTGGTGTTGGTAATTGCCAATAAATACAGGGCCGAAACCATAAAAGTTAGAAAGCTGAAATGTTCACAGTAGTTTTGTATTAGTACGACAGTCAGTACTAGAACGGGACTTTTAAAAATTCGATGTCCAGCCTAGGGTCGGAAAATTGACGGAAAATTGTTGCAAAATAACTTTTTTGTCAACTATAAAAATTATAGTCTTGAAGAAAAGACACAAACACTACACCAGCTTGCCTTGGGATTCGAACCCGGACAAAATGTAAATCTGCTTTGTGTTTATTTAATTTTGAGTTTTTTTCGACTCATTAAAATTCTCAACGAGTTCAAGCTGCAACGGTTGGCTTGGTGTTTGTGAACACAAAGTATGATTGTATGATTACTGAATTACTTTGAAGAGAGCGTACGTGCTCCGGGAAAATTTCATAGAATTGGACGAGCTTAACAGCCAAAAATATAGCAAAGTGTATTGGAGTGATCCAATAATAGGGAAAGGACGCTGTAAAGCATTAAACAAAACTGTTTTATGTCTAATACAAGTGCATAATTAATACAAATATAATAAGTGCCACGAATAAACCATGCAAAACGAGCAGCGATCAATCGAAAGAGCGTAGAGGTTCAATAGATGAAAGAAATTGGTTTTACTCATACTTTAACCCGTGAAAGCCAAATGTAAAAAATAACAATGCAAAGCATTTCAGCTCTCGTGACTACAGATAGCCAGAGAGCACGTTCTTGCTCTCCCGCTCTGCCCACTGCAACTCCCATGTCGTAAAGCACGCAGTGTATCTCAGCAACTACGGTGACTACAAAAATTTCAACATACGCCGCACCAACAACATGGACAATGATCTCCGTACCTACTGCCATTGCAGGAACAACAACAACTGCAACAGTCTTCGTCACAAACAACACAGTAACGACAGCTTTCTTGACTTCTGCAGCGCAAGGGATAAATATAATAACAGCGTCAATTGCAGGTTCCAGTATTTATACCGGTAATAACAACAATATACAAACGGAAGAATCAAAACAAAACCGAAAAGTAGGCCACGTTGTGCAGAACGGCATAGATGGCTACATCCAACTCAAGGATATGTTAAGCGCACAAAACACAAATACTGGTAATAAATCAAAAATTAACCATGATGGTAGCGAAATAACTGAGGCACCTAAATATATATATGCCCTTCTGGCGGATGTTGAAGCTGACCAACCCAGCGAGTCAAGGGAAGGGGTACCGAAAAACGTTAACCCACCACCTTTATATATCCGCGAGCAAAACTCAAGTGCATAGTAAAAAAAAAACTAGTTGCACTAATTGGAGATAAAATATTCCACATAATTCCTCTAAAAAAAGGAAATATACATGGAACAAAATTGCAGATCCAAACAGAGGGATACCACCGTGTAGTGATTAAATACTTTAATGAAGCAGGCAAAAACTACTTTACATATCAGTTCAAAAGCTGCAAAGGACCACAAGTAGCTGTAAAGACAATAGAACCAACATCCGTTGAAATCACTGCGACTCTGAATGAAAAAAATGTCCATGCAAAGACGGTCATCAATATCTTAAACAAAACAAGTAAGATGGTTCTAGTCGGGAGTGCCCAATTAAGTGATACCCTGAACCCAGCGGCGAGATGTTATTACATGCATTTAATTAAACCCTCTGCATTCATACACACGACACCAAAGCCGCACTTAGTAAAATAAAATAAAAATAAATAATAAAAATAAATGCTCGCGCAACGCGCTCGCTTTTATTTGCAGGCGAAGTTTAGTATGCCGAAATTGGGAAATTTCTCGCAAAATGTTCACAAAATAGAAAACTATATCTTTCAAATGTAGGTTGCAGTTGATCTGCGAAAGATTTTTGAGAGTGTGCATGCCAAATAAAAATTTTTCCCCATTATGTTGCTCCAGAATATTTCAAATCGCCTATGTCCCAGCATTAAGTTACACTTGGACCAATAAGTGTGTTAGGTTTAAAAATAAAATAAAATAAAAATTTAAATAAACAGTAAAAAAAACTCTGGTGACCCAAGCAAATTCGAACCCGCGTTCGATAGCGCGCCAGGCAACATCTCTACCGCCGAGCCACAGTTGCATTTCAATGTACATATGCACATATATGTATGTATTGGCGCACACGTATGCAGAAAACGTCTGCTCTTGGCGCTTGCCACCACGTGGTTTGCCAATATACATATACCTTTTATTTAATTACTTCTTTGTTTCTGAACCGATTTGGATGAAATTTGATTAAATGCATTCTTATTGTACTACAGAACATTTATATAGCAGTCTAAACCAAATTTGGTGGCTCTGGCACTTATAGTTTCTGAGATATGCTCAAGCAGCTGCGCTAGGCCCCCAATTTGCGAATCCTTTACGAGCACATATTAAATTAATTTGGTGGCTCTAGCTTTTCTAGTTTTTGAGATATGCTCAAAAAACCGATAAACACTGATTATAAGAAAACGGGACAGGTTATCGATCATTTAAAATAAACTTGATTTGCGTATGGTATATACGAATCTAAAAAGTCCAAGCTCAGCTCTTTAGCCATTGTAGTCTGAAATCGACGCGTTCATACAGACAGACAGACGGACGGACAGACAGACGAACAGGGCTTAATCGACTTGCCTAGTGATGCTGATCAAGAATATATATACTTTATGGGGTCGGAGAAGCCTCCTTCTGCCTGTTACATACATTTGCACAAAACCATTATACCCATTTTATCCATTTTCAATGGGTTCAGGGTATAAAAAAGGAGGCGTAAATTCACTCTTCAAAGTTGTGCTTGAACCAGAGGCAATTTCTTTAAAGAGAAACGAATTGCACCCCATCTTTAAACTACAGTTCCTACTGCACGGGAGGATTAATGTGGAATAGCCGCATAAGCGTAAAAATCCAGTACAGTGCACTAATTACCAAGAATACGTCCACACCAAAGCGTACTGCGCTCTGAGGTCTGTCTGCGTTGTTTGAAGCGAATCTCACGACACCGCAAACTACCCGAAAAATAAGCAAGATAGATCGGTGACAAGGTGCAGCAACTGTGGCGAAAAACTCACTGCGAACTGGCGAGGCTGTGTCGATAATAAGGAGCTGAAAAGCCGCCTAAACAAACGTGTTGTCTCGCGCGTCCTCATACCACCTCGAATTTCCACACTCCCCAGCAACCGACTCTTTTTACCTAAAGGAAAGCAGCGCGCTTATCAAGCCACGCAACAAGCTTGACTATGTGTCTCCGGGTAACCCCACATACTGGTCGGAAAATCCTAGAAAACTCCCAGATCTAATTAATTTTGCAGTCACCAAAAAGATTCCGCGAAATGTGGTAACCGCCGAGCCACTACCAGAATTATCATCTGATCACTCGCCAGTCCTACTTAATCTCATGTATCACCCGCACATAGTCGAAAGACCATTTAACAGAACTAACTGGTTAAAGGGAAAAAAATATGTATATTCTCACATTGAACGAACTCAGACATTGACTACTGAGGGCGATATCGGCAGCTCGTCAGATACGCTTACGTCTGTACTAGTTGCAACTACAAATGTCTCAACACCGCAAGAGACATGTAATGTCGAACCACAGTAGAACCAACCGAGAAATCGAAGAGCTAATACTGGAAATTATTAATCCAACAGATCGCCATCTGCAAAGTACAGGCTGAAAGAAGCTACACGCAAGATGACCAAGGCGTTTAAACTGGAAGAAGCAAATGCTGAACGTCAGTAAACTATCTCCCATCCGCAAAAAGTGTCCATTGTGGAAAGCCCATCGAAATCTAAGTGCTTCAATCGAAACGGAGTCCAACTGGCAGTTGGATCCGCAGTGACGAAGAAAGGGCAAGAGCGGTTGCTGCACATCTAGAAAATGTGTTATATATTTTTATTTTATTTTACAAAGTGCGGCTGTGGTGTCGTGTGTACGAATGCAGAGTTGTTTAAATAAATGTATGTAACGACAGCTCGGCGCTGGGTTCAGGGTATCTCCTAGTCGGGCACTCCCGACTAGAGCCATATCTTTTTCTCTTTTAGTCGAAGTCGAAAATTTCCGGCCCTATATTAAGAGGGGGCTATCAGAAAACTGCTTACCAAATTTGGTGACTCTACACAACAATTTTGGGATATGTATATGCGCGGCTTACCCGTCCTAACATATAAGGTTTTTATCGATTTGGCACACTTCCAGTGGTCGTACCCAAAACATTTTCTATGCGATCTGGTATTATTAGTCTTGTCCGGTCGCGCATATGCCAGCCGTCGATAACTCTAATAGTCTAAAGTTGAACTCCACGCAGATTGACCAATTTGTTCTATCGCTTATGATATTATAAAAGCTACACATTTAAATGCGGCATATAAAGGTAGAATTTTAGAAACCGTAGGTAGCTTTATGTCGTCCGAAACACAGGATTTATGTATGTGTCTTCTCTTAAAAACCACTGACAAATACATGATTACGGTCAATGTATATATAGGGGATGGTGTTAGTCAATGGAGCTTCAGGAATTTTAATGCAAATAGATTCTGATGCATCTAGCACTCCAAATATTTTATGGATGCAATTTTTAGAGGACAGTGTAGGAGTTCTTGCTGGCTCAAAACGTACACATCTTACAGAAACTTCACAGAACACAATTCAGAAAATAGTTTAAAATTTGCAATATAGCAAAAATGAGGAAGCTACCATTGACCATAGGCAGCTTCCAGTTGTACCTGTAGAAGGTATAAGCATCCAAAAAAGTCATGGAGCAACGTATTGCAAAGTGGTGATCCACACTTGCCCTCGTATGCAGCGTGCTTGTAGTAGAGCAACAACTGCATATTATAGTAGATTTTGGTCCTCCCAAACATCTCAAAAATAATGACATGGTCAAAAATCAGATAAAGAAATTGCGAAATTAAAAATTACTTCGATCACATTATGATAATTTAGTAAACCGTTCCGCGCCCTAGATATTTTCTTTTATTATACTGAAATCCTTCAGTCGTCCGTTTTATGTTTCGTTAAGGTCTCAACATACTCAAACGAAAATATCGACATTCCAGGGTTTACTTTTGTTGTCCGTCAAGATTGCGAGATAATACGCAGTTAGGAATAGTATTGTTAACAATGTTTCACATCTTTAAGCGGAAGAAAAATGTCAGGATCAGTCGTTTTTGAATATGCCATATTTCGTACAGGTTTCGTATAGGTTTCTTAGTAATTTATGAAAGTCCGGCATAACCGAAGGCTGTTTAAAACAGAATTTGAATAATTATTCCAGCAAAATTAATTTTTAAATGAAAATTGCGTTGGTTTAGGAGATTTTAATTTATGTTTAAATAAAATGAATAGGTGTAGGGCCATCTATTATACAGCCGAATTCCGATGATTATCAAATTATAATTTGAAATTGTAAGGGAACATCATTTTTTACAAATTACTGAGGTTTTCGAATTAGTGTGATTTCAATTTAACGAAATAATAAAAAAAAAACAAGTAAGATGGCTGTAGTATCCCCGACTAGGAGATACCCTGAACCCAGCGGCGAGCTGTCGTTACAAACATTTAAAGCTCTTTGCATTCATACACACATTCACATAGTCACACATACACACAAACGCATGCAGCAAGTTGAGCACTTTACACATCGGCTGCACTTGGCCCCACTATGGAAAATGAATTCTTGAATAACTTCTAAGCTAAGAGTATGATCGATATGAAATTTGATTTGCAATTTGTTTATATGGGGGGCGAATAGGGCTAGGTATTAAAAATTCGAAGTATTTGTAATCGCGTATTCTTACGAGCACATATTAAACCAAATTTGGTGGCTCTAGCTCTTATAGTTTCTGAGGTCTGCTCAAAAAACCGAAAAATATCGATGATAAGAAAACGAGACGTGTTATCGATCATTTTAAATAGCCGTATTCTATCTATGGTATACATGAACTTAAAAAACTAAACTTTAATCCCTAGCTCTTATTGCAGCACTTGCTGCCAATTGGAGTGTCGAATTGGTCAAATTTTACTACACGTTTTCTTTAAACATTTTTCTGTGTTTCTTAAACGATTATGATGAATCTTAATGCAATATAGTGCTATAGTATATATAAATATTCATTTGAACCAAATTTTGTGGCTCTAGGTCTCATAATCTACGAAATAAGCTTAAAAAATTAGAGGTTGTAGATTTTTATCGATTTCAGGTAAACGGTGTGGGTTATCGACCATTTGAAATAAACTTGATTTGCGCGTGCCATGGACGAGTCTATAGACGAAAAGTTGAAGTCTCTAGCTCTTATAGTTTCCGAGATCGACGCGTTTATACAGACGGGCGGACGAACATACAGACGTACATGGCTAGATCGACTCGGCTGTTGATCCTGATCAAGACTATATATACTTTATGGGGTCGGAGATGCTTCCTTCTGCCTGTTACATACATTTGCAGAAAACCATTATACCCTTTTTGCCCATTTTCAATGGGTTCAGGGTATTCAGGGTAAAAACCAAAAAAATCGCAAATCAAGTACTACAGATTTGTGCTTTGGTTCGTACGCAGATTTCAAAGCTCTTGTTACGTCCTGAAAATTTCATAACGATCCTATTCTTAGTTTAGAAGTTATTTAGGAACTAACTTTCCAAATTGGGGGCCAAGCGCAGCTGCTTGAGCATATCTCAGAAACTATAAGAGCCAGAGGCACCAAATTTTCAAAGGTTCAGGCTGCTATACAAATGTTCTATAGTACAATAAGAATGCATTAAAACAAATTTCAGCAAAATCGGTTAAGAAACACAGAAGTTATTAAAGAAAAGGTACCAATTACCTATCTGCAAGCGCAGACGTTTTCTGCATGCGTGTACACATATACATACATACATATGTATATGCACATTCTTTTTCGAATTCTCAAGCGATTGGTTGTACGTGTGTGTCTAAGCTTAGATTTTGACAAAGGCAATTAAAATGCAAATGTGGCTCGGTGGTAGAGATGTTGCCCGGCGCGCTATCAGACGCGGGTTCGAATCTGGCTTTGTTCAACGGAGTTTGTATACTCGTTCACGAAGTGAAACTAGTATATTGGGTTTGTGCAATGTCCGTAATGCTATCCGTCCGCCTGTGCGTATGAACTGAAATTTTAAATATATACTCGTGTATACCCTCGTCAGATAAAGTGTTAAGTGTTTCGGGTTGCGCCCTAGGTGGGCGTGGCAATTTGATTAAATCAATATATTCCCCCACTTTTAAAGCTAGATGCACAAAATGTATACCGACAGATTGCTGATGATCTCCTCTAAAGATCGCAATCAAACTTTTTTGGCTACGCCCACTATCGCGCCCACAATGTCCAAAACTCTATATGTGCACAACATCAATTAAGCCAGTGCAACATATCATGCGCCATATATTGCATACTTTTTGGTACTTATTATTTGGTTTCATTGGAATAGTGTTGGATAACTGTTCAATTAGTTTGAACACAGCTTGTCACAGGTAGATCGGGGTCGGTAGACGGCGCTTAAATGACTTAGACCTTTTCGTATTCTTACAATTTGTGTGCGGCTGTTTGCGATTGTGCACTTGTCATATAACTTGAGTTGAGTTTTGTCACAGCTTAATCAGCGGGTAGTGTAATGGTGCAGTTAATTAATTAATTTATTAATTAAATTAATCAAAAATGAAAATAATTCAAAAATTATTCAATTATTTGTAAACTTTCTTGGACACAGTAATATGCTGATAATCTCCTCTAAAGATGGCACCAAAACTTATTTGTCCAAACTCGATAATTATTTGGTTTCATTAGAATAGTGTTGGATAACTGTTCAATTAGTTTGTCACATCAAGTGGTCAGTGATCACTGGTCGGTAGATGGCGTTAGTTGCGACAAGTTTTGTCACAATTTGTAGAATATAATGCAGCTAAAATTATTATTTCTAATTAATTATTCTATTATATCTGTAAACAAAGTAATATGACAGATGATTATTGGAATAAAATTTAACTATTTTTTTTTATTTATCAATCAAATGATTACCTAAGAAATTTCAGAAAAGAATTAATTTCTTAGCATTTATATTGAATTTCTGGTTCGATTCCCGCTCCTGATGCAAAGGCTGGTCTTCATTCTTCTAATAAGTAAAATATTTCCAGTTCATAACAATTTCTTAAAATTAATTATGTTCTTTTTGCTTTCTGTTAGAATTTTTTATATTCTTATTAAATACTTTAACTTGAATTTCGTCACACTCGAGGTTGAATGGTTGGTGGCATTGGTGTATAATTGTGCGGTAGATCCGTCGGTATGAACGCATCGATTTCAGAGACTACAAAAGCTAGAGAGCTGAACTTGGACGTTTTAGGTTTGCATATACATTGCGCAGATCAAGTTTATTTCAAATGTCAGTGCTTATCGGTTTTTTTTGATCCGGTTTTTTCAGAATATCTCAGAAACTATAAGAGGTAGAGCCACCAAATTTCGTTTAGTATTTTCTTGTACAATATACGCAGATAATGAATATTTCAGATTTTGGATAGCTCCCCCCATTCGCCCCCTATATCAAAATAAAAAAAATCGCAAATCAGGTACTAGAGACTTTCGCTTTGATTTGTACACAGATTTTAATGCTCTTGTTACGTCCTGAAAATTTCATAACGATCATATTCTAGTTTAGAAGTTATTTAAGAATTAACTTTTTTAGTTGTGGCCAAGATGAAATCAAATTTCATCAAAAAATAGTGTTGGATAACTGTTCAATTAGTTTGAACACAGCTTGTCACAGGTAGATCGGTAGGTCGGTAGACGGCGCTTAAATGACTTAGACCTTTTCGTATTCTTACAATTTGTGTGCGGCTGTTTGCGATTGTGCACTTGTCATATAACTTGAGTTGAGTTTTGTCACAGCTTGATCAGCGGGTAGTGTAATGGTGCAGTTAATTAATTAGTTTATTAATTAAATTAATCAAAAATGAAAATAATTCAATAATTATTCAATTATTTGTAAACTTTCTTGGACACAGTAATATGCTGATAATCTCCTCTAAAGATGGCACCAAAACTTTTTTGTCCAAACTCGATAATTATTTGGTTTCATTAGAATAGTGTTGGATAACTGTTCAATTAGTTTGTCACATCAAGTGGTCAGTGATCACTGGTCGGTAGATGGCGTTAGTTGCGACAAGTTTTGTCACAATTTGTAGAATATAATGCAGCTAAAATTATTATTTCTAATTAATTATTCTATTATATCTGTAAACAAAGTAATATGACAGATGATTATTGGAATAAAATTTAACTATTTTTTTTTATTTATCAAACAAATGATTACCTAAGAAATTTCAGAAAAGAATTAATTTCTTAGCATTTATATTGAATTTCTGGTTCGATTCCCGCTCCTGATGCAAAGGCTGGTCTTCATTCTTCTAATAAGTAAAATATTTCCAGTTCATAACAATTTCTTAAAATTAATTATGTTCTTTTTGCTTTCTGTTAGAATTTTTTATATTCTTATTAAATACTTTAACTTGAATTTCGTCACACTCGAGGTTGAATGGTTGGTGGCATTGGTGTATAATTGTGCGGTAGATCCGTCGGTATGAACGCATCGATTTCAGAGACTACAAAAGCTAGAGAGCTGAACTTGGACGTTTTAGGTTTGCATATACATTGCGCAGATCAAGTTTATTTCAAATGTCAGTGCTTATCGGTTTTTTTTGATCCGGTTTTTTCAGAATATCTCAGAAACTATAAGAGGTAGAGCCACCAAATTTCGTTTAGTATTTTCTTGTACAATATACGCAGATAATGAATATTTCAGATTTTGGATAGCTCCCCCCATTCGCCCCTATATCAAAATAAAAAAAATCGCAAATCAGGTACTAGAGACTTTCGCTTTGATTTGTACACAGATTTTAATGCTCTTGTTACGTCCTGAAAATTTCATAACGATCATATTCTAGTTTAGAAGTTATTTAAGAATTAACTTTTTTAGTTGTGGCCAAGATGAAATCAAATTTCATCAAAATCGGTTAGGAAACACAGGAGTTACTAAAAAAAGTGTATTTGGCAAACCACGTAGTCAAGCGCCAAGCGCAAGCGTTTTCTGCGTGCCTGTGCACACATACATACATATATATAAATATGCACATTCATATGCGTGAGCTCTTTTTCGAATTCTAATGCGATTGTTTGTGCATGTGAGCTATTTTCCTATGCTGCTGTAGCTCGGTGGTAGAGGTGTTGCCTGGCTGGCTATCAGACGCGAGTTCGAATCTCGCTGTGTCAACAGAGATTTCTTGCTATTTATTGTTTTTGTTTTTCACTTAACACCCTTATTGGTCCAAGACATCGACAATTTCCAATTTTCTGAAGCAACAAAATGAGAAAAAATTTGTATTTGGCATGCACACTTTCAAAAAGCTTTCGCAGATCAACTGCAACCAACATTTGAAAGATATAGTTTCCTGATTTGTGAAAATTTTGCGAGAAATTTGCGTGCAAATATTAAAAGCGAGCGCGAAGCGCGTCCATTAATTTGTATTATTTATTTATATTTTATTTTACTAAGTGCGGCTGTGGTGTCGTGTGTATGAATGCAGAGCGGTTTAATTAAATGCATATAACGACAGCTAGCCGCTGGGTTCAGGTTCAGGTTATTTGTTTTGAGTTTCTCTTGTGTGAAACCTTTTTAGAAACGAAAATCCAGTGCTCTGGGAGCTGCTGTTGGTCTGTAAGGCTAGCAAGTTGCTTCTCCAGTTGCAAGTATTTCTATCCCTTCAGCTGCAACGACTGAGAAGAGGACTCTCCTTCTGCTGCACATTCTGTAATTTCCCCACCAGCGATGTTTTGAGTTCCAGTCGCTAGCAGCAAGGAACCTCTACCCAAGTTGGCTGAAAAGAGCTTGGATATTTGCCTCCGTCCACCTGATGGCTGGTGGGCAGTAGACTGAAGCAATATTAAAGTCGCCCCTAGCGGTTGCGACTCGGACAACAGGAGCTTGGATATGCCAATGGCACGAGGACTCCAGCGGGTAGTAGAATATTTTTGATCTAATGAGAATTGCCGCACCTTCGTATCTGCTGTCGTCCGGGTGGTTGGCTGTGTGGAGAGTGTAGTCTGGTGCCCGGAAGGTGGTGCAGGAGCAAAAGTGAGTTTCCGAGGAAGGAAATATCAACATTGTGGAGTTCCAGAAAAGCAGCGATTTGGGTTGCCTTTGAGAGGACTCCGTTGGCGTTCCACAGTGCCATTATGGACATAGCGATTTTTTGGGCGCATATCGATGACCGCCTGCATGAGGGTCTCCATGAGTGACATCATCCTGTCGAACCTGGCAAACAGTTGCTCCATCTTTTGTTCTAGGGCACTGTACGGAGTGTTGACTGTAGCTTGTGGGGTGCGTTGATTGTCGTTGACTGTGACTCTGTTCCTTCTGCAAGATGAGGAGTGGGCTCGGTGTTCGGTGGGCTGGCTATCGCGAACAATACTTGCGAAAGATGGATGACCAAGGTTGAACTGTTGCACAGCAAGTGTATCCTGGAGACGGCGATTCGGTAAGCTGGTTGTAGTTTTGGCCGAAGCCCTTGAAGTTAGCCGCATGTGATTCGCCACAGTGGTAGCAGCACCTTTCGTCTTCTTTGGTTAATTTAATGCAGTACGATTTGGTGTGTCCATACTCCCGACACCTGCTGCACTGGACGGAGTCACTCTTTTTACGGGGTTTCTCCTAGGAGATCTTGTGTCTATAGATGACAGTTATATTTTTTACGAGGTTGTTGTTTCCAGCCTTTTTCAGGTCAACAAACCTCATGTTGAGTGGCTTCTTCTTTCTCGGTTTCGAGGAGTGTAAATACGCACGATATGGTATCCTTCATTGGCCAACTGAGCTCTATGTCTTCGGACGGGACTTCGTGGTGATGGAACACATAGCCATTTTCACGAAAGTGCTTGGCTACTGTTTAGCGCTTACACCACGCGATGCAACTGTATTTGTTATTGCCCTCTCGTGGGGCTCTGTTTGTATCTTTAAAGCTGAACTGATAGCACCTGTCGTCTTTGTATGTGAAGCACAATGCGTGTGCGTCCGTTCGCTTTCAACCGTTCGTATGTATGAATGCGTTGATCTCGGAAACTATAAGAGCCAGAGACTTTAACTTTTCGAATATAGATTTGTCCATGGCACGCGCAAATAAAGTTTATTTCAAATGAGCGAAATCCCAATCCGTTTTGCCAAAATCGATCCAAATTTAACACAACCCCAAGTTTTTTGAGTTTATTTCGTATTTTTTGCGACTAGAGATTGACATATTTTTATATAACATAACACTTACAAAATCTGTTGCAAAAAAGTTTCAACAAGCTCGGTTAAGAAACACAGAAGTTAATAAAGAAAACGTGTGGTAAAATTTGACAACTCTAAAGCCTATTGACAGCAAGTACTGAAGAAGAGCTAAGAGTTGAAGTTTGGCTTTTTGAGTTCGTGTATACCATACGCAGATCAAGTTCATTTCGAGTAATCGACAACCCGTCCAGTTTTCTTATTAGGTTCGTCTGTCCGTCCGTCCGTCCGTCTGTATGAACGCAGCGCAAACTACAAAAGCTAGAGACCTAAACTTTTCGACAATAGATTCTCCTAAGCCATACGCAGTACAAGCTTATCATTGTTTCTCGATATCTTGATCGGCTTCATTATTATCGCGCCCCATATAAAAAAAACGCAAATCAAGTACCACAGACTTGCGCCTTATTTATACATAGATTTGGATGCTCTTATTAAGTACTGCAAATTTCCTAATGATACTCTTTAGTGTAGAAGTTATTCAAGAAATCATTTTCTGTAGTGAGGCCAAGCGCAGCCGATGTAAAGTGCGCAGCTTGCTGCGTTTGTTTATGAGTTTGTCAAGTGTTTTATTTCAGAGGTGACCCTATATTCTTGATAATTACTCGAGAATGTCACAAGCGATTTTAAACATCTTTAAAAGCTAATTATTATGTCTATTATTCATTCAAACACACTTTTAAATTAAAATCATTGGTTTTTTACCTACATAGTTTTTAATTAAGAATATTATGATTTTTGGTGTGATATTTTTTACGATTTTTCGACTTTCAAATTCAAGGAAAAATTTCGTATTTTGTTTCTTACCCTATTTACATAGTTGCTTTAATAAGGCGTCGTTTAAGGTATTAATCATTGAAATCGATGAAGAGGCGGATGCGATATTACCATTTCAGCAATCATTCCTAAGTCGCGTTTTCAAATTCCCTCGTAAAAGTCATGGGTTATGCATGCTCGGCGGAATGTTCGACGTTAGTGAAGGTTTTCGCGAACAGATGGCAGTGTTTTTGTTTTTGGACTGTTTTACTGAAACCATAGTCGCCCATCTACTTACTCGCTGTCAATATGAAAGATATCTATTGTACAATGGCTAAACTGTGTGAATGTATAAAATATAAGCATCAGTGGAAGGTCTGCTGCGATTTGAAAGTTACAGCCCTCTTATCTGGATGGCAAGTTGGTTATACAATGTGTTGCTACTTTCTCTCCCTCGGGGATAGTCGACCTCGTTATGAGCATTACTCAAAGAAGGACTGGCCATCATATTGTTCAAAATGCGCCTATAGTGAACGGGAATGACATAATTTTGCCACTATTGCACATTTAGGTCTTGAACTGATCAAAATCTTTGTAAAAGCATTACATACTAGAGTTGAAGCACTATAGTATCTAAAAACTGTTTTCCCACTTCTTTCATTGGCAAACATTAAGGGATGCGTATTCGATGGCCCGCAGATTCGAAAGCTATTCGGAAATGAGGAATGTTACTCTATTTTGACATCAGATAAAAAGGCAACCTGACACTCATTCCGACAATTCAGTGCACACTTTCGGTATTTTTAAAATACCGAAATTGTTACCGAACCAGTACTTAAAAACGTAAATAACATGTAATACCTTAAAAAACAAATAGTAAATCGGATTTTTAAAATATTTATTGAAATATATCATTTATGATTGTTTAATGACCATTTATCTATAGATTAGGTGGCCGAAGTCTCGGTCAAAACCACTGAAATTGTATCTACTGTGCGTATAACATCATATAAATTGATCGTTTCAGCATTAATTTTAATGAACGATATTTTTAATATATTTATGAGATTATAAAATCAAACAGTCAAAAATATTAATTCGGCGCGACAGTCCTGGGACCTTAAAGTCAGAATTTCGTAGAAGATTTGGCAACTAAATTATTTTTATCGACAAAACGTACGTAGCTTTAAAATGTTGCTTTATCGCCGTCTCTCTATCGATTTCAATGATTAATATCTGAAACGACGCCTAAATTATGAAACTATGTAAATACTAGGTTTAGAAATAAAAAAAAAAAATTTATTTTTATTATGAATTTTAAAGTACAAAAATCGTTAATAATATCTCAGAAAAAATGTGAATTTTCTTAATTCAAAAATATTATAGTTAAAAACTAATGATTTAAATTCAAAAGTGTGTTTGACTGATTAATAGATATATTCATTAGCTTTCAGAAAGCGTAAAGAAATATAAATCGGTTGTGACATTCTCAAGTAATGATCAAAAATGTAAGATCACCTCTGAAAAAAAGCTAAGAAAAAGAATACCAGATTTTAAAATAAAAAAAAGGCTCACCATAGAAAATGTTTTAAATTGGTTTTTTTTTCCATAAGTATCAGAAACAGTAGGTTTGGTAAACAATACAAATTAAAATCAACTGCTATCAACTGCTTGAAATGTCAATGGCCTTTGTCTTGTTGAAACTGTCAATTTAAATTTTGTAACTCTAACTGCACTCTTTAGTAAATAATTTTTTCTGCTATATTTATTTCCTCAGCTTTCAATTCACTATTCGATTGGTTGTTCTTTGTCTTTGTAAGTCGATCCACGTATCTTAATACCCAAGCTGTCGTCCGTACATATCTCATCCACTTGGAAAATCTTGAACAACTCTGTTAAAACGTGTACATATTCCTGTTCAATCCGTGTATTGTCCGTCGGATAACTTTCCCAACGTTCCCTATGGCCACTTTGGACCGCGCAACCAAATTTAATTTTCAGCAAAATTAAAATTTTAAAATTTATGTTTCCTGGTCTGCTGGATTTATTTTGGTAATTCACGAGGTGAAACTAATATATTGTGTTTGTGCAGTGTTCGTCATGCTGTCCGTTCATCTATCCGAATGAACGAAACTTTTTACAGCGCTATTAAAGCTAAATACTTGTTTTGGATATATACTTTTAGTTATCTGCTTCAGACAAAGTGTTACGATTTTTGTGCCACAATTTTAAAGCTAGAGTCACAAAATTTGGTATGTAGATAGGTGGTGACTCTCACTAAAACGCCCCCCAGCGCCCGCCCAAAAAAAAACAGAAGTGCCTATATCTCCCACAGTTTTTGAGCTATATTCACCATATTTCAATTATATATTACTAGAAAGCTCCCCCAAACATAACAGAAAAAAAATTCCAGCCGCGCCCCCTCCCGCCCCCGTAATCGCACAAATCAATATACATAAAAGCACAAATTGGTAACACGTGTATACTTCTCACAATTGTTAAGCAAGAGTCATAAAATGAGGTATGTTGATTGCTAGTGACTTCCCCCAAAAATAGAGACCTTCATATCCCGGCCACGCTTACTAGAACGCCCCCTAGCCAACCCGCCCCCACGAATGGCGAAAGCCTTTGTCTTCCACAGTTTTAGAGCTAGAGTCCCCAAATTTGGATGGTAGATTACTGGTCATTCATTTTAAAAATCGGTTTGGAATTGATCATATATTAAATTGAAAATAATTCGTCACTAAATTTGATTTCGTGTAGAGGTGTTTTTGTTGAATATCATACATTTTGTGGATTACTTTTAAAAGTTTTACTTTGACAAAAGGTGATTAGTTTTGATATTTATTAATACACCCCATTACCATGATCAAGAGCCGATCCCATATTACTTGGCTAATAAAAAAAAACCAGAGCACATAGTCCCGACCCCGAATCTTAGCTGAACGCTGCCTAACATCCGCTTCTTCCATACATTTCTCCGAAAACTATCGTTCAAATATTTTGAGAATGGAACTCGAAACAAGTATAAGAAAATGAAGAAAAGAATCGACATTCACATTATATATCTTATCGATTTTTTATTTGTGAAGACGCCATTCTCAATGAGAGATTGATATGGTAAAGCGCATGCTATAACATGTAATTTTCACAATTTTTCACTAAGAATTTTTAATTTTTTAATTCCGAAAACTGATTTTGATTTAAAGGGAATCAAAATCAGTTGACGCAATCCGTAAATACAGTTATGCACATAGAAACAGCTCAATTCATGTCAACTAATTATTGCCCTGACTGGCAACACTGGTTACTTTTCCAACGCAAACGTATGAATGTTTAATTTAAGATCTTATGATATGTAAACTAAACAAGGAATATCTTGCAAAAACGAATGATTCCAGATATGTGGCATTAATAACTCTACTAGTACACTTTATTATTTGTCCACTACATTTTCAATGGTCTTACAAGACCAACTAAACCCAATTCGTCAGCGAGATCTTGATTTAATAGATACTCTGTGGAAGCCTCACCAATAAGAGCATGTTTCAATTGTCTTTTTAGGACCAATAATAGGTATTTCTTTTAGAAAGACTTTGTTGTTCTAATTTATGTCAAGATTTTTTCTGTATTTCTTGGTTCCTTTATTTGAACATTTTCGTCAATTTGATTTTGTGGTCTATCTATGTGCAATTACATGCTATGCGTTTGGGTACAATTATAAATTTATTGTGGCTTCTTACGTGTAAAGTGTTTTATTGTATGGTTTTTATACAGCCATGAAATACATAAACGATTTTTACTAACATTTTGCCATCGTTGGTTACATGTACATATTCCTGTTCAATCCGTGTATTGTCCGTCGGATAACTTTCCCAACGTTCCCTATGGCCACTTTGGACCGCGCAACCAAATTTAATTTTCAGCAAAATTAAAATTTTAAAATTTATGTTTCCTGGTCTGCTGGATTTATTTTGGTAATTCACGAGGTGAAACTAATATATTGTGTTTGTGCAGTGTTCGTCATGCTGTCCGTTCATCTATCCGAATGAACGAAACTTTTTACAGCGCTATTAAAGCTAAATACTTGTTTTGGATATATACTTTTAGTTATCTGCTTCAGACAAAGTGTTACGATTTTTGTGCCACAATTTTAAAGCTAGAGTCACAAAATTTGGTATGTAGATAGGTGGTGACTCTCACTAAAACGCCCCCCAGCGCCCGCCCAAAAAAAAACAGAAGTGCCTATATCTCCCACAGTTTTTGAGCTATATTCACCATATTTCAATTATATATTACTAGAAAGCTCCCCCAAACATAACAGAAAAAAAATTCCAGCCGCGCCCCCTCCCGCCCCCGTAATCGCACAAATCAATATACATAAAAGCACAAATTGGTAACACGTGTATACTTCTCACAATTGTTAAGCAAGAGTCATAAAATGAGGTATGTTGATTGCTAGTGACTTCCCCCAAAAATAGAGACCTTCATATCCCGGCCACGCTTACTAGAACGCCCCCTAGCCAACCCGCCCCCACGAATGGCGAAAGCCTTTGTCTTCCACAGTTTTAGAGCTAGAGTCCCCAAATTTGGATGGTAGATTACTGGTCATTCATTTTAAAAATCGGTTTGGAATTGATCATATATTAAATTGAAAATACTTCGTCACTAAATTTGATTTCGTGTAGAGGTGTTTTTGTTGAATATCATACATTTTGTGGATTACTTTTAAAAGTTTTACTTTGACAAAAGGTGATTAGTTTTGATATTTATTAATACACCCCATTACCATGATCAAAAGCCGATCCCATATTACTTGGCTAATAAAAAAAAAACCAGAGCACATAGTCCCGACCCCGAATCTTAGCTGAACGCTGCCTAACATCCGCTTCTTCCATACATTTCTCCGAAAACTATCGTTCAAATATTTTGAGAATGGAACTCGAAACAAGTATAAGAAAATGAAGAAAAGAATCGACATTCACATTATATATCTTATCGATTTTTTATTTGTGAAGACGCCATTCTCAATGAGAGATTGATATGGTAAAGCGCATGCTATAACATGTAATTTTCACAATTTTTCACTAAGAATTTTTAATTTTTTAATTCCGAAAACTGATTTTGATTTAAAGGGAATCAAAATCAGTTGACGCAATCCGTAAATACAGTTATGCACATAGAAACAGCTCAATTCATGTCAACTAATTATTGCCCTGACTGGCAACACTGGTTACTTTTCCAACGCAAACGTATGAATGTTTAATTTAAGATCTTATGATATGTAAACTAAACAAGGAATATCTTGCAAAAACGAATGATTCCAGATATGTGGCATTAATAACTCTACTAGTACACTTTATTATTTGTCCACTACATTTTCAATGGTCTTACAAGACCAACTAAACCCAATTCGTCAGCGAGATCTTGATTTAATAGATACTCTGTGGAAGCCTCACCAATAAGAGCATGTTTCAATTGTCTTTTTAGGACCAATAATAGGTATTTCTTTTAGAAAGACTTTGTTGTTCTAATTTATGTCAAGATTTTTTCTGTATTTCTTGGTTCCTTTATTTGAACATTTTCGTCAATTTGATTTTGTGGTCTATCTATGTGCAATTACATGCTATGCGTTTGGGTACAATTATAAATTTATTGTGGCTTCTTACGTGTAAAGTGTTTTATTGTATGGTTTTTATACAGCCATGAAATACATAAACGATTTTTACTAACATTTTGCCATCGTTGGTTAGAATTTTACACTTGCTGTAACACAATGATTTGTTTGTTTACAAAAATTACAATACTGAGACTTGTCATGTTTGTCACATGTTAGCTGATTTGAAACAGTGAATGTTGTTTCTTTTGCTTTATTTTAACGGAAACCCAGCAACTGCGCTGCTTTAGTTTTCTTACTTAGCCATTTGTGCACCTATGTGCGCCGAAACCGTCTCGTTGGGCAGCTCAAGTCTGTTGGCGAAGAAATCTCGGATGAGGTGCGCCCGGGGGAACTGACTTTCCTCCAACAGCTCAACTTCGAGCGAACTGCAGGCCTTGATATTGCTGAAGTTCGCCCTCACCCACTCGGCTGCGATCTCAGGGTCTAAATGTAGACGTGCTACCTGAGTGCCTGCATCCGTCAGACCGCATCTCTGAGAGATCTCACTGGATGCGTCGTCGAGATCGGTAAGTGTGACGTCAGAGTCCGATTCAGAGACCAATGCCTCTATTGTCCCGTGCCGGGACAGACTTTTTCTCAACGAGAAAGTGGCACAATCCAACTCTTTATCCAAGGAAGTTGGTGGTCATTCCAGATCCTCCCCTCGGTGACCAACATCAACGCTTGGGAGGGTTGACACCTGTAGCCCTACAGCTGCGGTGCCAGAAATAGGCTCAACCGTGCAGGTTGAAGCCTGGGGTGATGCTATTTGAGCCTCATTAGGCTCATTATTTATTTTAATATTTTGGTGAACGAGTGAACGGGAAGTGGAGCTCGCCTGCAGCATAGCCCGTCTACCGCGGTAGGTAGAAAAATTAAACTGGAGGGCAGGACGTATTCAGAGTATTTTCAAATTCGTGTTTGTTTGTGCATGTGTGCTATTTTCTTAGCTCCGATTTTTGAAAGAAACGGTTAAGTTGCTGCTGTAGCTCGGTGCTAGAGGTGTATCCTGGCGGACTACCAGACGCGGTTCCGGATCGTCGCTGTGTCATCGGGGCTTTCGTGCTGTTTATTTATTTTTTAAACTTAACACACTTATGGGTTAAAGTGCAACTCAATGCTGGGACATCGACGATTTGAAATACATACTCTGGAGAAACAAAATGGGAAAAAATTGGTATTTGGCATTCACACTCTCAAAATGCTTTCGCAGATCAACTGCAACCAACATTTGAAAGATAAAGTTTCATATTTTGTGAAAATTTTGTGAGAAATGTCAGTACTAAAATTTGTCTGCAAATATTAAAAGCGAGCGCGAAGCGCGATCATTAATTTTTCATATTTATTTGTATTATATTGTACTACATGCGGCTGTGGTGTTGTGTGTACGAATGCAGAGGGATTTAATTAAAAGTATGTAACGACACCGCTGTTGGGTTCAGGGTATCTCCTAGTTGGGCACTCCCGACTTGAGCCATGTTACTTGTTAGTAAAAAACGTACTGTATTGATATATATAAGAGGAGTTATTATTGCTGTAAGACATCGTGCTGCATTCGAGTGCAACATTCTTAAAAAAAAATTCTTTTTTCGCCAACTTCGATGCATAAGAAGCGTCTTAGACACATACACACACACACCTGGAAAGCAGCCGCTTCGTTGCTGCTGCTCACATTTTTTCAGGAATAGCACAAGAAGAGCGACAGTGGTAAAATTGTTCGCAAAGTGAAATTGTGTGCAGATGATCGATTCGGGAGATAAAAATAATTGCGCAATAGGAGCAACAGCGGTGAAATCATTGGCAAGAGTAGACACAGATATTTTGAAGCCATTTTAAAATAACTCTACAAAAGAAATTAAAGATAACGTTAGTATAGCGCTGTGTGAACTATGCAAAGTAAGGTGCGGCGTATTAGGCTTGGATTCATGACTCATTTCACATGTGCTGGCTTGGACGAAACCAGAAAAGACCAGAATTGGAGTTGCGTCAACGTCTAAGATAGAAAGCGCACTTGTGCACATGGTGCACGCTCCCCTAGGTCCAAAAAGGCGTTCCCCAGTACCTTCAGTAGAATGCTCAATTCAGCACGTGAACGGGCCTGTTCAGCAAGTGAACGAGCCTAGGATTATAGCTACAACACTAAAGGTTAGCGAGGCCAGTCCAAAACAGAATATCCTTAACACATCCACGGAGCAGCAGCTAATGCTTGCAATGTTAGCGGAAGAAAGACCCGCCGAAGAGAGATATATCGAGCAAAAGTACCAGTTACTGGCTTGCATGAGCCCGGCTGACATGTCATCTCGCGTGTCTCGTTCATTTCTGTCACCGGAAAATAGCATTTCAAGTTCCCAAGTAGCTACACGGCATGCCATACCAAAAGATTTGCCAACGTTGCCGATATTCATCAGCACCTTTAATAACAGCACTTCAGTATCCGGCTTTTCGAATACTGAAAATATGCTGCACCTACAAAAATTTCTAAAAGGTAAAGCGCGCGGACTTGTTAAAGACAAGCTGCTTTTACTCGGCGTGGTCTCAGATGTGATGACAACATTAAAAATATTTGAAATGTTGACACATATTGACTTGGTTGACACATCAGCAGACATGGTTGGACCAAAACTGGAACACACCGCAAGAGATAAACAAAGCCTTCTGCAACAGAAGAACGACCAAAAGCAGCCACCGATGAATTGCATGTGGATCGACGAAGCACTGCGTCAGTGCGATGAATTTCAGCGTTCATCAGTAAAGGATAGGTGGAAGACTGTCAAGTTCATAAGGGCTTGATATCGATGTTAAAAAAATCATCGTAAAGGATGTTTTCTGAAGAAAACTTGTGGTCTGGTAACGGCTGTATACAGAGGCATCATCCATTGCATCACGAAAAGGATGCGGCAACCTCAAATTCGAGAAACAATCAAGCAATCGTAAGCACGCGTCAATCCAAAAACACTTCTAAGTAGCATTTTCATATTATACCAGTAAACCTTAATGTTGCGAGCAAAACAATAGAGACGTATGCATTCCTAGACGAACAACCTTCACTTACTCTCACCGATGATCCGATGTTTGACTTAAAGGAGTACCGATGCCATTATGTCTGCAATGTACAAGCAATACTACTCGCAACGAAAACGCGTCTGTACGCACGTCGATGCAGATATCACCATTTGGCCCAAGCAAACGGTTCTGGCCAAAAAACGTACACACTGTTCGAAACATTGCTCTACCAAAACAAATGGTCATCACAAAAGAGTTGTGTGAAAAATACTGATTTTAACGGATAACTGGAACATTGCCGTCCTACGTAAGATACGCGTAGGTAAGCGAAAGGACCCGATTGCTTCCAAAATCCATTGGGCGATGTGTTACTTTCGTTTAGCGTGGGCAAAGTAGCTGTCTGCGGCGACATTGCGGAAATGTTTCATAGGATAAATATACGACGAGACGATATGCAAGCACAACGATTTCTTTGGTTCGACAAAAGCAGCAACCAGTTCACTGCACATGTGATGCGCGCGATGACCTTCGGTATCAGCTGCGCGCCATGTATAGCGCACTACGTACGCAATTAGAATGCAGATTCATATAGCGAGCAGTATTCTCGAGCTTATGAAGCCATCAAAGAAGCGCACTACGTAGACGACTATATTGATAGCATTAACAATGATTCATCAGCCATGCGGCTTCGGCTGCGCAACTGGGTGTCCAATTGTGTCTAATCGCTAATAGCTAATCGACGATAGCTGCACTATACAAAGTTTCGTATAATTTGGAGATACAGAGAAAGTCTTAGAGAGAGCAACATTGGGTGGGATGAAGAGTTTCCGGAGTCTCTTCGTGACGACTGGCAATAATTCCAAGATGCTACAACAATCTGGCGAAGGCGACACGAATTGAGCTGCATTCATTTGTCGATGCAAGGGAATTGCTTATGCTGCAGCATGCTACGTACGTATTTGCCATGGCGACTCCATTGATTATCTGCTGGCGGCAGCTAAAAGCAAAGTGGCACTGCTCAAGCCTGTGTCCACCCCGTGTATGGAGCTCAAAGCTGCAGTAGTTGGCGTACGTTTAGCCAAAAGAGCCTGTAATGCATGTGGGCTGAAAATCGATGACTCAGATTCGAAAACTGTTCTGTAATGGCTGAAAATGAACCCACGAAAATTCTAACAATTCGGTATGCATACCAACAATACTTCTTGACGTCAAATATTTTTCTGAATGGTGCCAGCTGTACAAGGCAGTTGCAAATTTCTTTTGTACCTGGAGCGTCTTAAAGTCAAAATAAACTGCAAAATTAAACCAAAAGTTCTCAATAGAGCAGAAAACATTCTCTACCAACATGCTCAATCGTCCGCATACCCGTCTGAGTTCGAATCAATATCTGCAGCAGTGCACTTCGCAAACTAAACTTTCTGGATTGATAGTTTATCGATGTCAACGGAATTCTACATGTGCAATGCAGATCAGACACCATGAACAGCAAGGAGGACGCAATAGTCTTGCCAAAAGAGAGTTACATCAATTTTTCTAGCAGTAAAATCACACCACTAAAGGCACTATCAGGTGAATTACGAAACAACTATCAACAACATAAAGGGTGCGTGTCACATTCCTCGATTACCGACCTTATCCACATCAATACGGCAAGCCTGTCAAAAATGCAAGATTACTAACGCATTACCTGATCCACAAGTCAGACGAGCTAGAGTTCAGACTTCACGGGGCGTTATGGAAAGGCCGGTGATGAAGATTGCTGTATTGGATGTCGGCTTGGTAAGCCACCATAGAAGGAGGAAATGTTGCCGCCAAAATAATTTTATTATTTTCTTTAAATGTAAAATTAACGCACAGCTGAAAATATGTTATGAATTCTAACTTAGGGTGTTAACTGAAGAAATAATATTAAGCTAAAATCATATGTTTAATTGATAAACATAGATGTACAAGAAAAATAATCGATAGGATCGATGATAACCATTCACAAGGCATTCGCAAAGAAAGAACGCAAGGAGAAACACGAAGTTTTTTTAAGCTCCACCTCAGCTCCCTATTAATTAGATTAAATCATATATTTTGTAATAAACGTACTGTATTAATCTAGAAGAGTGGAGTTATTATTCTTGCAAGAAATTGTGCTGCCTTCGTGAGCATCATCTGTGTTCCCAGATAACTTTCTGATAGCGGACTGGCCACTCTGCAGCTTTGCTTTGATTTTGTATGGAACAGCTGATTGTGTACGTTTACCAAAAGTTGAAATCAAACAAAAATTTAATCAAAATCAGTTGACGGAATTAAAAAATACAGCTATAGCACGTGTTATACCATATCAATCTGTAATTGAGAAGGGCGACTTCCCAAATAAAATTCTTATCGATATAAAATGTGAATATCAATACTTTTCTTTATTCTCTTATGCTTGTTCCAAGTTTCATCCTTAAAATATTTGAAAGACAGTTTTCAGTGAAATGTATGGAAGAAGCGGTTGTCAGGCGGCGTTCAGCTAAGATTAGGGGTCGGAACTATGTACTCTGGTTTTTTATTAGCCAATTTAGACTGTTAATCATGGTAATGGGGTATATTAATAAATATCAAAACTAAACACCTTTTAACAAAGTAAAACTTTCATTCAAGCCTCAACATTTTTGATATAAAGTTTAGTAACGAAGGATATTCAATTTAATATATGAACAATTCCAAATTAAGCTGTTATCATAAGGTTAACGAGCCTTGCGTAGTCGGTTACACCCGACTGCACCGTTCTTACATGTTTGACTTTAAAAGTAAAAAATGTGCGTAGAGTGAACTTGGATGAAATAATAATTCCATAATTGCACCCCATGATTGGACTGATCAAAAACTTGTAAACGCATTGGATACGGTATGTGAAGCACTAGAGCAACTAATAACAGTTTTCCTACTTCTTTCAATGACACAATTTAAAGAAGGTGTATTCGTCGATGGTCCACAGATTCGAAAGCTATTGCGAAATGACGAATTTTATTCTATTTTGAAATAAAAAATGTACAGAAAATTTTAAAAAATTTAAGCATTAAAAACCTATTTCCTGCATTCCGCCCACCTTAGGTGAGCTCAGCGATAAAGTCGGAGAACGATTTCACCAATAATTAAAATTGACGGAGCGACGTTCTCAGGGATTCTGTAATCAAAACAAAATGAGTCTCATACGAGACTTTTATTGTAATACCGTAAGGAGAAAGACACGATACTTAAACCATTTTTAAAATACCGACTATGTTACCCAACCACTACGTGAAAACTTTAATAACATGTAATGCCTTAAGAAACAAAAACTAAATAGTATTTTCAATAATCATTTATTGATATATGTGATATATGATTGCTTTATGATCGTTTATATATAGATTGGGGGTGAAAACCACTTAAAATCGTATCTACTGTGAGTAGAAATTTGTCGTTTCAATATTAATTTAAATGAACGCTATCTTGATGATCCATTATTATGTGATTACAAAATCAAACAGCCAGAAAACTTAATTAGGGGCTTCATTCCTGGGACTTTAAAGTCCGAATTTCGTAGAACATTCCGTAAAAAAATCATATATTTCAACGATTAATATTTTAAAGTAAAAAATTTCTAAAAATACCACACAAAAAATCATAATTTTCTTAATTCAAAATCATGTAGTTGCTTAACTATTGGCTTAAATTTAGTGTTTATGACTGACTATTTTATACATTCATTACCTTTCAGGAAGCGTTGTTTTTTTTAAATCGGTTATAAAATTCTCGAGTAATGGTCAAAAACGCAGGCTTACGTCTGGAATAAAGTAAGAAAAGAAGATTCAAATAATTTTTAGAGTCTTAACATAAAAAACGTTGTAATGAGGTTTTCGTCATATGGGGCCCCATATGTTTCAGGAAAAATAGGTTTGGTAAAAAATACAAAAATTGTATTAGCTAGTTTTATTTGGATTTGCATTTTTTAGTTCCAAAAAGACTAACGCGTTATTTTATAGAAGTCTTTCCTAAACGTTTTCAACAGTATTTAATCTTCGACAGTCCTAAAACTTTTTGTTTATTTTTTTATCGTCTTAGACTCATTGTACTTTGTTCACAAGATTATGCGTATATTGGCTTATGCTATGTCCATCTAGCTGTTTGCAATTTTTTCGACGATATTAAATATGTATACTCTTTTATACCCGTATCACACAAATTGTGCAAAATATGTACACGTCCACTAGGTGGCAGGCAAACCGCACAAATCAATTAGTCTATAGTTTTAAAGCTAGAGTCACCATATTACACAAGTAGATAAGACCTCTTTAAAAAAAATGAGCTGCAAATTTTGCTGCTACATCTACGACCGACTTCACAAAAAAAAAACCGCAAAATACAATATTTTCTTTAGTCATAAATTGAAACTCACTGTCTTAGGGCTACAATCACTCACTCAAGATTCAAAGCTATTTTCGATATCTTATCAATTTTTATACAGTCAACAGAGTATTGCCCAGTTAGTAGTACCCGAAACTCAGTATTCTTACTTAATATTGTACTATGTGAAAATTGGAGACATCCAACCAATATGTGTTGAGCTTTTGGTATGAGATATTTTTTTTAACAATGTATTTTATTCTAGGAAATGATTTTTAAATACATTCAAATACGATTACATTCAAACATGTTCTCTTTTGTCTTATTTTTAACCATTTAATATATATACAACGTAATATATATTTTAATGGGTCTAGCTAGAATATTTACATCGATTACATTTTAGCAGTTTAAACCATTCTTTCTGTGTATATATTGTGTTTCTTGTACAGATTAATATCTCAAGTTTTACGGCTTACAAAGAATTGTCTGAGCTTTGATTTTATTGGTAGTTCCACGGATGAATCGGCTGATGATATGAACAATGTTCAGGTACGTTTCTCTTTTATAAATATTACATTTAATAATAAAAAATACTCCTGACACTAACAGATACCAACAGCTTGGCGTCCTGCATTTCTTGACTCTAATACCTTAAAATTATTCTTTGATTTATATCAAATTTTACCAAATGGGTTAGCCAGTTACTCACTGTCGTGCCTTGTACAAATGACATCTGTACGTCGATCACTTTTCAGTAACTCAGAGCGAACAAAATTTCTCAGCAATTTAGTTGAAGGTGTTAAAAATATACTTTCAAACTTGCATGTAAGTATTTAACTAATACATTTTAACATCAACTTCTTAGTAATGCTTAAATTTGAATTCAGGGTCTTAGCGATCCAGATAATTATCATGAATTCTGTCGTTTGCTTGCGCGTCTAAAGTCCAATTATCAACTGGGCGAACTCATAGCCGTCCCTTGTTATCCTGAAGCCATAGAACTTATAGCAAAGTTTACGGTACAATCGCTACATGTGAGTATATTTTGGGTCACAAGGTAAAAAAAAAGGATCATTGTTCACATCCGCAGATGTGGCTCTTTGCTCCAAATAGTGTGCACTATTTACTTACCCTTTGGCAACGTATGGTTGCTTCAGTACCGTACGTGAAGTCACCGGATCCGCATTTACTTGGCACGTATACACCAGAAGTAATTAAGGCATACATTGAGTCCCGACTAGATGCTGTACCATTAATTGTTCGTGATAATATGGAGGATCCCTTAGATGATCTTTGTATGGTGCAACAACAGCTTGAACAGTTATCGGTAATCGAGCGTTGTGAGTACAACAAGACTTGTAACCTTCTGGTACAGCATTTTGATCGAAAGGCTCGTGAGTACGAAAACCTTATACAGACGCCCAATGCAAACCCCATAGATGTTAATGTCCATGAATTGCAATTAACTTGGTTGGTATACATAATTGGCTCTGCCATTGTTGGGAGACTTTCTGTGACAACCAGCGACGAACATGATAATATGGATGCAGAGCTTGTTATTCGTGTACTGCAACTAATGAGTTTAACTGACTCACGCCTACCTCAGACCGGCTGTGAGAAGCTGGAGCTGGCCATTCTGAGTTTTTTAGATCAGGTTCGTAAGATGCATAGCAGTGACCAGGCACAAAAGGCAACTGTTTACAAGCGGCTTAATGAAGTTTTTGGCCTTAATGATGAGCAAATGCTGCTAAGTTTTATTAACCGAAAAATGTATGTTTTCTCATTTTTGGTTGGGTTTCGAATAAGTAATAAGGTTTTATTTTTTCAGTATAACTAACCTGAAGTTTTGGGGCCGTTCTGAGCAAATAATAACAAAAACTTTAATGTTACTATCCGATCTTTCTGTGCACTTTAATTCAGTGCGCAAGTTGGCGCGCTTGGAGGAAGTTCAGTTCATGTTAACACATCACACAAGCGAACATTTCCCTTTTCTTGGTACGAGCTCATCTCTGAATGAAATGCGTTGTCGGACCATGTTTTACACTTCATTGAGTCGTTTATTAATGTTTGATTTGGGAGAAGACGAAGAGCGTTTCTACACTTTTTTGACACCACTTACAAGTAAGTAGACGTAAAAGGTAAGTCACTAAAAATGTATTAAATTATTATTTGTTTTCTTAGATCAGTTTGAATCACTTGGAAACGTGCTAATGGATACAAAGTGTTTTCCTAATGATGAGGTCAAGAAAGCGATTATTGGCTTAGCTCGAGACTTACGTGGGCTTGCATTGCCGCTTAATGCTCGCATCCAATATACTATGCTTTTCGAATGGCTGTGCGTATAACATCCAAGAATATTAAAATAACAAGTTATTAGTAATCAAGTTTTGAACACTTTATTGTTTTAGTTATTACACTGATTACCTACCAATATTGCTTCGTGCGGTGGAACTGTGGGCGCATGAGCCTGCCATCACCACGCCCGTGTTAAAGTTGTTTGCTGAGTTAGTGCACTGCCGCACACAGCGTTTAGCTGGAAACGTATCCAGTCCTATGGGTATTTTGCTGTTTCGCGAAGCATCTAAACTTATTTGCATATATGGCAATCGTATTCTTCATCTAGAGGTATCAACTGAACAACTTTACCCAATGAAATTAAAGGGAATATCAATATGCTTCTTGATCTTAAAAAATGCGCTTGGGGGGAACTATGTCAACTGTGGTGTGTTTAAGTTATACGGGGATGATACATTGCACAATGTTCTTGATATAATCGCTAAGCTTATTCTTTCTATACGACAGAGTGATTTATTGGTAAGTTTGATAAATGACAATAAAAAATTGTAAACAAATATAAAACTTAAATTTTGGTGATTGTATAAAATCAATAGGAATATCCAAAATTGGCATCCGCATATTACAATTTATTAAACTGTCTATCTCAAGATCATGTAACATACCTTGCTGCTTTAGAGCCACGCGCATTTGTGTATATTTTGGAAAGTCTGATAAAAGGCCTTGCCGCACTAGGTATATATAATTTCCTTAACGTATATGTACTGAGTTTAATTTTTCTAAATTACAGATTCTGCTATTTACATCAGCTGTTGTACTATTCTGGATAGTATTGTTTCCTACATCTTTAAGCAGCTTCAATTAAAAAGTGAAAATGACCACACCATCATCCTCATCATTTTATAATTTGTACTATTCTTTACAGTTTCGACATTCCCAAATAAGAAGCTACGAAGTTTGACGCGTGAAAATTCTCAATTTCTTAAGGTCTGTATTTCTGACACGAATCCTGATCAACAATATTTTTGTATTTGTCCGTACGATTCAAAGCCAGTACATACTTAGTACATTTACAACTACACTCGGGAGTGCCCGACTATCAGATACTCAGTACCCAGCTACGCGCGGTTGCAACATGCATTTAAACTACCTGTCGTACATAGATATACAATTCATTCACACTCGCACGTCATAAGCTGGCTGTTTCGAATTCACGCATTACACCTTATTGCAACATTCTTAAAAGTTTTTGTGCATTTTTTGTTAAAATCGTTATTTTGACAACAAATTTTTTTTATACCCTGAACCCATTCAAAATGGTTAAAAAGGCGGTAATGGTTTTGTGCAAATGTATGTAACAGGCATAAGACAGCATAAACGACCCCAAAAAGTATGTATGCATTCATGATCAGGATCAACAGCCGAGTCGATCTAGCCATGTCTGTCAGTCTGTCCGTTTTCCCGTCCGTCAGTATGAACGCGTTAACCTCGGAAATTGTAGAAGCTCGAAACTTAAACTTTTCGGATAAAAACTCGTCCATGGCACGCGCAGATCAAGTTTGTTTCAAATGTTCGATAGCCCACACGGTTTTTTTCAAAATCTTTAAAAATCTACAACAACCTTAAATTTTGTAATCCTATTTCGTAGATTATGAGACAACAATTTTTATTCAAATGAATTTATATTTACGTACTATAGCACTTGGAGAATCTATTGCAAAAAAGTTTAATCAAAATCGGTTAAGTTATTAAAGATAACAAATTTTTACAAGCCAATTAGCAGCAAGTGCTGCAATAATAGCTAAGGATTAATACCCTGAATCCATTGAAAATGGGTAAAAAGGATATAATGGTTTTGGAGCCACCAAATTCGATTTAATATGTTCTCTTAAAGAATACGCAGATTACAAATATTTCGGATTTTGGATAGGAGGTATCCATTCCCACTCGCCCGTCATATCAATAAAACGTACTTCAAGTACTACGGACTTGCGCTTTGGTTTGTACATAGAGTTGAATGCTCTTCTTAAGTCCTGAAAATTTCATAACAATTGTGTCGTATCTGTAATTGTACATATAAAATTATACCCGCCTCGCTCGACCCATTTTGATGTTCAATGCTCACTTTTCCAACCGCACAAATACAATTACAAGACACAAAGGCACTTTTATTTTATTATTTACTCATTTTTTTCGTATTTGCACTTTTTAACTCAATTTCAACTTTTTGTCTGCGCTTGGAATATTAACCGTTCATCGGTCGTTGCCACATAAGTTTAACTAATTATTTGAACTATTTTAATATTAATAAACATATTGGAGTACGTTTTTTAGTAAACAAAGTTAAATAATGGAAAACAAAACCGCATTAAAACATTTTGGTACATACATATGTATGTATTTGTGATTGTTATATATATTAACCGTTACATTAATCTTTATTGAGTAAAGGAGTATATTTCAAATAGGTAATTAATATTCAAAATTTTTGGATTAAATTAAACATATGGAATTTATATAAAAAATCATCAACGTCTTAAAATTAAATTTATCAGTTTAAAAAGTCTTAGTAGTTTTTAAAGTACACTTGGCACCAAACTTGGTCAATATTATAATGTGTAATATGCATAAGGTACATTTGATATTTGGTCTAAGATTGCGTGCCTACTTACATGTGTTAATACATACTTATTATTTATATTTATATTTATATTTATATTTATATTTATACATAGCTACAAAAAGACAATTCACAATAAACTAAACAACACATTGATCTGCTCTTTTACGCTTGTATACCCATTACAAAGAAAACATTGTGTAGTGAATGTGGGTACAGTATTCACTATACAAACTGCAGACGAAAATACGAATGTGTCCATGCAGGCCTCTAATACAACGACAGCTCGTAACTGTATTCAGGGTATATCCTAGTCGATCACTTCCGACTTGAGCAACCTTACTTATTTTCTTCTGGCCTGTCTGCCGTCAAAAGTGGAACTAGTAGCGGCTGCTACTTTTTTCAACCACTCATTTTGGATATATTTATTTTTCATAAACAAAACACTCACAATGTGAAAAGACAAATCAAAACAAGCACGACAGTCATGCCTTCAAATCGAAAATTCTGTATCCTACATTTTTTAATTGGCAAATTCATTTAATTACAGTTACAGATTCATTTACTCCATAATCATGAATTCTGTTTTCGACTTTCTTATAGCTGTCGTTATACTGTAGACAGAGGATTACATAGTCTTTTCCATTCGACTGCAACGTTAATTTTTGCTGTATTTTAAAGTTTTCACTACGTAAAAATTGCACGTCTGACATTTTTCAAGTCGGCATTCTTATTTTGTTTTGGAAGCAAAATAGATAATCAAGTAAATAAACTTAATCAGTATATGAATCTAAATCAGCAACTTACTTTAATGTTGACAGGTAGTTGAACTGAATTCAGAGTTACTACAGAGCATGATGTCCTCCTTACTTAACAATGTACTGGCTGAGGATTGTCGGAACCAATGGTCTATGTCCCGTCCGTTGTTGGTACTTATACTACTCTATGAGGACTACTATCGGTAAAGCAATATTTTTTTTGAATATGTACAAACATATGCCTTAAAATATTTTTATTGAAGGTCACTGAAGGAAAGCATTATACGTGGACAACCAGTGGAAAAACAGCAGACAATGGCCCAATGGTTTGAAGATCTGATGCTTGGTATAGAGCGCAATGTATCTAGTAAAAATAAGGAAAAGTAAGCAAAAAGTATTGTACATATGACATTGTATTTTTAAGGGGAATAATTTAAACCGATTTTTTTGTGTTATCCGATTTGCATCTGTATTATTTTTATTTTTCAGTCTCAATACAAAAAGAATGTGTTAGTCGGGTGTAACTTTATTTTGGAAAAATATCGAAATGTCCAACTCTTAAATTGTGAGAGATATGGATTTGCGCACTTACCCGCTCCAAGATATAAGGATTTTATCAATTTGCAACTCCCTCAGTGGGCGTAGCCAAAACACGTTTTGTGTGTTCGTTAGAGGAGGTCATTTGTAGTCTGTCGGAAAAAATGTATGTATATAGCTTTAAAACTGAGGGAGATCTATCGATTTCTATAACCAGTAATCTTCATCTCAAATTTGGGATTTGGATTGGATTTTCGATATTTTCCGGGCGCGGAAGTGGGCGGTGCATGAAATTGTTCTATCAATCTTTGAAAGAGGTGAACAGTAATCTACCTTTCAAGATTGACTCTAGCTCTAAAACTGTGGGAGATATAGGCTTTCGCGATTCGTGGGGCGGGGTGGCTAGCGTTCGGTCTAATGAGCATGGCCGGGTTATCAATCTCAATCTTTGGGGGAGGTCATTAGCAATTTACATGCCAAATTTGGTGCCTCTAGCTTTACAATTTTGGGAAATATGCACGTGTTGCCGATTTGTGCTGTAACGTATATCGATTTTTGCAATTACGGTGGCGGGAGGGGGCACGGTCTGACATTTTTTCTGTGACATTTGGGGAGATTTTCAGTAATATATATTCTAAATATGGTGATTTTACTTCAAAAACTGAGGTAGATATAGACATTTCTGATATTTTTGGGCGGTGCCGGTGGGGGACGTTCTAGTGGGTGTGGCCGGGATGTCAAGGTCTTAATCTTTGGGGGAAGTCATTAGCAATCTACATGCCAAATTTGGTGCCTCTAGCTTTAAATTTTACGAATTTGTTATTTCAGGTATATCGGTTTCTGCGATTACTAGGGCAGGAGGGGGCGCAGCCGTAAATTTTTTCTGTGATATTTGGGTAGATTTTCAATAATATATATTCCAAATATGGCGAGGTAGAGTACCTCGAAAATTGGGAGATACTGGCATTTCCATTTTTTTTTTGGTGGTGTTGTAGGGCGTCCTGGTGGGCGTGGCCGGGATGTCAAGATGGCAATCTTTATTTCTAGCTTGAAAATTGTGGGAAATATTCACCTTTTATCGATTTGCGATTTGAGGTGTATCGACATGTTTTCGATTTGCCAGGCTCCTATTGGGCGTGGCACAAAAATCGGAACACTTTTTTTGAAGCAGATAACTACAAGCATATATTCCAAGTTTCAAGTCTCTAGGTTCAATGGCGCCGAAAAACGGTACGTTTATCCGGACAGACGGACGGACATCATGAATGGACATTGCATAAACCCAAAATACTAATTTCACTTCGTGAACGAGTAAAATAAGTGTGCATGCATTCTCATCCCGAAAAACTTTTCTTGCAAGCACACCAGCATGTAGGTACCCTCACCAACAATTATAAGTAAAGATCATAGCTTTACATATGTAGGAATGGTAGATTTGTAACCCTGCAAGTAGTTGTAGAACTGGTAACTAACGAGAAAAATCAAAAGAGCAAGTGCAGAGAGCGAAAAAGAACGAAAGAGCTTGTATATATCGGAGAGTAGAGTTTGAGTCGTGAAAGCATTCAGTTGTGTGCTCGTCAGTAAAGAAAGTGAATTAAAGAGAATGTGAATTAAAGACACTAACAATATTAATCTTAATTTTGAATAAAAGTTATGCATTTTATATTTAATCGACATCAGTGTGTTTCAAATGAAATAGTATTGGCATCCGCGACGCAACATCGACTACAACTTGGGGGCTCAACCGGTAATTTTTTTTGTGTGAAGTGACACTACATTTGTGCAACACAAAAAAATTAAATAAATAAAACAATGTATGTGCAGGCATAGTGCAAATTCAATCATAAAATTTTCATTGTACGTATGCATGTATGCATACCCTGAATCGTGCGTAAAGCTACAACGAAGCAGCGAGCAACAATCGGCATCATCCGTTAAGTAGCGAACGACAAGCGGTATCATCCGTTAAGCAAGCGACAACAGGCGATCGGTGCGTAGAGCGGCATAGCAAGCTGCAGGAAGTAAACGATTAAACGAAAGGAAGCCGCGAGCGAAAAACGGCATCACTCGTTGATCGAACGACAAACTCACAGAAGACAAGAAAGGCGATCGACGCAGCAGAGACGAGTGGCAAACGGCGACGCATAGGAGGCAACGTCGAATAAGAAGCGACGACGCATAAGAGGCAACGACGCTAACAGAGTGGCGTTAACAAAGACTGACAGTGTAAAGTGACAACGACGGTAACAGATTGGCGTTAACAGAGACTGGCAGTGTAAAGAGGCAACGACGCTAACAGACTAGCGTTAACAGGTAAAAAATAAATAAATAATATTGTTTTAATTCATTAAAATAAAACAGTGTACCAGATTTAAAGAGTCTTAATGTAAACATTTTTATTAACACTAAATTAATATACTGTTGTACGACGAGATCGCACGACTGAAAGTACCAGAACTCAAAGCAAAAGCAGCACAACTGGGTTTAAAGGCTTTTTGCCTCAATTCAAGTATTTCAAGTATTATAAACAATAACAACGATAATTCTACATATGAAAATACAACTTCAGTTGAAGTTGCTGATGATAGCTGTACAAAAGATACAATAGAGCAAGTTAACACAGAGATACAATAAATTCAAGAAAGTGTGTCCAATTTTAGCAGTACCATGACTTTTACACTAAATGACATAAAAGACTCTTTGACTACATTTGACGGTAGCGGCGTTCCAGACATCGAGGATTGGTTAAGAGAATTTGAAAGGAATACAACTACATCCTTGTGATCGTGGACGCAATCACGTAATTCGTCTGGTTACACCCCACAAAAGGTACCGGGGCTGAAGAGGTTGTTGATAGGCTCAAAAAACAAGCACCATTGTTTGGGAATCCAATACGCATGATCACAGACCGCGAGACAGCATTCACATCGAACCTTTTCCAAGAATACTGTGAGTCGGAAAGTATCCAACATTTGCTAATAGCAACAGGTGTGCCACGTGGAAACGGGCAAGTGGAACAAGTAAACAAAATCGTTATCACTATGCTAAGCAAACTAAGCGCCGAAAATCCAAAAATCTGGTACAGAAGTGTAAATAGCGTTCAACAATTTATAACTGCGTCATCTCCAAGAAGCACCAAAATATCTCCTTTTAAGATACTAACAGGAATGGACATGAGACTCAGAACTGATAATGAATTAAAGAGGTCGAAATAATTATTGAACTACAAAATAACAAAGACGAAATTCGCAAAAAAGGTTAAAGAAAATATCGCAAAGATGCAAGAAG
Organism: Drosophila colorata; assembly: GCA_035041545.1. NCBI lineage: Eukaryota > Metazoa > Arthropoda > Insecta > Diptera > Drosophilidae > Drosophila > Drosophila colorata. The sequence continues at coordinate 578,147 of JAWNLD010000673.1, forward strand.
AAAATCGAAAGTCGTACAATACGTCAAGAAAACCTGAAAACGAATATGCAGTCAATGATCTAATAGCAATAAAACGTACTCAGCTTGGTCCACGACTAAAATATAAAAATAACTTCTTAGGTCCTTAACTGGTAAACTTAGACATGGTCGATATATAGTACAAAAAGTGAGCGACGATAAAGGGCCAAATTAAACAAAACCCGGAGCCAAATTTATGAAAAGGTGGAGTCCTTCATTCGGGACGAATGACTTGTCAGATGGCCAAATGTAGAAATGGTAGTTTGTAATCCAGCAAATAGTTGTAGCCCTGGTAACTAACGAGAAAAATCAAAAGATCAAGTGCAGAGAGCAAAAAAGAACGAAAGAGCTTGAAAATATCGGGGAGTAAAGTTTGAGTCGTGAAAGCATTCAGTTGTGTGCTCGTCAGTAAAGAAAGTGAATTAAAGAGAATGTGAATTAAAGTGACTAACAATATTAATCTTAATTTTGAATAAAAGTTATGCATTTTATATTTAATCGACATCAGTGTGTTTCAAATGAAATAGTATTGGCATCCGCGACGCAACATATACTACACATATATCACAAATCTCCTCAAGTGATAGGGAAGAAAATCGACAGAAATTTGACAAAATTCAATTTTGAGCGCACTGTTGCTTGTTCTTAAAGACTTACATACAGTTTGTCAAACAATTGTTTTAAAAATGAAAAAACACACATAATTTTAACTTTACTGTCAAATTGTATGAAAAAATATCCTTTTTTAATAATTTTTTTTTACATTTTTAATATAGGTATTCTTTATACTTAGCCATGTCCGTCTGTCCGTCCGTACGTCCGTCTGTCCGTCCGTCCGTCCGTCTGTATGAACACAGCGATCTCTGAAACTACAAAAGCTAGAAATCTAAACTAAACGATTATAGATTATCCTAATCCATACGCAGAACAAGCTTATCATTTTTTTCAATATCTTGCTCCGTTTCATTATCGATAAAAATAGATTTTTAGACTTGGTTTTCTTGGCATATATCGGAGACTATAAGAGCTACAGCCATCAAATTTAGTTTAATATGTGCTTGTAAGTAATACGCAGATTATGACAATTTTGGATGTAGGAAACATCCCCCCATCTACCCCCATTAACAATTAATATTCTGTTTGCGTTAGGTGCGAAGCACAACGTGGTGTGCAAAAGTGACTAGCAATATATACGCGAACTTTTGAAGTTTTGCTACGATAGTCCGTATTATTAGGTAGATAACTGGCGCCCCAAGAATATTCTCGGTCATGTCGAAACATTGAATAAATAAATTTATTTAAATAAACATTGTTTAAAATAAATTTTGACATTATTTTTAAAATTTTTAATGAGGCCGCCGAACCCAGGTTCGAACCAAAACCTGGGTTCATGAATGTGAAAAACCAGCTTCATGAATCGAGCCCAAAGCCTAAACACTCGAACCGTGATCCGAACCAACGACATTTTTTTTTGGGTTTGCAGCCCGGCTACTAACTATATATATCAAACTATAACTATAAAAAAGTCAAAGTATTAAGATTTTTGTGCCACGCCCGCTGGGAACCTGTCAAATCGGTAACATGTCGATACACTTCAAATCGCAAATCGATAAAAGGTGAATATTTCCCACATTTCTAAATATAGAGGCATTTGGTATGTAGATTGCTGGTGACAATCTCCGAAGTTTGCGAAATTGACATCCTGGCCCCGCCCACTAGAACGGAAATGCTTACATCTCCCACAGTTTTTGAGCTAGAGTTACCATATATATATTACTAAAAGCTCTTCCAAATATCACAGAACAACATTTTCTGGCCGCGCCCCCTCCCCTCCCGTAATATGTCACCAAATTTGGTATGTAGATAGCTGGTGACCTCCCCGAAAGATTGAGACCTTGGTATTCCGGCCACGCCCACTAGGTAGATTACTGATCACCTCCTTTAAAGATCTTTAAGAAATTTTCCGCCGACGCCAACTGGGCGTCGATAAAATCGATGTATCTCCCTCAGACATACATTTTTAAGGCAGATTACTAATGACTTCCCCAAAATTTCGTACATTTTTGGTTTTCCCACTGGGGGCGTGGCAAAGTGATCAAATCGATATATTTTCTTCGGTTTTAAAGCTCGTAACATAATTTCATTTCAGACTGATTACTAATGACCTCCTCTAAAGATCGCACAAAAATGTTTTGGATACGCTCACTGTGGCCGTGCCAAATCGATAAAATCGCTGCGTTTATACAGACAGACCGCCGGACAAGGCTAAATCGCCTCAGCTCGTCGTTCTGATCAAGAATATATATACTTTATGGGATCGGAGATGCTTCCTTCTGCCTGTGACATACATTTGCACATAACCATTACACCCTTTTTTACCCATTTTCAATGGGCTTTAATTAAGACCGTGAACGAGTATTGCGCAGTCGGTTACGCCCGAAATTACTATTTGTTATTGGAGTTTGAATAGTTAGAGCTTTGTTCTGTACTAAACATCTAGTGCTGTAGCATCTGCCTCTTGATCATCTTTGTATTCTTCATCTTGGTATCCATATTGAGCCAACAATATATTTTGTAAGTTTCGTTTTATACCAGACATCTGCAAAGAAAGCGAAATTAAATATTTTTTTTTCTCAAAATATTTTACAAAATATTTTACAAACTGTTGATATTTATTGCATTCAGCGATAAATTGTAATTTGCTAATCTGTTAATTCTACAGCATATAAAAAAAATTCAACATAAATCAATCAAACCAATATCACAACTCAAAATCCAGTTCGATTTCTGCCTTTGATAACGCATATGTTAGTACTCGTCGCTACTGCCTCGTCGTCTCTGTTAACGATTGCTCTTCTGTTAACCCACGCTGTCGCTACGATTCAGTCAAACGCCGTAGTCAACATGCGGATTCTGCTCACTTGCCTTGACACGATGTTACTGCTTCCGCTCGCTTGCCTCTGTTTTTCTTTCAGCATTGCGCTGCTGATAACTCTGGTTGCTGTTAACGTTTTGTTATTCAACGCTCTCTTTTAACACGCCGTCGATTCTGAGCCTTCTAGCACCTCAGCTAAACACTATTTTCCGCTTTGTACCGTGTTTCGCCTTAGCTACCTTAATGTTTTCTCTTCGGTTGTTGTCCCCTCCATGGCGTCAATTATCTGCGCGAGCTTATACTTGTGGCTGTCTTTTTGCGGTATTTTACCTTTTGTGAATGCAAAAAATTCTTAAACAATTAAGCATAGACCACTTCTCTCCAGCAAAACTCTTTTCTTGTCGCAGCTTGATGAAAGCTTGCACATAAAGACCACAATTTATACTGATGTTGTTGTCTTGGGCTCAATCCCGGTTGAGCCCCCAATCTGATAATTATAAATAAATTGATTATTATCCTTGATGGCGATTGGCGATGTCGTGCGTGCGAATGTACCATTGGCCCCTGCCACTTTTCGCAAAACCTTGGTCTGACTGATGCGGATTTTATGTAGGTATGTTTTCGCTGCTATTTCGTCCACTTGGAGCCCATATTGCCACACAGGGGCAAGGATTAACTTGTAGATGAGGACCTCTTTGAGGTGCTTTTTAAAAGTGAGCCTTCTGTTAAGGGTAACTCCCAGGTATTTGAATTTGGTCGCCTGATCCAGTAGTTCGCCGTGATGAAATAGTCCAGTCCAAGAGTCCTTGGGCGGGGGTTTACTGAAATGTTCCACCGGCAGGCCCAGCTTGCAAAGCGCCTTAGGCGTTCTTGCAGTACATCTGTTGCCTTGTATACACATCGGTTCCTGGCAATAAGCAGGTCCTGCCGGTCCTCAATTGGGATGTTGTCAGCCGTAGGCATGTCGTGCGTATAAAGGCTGTATAGCTTTGTGTCCAGAATTCTGCTTTGAACGCCCGCTCGGATGTATTTGGTTTAGGAAGCTACGCCATCCTGAACAACTTGAACTTTCCTATCCGAAAATAAGCTCTCTATGATGCTGGGGTTCAGCATGCATTTGATTTTGGAGAGCAGCCCGGCGTGCCACACAGGATCGAAAGCATGCTGGATATCGCAGTATGCGGCCACTACATACTCGTTACCGTGTTGGCCATCCAGTATAAAACTTACCACGCAATGGAAGTCGGGAGTAATGGGTTGCGCAATACCCGTTCACCTTATAAAAGCAGCTTAAAGGAGACGGATACGGTCTTACTTAATTAGTTATTTTGAAAAAATTTCGTTTTTTGTAATTTGTGGTGACGGGAGTGAGCGTAGAGGAGAGGAGGTGAAATCTGTTACCACATTTGGTGACTCTAGCTCTACAATTGTGGGAGATATGGATTTTCATGGCTTACCCGCTTCAAGATATACGGTTTTGATCAATTTGCCACGCCACCAGTGGGCGTATCCAAAACGTTTTAGTGCAATCTTTGGAGGAGGTCATTAGCAATCTGTCCAAAATGTATGTTCCTACTTTACAATCGGATAAATATTGATTTTTATCCAATTGCCACGCCCTCAGTGGGCGTAGTCAAAACATGGTTTATGTGATCGTTAGAGGAGACATCAGGAATCTGGCTGAAAAAATGTATGTCTCTAGCTTTAGAACTAAGGGAGATAGACAATTTTTCCAACAAACTTTAAAAGATGTAACTAGTAATCTACATTCCAAATTCAGGGACTTTAGCTCTAAAGCTGTGGGGGATATAAGCTTTCGCGATTCGTGGGGCGGGGTGGTTGGGGGCCTTCGAATGGGCGTGTCTGGTATATCAAGGTCTCAATCTTTAGGGGAGGTGCCTGCGACCTACATACAAAAAATGGTGACTTACATTAATATTGTGGGAAGTATACAAGTGTTATCGATTCGGGCTTTCAGGTATATCGATTTCCGGAGGGGGTGTGGCCGGAAAATTGTCTTTCTGTGCTGTTTGGGGAGCTTTCCAGTAATATAAATGCCAAATACATCGTAATCTTTGGGGAAGTTCACCAGCAGATTGCAGGTGACTCTAGCCCTAGCCCTAAAATTGTAGGAAATATTCACCTCTTATCGATTGACGATTTGAGGTGTATCGATATGTTACAAGTATATATTCCAAGTTTCAAGTTTCTAACTTCAATACTGCTGGGAAAAATTCCTTTCATCCGGACAGACGGACGGACAGCATGATGCACATTGCACAGACTCAATATTTCGTGAACGAGTATAAAAATACGAACTGCCTATTCTGAGTCACGAAAGACGTATACTTTTGTGAATCTTCTTCAATAAGAACATGAAAGATACCATTAGTTGTATCCAACGTGGTAAACACTTTGCAACCCTGAAGCTTTTCTAATACGGCATCCATTGGGAAGTTATCTCAAACTATTTTTTCATTGAGCTTCATACAGTTGCAACATAAACGCTTTTTCACTTTCTTCAGCGCGACCAACACTACTGATAAAGCATATTCCGCAACACTTGGTTTAAAATTCTTATCTCTTAATCAAATGATTAACGCCCAGGATGCTGAAATACTGGTATACCATCCGTTAGTACTATTTTAATTATACCCTGAACCTATTGAACATGGGTAAAAAGGGTATAGTGGTTTTGTGCAAATGTATGTAACAGGCAGAAGGAAGCATCTCCGACCGCATGAAGTATATATTTTCTTGATCAGGACTACGAGCTGAGTCGATTTAGCCCTGTTCGTCCGTCAGTCTGGCCGTCTACGAACGCAGCTATCTCGGGAACTACAAAAGCTAGAGACATACACTTTTCTCCTAATCCATACGCAGTACAGGACTTGGATTTCTTGGCTTATCTCGGAGACTATATAAGCTAGCGTCACCATATTTAGTATCTGTGCCTGTAAAGGAAACGCAGATTATGAATATTACTACATACTTGATGAAATGATGTCGCGACAGAGCATCGTAATCGATCTGTGTACGGGGGAAGACTAAAAACTGTGGTCCATCTGCAACTTGTCAACCGATTTGCTGCTTGACACTTGGTCTTGGCTGATCTTTAATGTATTTCTTTTCGGATATGTTTAAACGTTCACAGATATCAAACTCTTTTTTTAGGGCTCTAAATTTTTTGCAGCGATACATTGCACACTTCTATTCGTTTTTTTATGTCAATACCGTTTGCAATATGACTTGTGACAGCCGCGTTTTCAACATAACCGACTGAGGCAATATATCAATTTTTTCATATGTCACAAATACTCGTGTCTCATTGTTCTTCCTCTCTCTATATGGCAGCTGCTGATGAATGTCCGCACTATTGTAGCTACATATAAATTCTTGGAATAATAATTAAGTTCATCACAATTACACACGCTTTCAGCTTCTAGAAAAAGTGCAGCTCCGGTCATCTTTCCCCTAGCACGTACATATTTTTCAGTACCTGAGTTCATACGCATTTTTGTCTTTTTGCTGCCTTTCTTTTTTCGAAAATATCGAACCACTCTTCTATTGGTACCAACTTGGCATCACACTCGCTTACTATTTTTCCAAAATTAATTAGAGCGATTTTCATTTGGTTTGCACGTTGCTCATCAGAAATTATTGTAAGGCTTAACACTAAGATATTATAGTAATATTTATTTATTCGATGTGATTTATAATACACAGTAAAGAATGTTTATTATATAGTTTATTAATACCGAGTTGACAACGAAGTGAAGAGAGTTTATTGGGATTGTGCAATGTCTGTATTGCTGTCCGTCCGTCTGCTCGTATAAACGCAATTTTTTCGTCGCTATTCAAGATAGAGACTGGAAAATTGGAATACATAATTGTGTATTCTCGCTGGTATCCGCGTCAGATAAAGTGCTCAGAGTTTTCGGCTACGCACACTGGGGTCGTGACAATTTGATTAAATCAATATATCTCAATATCACTGCGCACGGTAGTCTCCGCTAGGGGCGAAGCACATCGTAATGTGCAAAAGCGGCTAGCAATATTTACGCAAACTTTTGAAGTTTAGCTACGATAGTCCGATCAGATAAAGTGATATACCGATCGAAAGGTATCGTTGAAACTAAAAGAAAAACATGTGATAGATCATCTGGTTCTTGAGATATATAGCTGTAAACGATTAGGAATAAAATTTACATCTTTGGAGCTGATGTGTATAAATATATATATATGTATATATATAAATTAAGAAGAATCTCGGAATCATTATCCGCATCATTTGTTTGGAAACATTCAAAATATAAAAATTTATATATATATATATATATTATATATATATATATATATATATATACATACTTGTAAAAGGCAGACGCATCCAGAAGTTAACACTATCCTGTTAATTAACATTTAGATTTCTATAGTCGATCGATAAGTTGCAGCGACATCCACACAGAATGGCATGGAGGCAAGCAGTCGTCTGTTGTAGAGGAGTCGGTTTTTGTCAGCAGTAGCCTTAAGTTGCAATCGGCTCATACCGACAGCGCAATACTCGTTCACAGTGTAAAAACAATTTTAATATGTACCCTACCACTATGTGTAATGATAATAATAATAAACGATTATAAAACACAAAAAAAAAAAATATTTGCTTCTGTGCGGTCACAATTGATAGACAACATCGTTAGACACCTGTTAGACAACAACGATACCAACTATTTAGGTTTTGATGTTACGAAATTCAAGTCAAGTTATCTAACAACCTAACCTATATTATAAGAATCATCGCAAAAGACTGATAAAAACAATTAATATTGATTAAAAAAATCGCAAAAAGTTATTTTTAGGTATACAGACATATATCAGACATTTTGGGCCTGGAATGTGCTTTCGCCCCTAGATTGTTACCTCGTGTAGAGATGTTTTTTTTTTGGATTCTTTTTGACAGTCTTACTTTGTCAAAAGGTATTTAGTTTTGATATTTATTAATATACCCCATTATCATGATCAGGAGTCGATACCATATTATTTGACAAATAAAAAACCAGAGCATAGTTCCGACCCATAATCTTAGAACGCTGAACGCCGCCTGACATCCGTTTTTCCGAAAACTATCGTTCAAATATTTTAAGGATGGAACTTAGAAAAAGTATAAGAGAATGAAGAAAAGTATCGATATTCACAATTTTATATCGATCAGCATTTTACTTGAGAAGACGCCAGTCTCAATTACAGATTGATATGGTGAGGCGCGTACTATAACATGTATTTTTCACAAATTGTACTAAGAATTTTAATATATAATTCCGTCAACTGATTTTGATTAAATTATTATTCGATTTTCACTTTTGGTAAACATAGTACTCAATCAGCTGTTCCATACGAAACCATTGAAATGTTTGTGTACGTTTTTCGGCACAACCTGAAATCAAAGTCAGCTGTTCGCGTCAAATGTCAAACAGAAGAGATTTATGACTAAATCAAAATCCATTCCGTCAACAGATCTAAATTTTTTAAATGGAATCAAAATCAGTTGTCGCAATCCGTAAACACAGTTATGCGCAAAGAAGCAGCTCAATTCATTTAAACTTATTATTCCCCGCATTGTCAAAAAACAAATACAAAAAAACTAACTTGCAACTTTGGGTGTTTTCCCAACGTAAACGTCTGAATGTCTACCTTAAAATTTTATGAGATGTACACTAAACAACGAATATTTTGCAAAAACGAATTATCGAACGAAATATTATGTGGCATATACCAAAAGTTGCGGAAACTCAATGCATACAACATATCAAACATGTATCCAAATCGTTGGCGCCGTTTTCTTATAATTATTAAAATGTGCAATTGATAACTTCTTCCACCTGTACCTTTTTACCTGCGTACTTTAGAACAAAAACGCCAAGGTACGACTAAAAGCTCTTTAAAATACCTTTCAAACAATATATAGAACATACAGCAACACCTTCAGCAGTAATGTTTTCAAAGGCGTCCTAACTACATTTGTAAGTTTAAGGAACTTACGCAAAAAAATTAGCACCACTTTTCAAATATGAAAAATGATAAAAATGAAAAATAATTACAGCTTCATTACATTGCGTTGCCTTTATTGGCAATAACGGCTGGGTAACGTCTTGTCATCGATTTAACCAAATCATGGCATCGTTTTATAGGACTTTTGCTCCAGGATTGCTGAATGGCTTTCCAAAGTGATCTGTTGTTGATTGGTTTGGAACTACCCTTTTGATATCAGCCCATAGCTTTTCGATGGGATTGAGGTCTGGAGACTGCGCAGGCCACTCCAAAACGTTAACCAAATTTTTTCGAACCATTCCTTTGTTTTCTTCCTGATGCTCTTGGGGTCATTGTCTTGGAAGATCCATAAAAGCGGCATCTCACATTCCGCGTAGGGTAGCATCACTGCATACACGACATTGACGCAAGCATGTCGTTCCATTATGGTTTTGACGCAATGTATTGGACCTACTCCATATCAGGAAAAACTTGAACATACATTACGCTTGGCCCTCCATGTTTAATGGTTATGTAGTGAATTTTGGATTGTATTTGGAGTTTTGAGGACACCTAACTTACTAACAGAACCTTATCCACAAAAAAAAACCATCTTTACACTCATCTGTTCATAAAATATTCCTCCATTTCTTGGCTGGTCAGTATAGATGTTCATTTGCGAACTTCATGTGCCTTGCAATATGTTTCGCGTTTAAAAGAGGAACCTTTCTTGGGCTGCAGGCTTTTAAATTATGTTGTTTGATACATGTTGGAACTGTTTTCACTGTCGCAGTTATGTTAGGCTCTTAGTTTAACTCAGTATCACCCTTGAAAGGATCCTTTGTGCTTGCGAGGATCAATCTTTTGCCTTAAAGCTGGGTCAGGGCTCGTTTTCGTTCACGTGTTTCAGCGTTTTCTTTATAGTTTAAGGCGTTTTGTATCGTTTTATTTGAAACACATCCAATCGTCCAACTTTTCTATCAAATTTACCATCCAATATCAATTATTTGATTATTTCGGGCTTTTCCAAGACCCATTGCATTGACAATTTTGGATTCATTTTAGACTTGAAATAATAAAATCAAACTCAAATCTATTAAATAAGTGCTTTTGTCGAAGTAACTCTGCGAATCATAACGGTTTATATAAAGAAAGCGGAAGTGGTGCTGTTATTTTTTTCGCCCATTTTTCGACTTTTTCCCTTAAAAATGCAAATATACAAAAATCTATAACCATTACAAGCACAGTTTTACCTTTTTCGTATAGATGGAATAAAAAGCAAAATAAAAAATTAAATTTTTGGAAATATCGACCCACGAAATGCTTTTTTTTTTATCAATAAGAAAAATGTCATAGTGGTGCTATTAGTTTTTTTCGAAACTGTATCTTTTATAGTTTGGAAACTGTAGGTATGGATTTTTTTTTAGCGGATTTAAGCGTTTTCCCGCCTTACTAGCGGGTTTTCCCAAAAGGCGTAGAACAAAAGTTTCTTGGTTCATGATACGGAACAAGCTCACAAAGTTCCATAAAATCATCTCAACGCTAAAAACGAAATTGACATCAACTTTTTGGTAACACACAAAAAACGTATTTTCTTAATAACAATTGAAAAAGCTATTGGATTTGAATAAGTGAGGTACCATTCGACTTCGTATTCAAAGCACAAATTTGTAGAATTTCTGAATGCCACCAACAGCTCTATCAGCTCCAAAGATGTAATTTTTATTCCTAATCGTTTACAGCTATATATCTCATGAACCAGATGATCTATCACATGTTTTTCTTTTAGTTTCAACGAGACCTTTCGATCGGTATATCACTTTATCTGATCGGACTAAGTTCGCGTATATATTGTTAGCCGCTTATGCACATTACGTTGTGCTTCGCCCCTAGCGCAGACTATTCGGTGACCAAAATATGAATAGTGTGTTGGGCAATGATATTTTCCTGTCGTATGTAAATACCAATTTGAGATAGTTGGCGGGAGAAATTTGTCTATCAGCAGCCCAAGACAATGTAGGTATACAAATTTAAATGCCCCACCAAAGCTGAGAGCGCATTTAATTAATGTCATTTTTGCTTTGAAAGTTGTTAAAGCCTGCTAGCATCTTGCAGTATTGCATTATACAACTTTCTATTTATATTGCCTGTGGTCTAACCATGTTCATTCTTTCATAAATTTAAATGCCTGGACCAAGCAGTCTCTAAGAATGTACGTTTTTGTATATCCTGTGTATGATACACAAAAATTTAATTTTTGTATATCCTGCGTACGATAAACAAATACACTTATTATTATTCTTAGCTAAATGCCCCTATTTTTTCCACGTCGATAAAAGTCTGTTTTTAGCCTTGGTGTAGTGATCGACACAGCCGCTTGGTCCACGCTGGGTTACGAGCTTACGTACTCTATGTTAAGGTTATAGATATTAGTCCTTAATACTGCAACTAGGCTCACATTAATCGTTGGTTTCATTACCATTTTTAGGTTTACACAGAATCTATCGACTTTTCGACGTGATGTAGTAAACCTACCAAAATCGACAACATATTCGACGGGTATGTATATATATTAAGTTTTAGTGATAACTGATAGTCTTTGTATCGTATTTCAATTGTGCCTATTCAGAAAACAATATTAAAAATTCAAAAATTGTTTTTTCCGAACTTTACATATTAAACCTGTGTTTCTGCCGACTTTTTTTATACCATGAACTCATTGAAATGGGTGAAAGGGGTATAATGGTTTTGTGCAAATGTATGTAACAGGCAGAAGGAGTCATACCGGCCCCATTAAGTATATAAATATATATATATGTATATTTTTGATCAGCGTCACTAGCCTAGTCGATTTAGCCCTGTCTGTCCGTCCGTCGATTTGCCTGTATGAATGCAAGGGGATTAAAATGCATGTAACGAAAGCTCGTAGTTGAGTTCAAGGTATCTCCCAATCGGGCACTCCCTACTAGAGCAATCTTGTTTTCCATAGACATGTTTTTTGATTGTGGGCTTGCAGTTAAATTACATTTTAATTTGTAACAGCAAGTGAATAAGTGACATAAATAAAATGGTATAATGGTTGTGTGCATATGTATGTAACAGGCAGACGGACACATTTCCGACCACATAAAGTTATACATGTATTTTTGATCTGGCTCAACAGCCGAGTCGATCTAGCTATGTCCGTTTGTGTGTCCGTCTGTATGAATGCAGCTATCTCGGAAACTTTAGAGCTAGAGACTCAACGTGCAAATCAAGTTTATTTCAAATGAAGGGTAACCTACACCGTTTTCATAAAATCGATATAAATGTAAATTTAAAACAACCTCAACTGTTTGAAGTTTATTTCGTAGATTATTGGAGCTAGAGACACCAAATTTGGTTCAAATGAATATTTGTATAAACTATAGCAGTTAACGAATATATTGGAAACAGGTTTCATAAAGATCGTTAAAGAAACATAGAAAATATTAAAGAAAACGTGTGGTAAAAGTTGCCAAATTTGACAAGCCGATTTTTGTATGCGTGTGCACGTATACATGAATTTTCGTGTTGTAGACATTTTATACCCTGAACCCTTTGAAAATGGGTTAAAAGGGTATACTGGTTTTGTGCAAATGTATGTAAGGAAGCATCTCCGACGCCATAAAGTATATATATTCTTGATCAGAATCAATAGCCGAGTCGATCTAGCCATGTCTGTCTGTCTGTCCGTCCGTCTGTATGAATGCAGTGATATCGGAAACTACAAAAGCTAGAGACTTAAACTTTAAAGTTTATCATTTTTTATTTCTATATCTTGCTCCGTTTCATTATTATCGATAAAAATCGATTTTAAGACTTGGATTTCTTGGCATATCTCGGAGATTATAAAAGCTAGCGTCACTAAATTTAGTATCTGTGCTCTTAAACGATACGCAGGTTATGAATATTTTGGATTGTAGGTATCTCTCCCCATTCGCCCCCCATATAAAAAAAACGAGAATCAAATACTACAGACATGCGCTTTGGTTTCTATATAGATTTTGATGCTCTTATTAAGCACTGGCCAAGCGTAGCCGATGTGTACAGTGTGTGTGTTTTTTTGTTTTTTTTTTTATGGATGCGCCACTGGAGATGAAAATCTACGTAAGATACTGTGGCCCGTGCCACAGCATGCACGATTCACCGGCAACGCCAGCGCCTACGTACTAAATACATCCCCGACACCACACACCACGTTCCCCGCGGGATCACCGTCAGGTATTACTTCGCGGGGACAGGTTGCCTATTTTAGGCACCCTCCATTTGCCGCCGCTCTCTCTCGCATCTTCTCAGATTGCTCTGGATGCTTATGATGAGCTGACTGGCTTTTCTCCAGTTTTCGTCCGCCTCAAGCATGTACGCTACAAGCTCCTCCGGTGGGGGAAGACCGTCAGTCCTGTCCCTGTACCTCGTGCAGTGATACAGCACGTGCTCCGGGTCTTCATTTGCGTTTGGGCAAGTTGGACATTCTGGACTATCCTCATACCTAAACTTGTGCAGGAACTTCCGATACCCGCCATGCCCGGTAAGAAACTGAGTCAGATGGAAATTTGTTTCCCCCCTACCTCGTCCAATCCACATCGTGATGTCCGGAATTAGCCCGTGAGTCCATCTTCCTTTGGTGGTCATGTCCCACCTCACTTGCCATCTTACCATCGATGTCTGCCTTTCTGCTCTTCGAATGGCCTCTATAGGCACAGTGTTTCTGGTCAAAGTGCGAGCTGCATATATCGCTTCCATCTCCATTGCCAGTATATATACCGGGATCATTCCTGCCAGAACGAGTGCTGCGTCGTCGGATGCAGTCCTGAATCCTGATATGACTCGCAGTGCGCTGAGTTTGTAGGGCGCCGTCATCTTTTTTTTTTAAGCCAACACTGTTGGCTACAGTAGTCGCCCATACGGGCGCTGCATACAGCAGAATGGAAGCAACTACGCTAGCCATGAGTAGTCGCCTTCCAGCTTTGGGTCCTCCGATGTTCGATAGCATCCGCGAGAGGGCTCCCTGCATCTCGGACGCCTTTTTGCTAACGTATTCCACGTGCGAGCGGAAACTCAGCCTGTTGTCTATCATGACACCTAGGTATTTTATGGACTCCTTTGATGTGATTGTCTCGGTACTCACCTGCAGACTTATATATTCCACCTTTTTCCTGCCTGTGATGAGCACTGCCTCTGTTTTATGGCCCGCCAAGTCCAGGCCAGCATTCTTGCGGTGTTTGTAGTCGCCTCTATTTCCCTGATTTCCTTTGCTTTTACTATCAGTGCCAAGTCGTCGGCAAATCCGATAAGGCTGCATCCCGTTGGCAGCTGCGTTCTGAGGACATCATCATACATAATGCTCCACAGAAGAGGCCCTAGAACCGATCCTTGTGGTACTCCAGCTGTCACCTTATACCTCTTTGGCCTCTCTTCCGTTTTGTACTCAAGCACTCTATCCGACAGATAGCTGGATATAACAGACAGTCCTCTATTGGCTTATTTTCTTTGGGCAGGAGAATAAGCCTCTGCAGCTTCCATCTTTTAGGGAAGGCTCCTTCCTTGAGAAAGTAATTGTACGCGTCCACGAAAACGCCAGGTCTGGATACTACCGCGAGCTTTAGGGCCTTATTTGGGATCCCGTCCGGTCCTGCGGCCTTTCTATCTCCTATTTGTCTGCATGCTGCCATCACTTCCTCCCTAATTGTTTCCTGCCATACCTCTAGTTCAAATGTGGAGCTGGCCTCCTCCATTTGTGGATGCTGGGGAAACAACGCTTCAACAATCCTGCGGAGCAGAATGGGGCAAGTTACTCTGAGCGTTTCTTGGGACCCTAATTTCTTAGTTACGACCTTGTAGGCTGTCCCCCAGGGGTAGGCTCGTAGGATCCTCGACCAGCCTTCCAGTACGTTAGCTTCTTTCCGTCGTTTTCTAACCCGACATCCATCGATGAGAACTGTTCCAGCAAGCAGGTTCCTCTGGCGTTTGTCTCTTTGCTGCCCCAATCTACGGCCCAGGCATTAAAATCGCCCGCTATTACTAGTGGGGCTCTGCCTCGCGAGTCCTCCCTGATGTTCGCCAACATCCTTTGGAAACGTTCTAGTTCCCAGCTCGGTGGGGCGTAGCAGCTGTAGAAGGTGACGCCTCTAAGCTTCGCTCGGACAAAACCTTCATAGGACGCGTCTACATCAAGTGGGGGAGTTTCTAACGCCCAAATGGCTGCCTTCTTGCACCTGCTAGTGCGCTTCCTGCAATCGGTTTATGTGGCTCGCAAATGAGGACGACGTCCGTACTCCTCTCTCTCACAGCTTGCCTCAGGAGGGACTGCGCCGCCTCGCAATGGTTAAGATTCAACTGCGTACACTTCATTTTGAGCGTTTTGTGATAGCGCTCTGAACAGTGGGCACCTGCCACTGTCGGCAACGTGCTTCCAGTCTTCGCTCTTGCCTTTGCAGAACATACATTGCGGCTCCTGGTTGCAGTCCTTAGCTGCATGGTTCTCCTTACCACATCTCCGACACAGCTTAGACCTGTCAATCTCACTTCTGCACTGCCTTGCTATATGGCCAAATTCAAGGCACGTAGTCGACACCTGACCCAGCCCACCTTCAGTGCTCCAATTGAAAGAGCCTTCCGAGCGCTTTCCACAGGCAGCCTAATGGTAGCAGTTTGTGTCTGTCCGTAGGCTTTCCGCAGGTTGATGTCCTCCGGTACGACCTCTGCTAGCTCACACTGGCTTTTAAGCGCTTCGCATATATCTTCCCTCGTTGTGATCTCGTCCAAGTCCTTACACTCGACCGTGATCCGATGGGTAAGTGTGCGTATCTCGGCTTGTTCTCCAAGGGATTCGCCAACCAGGCTCTTAAATGCAGCTGTCTCTTCACCTGATCTATTCAGCTGCAGTAGGAGTTCCCCCTTCTGAGTACTCCTAATTTTCGCTACGGCCTCTCCGTTCAGCTTCTCGTCGTGCTTCACCTTTCGAAGTATCTTGGAGTAGCTGGCTTCACCCTTTGCCGCGATGACTATGGCGTCGGGCCGTGTCTTCTCCGTGAGAGCTCCTTTTTTCTTCCGTGCCTTTTTGGAGGTGGCTGTTTTCCACTGTTGTGTGACCGTCGCGGTTGGCGTCACCTGTGTGCCCTCGTCGCTGGAGGGCACGTCTTCGGCTTCAACGCCTGGGGTAGCTTATTTCTCCCCGTCTCCTTTGCATCTGTTCGTGGGGGGAGTTCGTGCTCCGATTGCTTGCTTCTTCTTTGGCTCCGCCGCTATTCGGGAAAGCGGTGATGTTTGTAAGGATTGATGCGTCCTGATCACCGCCTTCGCTTTTTCTTCGTGCAGCTGGATGGCTACCAGCTCGAATAGAGCTCTGATGCTTTCAATTGCAACACGCATAGGCTGGTGTATGGAACGCCTTTTCCCATCCTCCAACATCTCCACAAGGCGCGAAATTTCGCGTCCAAGGTCATGCAGATTTCCATCCTAAGGCCTTACTGGTCTCAGCCATAGTCGCATTCTCGTATTGACTAGGCACGCCACTGGTGTGTAGCGCCTATCCAGGGGATACCTGGCATATTGCCGGAGGTTACGAGTTGCATTTCCTGCTCTACAACAGTGAAAATGGGCAATAAGACTATAATGGTTTTGGGCAAATGTATGTAACAGACAGAAGGAGGCATTTCCGACCCCATAAAGTATATATATTCTCGTCCGTCTATATGAACGCGTCGATTTCAAGACCTTCAAGAGCTAGCAAGCTGAACTTGGACTTTTTAGATTCGTATATACCATACGCAGAACCAATTTATTTCAAATGATCGATAACTTGCCCCATTTTCTTGTAATCAGTGTTTATCGATTTTTTGACCCGGTTTTTTTAAGCATATCTCAGAAACTATAAAAGCTAGGGCCAGCAAATTTTGTTTTATATGTTCTCGTAAAGAATATGCATATTATGAAAAGATTACAATAAAAATGCATTAAAACAAATTTCATCCAAATCGGTTCAGAATCACATAAGTTATTGAAGAAAATGTATTAGTATATTGGCAGACCAAGTGGTGGCAAGCGCCAAGCGCAGACGTTTTCTGCATGCGTGTACACATATACATACATACATATGTATATGCACATTCTTTTCCGAATTCTCAAGCGATTGGTTGCACGTGTGTGTCTAATCTCAGATTTTGACGGAGACAATTAGAATGCTGCTGTAGTTCGGTGGTAGAAGTGTTGCATTGCGCGCTACCAGACGCGGGCTCGAATCTCGTTTTGTCAACGGAGTTTTCATACTGTTTATTTAAAGTTTTATTTTATATTATTTAAAAAAATTTTTTTAAACAAAACACTTATTGGTCTAAGAGACACTTAATGCTGGGACATCGGCGATTTGAAATATTGTAGAGCAACAATATGTGGAAAATTTGTATTTGGCCTGCAAACTCTCAAAAAGCTTTCGCAGATCAACTTCAACCAACAATTGAAAGATATAGTTTTCTATTTTTTTGAAAATTTTGCGAGAAATTTCATAACTTCGACTATACTAAACTTTGCCTGCAAATAAAAGCGAGCGCGTTGCGCGAGCTTTCATTTTTATTATAAATTTTTGTTTTTGTTTTACTAAGTACGGCTTTGGTGTCGTGTGTATGAATGCAGAGGGGTTTAAATAAAGGCATGTAACAACAGCTCGCCGCTGGGTTTAGGGTATCTACTAGTCGGGCACTCCCGACTAGAGCCATCTTACTTGTTCATTTTTTTTTATTTGTGAGGGGTCTCGCGATAGAGATTTTAGAGGCACAGCGACCGTAGGGCGGTCTTTTGTGCCATGGGGCTGTCTATGGGGACAAGAGACGCTCTGTCTCCCTTATGAAGCAGATCCCTTGTCGAGGAATTTCTGATCTGTGCTGGAGGAACGAATTCTCTGCATAGATACTTCCTCCTATTCCACATAATGGCTGGGCAATCACAAAAAATGTGCTTAGTTGTCTCGTCATCCTCTCTGCAGAGTCTACACTCTGTGTCAGGGGATAGGCGCATTTTGTGGAAGTGATACTTTACGGTGACTCGTGAGACAGGACACCAAGAGGCGTAGTTCGGCCCTTGAAAGATTTTTGGTCTTTCCACCTATATGTGGGCTGACCAGCTCTTCAGCTTATCGTAACCCAGGCCTCGTTGACCAGTAGATTCAATAGATGGAGACAATTCCAGCAATCCGCAACAAGTCTTGAGGTAATCCTCCATGAGGAAAGAGCTTAAAAGGCTGCTTGACTATCTGAAAAGATATTTAAGGTGGCTCTTCTTATCCCCTTGTCAAGGACATGTCTGGAGCAGGACTCAATGGCGTGGATCTCAGATTGAAAAACACTGAGCCATTGTAATCGAGATTTTGGTGTTGGGTTCTGTGATCCCCTCACCAACCCCTTGATTAGTTTTTGATCCGTCTGTGAACCACAGGCCCACGACCATTACAAGGGTTGCCATCATCCCATTCCCTACGGTCTGGAATAAAAGTCCTAAATTTCGTCCCGAAGACAATTTCCGTGATCTTAAAATCCGTTCTGCCGCAGAACCTTAAGCCAGGAATAGTTTTCACTGGACTAGCATGACCTATGTCTGCTGCTAGCAACCCATTTGTGAGTTAATTCCTCAGAAGGCTCAAAGAAATTACCTTCAAATCAAATACTACAGACTTAAGCTTTGGTTTGTAAATAGATATAGATGCTCTTATAAAGCATTGCAAATTTCATAACGATCATAACGATCCTTGCTTCGTGCGTTTGTCTGTATGTGTGTGTGTGTGACTTTGGGAATGGCAATGCAACGCCACTGCGTCCAGGGTATCTCCTATTCCCGACTAGAGCCATCTTACTTGTTATTTTAAGAGATGAGCAAACAATGTATAAATCTTAATCTTATACAAAAAGAGCCACTGAAGTGGTTTTTGTTGGTTGCGCGGCCCTGAAAGTTTTAACGCTGGAAGATCGGAAGATAGCCGAAGATCGGTGCGTTAAAGTTTGAAGTCGTGAAAGGGGTTGCCTGAGAAATTTATGCGCTATTTAGAGTAAGCGACGAAGATGCTTTTCTGATTATAGTAAATGGGACGTGTTTGCATTTCCCTTATTTATTTTAATGCGTCAGTGTTGCGACTTCAATTATATTCAAAATTTAACTGACAGAACTGAAATGCGTTGCAGCTCTGTGGCTCTGAATCCATGATCAGGCTTGCCACCTTACTTTAACATTTTCTGTTATATATCAATAATTAATCGATAGAATAACACATAGATATATTTGTAACTGGCGGTCACTACACTGTTTATTAAACGCTAAGCTTACTATTCTTGTAATGCAAATTTAAACGAAATAAATTTGTGGAATACGTGGGCTGTTCTATTAAGGTGTGTTAATCCGCAACATTTTTGATTTGAAGCGGAATGAATCTGCGCGACGGCAAAAAGTTGCAAATTATTTCGACATCGACGCCATTTGCGAAAAATAAGATGACCAATGACGACGATAGGGCGGCTCTCAGCAGTGATGAGGAGCAGACAATGATCTAAAAAGAGGAGGATATGCCGGTTCCAGTATCTATGCAAAGCATTATGCATAAAATTATGGAACAGATGAGTTCGCAAGCAGCAGAGCTTAGAGAATTGAAGGAGGTGATGAAAGAGACAGTCAATAAAGAATTGAACACCGTAATGCATGCAAGTCCTGACAAGGAATCCGACAAAGATGACACACATGGTTCCCGTGCCCCACTGGGTGGCTATAGCGGAACCTAGCGAGGTACCGCGTCGACGACTGGTGCAGCACAAGGCGGCACACATGGTTCCCGTGCCCTACTGGGTTGCACTGGCGGATTTAGCGCAGGCAGCGCACATGCACAGGGTGGCGTGCTTGATACGGACATTGGTCCGGTGTTAGCAAGCGGCGCTTATCATGGAGGTGCACACGAGGCGAGCGTTACAGTTACTGGCAGTCTGAAGACTTCCGAGGTCGACTGCAAGACGGCAGGAGGCGTCAACTGTAATACTAAATTCATTTAGGGTGAGTCTGATTTTGGTGCCACGGGGCTGTAGAGTTGTAACGCATATGGTAGACCTTATTATAATGGGATAGGAAATAATAATGTAAGCAATATGAATAGATATTGGGGTGCAGGTAAAATTATTGACTTGCCTTTATTCAATGGCCAAGCTGAGGATTGGCCCGTCTTTAGCAGCATATATAGGGAAACTACTGCTGCTTTTGGTCATACTAACTTAAAAAATTTGTTAAGGTTGCAAAAGAGCTTGAAGGGTGAAGCAAATGATGAAGTTGCAGGAATGCTGATCAATCCAGCAATGTGGAACACATTATGAGCAGTCTCGAGTTCAAATATGGACATTCCGAATTGCTGATACGAAGTTAATTGGATGAGGTAGCAGAAAATTCGCAAATTGCGGAAAACAGCTTAGAGAAAATAGTGCCTTTTGCCTCTAAAAACTCAAATTTGGTTATTTTCTTGGAAACCACCTAAATAATCCAGTACTACTATGCGAACTAGTAAGTCAACTTTCAATGAGAACTAGAATTGAATGGTCCAAATTTGCAGCTACCATTCGCCTATACCCAGACCTGAATTGTTTTGCTAACTGGATTAGACGTATGGCTATGGACATTACATGGGCTTCACTAGCAACTGCATCGAGCAAACAACAAAGTAAAGGCGATCAACGTATCAGTCAGAACACACTGATGCAAACCAGTACTGATGTTCCAAGAGCAAAATCGTAAGATAGATGTGTTCGTTGCAAAGGTAACCACACGTTGGACAAGTGCGAATTATTCGCAAAGACAAACATCGAGGATAGATGGACATTGGTTAGAAAAAAAAATAATAAAATTCTTGCAAAGGGAAGCGAGAGTGTGGAATAAATGACTGTAAATCGTGGCATCATCGCGTGCTATATAGAAACAAGGTTAAGTCAAGTACTGACGTATAGCAGGTAACACCTGCAGACTCAGCAAATGTCAATACTATCAAGGCAGGAACTTCAAGGTTATTATTTAAGGTTCTGCCAGTGAAGGTCACTGGACCTAATGGATCAATTGTCGAGACATTCGCATTTGTAGACGAAGGGTCGTCCGCGACATTGATAAATGAGGATATGGCCAAGAAAATGGGTATAAACAATCCCAAAGAGAATCTGTCGTTGAACTGGATCGGCAGCCACACCAAAGACGTCGCATCAATGAGATGTCAAATGAAAATTCGTGCAGCAGACAGTAACAATAGATGGTTGCGTCTAACAGGCAATACAGTTCCTAGCATGGAACTACTATTACAGTCTCTAAATGCTGACACTGTAAACGCAAAGTACAAACGCATGAAACAACTGCCTATTAAAGGATATGCAAATGCGGAACCGATTCTTCTGATTGGAATAGACAATTGTCATTTGACAAAAACTTTCAAGAGTATCTGTTTGGGTGTCGACTTGGTTGCATCTATGACACGGTTGGGATGGCTAGTGTATGGATCAACAAAGCCATATCGATCGTTAACTTTCGCAAGATTGTCAGTAGTATTGCATGCGTGCAAAATCGAAGATAATCTTAACAATGACATGCATAAGCTAATGGCTGATTATTTTACTACAGAGAACTTTGGGGTCAAAGTACCAGAAAAACCCTTGGAATCGAGTGATAAATTTCGAGCTCGAAAGTTGTGAACGGAAACAACTACACAACTGGACGACGCTTACGAAACCCGGCTTCTATGGTCGGCAGATGACGTAAAATTGCCCCGTAAAAAGACTGCGCGCTATTGAAAACAAATTGTGAGATACTGATCAAAAGGATCAATATGACACGGCTATAACGGATTTGGTAAACAAAGAGTATGCGATAAAGCTATCAAAGGACGAAGCGAACCACGTTGGACCGCGCACCGGGTACCTGCCGCATTTCGGCGTTTACAATATAAACAAGCCCAAAAGGATGAGACTTGTTTTTGATGCTGCGGCTACGGTAGATGGATTTTCATAAATACTAAATTGCTAAAAGGACCAGACGAAAATCCTTCCTTAATTCAAATATTGTTTAAATTTCGGCAGGGTATAGTTGCTGTTTGCGCAGGCATCAAGGAAATGTTCTTTCAAGTACGAGTCAGAGAGCCAGATTAGGATTCATTGCGATTTCCTTGGCGGCATGGCAATACTAAGAATAACATCGAGACCTATAAGACACAGGTGATGATCTTCGGAGCTGCGTGCTGACTTTGTTGCGCTTAATATGTCAAAAATATAAAAGCGCAAAATGCCACTGACTATAGAAACGAGGTTATAAAGCCAATCGAAACGAATCATTACGTCGACGACTTTGTGGCCAGCTTTGCTACGGAACGAGATGCATATGCCATCAGGAAGGAAGTCAAGCGCGTGCACGGATTGACCCATTTTTAATTAAGAGGTTCTGTTTTTAATTCGGTTGAAGTTTAGTGTAGGCTAAATGAATATGAGAGCAACTATGTGCATGCAACAGTATCGTTGGATAGCAAAGCGGTAGACAAGATCTAGAAAAGTCAACAGGACGGTCTTATCTTCGACTGAAAATCAATCGCATGGACAAGGATATCGTTAAAGACGTGAAACGGTGAAATAAATGGCAACTTTTTAGTCTGATAATGTCCGTCTTCGATCCGGTTGGATTGCTTGCCGATCTTATGATATACGGCAAAATACTAGTGCAAGATGTATGGCGTACACGCATATGGTGGAACGATCCAATACCAGACAAACTATTTGAGCGATTTGTGCAATGGCTGTTACAGTTAAACAAGATAAAGTACTTCAAAATGGCACGATGTTACTCATTAAGTTTTTTGATGCCAGAAACAAATATAGAGCTTCACGCTTTCGTCGATGCAAGCGAGCAAGCGTTTGCAGCAGTAGCGTACTGGCGCATCGTTACTGGAAGTAAAATAGAGTTATCGTTTGTTGCTGGCAAGACTAGATGCGCACCACTGATGCTGTTGTCGGTGCCGAGATTAAAATTGCAAGCAGCTGCTTTAGGCACTCGCCTAAGGACATCAGTATTGGAAAGTCACAGCATAAAGGTAAAGCGGTCAGTAATGTGGTGTGACTCGCGAACAGTGATCTCATGGATTTGTTCTGACCAACGACAATACAAACAGTTTGTAGCGCAACGTTGATGGGACAACTGCCACTGGACCGTGTCACGCCATATAATCGACCATTCACTTTTACCGGACTTGACTATTTTCGACCCGTAACTGTTACTGTTGGTCGTCGGCATGAAAAGCGCTGGGTGGCTTTATTTACCTGCTTAAAAGTTAGGGCTATCTATTTGGCGCTATCGGAAGATTTATCATCCGACGCATGCCTCATGCTAATAAGAAATGTTGTCAACAGAAGAGGTATTCCAGTCATTGGATCTGACATGGGCACAACTTTCGTTGGAGCGGATATCGAAATAAAGAAGACAAAAGATATGTTTGATTGGGAATACATAAAGACGGAATTGGCAGGAAAAGACATTAAATGGGAATTTAATTGTCCAGACAATCCCAGCTCAAGCAGATGCTGCGAGCATTTAATTCAAACAACAAACCGCGTGTTAAAAGTTACTTTGAAAGAGCAGGCGCCTAGAGTGGAGACTCTAAGAAGCCTACTAATAGAAGCGGAGAATATTATAAATAGCAGACCGGTAACACATGTGCCGGTAAGTGTCGACGAGCCTGAAACGCTGACACCTAATTATTTCGTACTGGGCACAATGAATTCAACACAGACTCTAGGGGAAGGCGGGAGCCATTGCTTTCGCAAGCAATATCGCATAGCGCAACAATTGAAGGATAACTTTTGGCGACGTTGGATCAGGGAATATCTACCCACGTTGACTAGACGAATCAAATGGTTTGCGCCTGCTAAGCCTATTAAGGCTGGAGACGTGGTTCTAATTTGTGACGAGAACCAAGCCAGAGACTGCTGGAAAAGGGGCGTGGTTATTCAACCTATACGAGCTAATGACGGGCAAATCAGAATTGCTGAGGTACAAAAATCAACGGGTATTTTGAAGCGACCCATATCTAAGCTGGCTATCCTTGAAGTTTTGGGTAAAACTCCGTGATCGTTTTACGGTGGGCGGGTTGTTGCGACTTGAATTATATTTCAATTTAAATTCGAAATTTAACTGACAGAACTAAAATGCATTGCACCTCTGTGGCTCTGAACCCATGATCAGGCTTGCCACCTTACTTTAACATTTTCTGTTATATATCAATAATTAATCGATAGAATAATTATAACATTTGTATCGATATCGTGTGCAGTTGGTGAGTTGCTTTGGAAAACTGGCGGTCACCACACTGTTTAATAAACGCTCAGTTTACTGTTCTTTTAATACAAATTTGAACGAAATAAATTTGTGGAATACGTGGGCTGTTCTATTAACGTGTGTTAATCCGCGTGCTTGGCACGCAACAGTCAATATGCCAGCTACTCTTCGCCGGACACATGATTTTGTAGCTGCGCAGTTGCTTTAATGGGACTTTTGCTGCAACTGAGAATTGCAGTATCAACAGCAAAGAATTATATAGAAAGTCGACCGTTTGTGGAAATTTCCGATATAAATTGGATATAGAGAATGGGTCCGAGAACGCTACCTTGAGGGACCCAACGTTGATAGCATGCTCGGTAGATGTTGAACATGGCATATTTCGGAAAATATTCTTATGAGAAGGTATGACTCGAGGAGCTTGTGAGTGTTTCTGGGGAGCAAGACTCCTGAGGTGGTTCTATGCATTCTATCCCTGAACCCATTGAAAATGGGTGATAAGGGTGCAATGGTTTTGTGCAAATGCTTGTAACAGGCAGAAATAGGCATCTCCGACCCCATAAAGTATATATATTCTTAATCAGCATCACTAGCCGATCGATTAAGCCCTGTCCGTCTGTCTGTCCGTTCGTCTGTCCGTCCGTCTGTCCGTTTGTCTGTATGAACGCGTCAATTTCAGAGACTACAAGGACTAGAGAGCTGAACTTGGACTTTTTAGATTCGTATATACCATACACAGATCAAGTTTGTTTTAAATGAATGATTACTTGCTCCGTTTTCTTATAATTAGTGTTTATCGGTTTTTTGAGCATCTCGAAACTATAAGAGCTGGCGCCACCAAATTTGTATGTTCCCGTGAACGATACGTGATAGTGAATATTTCGGATTTTGGATAGCTGCCCCCATTTGCCCCCCATATCAAAAAATCAAAAAGTGCGCAAATCAAATACTACAGACTTGCGCTTTGGTTTGTACACAGATTTCAACGCTATTTTTACGTCCTAAAAATTTCACAACGATCCTATTCTTAGTTAGAAGTTATTTTAGAATTAACTTTTCATAGCGGGGGCTAAGCGCAGCTGCATGAGCATATATCAGAAACCATAAGAGCCAGAGCCACAAAATTTGGTTTAATAGGCTGCAATATGCAAAACATAAATGTACTACAGAACAATAAGAATAATAAAACAGATTTCATCAAAATCGGTTAAGAAATACAGAAGTTATTGAGGAAAATCTATTTTTATATTGGCAAACCTCGTGTTGGCAAGCGCCAGGCGGCATATTTAAATTTGCAAATATTAGCGAGGGCGCAGCGCGAGCATTATTTTTTATTATTTATTTGTATTTTATTTTACTAAGTAAAATAAGTATGAATGCAGAGAGGCCTAATTAAATGTATGTAACGACAGATCGCCGCTGGGTTCAGGGTATCTCCTAGTCGGGCACTCCCGACTGGAGCCATCTTACTTGTTTTTATACCCTGAACCCATTGAAAATGGGTATAAAGGGTATATTGGTTTTGTGCAAATGTATGTAACTCCATAAAGAATATATATTCTTGATCAGCATCACTAGCCGAGTTGATTATGCCATGTCCGTCTGTCTGTCCGTCTATTCGTCCGTCTGTCTGTATGAACGCGTCGATTTCAGAGACTACAAGGGCTAGAGAGCTGAGCTTGAATTTTCTAGATTCGTATATACCATACGCAGTTTAAATTTATTTCAAATGATAACTTGTCCCGTTTTCTTATAATCAGTGTTTATCGGTTTTTTGACCTGGTTTTTTGTGCATGTCTCAAAAACTATAAGAGCTAGAGCCACCAAATAGCAGTACCCCACAATTCTATATAGGCTTTATTATGTGGCTTTAGTATGGCTTTATAGATGCGAACTTTGTTTTCCAGGCTGGTTTGAAATTTTCGGTCTATCAACCAGGACATTCGTTGTGTTTTTAATTTAAGTTGCTGCTGTTTTGCTTTAATGTGATTTTTTCATGTAAGTCTGCAATCAAGATGCAAGCCAAGATACTTCACAGAGTTGCTTTGCGAAGTATTGCTAAGCCGTTAAATAAAACTTCTGGGCTATCGCTCTCTCTTAATGTAAATGTTATTTGAACGGATTTTAGGGCATTTACTTATATTTTCCAACGGAGAAACTGGGCTTCAATAAGGTTTAGTTCTGACTGCAGAAGTTGAGCAGATTCCTCCTTTGATGAGCTGGTTGCTTTAATGGCTGTGTTATCAGCATATGTTGCAACAGTTGTGTCATATGAAACTGGTCTGACAGCCGTGAAGAGGGTGTAAAAACGTGCCCTAAGATGCTTTCTTGCGGAACACTTGCATTTATGAGGAACAGTGACGATGATTCATATTTTAGTTTAACGTAGAAGTATTATTTACCCATATACGACTTTAATAATATATAGTATGGTGCAGGTAGTTATTTATTTATCTAATCTAGAATACCGTCATGCCAAATTCGATCAAACGCTTGTTGAACGTCAAGAAATGCTTTTACGAAATATTGTGTTTCTCTTAGAAGGTCGTTTAAGATATTTAGTCGTTATCCATTATTGTGTTCGTAGTTGCAAGAATATAGGTCTAGATTGCCAAGGTTTTCAGCAAGAGATTCATTTTTCAATACAATAGTTTCTTGAGATCATATGAGGCCTTATTATACAATTTTTTGTCAGCAGAGTATCGGCTTTTTTGCCATCGTTTCCGAAAGTTTATTTTATTTTGTATTTGTCGTCGGATTTCAGCTGAAAGATACAGCTTGCTGGCTGATTGTTGATGCATAACTGCAGGCGACGTATACATATAGCTCACTGACACCCGTAAAAAGCTCTTCAGCAGCGTCTATCTCAATTCCTGTTTTTAACGAAATATCTAAGTCAATAGTTGTTTCTGGATAGTTTTTAAAACCATTAATGTCTGTTGTTGCAGAGATTATTTTGTATGGCTTCGATACACTATACTATACGACACTATTATTGGAGAATGGTCTGAAATTAAATAAAAAATTTCCGCAATGTGCATATGTAATTGTGGGATTCCAGTGTATACTACAAAGTCAATCTGTAGGCATGTAGGCTTGCCAGTTAAAAGAGTTGCAATGTTATTTTTTCTTATACATTTGTATAGCTCGTTTCCCTTAGGATTCGTCAGTCTGGAACCGCACCATGGATGTTTGGCATTGAAGTTGGTGGCGACACCAACAATAAACAAATCATTTTTAGAACTAGCAACATTTGCCTTTAGTTTATTGTCTGTGGTAAAAACTAGTTGCAGAACCACATGCAAACGCAGACGTTTGACGCAATTTTATTTATCAGGTTAAATTATACTTTTTTTAATAAGAAATTATATGTTTCTAACAGTTCACTTTTAATTAGATTTCGATTACAGCGGCACACCGCATGCTACAACACTTTTCAGGTGCCGGGTAAATATTTAAATACGATTAAGATTAATGCCTCCTAAAGTGGCACCGCAGATGAACAAGACAACTAATCCAATTACTTACATGTATTTGTGTATCAATAACTATATAAAAAAAAAAAATTAATATGGCAACACATTTTGTCCTCGATCCTGTCCTTTTTTACTTTTGTACATTTTTCTGTTTCTTTTTTTTTTGGGATTTGGTTATGGGTAATGTTTTTGTTATATGTAGGTAGCACTGTTGCACGGAAGAGACTGCAATGCCTTATGGTTAGAACTCATGAACAACAACCGCGTCTGATAGCGCGCCAGGCAACATTTTTACCACCGAGCTACACTTGCATTTCGATTGCCTCTTTCAAAATCGGAGATTAGAAATACACATGCACAACCAATCGCTTGAGAATTCGAAAAAGAATGTGCATATACATATGAATGTATGTATGTCGGTACACGCATGCAGAAAACGTCTGCGCTTGGCGCTTGCCACCACGTGGTTTGCCAATATACAAATACATTTTCTTTAATAACTTCTGTGTTTCTTGACCGATTTGGTTGAAATTTGTTTTAATGCATTCTTATTGTACTACAGTACTACTAATAGAAGCGGAGAATATTATAAATAGCAGACCGGTAACACATGTGCCGGTAAGTGTCGACGAGCCTGAAACGCTGACACCTAATTATTTCGTACTGGGCACAATGAATTCAACACAGACTCTAGGGGAAGGCGGGAGCCATTGCTTTCGCAAGCAATATCGCATAGCGCAACAATTGAAGGATAACTTTTGGCGACGTTGGATCAGGGAATATCTACCCACGTTGACTAGACGAATCAAATGGTTTGCGCCTGCTAAGCCTATTAAGGCTGGAGACGTGGTTCTAATTTGTGACGAGAACCAAGCCAGAGACTGCTGGAAAAGGGGCGTGGTTATTCAACCTATACGAGCTAATGACGGGCAAATCAGAATTGCTGAGGTACAAAAATCAACGGGTATTTTGAAGCGACCCATATCTAAGCTGGCTATCCTTGAAGTTTTGGGTAAAACTCCGTGATCGTTTTACGGTGGGCGGGTTGTTGCGACTTGAATTATATTTCAATTTAAATTCGAAATTTAACTGACAGAACTAAAATGCATTGCACCTCTGTGGCTCTGAACCCATGATCAGGCTTGCCACCTTACTTTAACATTTTCTGTTATATATCAATAATTAATCGATAGAATAATTATAACATTTGTATCGATATCGTGTGCAGTTGGTGAGTTGCTTTGGAAAACTGGCGGTCACCACACTGTTTAATAAACGCTCAGTTTACTGTTCTTTTAATACAAATTTGAACGAAATAAATTTGTGGAATACGTGGGCTGTTCTATTAACGTGTGTTAATCCGCGTGCTTGGCACGCAACAGTCAATATGCCAGCTACTCTTCGCCGGACACATGATTTTGTAGCTGCGCAGTTGCTTTAATGGGACTTTTGCTGCAACTGAGAATTGCAGTATCAACAGCAAAGAATTATATAGAAAGTCGACCGTTTGTGGAAATTTCCGATATAAATTGGATATAGAGAATGGGTCCGAGAACGCTACCTTGAGGGACCCAACGTTGATAGCATGCTCGGTAGATGTTGAACATGGCATATTTCGGAAAATATTCTTATGAGAAGGTATGACTCGAGGAGCTTGTGAGTGTTTCTGGGGAGCAAGACTCCTGAGGTGGTTCTATGCATTCTATCCCTGAACCCATTGAAAATGGGTGATAAGGGTGCAATGGTTTTGTGCAAATGCTTGTAACAGGCAGAAATAGGCATCTCCGACCCCATAAAGTATATATATTCTTAATCAGCATCACTAGCCGATCGATTAAGCCCTGTCCGTTCGTCTGTCCGTTCGTCTGTCCGTCCGTCTGTCCGTTTGTCTGTATGAACGCGTCAATTTCAGAGACTACAAGGACTAGAGAGCTGAACTTGGACTTTTTAGATTCGTATATACCATACACAGATCAAGTTTGTTTTAAATGAATGATTACTTGCTCCGTTTTCTTATAATTAGTGTTTATCGGTTTTTTGAGCATCTCGAAACTATAAGAGCTGGCGCCACCAAATTTGTATGTTCCCGTGAACGATACGTGATAATGAATATTTCGGATTTTGGATAGCTGCCCCCATTTGCCCCCCATATCAAAAAATCAAAAAGTGCGCAAATCAAATACTACAGACTTGCGCTTTGGTTTGTACACAGATTTCAACGCTAT
This sequence comes from Drosophila colorata, assembly GCA_035041545.1. Taxonomy (NCBI): domain Eukaryota; kingdom Metazoa; phylum Arthropoda; class Insecta; order Diptera; family Drosophilidae; genus Drosophila; species Drosophila colorata. The sequence continues at coordinate 608,107 of JAWNLD010000673.1, forward strand.
TGTTACGTCCTAAAAATTTCACAACGATCCTATTCTTAGTTAGAAGTTATTTTAGAATTAACTTTTCATAGCGGGGGCTAAGCGCAGCTGCATGAGCATATATCAGAAACCATAAGAGCCAGAGCCACAAAATTTGGTTTAATAGGCTGCAATATGCAAAACATAAATGTACTACAGAACAATAAGAATAATAAAACAGATTTCATCAAAATCGGTTAAGAAATACAGAAGTTATTGAGGAAAATCTATTTTTATATTGGCAAACCTCGTGTTGGCAAGCGCCAGGCGGCATATTTAAATTTGCAAATATTAGCGAGGGCGCAGCGCGAGCATTATTTTTTATTATTTATTTGTATTTTATTTTACTAAGTAAAATAAGTATGAATGCAGAGAGGCCTAATTAAATGTATGTAACGACAGATCGCCGCTGGGTTCAGGGTATCTCCTAGTCGGGCACTCCCGACTGGAGCCATCTTACTTGTTTTTATACCCTGAACCCATTGAAAATGGGTATAAAGGGTATATTGGTTTTGTGCAAATGTATGTAACTCCATAAAGAATATATATTCTTGATCAGCATCACTAGCCGAGTTGATTATGCCATGTCCGTCTGTCTGTCCGTCTATTCGTCCGTCTGTCTGTATGAACGCGTCGATTTCAGAGACTACAAGGGCTAGAGAGCTGAGCTTGAATTTTCTAGATTCGTATATACCATACGCAGTTTAAATTTATTTCAAATGATAACTTGTCCCGTTTTCTTATAATCAGTGTTTATCGGTTTTTTGACCTGGTTTTTTGTGCATGTCTCAAAAACTATAAGAGCTAGAGCCACCAAATAGCAGTACCCCACAATTCTATATAGGCTTTATTATGTGGCTTTAGTATGGCTTTATAGATGCGAACTTTGTTTTCCAGGCTGGTTTGAAATTTTCGGTCTATCAACCAGGACATTCGTTGTGTTTTTAATTTAAGTTGCTGCTGTTTTGCTTTAATGTGATTTTTTCATGTAAGTCTGCAATCAAGATGCAAGCCAAGATACTTCACAGAGTTGCTTTGCGAAGTATTGCTAAGCCGTTAAATAAAACTTCTGGGCTATCGCTCTCTCTTAATGTAAATGTTATTTGAACGGATTTTAGGGCATTTACTTATATTTTCCAACGGAGAAACTGGGCTTCAATAAGGTTTAGTTCTGACTGCAGAAGTTGAGCAGATTCCTCCTTTGATGAGCTGGTTGCTTTAATGGCTGTGTTATCAGCATATGTTGCAACAGTTGTGTCATATGAAACTGGTATGACAGCCGTGAAGAGGGTGTAAAAACGTGCCCTAAGATGCTTTCTTGCGGAACACTTGCATTTATGAGGAACAGTGACGATGATTCATATTTTAGTTTAACGTAGAAGTATTATTTACCCATATACGACTTTAATAATATATAGTATGGTGCAGGTAGTTATTTATTTATCTAATCTAGAATACCGTCATGCCAAATTCGATCAAACGCTTGTTGAACGTCAAGAAATGCTTTTACGAAATATTGTGTTTCTCTTAGAAGGTCGTTTAAGATATTTAGTCGTTATCCATTATTGTGTTCGTAGTTGCAAGAATATAGGTCTAGATTGCCAAGGTTTTCAGCAAGAGATTCATTTTTCAATACAATAGTTTCTTGAGATCATATGAGGCCTTATTATACAATTTTTTGTCAGCAGAGTATCGGCTTTTTTGCCATCGTTTCCGAAAGTTTATTTTATTTTGTATTTGTCGTCGGATTTCAGCTGAAAGATACAGCTTGCTGGCTGATTGTTGATGCATAACTGCAGGCGACGTATACATATAGCTCACTGACACCCGTAAAAAGCTCTTCAGCAGCGTCTATCTCAATTCCTGTTTTTAACGAAATATCTAAGTCAATAGTTGTTTCTGGATAGTTTTTAAAACCATTAATGTCTGTTGTTGCAGAGATTATTTTGTATGGCTTCGATACACTATACTATACGACACTATTATTGGAGAATGGTCTGAAATTAAATAAAAAATTTCCGCAATGTGCATATGTAATTGTGGGATTCCAGTGTATACTACAAAGTCAATCTGTAGGCATGTAGGCTTGCCAGTTAAAAGAGTTGCAATGTTATTTTTTCTTATACATTTGTATAGCTCGTTTCCCTTAGGATTCGTCAGTCTGGAACCGCACCATGGATGTTTGGCATTGAAGTTGGTGGCGACACCAACAATAAACAAATCATTTTTAGAACTAGCAACATTTGCCTTTAGTTTATTGTCTGTGGTAAAAACTAGTTGCAGAACCACATGCAAACGCAGACGTTTGACGCAATTTTATTTATCAGGTTAAATTATACTTTTTTTAATAAGAAATTATATGTTTCTAACAATTCACTTTTAATTAGATTTCGATTACAGCGGCACACCGCATGCTACAACACTTTTCAGGTGCCGGGTAAATATTTAAATACGATTAAGATTAATGCCTCCTAAAGTGGCACCGCAGATGAACAAGACAACTAATCCAATTACTTACATGTATTTGTGTATCAATAACTATATAAAAAAAAAAAATTAATATGGCAACACATTTTGTCCTCGATCCTGTCCTTTTTTACTTTTGTACATTTTTCTGTTTCTTTCTTTTTTGGGATTTGGTTATGGGTAATGTTTTTGTTATATGAAGGTAGCACTGTTGCACGGAAGAGACTGCAATGCCTTATGGTTAGAACTCATGAACAACAACCGCGTCTGATAGCGCGCCAGGCAACATTTTTACCACCGAGCTACACTTGCATTTCGATTGCCTCTTTCAAAATCGGAGATTAGAAATACACATGCACAACCAATCGCTTGAGAATTCGAAAAAGAATGTGCATATACATATGAATGTATGTATGTCGGTACACGCATGCAGAAAACGTCTGCGCTTGGCGCTTGCCACCACGTGGTTTGCCAATATACAAATACATTTTCTTTAATAACTTCTGTGTTTCTTGACCGATTTGGTTGAAATTTGTTTTAATGCATTCTTATTGTACCTACAGAACATTCATATATCAGCCTGAACCAAACTTGGTGGCTCTGGCTCTTATAGTTTCGGATATATACTTAAGCAGCTGTGCCTGGCCCCCACTATGAAGAGTTAATTCTTAAATAACTTCTAAACTATGAATAGGATCGTTATGAAATTTTCAGGACGTAACAAGAGCATTGAAATCTGTGTTTTGGTTTTTTTGATATGGGGGGCGATGGGGGAAGATATCCAAAATCCGTAAAGCATACACAGATCATGAATACTTCACTATTTGGATATCCCTCCCACTCGCTCCAAAATTGAATAAAACAATTTACATTACGCTTTGTCATTAAATCATTAAATGATTCATGGAGCTTATAATTACTCGAATACGTGTTATGGTAATCCATTTATTCATTATTGCTCTTAAAATTGTTGAACTTGCTTTTTTTACATTTTACATTTTTAATATTTTCTTTTGATGTGCTGCCACACATTTTTTGTATTGTTTGAAATATTTGGTAAATTGCAGAATAAGCGAAAGATAACATCGGTTATTTGTGCACTTATTTCTTAAGTCGTCATTTACGCCAAACGTTTATTTTGTGCAATTTAAAACTGCACATATAATTTTGCTATTATTAATAACTAATTCATACAAGTAAGATTGTTTCTGCGCAATATTCGTTCACCGTTAAATGACAGCTTAAAACAGACGAAAGCGGTCTTAATTATTATTATTAATATTGAAAAATACCGATTATAGTAATTTGTGGGGCCGGGAGTGGGCGTAGTTGAGATTTTTCGACTCGATATTTAGTTGAGGTTATCAGATTGCTTACTCAATTTGGTGACTCTAGCTCTAAAATTGTGGGAGATTTGCATTTTCGCGGCTTACCCGCCCCAAGATTTATCTATTTAGCGCTACCCCAGTATTTAAAAAATTGTGCGATCTTGAGATAAGGTCATCACTAATCTGTCTAAAAAAATGTATATATCTAGCTTTACAACCACACCCCTAGAGGGCGTTTCCAGAAAACTTTTCGTGTGATCTTTAGAGGAGGTCGTTTAGAATCGGCCTGAAAAAATGCAACCTGCAACCAAACGAAAACTGGAGTGCAGAATGTACAGCACTCTCTTCACTGCCAGCGACCACAACAACAACCACGTTAAATTCTTTCACCACAAGCCAGTCAATCTCGACTGCAACAATAACAATAATGGAAACGTCAATGATACCCTGGTGATACCAAATCACCAGCCAATTCCGCTAAGTCAGCAGTTACCTACGCCAAATTTATAAATTAATACAAAACCCAGCACACGTCGGGCCATACAGACCCGCAATTAGGCCCACAAAACCTAAAGATCGGAAGTACATAAAAGTTTTATAAAAGGATCCAAATTAAGTCGATAGAACTCTGAATCGAAACAGATTTCAGATTCTTGGCGAACAGACTGTTGAAGAAATCCAAACCCTTACATAAGTGACACCAATTGCTCTTCAATTGTCGCCATATAACTTCAGTTGATCGGTAACAACAACTTCTATGCTAGCCAAATAAACAATAAGAAAAAGGATTTAAGGTCAAAACAGTCATTAACATTATAAACAAGAAAAAACGTATCCCAACTATTTTTTAAAGTAGAAATCAATGTTCTTAGTAAAACTATGAAAAAAAATTCACTTCATACAATCTTTACCATCCTGTGTTTGCTGCACCGTAACTGCAACTGCGGGAGAAACCACACAGCAAACTACAGGGGCTGTCTAGTCTACAAAGACCTGAAGACCTGTTCAACCAATCGACCGACCACCAGGCAAAGTTTCTTTTCGCAATCGCAATCGAGCTCAGGAGGTTTATTCACCAATTCAGTCATGACATCGTTAGTCCCCGCTAATACATTTTACAGAGTGCCATTTGCGATCGCGTTGATGTCCAATCACCAATTGGAATTGAGGCACTAGTTCTGTCGCTCCAAGAAAGCATGATGGATTTTATGGTGTTCATGAAAACAACAATGCAACCCTCATGCGCAACCCAAATTTTTTACTGAACCTACTCGCATCTCAAAAATCTAAACCATAAATGGTTACACTAAACATACGCTTCTGGAATGCAAATGGCAATACAATAGCAAATTCTGCAATTCTTAACTGAGTACCTAAACTCATCTAACAAATAAAAATAATCCTAATCAAGAAACGCATCAAGTTCCATCCCTTGTCATCGTTTGCAACGAACTACATGCAAGCTACCACTGTATGCATTAGCATATCCTGAGGCACTCTTAACATTGCTCAGTATACTGCCCACCAAGCATCTTAATTTTCCAAAACGAATTTATAGGATTTTTAGATAGTTTCGTAGCAGCAGATGATTATACTGCTAAACACATACTGGGGCTCTGGCTTTATCAACCCTAAAGGTGGGCAATTGTGTAGAGCTGAAATAACTACATCTAACAAGCTAGGCTTATTATCACCGGGTAGGCCTACATACTGGCCAGCACATTAAATAAAACAACCCGATCATATTGACATTGCTGTAATAAGAAAAGTGAAAATAATGTTGAACGCGTGGAGTCGTTGTCAGATTTATCCTCGGAACACTCTCTAGTCCTCCTTCATTTATTTGAAAAGACACAACGTATGGAGTGCCCAGAGATCTGCACATCAAGCTAAACAAACTGGATACGTTATAAAAAGTATGTAAGTACACACACATAGAACTAAATCTATCACTCAACGACGAGGCCGACATTGACAGCTCAATTGAAGAACAAGAGTCTATACTCGTTTCCGCCGCACGTGTATCCACGCCTCGAACAAAATCAGCTCAGACACACCACAAAATAATAAACACATAACAATATTACATCCCTTGGAGAGAAAACATCTGAGATGGGAAAAGCAAATGCACAGGTCACCAGCGGCAAACCAACGGCTAAAAGCGGCCACCGGAAGGTCTCTAAAGTGCTCAAACAAGAAGAAACACTCGGCCGGTACACCGAGCAACTCTCCCCAGAAAGAACGATAAAACCACGTTGGAGAGCACGAATCCTAAGTGAACCTACCAATACAGCCAACCCTTTAAGAAGCCCCACGGGCAGTTGGGCCCGTAACGCCCTGTTAACCAGGTGCTTTTGCAACCCACTTGCAAACTGATTTGAATCAAATGCTCCAAAAACCTTTTTTTTTTATAGGGCGAATGGGGGTAGGTACCCAAAATGCGACATATTACACCAGCTCTTATAGTTTCTGAGATATGTTAAAAAAACTGGATAAAAAACCAATAAATATCGATACTAAGAAAACGGGGCGTGTTATCGATAATTTAAAATGGCCTTAGTCTGCCGGTTTGAAGATGTCAAGCTTTTTTAACACCTGGGTTTTGTTTCATAAAAATGTACATTTATTTTCCCTTAATTTAAGTTTAGTTTTTAGTTACAAAGTTGCGAGAGGCTGTGGGCTAATTGCAAAAAAGAATTTTGATTGAAACGATGGCGCTCTGCTGTATGCGACGAAAGCGAAAGCGAAAGTGACTTATGCGGTAATAAGTGCAATAGCAAGCAATCAGAGAGACAAAATTAAGTGGTTTTCGGCCGCGTAGGGCGCGAAGCATAGCGATACAAAATTGAGTGCATTGTTTTACGGTTAGTTGTTATGCTGCCGCGCGGGCAGTACTATGCTAATTATCTGTTTAAGCTGCTGCTGCGAACATCTCCCCCCTGTTGACAGGCTACGATCTTCAACAGAGTCATCCACTGGAAGGGCAATTTAGTAACTGCACGACGAACGATTCCAGTTGGTGTCCGAAGTACAGCAATTCGTATCACACTATCGGATCCCGTCACAGTTTCTGCCACTCGTGCGAGAGGCCACTTCAATGGAGGGTTGTGGAGAGCGCCATTTAGAACGCTTTTGCAAAAGAGTCAAGTACTCCTCGCTCCAACGCTTCCAAAACAGCTGCTGCACGTAGGTGACGCGTTGCCAGCGATCGAGCCGATTGTAGTTGAGTGGCATGACTTTTGGATTTGGCATACCAATGTGCGAAGCTCGTCGAAGTCGAGAAGGGACGCGCCAATCGAACGGTAAAGATGATGCTTGGCCATTTTTACTGCAGCTTCCCATAAGCCTCCAAAGTGCGGTGAACGGGGAGGTATGAAGCGCCAGTCAAACCCACTGTTGAGACAATATGCGCGTACTTCTTGGTGGTGACTTTCACTGCTGCATAGGCGACGCAGATCTTCCAACTCATTTTTGGCACCGACGAAATTAGTTGCATTGTCAGACCAGATGCATCTTGGTGCACCACGGGTGGCGATAAATCGCTTGAGGGCGCTAAGAAACGTGGCTGTTGACAAATCTCGTACAAGCTCCAACCAAACTGCCTTGGTTGCGAAGCATATGAAGACACTGATGTAGCATTTTTGATAAGATCTACTGCGGACATCAGATTTGTGTAGAATGGCCCGCAATAGTCAACGCCTGTGACAGTAAATGGCCTGCAGTCCCGAATGCGATCCTTGGGCAAGTCTGCCATGTTGTGCTGCATAAGGCGAGGTCTGGCTCTGCAACAAATGATGCACATTCTAAGCGCTCGCGCGACTGTCATCATGCCGCCTACTGGCCAGAACTGCAACCGAATCGATGCCAACAACGATTGTGGACCAGAATGGTGATGTTTGCGATGTTAGCGGGTGATTCTTGGGCAAAATTATTGGATGCCGAGCTTCAAAACCGAGCGATGAGTTTTTAAGGCGGCCACCAACACGAATCAGCCCAAATTCATCTAAGAATGGCGCCAACGATATGATGCTTGACAGTGGCACGGTCCTTTTATTTTGTTGAGCCTGGTAATCAGACGAGAGATGAATTCTTTGAACAACACGAAGCAACAAATGCGTTCCGAGGCGAATATTATCAGCTGTGAGCCCAACTGAGTGTCCGTCAGAGCTGCGATCGATGAACTTGTGTACATATCCAAATATGCGCTGCATCATCCCAAAAGAGTTGATGTATTTGAATAACAATGTCATGCCTTCACAATTGGCTGAAGTTAACATGACTCTATGTCGAATTTCCGGCAGCTCGACCTTGGGCAATTACTACTGTGGCCAATTGCTTTTGGACTCTTGCAAGAACGCCGGACCATTCATCCACAGACTGGAGTTGATAAGTTCCCGCGGAACGGCTCCCTTCGACAGTATATCAGCTGGATTCATATCCGTTGGGACGTGGCGCCATTCCATTCCCTCCGTAAGCTGTTGTATGGCACAAACTCTATTAGCGACAAATACATTAAGTTTTGAAGATTCTTCATGTAGCCATGAAAGCACAACAGAAGAATCGGACCAGCAGAAAAATTTACAGTCAAAAAGCTTCATTTTGACGATTTCGCTCACTAATTGTGCAAGTAAAGATGCTGCACCGAGCTCCAGCTTGGGTACGGTGAGAGTTTTGAGCGGGGCTACACGCGTCTTTGAACAAATTAGCTTAGTTTGGACGATATTAATCTTGCAAGCACGAACATAAATGCATGCTCTATATGCTTCAAGGCTGGCGTCACAAAATGCGTTAATCTGGATCAGAGCATCTGGGTGGCGGGCATCGGAAAACCATTGCAAAGCGCCGTCCAGGCAGTGTGCATCGATAAGCTCTCATCCCACTTCAACTTGTCCCTCCACATGCGCTGCAACAGAATTTTAGCTTTGGTCAAAGTTGGCCCGATCAAGCCGAGTGGCTCATAACAACATGCAATGGTTGCCAACACCGAACGCTTCGTGTGCTTGCTGGTACCAAGTAGGAGTGCAAGCCTGAATAGTAGTTCATCGCGACGTGGCTCCCAGACAAGCCCAAGCGCCTTTGTAACATCGCTTCCATCGTTGAATTTAAGCATGCTCTCTCTTTAAGTCTCAGGAATGTCAATAAGCACTTCCGGATTGCTAGAATACCACTTTCTTAAACGAAAGTTGCCCTTAGTAAGCAAGTTTGTAGTTTGCTGGTTGATATCACGAGCTTCATCCACTGAACTTCCGCCAGATATCATGTCATCTTCGTAAAAATCTCTTAAGATGGTCTGAGAGCCTAAGGGGTACGATGAAGACTCGTCAGTGGCGAGCTGCTGCATTGCGTATGGCCAGAAACGCTGCTGGCTTAGTGCCGTATGTTACCGTATCCAGTTGGTAGATTTGCGTAGTGTCTATGGGAGAGTCACGCCATAATATGATCTGGAGCATATTATCTGGAGCAGTGTCCCGTACGCAGCGATACATTTTGCAAATGTCACCAGTGAGAGCAATGGGAAAGGTACGAAAACGTATAAGCGTGTTAAATAGTTTCGCCTGAATTGTCGGACCTGACATAAGGATGTTATTCAGCGAAAGTCCAGAAGTCGTTGCTGCAGAGCCGTCGAATACAACTCTCAGCTTAGTTGTAGTGCTATCATCCTTCATGACACAATAATGCGGCAAGAAATATTGACACTTGCGTGCATTTGCGACGGAAACAGGTGTCATATGGCCCAGGTGAAAGTATTCTTTGATGAAAGCAGAATATTGTTGCTTGAGACCAGGACTGCGCGACAGCTTTGATTCCAAATTTTCGAAGCGCCGTTTAGCCGTTTAGCAGAAAGGAGTCACCTAAAGAGTCAACGCCGCGTTTGAGGGGCAACCGAACTGAAAATTCTCCGTGACATTTTTACTGATGTGCGCTTCACAATCGAGCTCCTCCTTGGTTGACTTTGAAATTGGCTCAAACACATGCTCCATTTCCCAAAAACGTCGCACCAATTCATCCAGCCGAGCGCTGGGTTTGACACTGTCCGAAGCCCGTTGACTTACAATAAAAGAAGATAGTTTGGGTGCCTGTTGACCACCAGATAATATGCATGCCAGATAATATCCAGCCAAGTTGAGTTTTCTGCAGTAATGGTAATCTCGGTGCATGCTGAATCTGGCCAATGCAGAGCAACTCGAAAAAAAGGCCTGCTCCTATGAACAGATCAATCCGATGAGGCACGTTGATCGAAGGATCAGCTAGTTGAATGTTCGAAGGAACATTCCAATCAGCAGTATTTACTTTACAGTATTTACCAAGCAGATTATCCGTAATTGTCTGCGCAATGACTGCAGTGATACTCGCTGCAAAATCTAAAGTCCGCGATTTTAATTGGATTTTAGCAGAATAGAGATTTGGTTTTTCGAAGCTGGAGTTGAATAGCGAAATGAGTAGTGACGAATTGCAATTGCGACTTGAATCTAAAAGCGCACTGCACGGCATAAGCATGCCGGCACGGTTCCGTACAAGGACAATGGCAAAGGCCAAAAACACAGCATCAGAAGCGGACTGGGAGCTTGAGGCAAGAGGCAAGACAGGAGACATTGCAACCATCGCGATTGACGATGGCGAATTTGATGATGCTGCCACTGTTTCAATGGCTGATGCACGATTATAATGCAGCAGAATGTGGTGCTTCGATTGGCAAGTGCGGCCAGCTCCAGATTTACAATCCCGCATCTGATGACCCTTTTTAAGGCAATTTATGCAAAGGGCGACCCTTTTTGCCTCTTTGTGACGAGTATTTGGGGAAAGAATTGTGAACGATGGGCAGCTGTAGATATAGTGGTCCACTCCCTCACAAAGAACACAGCGAATGGCCGAGGTGCTTGAGGCGACAAATGATCGTTTGACATTATTCACGGTTCTAATCGACTTGCCAATCTGACCATCTTGCGCGCATATGGCATGCTCCACATTTTCCATCGTTCTGCATCGCTTGTTCAGAAATGTGGACAGCTTATCCCACGACGGCAGCTCGTTGATAGGCGAATTCTCCTCCCACTTGGCTTGTGTTGCCTTGTCAAACTTCGGGAGCAGGACTTGGACCAATAAACAATCGGCAATTTCTTGCGAAGTTGCCAGTAATTGCAATGCACGCAGGTGTGAGGTAATCCTGTCCGTCAGCTCGCGTAGCTTGCCTACCGATGAATCAGCCCTTTCAAGCCCCAGCAGATCTCTGATGTGTGCCTGTAAAATAAAACGCTTATTATCAAATCGATTTTTGAGAATATCTAACGCTATTTCATAGTTGCTGTGAGTTAATTCCAGGGGGCTGCCACTAAGACAGGAGCGTAGGTGCTGTAACTTCTCAATAGAAGTAAGTTCAATTTCATTGCCAATAACCGTGGTAAACATCGAGTAGAAGTTGGCCCACTCCTTGTAGGCGCCACTGAATTTAGGCAATTCTAATTGCGGCAGACGCGAACGATTTGCCATAAGATACACCTGCTGCGAGTCGTTCGTGCCCACTCTGAATGTAGTGCAATGGTCAGGTGCTCTACGCTTGCCAAGCTCGCGCTGAAGTGTGGTCCGCAAACGCAGCAACAAATCCTCAAACCTTACAGGGAACTCTCCAGAAATACTCTCGAAGCAAATTTCCTCCAAACTAGAGTGTACGACGTTGAAATTGGATTTAAGCTCGTCCGCTAAATCCATATATCCCTTTATTTCGTATTCGTCCATACTTCTTAGCCGCCCAACATCAATGTCCACGCACAATTTGTCCAGCCTGCTGAAAATTGCAGTGGCCTTAAGACGCAAAAACACAGCTTTGTAGATTTGTCCGCTGCCACCAGCAGAGACTGTACTGGCATCAGTCCGCGGAGTTGTAGTTGCAGCACCTTCTTCAGCCATTTTATATTTTGTTTTTGTATTATTTTAAAGTCACTTGCACTTGCACAACGATATGCACCGAGAGGTTATGCTCACTGCCGAGCGAATGTACTTATTGCAGGCTAAAGCGTTGTACTTTTTGGCTCGAACGATATTGCCAAAAAAAAACTACGCTTGCCCTTGCACAAGCTAAATATTGCCCTGGCAATACAGGCTATTAAATAAACAGTATTCGAAGAATCCAATTTACCGAACGAATAGTTTTAATAGGCACTGTACGCAGGTGATCGGCACAAAAGGGAACACAAGCATAGAAAAAGGTCGTTGCCTTTCTTTTGCATGTATGTGGGCGTATTGGCGCGCGCGCTTTTGCTTTCGTTGCCAGAAACGAACAAAACGGAATTGCAATTAAAAATTGTCAAAATTAAATTGCCGACGAACTTTGCAATTTAACCTTACAGCCAAAAGAGCAAGAGAAAAAATGTAAATCACGTCGGGGTCACCAATGTTTGAAGATGTCAAGCTTTTTTAACACCTGGGTTTTGTTTCATAAAAATGTACATTTATTTTCCTTTAATTTAAGTTTAGTTTTTAGTTACAAAGTTGCGAGAGGCTGTGGGCTAATTGTAAACAAGAATTTCGATTGAAACGATGGCGCTCTGCTGTATGCGACGAAAGCGAAAGCGAAATTGACTTATGCGGTAATAAGTGCAATAACAAGCAATCAGAGAGACAAAATTAAGTGGTTTTCGGCCGCGTAGGGCGCGCAGCATAGCGATACGCAATTGAGTGCATTGTTTTACGGTTAGTTGTTATGCTGCCGCGCGGGCAGAACTATGTTAATTATCTGTTTCAGCTACTGCTGCGAACACTGCCTATGGTATACACGAACTTATAAAACAGCACTTTCATCCCTAGCTCTTATCGCAGCACTTGCTACCAATTGGATTGTCAAATTGGTCAAATTTTAACACCCGTTTTCTTTAAGAACTTTCTTGTTTCTTAACCGATATTGATGAATCTTAATGCAATAGATTCTTCTAGTGATATAGTATATATAAATATTCATTTTGTGTCTCTAGGTCTCATAATCTACGAAATAAGCTTAACAAATTATAGGTTGTTGTAGATTTTTATCGATGTGGGTTATCGATCATTTAAAATAAACTTGATCTGCGCGTGCCATGGACGAGTCTATAGTCTGAAGTGTCTAGCTCTTATAGTTTCCGAGATCGACGTGTTCATACAGACGGACGGACTGTCGGACGGACGGACGGACAGACAGACGGATAGACAGACGGACAGACAGACGGACATGGCTAGATCGACTCGGCTGTTGATCCTGATCAAGAATATATATACTTTATGGGGTCGGAGATGCCTTTTACATACATTTGCACAAAACCATTATACCCTTTTTACCCATTTTCAATGGGTTTAGGGTATAAAAAGTCGCCAGGTCATGATCGAAAATTAAAAATCGAGCTTCCGAGTTGTGCTGTTAATCTCATATGCCAGGTCTGCTATGCAACGACCAAACTTGGCTATTTCCTACAAAGGTGGAAAAGTTTTATCATCATAATGATACCAAAGCCGGGAAAAGATAAAAAGCAAGCCTTGTCATACAGACCAGTAAGTCTTCTGCCATGTCTGTCTAAGCTTTTTGAACAACTTTTTCTTACGCATCCCAATCCATTAATTCGGCTTCTGAGAAAAGCACATTACAATAGTACAGGCCAATCGCACTACTTCAGAAATAAGCAGCGCGTTTGAAAATCGAGAAAACCGTTCTGCAATGTTTCTTGACATTGCTCAAGCCTTTGGCCGCACGATGGACTCATGTAAAAAATCTGAGTTTTGCTCCCCAGAAACACTCACAAGCTCCTCGACTCATACCTTTAAATAAGAATATTTCCGAAACATGCCATGCTTCAACATATACCGAGCACGCTATTAACGTAGGGGTCCCTCAAGGGAGCGGTCGGCTTACCATATTAACTTTTGCTGATAAAACTACAATTCTCAGTTGCAGCAAAAGCCCCATTAAAGCATCTGCGCAGCTACAAAATCATGTGTCCGTCGAAAAGTAGCTGACATATTGACGCATTAAAATAAATGAAAGAAAATGCAAACACGTTCCATTTACTCTAAACAGAAAAGCATTTTCGTTGCTTACTCTAAATAGCGCATAAATTTCTCAGGCAACCTACGTCTCATATCTGGGTGTTCTACTTGGTACTTGTACTTGTCGCAAGTATATCGCAACCAAGAAGACACACGTACAAATTAAGGTCAGCAATCTCCACTGGCAAATCATACAATTCTCAGTTGCAGCAAAAGCCCCATTAAAGCATCTGCGCAGCTACAAAATCATGTGTCCGTCGAAAAGTAGCTGACATATTGACGCATTAAAATAAATGAAAGAAAATGCAAACACGTTCCATTTACTCTAAACAGAAAAGCATCTTCGTTGCTTACTCTAAATAGCGCATAAATTTCTCAGGCAACCTACGTCTCATATCTGGGTGTTCTAATTGGTACTTGTACTTGGCGCAAGTATATCGCAACCAAGAAGACACACGTACAAATTAAGGCCAGCAATCTCCACTGGCAAATCAATTTTCGCTCTGCTTACCTTCTGAAATATCAGCTCTATAATTATGCTATCAAACCAATCTGGACGTACGGCTTTGAACTGTAGGGTAACGCAAGCCGCAGCAACATCGAATTCATACAATATAATCGAAAAAAACCAACAAAAACCACTTCAGTGGCTCTTTTTGTTAAGTATAAGATTAAGATTTTTCAATTTATTGCTCATCTCTTATCTTATCTCTTACTATCTTAAAATCAATCTAAAAGTAAAAAAAAATAAAAAATAAATGTAGTACAGCCTTGCGCTTTGTTTTGTACATAAGTTAGGATGCTCTTTACAAATCCTTCCTTTCATAAACATCACAATAATTTAGATGTTACTCAAGAATTCATCTTTCATGGTATGCAAGAGGGCTGAAATCAAACAAAAAACCCCTACACGAGGTAAGAATCTAGGGGCGAACGCACATTCCAGCCCCAAAATTTCTGGTATACAATTTTGTGACGAAGGATGTTTAAATTAATATATGAACAACCACAAATTATATATAAGTAAGAACGTTGCAGTCGTTCGTAACCGTCTGCGCAATACTCGTTCACGGTCTTAATTATTATTGTTATTTTAAAAACATTTAGATTTTTGTATTTTGTGGGGTTGGAAGTGGACGTAGCCGAAATTTTCGGCTCTATATTTTGAGGAGGTCATCAGAAAACGGCTTACTAAATTTGGTGTCTCCAGCTCTAAAATTGTGGGAGATATGGATTTTATATGGCGGCTTACCCGCAACAAGATATATGGATTTAATCGATCTGCCACGCCCCCAGTGGGCGTTTACAAAACAAAAAAGGTCTTAGTAATCTGCCTGAAAAAAAATATGTAGCTAGCTTTAAAACCGAGGAAGAGATATCGATTTTTTCAATTTGCCACACCCTAAGTAAGATGAGATCGTTAGATGAGGTCATTAGTAATCTGCTTGAACACAAAGTATATCTCTAGCTTTAAAACTGAGGGAGATACATCGATTTTATCGAAATGCCACGCCCCCAGTGTGCGTCGGTGAATATTTTTTTAAGGATTCTTAAAGGGGATCAATAATCTACCTTTAAAATTTGGAGACTCTAGCTCTAAAAATGTGGGAGATATCGATTTTCGCGATTTGCGGAGTCGGGGGTTGGCGTGTCTGAAGGTTATTTTAATTTTTTTATTTTTTACCGATCTTTAAAGGGTGTGACCAGTAATCTACCACAAAAATTTGATGAGTTTAGCTCTAAAACTGTGGAAAATATAGGCTTTCGCGATTAGTTGGGGCGGGATTCCTGGGAGGCGTTCTTATAAGCGTGGGATATCAACCACTTATCCTTTGGTAGATGTCATCAGCAATCTATACCAAATTTGGTCACTTTAGCTTTACGATAGTGGGAAGCAGACACGTGTTACCGATTTGTGCTTTTAGGCATATCGATTTTTGCGATTACGCTGGCGGGAGGGGACGCGGCCGGGAAATTTTTTCTGTAATATTGTGAGGAACTTTTCACTAATATATATTCCGAAGATGGTGATTCTAGTTAAAAAAAAACTGTGGAAGCTATGGCATTTCCGATTTTCCCATTTTTGGTGGGGTCGCTGGAGGTGTTCTTGTGCGCGTGACCGGGATGTCAAGTTCGAAATCTTTGGGGCAGATCACTAGCAATCCTCATACGGCATCTTACATGCACATACATTTGGTGACTCTCGCTTTAAAGTTGTGGGAAATGTTCACCTTTTATCGATTTGCGATTTGAGGTGCATCGACCTGTTATCGATTTGCCAGCGCCCTAGTGGGTGGGCACGAAAATCTTAACACTTTGTCTGCCGAACGCCCAACTATTTTTATAATTTGTAATTGTTCCCGCCAAACTAGCCAAGGTTTTTTCCAACAGTCGTAGAACAAAAGTTTCGTTGTTTATGATATAGAACAACTTCATAAAGTTCAAAAAAGATATCTCAACGCTGTCATAAGCGCAAAAATATACCGAAAATAACATCTCCTTTTTAGAGAAACACAAAAGATTTTACATTTCATTAACTATTGACCGAGATATCGGATTTGAATAAGTGTGGTATCATTCGACGCGTATTCAAAACACAACGAACGCGTCGATTTCAAAGACTACAAGGGCTAGAGAGCTGAGCCTGTGCTTTTTAGATTCGCATATACCATACGCAGATCAAGTTTTCAAGTTGTTTTAATAATTCTCGTATAGGATACGCAGATTATGAATATTTCGGTTTTTCGATACATTCCCCCATCTTCCCCCATTAATAAAAAAAAACATTTGTAATTGCAAGTAATTGCAAGTGCTGCCACAATTCTGACTACTGAGACGGTTAAGTTGCTGTTGTAGCTTCCGCCACCGTAATCGCAAAAATCGATTGACCTAAGAGCACAAATCGGTAGCACTTGTCTATTTCCCACAACTTTAATGATAGAGTCGGCAGATTTGGTATGTTGGATGCTAGTGACCTCCCCCAAAGATTGACACCTTGATATCCCGGCCAAGCCCACAAGAAGGCCCCCAGCTACCCCACCTGCACAAATCGCGTAAGCTTATATCTCCCACAGTTTAAAAGCTAGAATTTGCAATGTATACTAGTAGTCGCCCCCTTTAAAAAAAAAAAAAAATTTTCAGCCACGTCCACTCCCACAGTTTTAGAGCTAATGTCAGCAAATTTAAAAGATAGCTTACTGATACCTCCTTTAAAGATCTTTAAGAAATGTTTCACTCACGCCCAGTGGGGGCGTGGCAAATCGATAAAGTCTATATATATCCCTCAGTTTTAAAGCTATACTAATAACTAATAACTTTCTCTAAAGATCGCAAAATAATCACAAAAAATGTTTTAGATAAGCCCACGTGGCAAATCTATAAAATCCTTATATTTTGTACTCTCAAAAAGATTTCGCAGATCAACTGCAACCAACATTTGAAAGATATAGTTTGTCCGCTATATAGCAATGTCCGTTATGCTGTCCTTCAGTCCGTCCGTCTGTCCGTATGAACAAAATTTTTTCGCCGCTATTGAAGCTAGAAACTTAAAATTTTGGATATATACTCGGGGCGTGTCAACTCGATTAAATCTATATATCTCGCTCACTTTTAAAGCTAGATGCATGAAATGTATACCGACAGATTGCTGATGAACTCTTCTAAAGTTCGCATTTAGCTACGGCCACTACCGCGCCCACACTGTCCAAAACTCGATATGTGCACAGCACGAATGATGCCAGTGCAATATTGCTGGCGCCATCTATGGCATACTTTGGTACTTATTATTTGCTTTCATTAGAATAGTGTTGGATAACTGTTCAATTTTGTCACATGGGAAATTAAGTGGTCAGTGACCACTGGTTGGTAAATGGCACTTAGTTGCCAGACTTTTTAGGATTCTTAGAATTTGTGTGCGGCAGATTTCGATTCTGCACTTGTCATGTAACTTGTAATTCTTGTTCTTTCTCTTCTTCCTCCTCTGTTTTTTCTGTTGTGTAGTGCAATTATTTTTAATTCAATATCAATTCGCTTCGCCAGCACACAGAATTTAACAATTTTATTTTACGTTTTTTCCAATAGTTTTTCTTTAAAAGCGAGCAAAAAAATTAGCAACAAGTAAGATGGCTCTAGTTGGGAGTGCCCGACTAGGAGATACCCTGAACCCAGTGGCGAGCTGTAGTTACATGCATTTAATTAAACCCCTCTCCATTCATACACACGACACCTCAGCCTCACTTAGTAAAATAAAATAAAAATAAAAAATAATAATTAATGCTCGCGCTCGCTTTTATTTGCAGGCAAAGTTTAGTATGCCGAAGTTGTGAAATTTCTCGCAAAAAATTTTCACAAAATAAGAAACTATATCGTTCAAATGTTGGTTGCAGTTGATCTTCGAAAGATTTTTGAGATTGTGCATGCCAAATACCAATTTTTCCCCATTTTTCCCAGCATTCAGTTACACTTAGACCAATAAGTGAGTTAAGTTTAAAAATAAAATAAAATACAAATTTAAATAAACAGTAAAAAACTCCGTAAACCCAAGCCAGATTCGAACCTGCGTATGATTGCGCGCCAGGCAACATTTCTACCACCGAGCCACAGCTGCATCTCAATTGTTTCTGTCAAAATTTGAGATTAGACACACACGTACAACCAATCGCTTGAGAATTCGAAAAAGAATGTGCATATATATATGTATGTATGTATGGGTGCACACGCATGCAGAAAACGTCTGCGCTTGGCGTTTACCACCTCGTGGATTGCCTATATACAAACACCTTTTCTTTAATAACTTCTGTGTTTCTTAACCGATTTGGATGAAATTTGTTTTAATGCATTCTTTTGTACAATAGCAAATTTATATAGCAGCCACCAGCTAGACGTGGTTACAGTCTGTCGGGAGTCATCTTCGACGCTGACAAGGTCAGGTGGGTCATTAAATCATTCGCTCCCTTCAAAGCCCCGGAGGTCGACCATATTTTACCGGCCCTGCTGTAACACAGCCTAGAAGATATACTTAGTCCACTAATTGGTCTACTTACGGTACATTCCGCTATCTTGGAGGGAGGTAAATGTGGTTTTTATTCCCAAGCAAGGGAACCGTCCCTTGGATCAACCTAAGTCGTACAGACCAATTAGCCTTACATCCTTTCTGCTTAAGATCGCAGAACGCCTCTTGGACTTGCAAATCCGGTGCAGATTGCAAGATACCAATCCCCTGCCCCATTCACAATTCGCCTACATCAAAGGCAAACCGACAGAGGTGAAGAAAATTGCTTTGTGCGCTTTCCTAGACGTCGAAGGGGCCTTCGACAACACTGGCTATCAGTCAATAACCTGGGTGTTAGCAATTAGGGGGGTTAACTCCTTCTCTATTACCTAGATAGAGAGGATGCTTATGCACAGAGACATTAGATCTTCACTGAACGCCACCACTGTCCGCATCCGAGCGGTCAAAGGGTGTCCACAAGGCGGCGTCCTATCTTCCCTTCATTGGTCCCTAGTAATAGATGAATTACTGGTGAAATTATCGGAGGTAGGCACCGATACCATAGGGTATGCAGATGACATGGCAATAAAAGTCTCCGGAAAGTTCGCCGAATTGATGCAAACGGCACTCAACACTGCCCTAAGAATGTGCACAGATGTGGGTTTCAATATTAACACACAGAAGGCGATTATCGTTCCTTTCACGAAACGATACAACATCGATGTCGGACAGCTCTACATCGGTGGGACACCCGTCAAGCTCTCCAGTGAGGTCCAATATCTCGGCGTTAATCTGGATAAGAGACTTAACTGGAACTCGCACTTAGACAAAACCTTGACCAAAGGTACTCATGCCATGTGGCGATGTTGTCGGCTTTTCGATAAATCGTGAGGTTTAGACTCCAAAGCCATTATATAGTTGTATAGTTTGATGGCTATGCCTGTTAGCACGTACGCTGCCCTCGTCTGGTGGCCAAAAGGCCAGCAGGCTACCGCCATACAAAAATGCAGCAAACTTCAGTGGCTCGTATGCCTTTCCCTCACGTGTGTCATGCGTACATGTCATACTGCAGCACTGGAGACAGTCTTAGGACTGAATCTACTGCATATGAACATAAAGAAGGTAGCTTCTTTGAGCCTTCTGAGGATTAAACTCATAAATGGATTTCTAGCAGCAGACATAGGTGTTGCTAGTCTAGAACGGATCTTAAGACCACGGAACTTTTCTGCGGATCGAAATTTAGGACTCTTATTCCAGAGCGTAGGGAATGCGATTATGGCAAATTTCGTTACACCAAAAACAAGTGATCGATGGTGCGCGGGTTCGATTCCCGCTCCAGATGCAAAGGCTGGTGTGGATTCTTCTAATAATTCAAAATTTGTCCAGTTCATAACAATTTTATAAACTACTATTTTTCCCTTCGCTTTCTGTTAGAATTTTTCGTATAATTCTTATTAAATACTTTAACTTGAATTTCGTCGCACTCGAGATTAAATAGTTGGTGGTAGTCCTGGGCTCAAGACCGCGCGGAGGCAAACTTTTATTTTGTTTTTTATACTCGTTTTTTTTTTTGTGCACCCATAATGCTGGGTTACATGTTTTCGTTTTTATTACATCGTAAACGAGTATTCCGCTGTCGGTTATCCGATTGCAACGATTTATTTTTATTTTATTTTAATAAGTGCGGCTATGGTGTCGGGTGTATGAATGCATAGAGGTTTTATTAAATATATGCAAAAACAGATCGCCGCTGGGCTCAGGGTATCTCCAGTCGGGCACTTCCGACTAGAGTCATCTTACTTGTTTTCTTCTAGCTAAAACGATATCTTTTGATCGGTGTATAACTCGATCTGAAAATACTTCAAAAGTTTGTGTATATATTGCTAGCCGCTTTTGCGCACTTCGTTGTGATGCGCCCCTAGCGCAGACTACCGTCCGCAGTGATATATGAAACGCAGCTCGCAGCTACGTTCAGGGTGTATCCTAGTTGGGCACTCCCGTTTAAAGCTCTTACGTGTTTAAGTACACGATAGACGCAAGCAGCCTAGTTGCGGCACGTCGCTGGTACGTGTGCATGAGTAAATTTGTATATATTAATAATATGAACGATATTAATTTTTAATAACAGATTAATTTTACTTACCATTATTTTCAGAAAATTCCTACCAGGTCTACTCTGAAACAAATTACTCGATATCGGTTTAATGTCGGAATATATTGATCAATACTACTGATGTTACCTGTCAACAAGCTGTCATCACACATTTTATGTTTTAATTTGTATAATTTTTGAAAGTAATGACTATACAATGAGAACAAAAAATTATAGTTTTATAAAGGCAAAAATATATGGAAAAACGATTAAAAATTAAATGTTGTCCGTCAAAGTTGGCGACAATAAACAAAAAAGATTGGCTAATTCAATTTTAAATCATAACCACATTATATTTTTTTTTTATTTTTTTTTTTTATCGATTTATAGCTGAGCGCAATTATTAATTTTTCGTTTACGAAGTGAAAAAAAATATTTAGTTTTGTGCATTGTGCGTCGTGCCGTCTGTCCGTATGCACACATTTTTAGGCAGCTATTGAAACTTGGAATATTTACAGAAGTATACCATCGTCAGATAAAGTTGCTTACAAGAATTTTTATAAATCGTTGGGACGCTGAGTGGCGGGGACAAAACAACCAACAATACGGTAATTTCGAAATCTGATCTTACGATGATACCCTTCAATAATTTTCTACGCAACAACACTATGTAAACCAAAAGCAGGAATGTTCGGGATAAAGCCTCGACCAGGTCCACGACGTCCCTAATCGTGCTGGGATGGAACCGGATGCATGGCTCCTAACAGGGCCAGAGCCTCCCTCACGCCAAATAACGGTGCCGGGCTGAAACCTTGAACACTTGCTCTAACTGTGCCGGGCCGGAACCTCGACCACGTCTCCTAACCATGCACTATGCAGCAATCAGTGTATTTTAAATGGAATATTCTGTTTTTATATATATGTTATAACTAAGCTACTACAAAATACACGTCCACTTACGCTCTACGACGAAAGAGGTCAGACGGCTCTCTAACAGGGCCAAGTCAAATGGAGACTCGCGGGACATATACAGATACGCGCTCACTGAGTATAATAAGAACATGAGATGCACCAAATGCGATACCCGGCGCACCTACTGTGTGGAGTCACCGAAAGTGTGGAGTCACTTCCAGAAGCAGCGAGATTGCAAAAGGTATTGGTCAGAGGGTCATCTAATGGTGTGCGGCTCCTAAAAAGAACAGATAATTCTTACACACAGGATCGACGGGAAACGCTAGAGCTACTGCTTCAGGTGCATTTCCCCGATTCTGTTATAAGCCCGGAAAATCCCTGTAATGATGGGGATACTGAACCACCAGCTAGACGTGGTTACAGTCTGTCGGGTGTTATCTTCGACGCTGACAAGGTCAGGTGGGCCATTAAATCATTCGCTTCCTTCAAAGCCCCGGTGGGCGACCAGGTTTTCCCAGCCCTGCTGCAACACAGCCTAGAAGATATACTTAGTCCACTAATTGGTCTACTTAGGGTACTTTCCGCTATCTTGGAGGGAGGTAAATGTGGTTTTTATTCCCAAGCAAGGGGACCGTCCCTTGGATCAACCCAAGTCGTACAGACCAATTAGTCTTACACCCTTTCTGCTTAAGAACCCAGAACGCCTGTTTGACTTGCAAATCCGGTGTAGATTGCAAGATACCAATCCCCTGCTCTATACACAATTCGCCTACATCAAAGGCAGACCGACAGAGGTCGCTCCACATCCGATAGTTAGTTAGATCGAAAAGGCATTCGAGGTGAAGGAAATTGTTTTGTGCGCTTTCCTAGACGTCGAAGGGGCCTTCGACAACACTGGCTATCAGTCAATAACCTGGGTGTTAGCAATTAGGGGGGTTGACTCCTTCTTTATTACCTATATAGAGATCATGCTTATGCACAGAGACTTTAGATCTTCACTGAACGCCACCACTGTCCGCATCCGAGCGGACAAAGTGTGTCCACAAGGCGGGGTCCTATCTCCCCTTCATTGGTCCCTAGTGATAGATGAACTACTGGTGAAACTATCGGAGGTAGGCACCGATACCATAGGGTATGCAGATGACCTGGCAATAATAGTCTCCGAAAAGTTCGCCGAATTGATGCAAACGGCACTCAACACTGCCCTAAGAATGTGCACAGATGTGGGTCTCAATATTAACCCACAGAAGACGATTATCGTTCCCTTCACGAAACGGTACAACATCGATGTCGGACAGCTCTACATCGGTGGGACACCCGTCGAGCTCTCCAGTGAGGTCAAATATCTCGGTGTTAATCTGGATAAGAGACTTAACTGGAACTCGCACTTAGACAAAACGTTGACCGAATGTACTCATGCCATGTGGGAATGTCGTCGGCTCTTCGATAAATCGTGGGGTTTAGACTCCAAAGCCATCATATAGCTGTATAGTTTCATGGCTATGCCTGTTGTCACCTACGCTGCCCTCGTCTGGTGGCAAAAGGTACAGCAGGCTACCGCCATACAAAAATGAAGCAAGCTTCAGCGGCTCATATGCCTATCTTTCACGGGTGTCATGCGTACATGTCATACTGCAGCACTGGAGACAGTCTTAGGACTGAATCTACTGCATATGAACATAAAGAAGGAAGCTTCTTTGAGCCTTCTGAGGATTAAACTCACAAATGGGTTTCTAGCAGCAGACATAGGTAATGCTAGTCTCGTAAAAACTATTCCTGGCTTGGGGACCACGGAACTTTTCTTCGGAGCGAAATTTGGAACTCTTTTTCCAGACCTCAGGGAATGGGATTATAGCAAATTTCGTTACACCAAAAACAATTTCATAAACTTCTATTCTTTTCGCTTTCTGTTAGAATTTTTCGTATAATTCTTATTAAATACTTTAACTTGAATATCGTCGCACTCGTGATTAAATAGTTGGTGGTAGTCCCAAACTTTTATTTTGTTTTTTATACTCGTTTTTGTTTGTTTTTGCGCACCCATAA
This sequence comes from Drosophila colorata, assembly GCA_035041545.1. Taxonomy (NCBI): domain Eukaryota; kingdom Metazoa; phylum Arthropoda; class Insecta; order Diptera; family Drosophilidae; genus Drosophila; species Drosophila colorata. The sequence goes on from JAWNLD010000673.1 coordinate 631,967, forward strand.
TGTTGTGTTACATGTTTTCGTTGTTATTACATTGTAAACGAGTATTCCTCTGTCGATTTAACCCGATTGCAACGTTCTCACTTGTTAATATTTATTTTTATTTTATTTTAAGAAGTGCGGCTATGGTGTCGGGTGTATGAATGCACAGGGGTTTGATCGGGCACTCCCGACAAGAGTCATCTTACTTGTTTTCTTCTAGTAAAAACAATATCTTTTGATCGGTGTATAACTCGATCTGAAAAAACTTCAAAAGTTTGTGTATATATTGCTAGCCGCTTTTGCAGATTTCGTTGTGATGCGCCCCTAGCGCAGACTTCCGTTCGCTTTGATGTATGAAATGCAGCTCGCAGCTGCGTTCAGGGTATATTCTAGTCTGGCTCTCCCGTTTAAAGCTCTTACGTGTTTAAGTACACGATAGACGCAAGCAGTCCAGTTGCTGCACTAACGTCGCTGTTACGTGTGCATGAGTAAATTTATGATAATTAATAATATGAAAGATATTAATTTTTAATAACAGATCAATTTTACTTACCAATATTTTCAGAAAATTCCTATCAGGTCCACTCTGAAACAAATTACTCGATATTGGTTTAATGTCGGAATATATTGATCAATACTACTGATGTTACCTGTCAACAAGCTGTCATCACACATTCTATGTTTACATTTGTTTAATTATTGAAAGTAATGACTATACAATGGGGACAACAAAATTATAGTTTTATTAAGGCAAAAATATATGAAAAAACAATTAAAAATTAAATGTTGTCCGTCAAAGTGTGCGACAACAAACAAAAACAGCGTTGTGCTGTCTGTCCGTATGTACACATTTTTAGGCCGCTAATGAAACTTGGAATATCTACAGAAGTATACCATCTGTTGGGGCAAAATGCCCCTTTATTATTTAAGTTTTTTGAAATGTAATACTCTACTTGTTTGGGTCCACTCTAATGTTCACATTGCTATTACGGTAGTTCATTATGCTTTATATCTACATGAAATTGGGCAAGCTGCGCTTGAACTTTACTTATTAAGTCAGTACACTAAAAGACATCGAAATAAACGGTTTCACCTACGACGTGGTGAAGTTAATCTACGGCTCGTTATTTCGAAAAATATCACACCCCAACCCCCTATTTCTCATGCTGGACAGGAAAACGCTTCTGACTCTACATTTTGGCGCCCAAACGTGGGGCAGTGATATTCAACAATCGTGCCACCTGGTTTTAGTGTCTCAGTTGGATCATTGGTTTTGTAACTCAACCGGCATACAACGCGCTAGTTGTGCGTTACATTAGCCTTGCCTTGCCATCGTCGCATCGCCGACACCGTATATTTAGTCACCTTTCGCCCGGCGACCCCTTGGCATCGCATCACCGATCTGTAACATCGTACAGTCATCATCGTTTCAGCAGTTTTCGGTTTGTCAATCTCGACGTGTAAAGAACACGTGCCAGAACAGCCGATAATTCGTACACATACATACACACCGATTGTCACTCAATTTAAACACCACTCAAGCTTCAGTGCAACTCGTTGCGCTCAACTTTTACTTTGCTTCGTTATTCAGCACATTATCTTTCGTACTCGCTTTTGTTCAGCGTAATTGGAACTTAAGAAATTAACATCATTAGAATTTTCTGGTTAGATTATTTGATAAAGGAACCAAAATAACATGAGTTTGGAAGGTCTAAAACTACAACGCACTAACTTTCATCGCAATATTAGCCACTTTCGTAGCGCTGTTGATCCAAAGCAAAGAGAAGAAAAAGCGGCGCCATCGCCAGCTGAGTTGAACTGTCGTCTGGAAGCTGATCAGCTGTTTGAAAGGACCAGCTCCAGAAACTGTGAAAGCATTTCAAGTGACGCCGAAAAATTATCATAAAGCTCTTGTGCGTTTGAATCAGCGGTACGACAACCCAACATTGGTGTTCTTGGACAATATCTCGTCTCTGTTTAAATTGCCAAGCATCACAAACTCAAGCAGTCAACAACTTCGCAGTCTGATTGACAACTCTACGGCTCTTTACAATCCCCTGAAATCGTTAGGGAGTGAAGCTCAAATCGCACAGGCCATGTTGGTATTTATAGTCATGGAAAAAGTGGATCTGGAAACTAAAAGCAAACGAGTCATTGGACTTTTCTACATTGGCAACGTGAAAAACACTGCCAATATCTGGAATCGTTTGGTGAGGCCGTAGCTATTGAAAGTCGCACAGTAACTGGCGACAAGCCACGCAGCCAGGCCACACCTCGACAAGGTCTATCATTTAACTGTACAACTCAATCATGTACTTTTTATTCCAGCTAAGAGCGTCGTGCCACGCGCTGCAACCAGTTCAGAGACATGTCTGTCATACAGCGCTATGAAGCAAAATGCCTTGCACTCTGCCTCAATTGTCTTGGCAAAGGTCATCATGCAGCTAAATGCCCATCCACTCAAAGATGTTGATCTTGTTCTCGCCTTCATCATTCACTGTTGCATCGAGAGACTGCCGAGCGTAAGCCATCGCCTGCATTGCCAACGCTTTCTTCTTCGCATATTACAACAGCCCCCAGTGTTGCCGTCACACACACGCGCAACAACCGGTTTTCAGAACAAGTCATCTTGGCCACAGTTATCGTCTATGCGTCTGGAAACTATAGGGTTGGTCGCGCATTGTTAGATTCTTGCTCACAAGTGAATTTCATCTCAGAACAATTCGCTCAATCGCTGCTCTTGCCCAAGGTCAAACGCCACATGAGAATATGCAGCATTGGCGAATCACATACACACATTAATTTTGGTACCTCTGCAACTATTAAATCACGCCTGGACAACTTCGAGATGCCTCTCGATTTTTGCGTAACCTCGCACATCGCATACCAGCCAGATGCCGACATTGATATCTCGTCGTGGAATTTGCCTAACAACACACCGCTGGCAGATGAGCAATTTAACACAACACGCCGTATTGATCTTCCCGTTGGTACTGAAATCTTTTTTGAAATTCTTGCAGTAGGACAGATCAAGTTGGGCCCCTGCCTGCCCACACTCCACAAAACTCTAGTCGGATGAATTGTGTCTAGACGTTATAAAGGTCAAGTACCTAATTACTCGCTTTCGTTGGAGACTTTGGCGTATCGAGGATGTGCACAAGTCAACTGATAAGCTCACTCCTGAGCAGCGTCAGTGCGAGCAAATATTCGCTCAAACCGTAAAGCAACAAGCAGATGGTAGAATCGTTGTGCGGCTACCATTTAAGGATGATCCAAGCTACCTAGGTTCCTCGTACGAGTCGGCTAAGCAGAGATTTGAAGCGCCGGAGCGCCAATTGAATTGCAACTCTGAATTAAAGGCAGCCTACGTGGAGTTTCTGACCGAATACGAACGTCTAAAGCACATGAACCTCGTAGATGCACCAAGGATTGATGAGCCACACAATTATATACCTCATCATTGCGTCTTTAAACCAAACAGCACATGGACCAAGTTAAGGGTGGTTTTCGACGCATCGAGCCAGACATCATCGCAAAGATCGCTTAATGATTTGTTAATGGTAGGACCAACCATTCAGCCAGATTTGTACATACTTTTACTGCGCTGTCGGACATTCAGGTATGCAATCACAGCAGATGTCATTAAAATGTTCAGGCAAGTACTGATAGACCTACGTGATCGTAAATTTCAATATGTACTTTGGAGAGCTTCACCAGATGAAAAACTTCTCATATATGAGCTCAACACAGTTACTTACGGAACGGCAACGGCACCATATCTCGCAGTACGAAGCATAACGTACCTAGCCGATCTACATGCGCATAAAGAATGACTTGGAGCAAAGGCTATAAAATCATCATTTTACGTGGATGACCTCCTATGTGGACACGACACAACAGAAGGTCTACGACAGCTCAAGTCAGAAATCATCGAAATTCTTGGCAAGAGCAAGTTTGCGCTGGCAAAATGGCACTCAAAGCATCCGGAGTTTTTTGATGACAGCACCATTAAGAATCTAAATCTGGATGAGATCTCGGTAACTAGCGCTTTAGGATTGACTTGGGACCAACGGCGAGATGTTTTTCTTATTGAATTTCGGCCTAAACGCTTATTTAATGTCGTCACCAAGCGAACAATCCTATCGCTGGCATCATCCCCCTTTGACCCATTAGGACTGATAACCTGTCATCATTACTGCCAAGATTATATTACAGGAACTATGGCTACACAAATTACGGTGGGACGAGACGGTCCCACAAGCACTATGCCAAGCCTGGAAGGCATTCTCAGCTTCGCTTCAATCGTTGGAGTCCTTGGCTATACCTCGGTTCTTTATGCAGCTGAAAACTCTAGAGTTACAGCTACATGGTTTCTGCGACGCTTCCATTCGTGCATATGGATGCTGCATTCACGCGCGTACGATAACTGTAGATGGAAAGGTCAGAGCACGGCGAATCACATCTAAATTTAGAGTGGCACCAACACGGAAACTGTCACTACCAAAATTGGAATTAGCTTCCGCACACCTTCTGGCACAACTCTACGTCAAAATTAAAGACATTTTTATAATAAATCACACAACGTATCTTTGGAGCGACTCGCAGATAGTTCTGCATTGGATACAGCAACATTCTGCTACCCTATCGACGTTTGTTGGAAACCGTGTTTCGGACATCCAAGAATATACAGCGGACTGTCACTGGAGACTCGTTCCAACACACTGCAATCCTGCCGCTCTGGTATCTAGGGGATGCACACTTTTAGAATTGGAGAATTCGATCTGGTTTTTGGGGCCGGCGTATTTGACACAAGATACCAGCGCTTAGCCAAAGGATACACGAACTAAGCTTGATCTTGAGGTAGTAGAACAAGAGAAACGCAAATCAGCATTCAAGACTAAAGCCAATCGCAATCATTTGCTCGACATACTTCGAAACATAAGTTCTCATCGCCGTTGTTTACTGATAGTTGCATGGATGTTCCGCTTTAGCTGCTCTACACGAAACTTGACGAAGTTAAATACACCAATGCCAACACCTCAAGAGCTGCAGCGTGCATTTCATTGCATCATTTGGAATCTCCAGCAACAGCACTTTGCCGACGAAATTCAGGCATTACACAAGAACAAGCAAATATCAAGTCACCTCAAATTTCTAAATCCATTCTTGCAGCTTACCGATGGATACATGTTGCTGAAGGTTGGTGGCAGCCTGGAGTTGTCGAGTGTTCCAGAGGCACAGAAGTATCCAATATTACTCCCCAGTAAAGATGACTTCATTCGGCACTACGTGCAGTTTCTACACCGCCATCACTACCACGCCGGCGCAAAGGCACTTGTTGCATTGCTGCGTCTGCAATTTTGGATCGTTGACGCTCGAGACTTGGCCCGCAACGTCGTAAGAGGATGCGTGCATTGTGTACGCTACAAGCCAACGTTGCAACAGCAAATAATGGAAGCCCTGGCAGTGAAGCGGCTCACCGCCTCTAGACCGTTTGCGCAGTGCGAGGTGGACTTCTGTGGACCGGTCAACGTATACCTTCGCATCCGTGGCAAGGGCCCTAGTAAGAGCTACATTGCCATTTTCGTATGCTGCCCTACGGCGCATGATCGCGCGTCGTGGCTTACCTGTCGATATATTTTGCGATAACGCAACTAATTTTACTGGAGCGAGCAACCAATTGAATAAACTTCGCGACTTTGTCTTCCAGCAAGAAAATCAACGTTCTATTGTTAGGTTCTGCGCTAACGAATTTGTAAATTTTCGTTTCTTCCACCCCAGGGCACCACATTTTCGAGGCTTATGGGAGGCGGCAGTCAAGAGCGCCAAAGGTCTCATGACTCGCAGTTTAATGAACGCTCGCCTGACGTTCCAAGAACTTGTCACCGTCACAGTGGAGGTGGAGGCCATCTTAAACTCACACCCCCTGACACCACTTTCGTCTGACCCAAGCGACATGGGTGTGTTTACGCCAGGTCACTTCCTCACCGGGGACTCACTACGAGCCTTGCCGGAACACACTATCAATGACAACCAACTAAGTCACTTGGAACGCTGGCGCATGGTTAAAGCAATACTACAATACAATACAATACTAAGTACAGGGCCAGTGTCTCTGTCGGAGACTTGGTTCTAATACACGAAAGTTGATAATGGGACGCATTACGGCTACGGTTTCTGGACAAGATCAGCGAATTCGAGTAGTAGATATTCGGACACCCAAGGGAGTCATTCGTCGACCGATTCACAAGCTTGCCTTGCTGCCAGTCTCCTGAAAGGCTTTAGTCTTTCAATGGGGCCGGGATGTTGGGGCAAAATGGCCCTTTATTAATTTAAGTTTTTTGAAATGTAATACTCTACTTATTTGGGTCCACTCTAATGTTCACATTGCTATTACGGTAGTTCATTATGCCTTATACCTACATGAAATTGGGCAAGTTGCGCTTGAACTTTACTTATTAAGTCAGTACACAAAAAGACATCGAAATAAACGGTTTCACCTACGACGTGGTGAAGTTAATCTACGGCTAGTGGTTTCGAAGAATATCACCCCCCAACCCCCTATTTCTCATGCTGGACAGGAAAATGCTCCTGACTCTACAACATCGTCAGATAAAGTTATTTTTCGGCTTCTTCCACTGGGGCGTGGACCAACCATTGTAAAATAGTCCCTCGGCCGGGGTTAAATTTCAGTCGGGCCAGGGCCTGCTTACAAGAATTTTTATAAATCGTTGGGACGCTGAGTGGCGCTGACAAAACAACCAACAATACGGTAATTTCGAAATCTGATCTTACGATGATACTCTACAATATTTTTCTACGCAACAACACTATGTAAACCAAAAACAGGAATGTTCGGGAAAAAGCCTCAACCTGGTCCAAGACGTCCCTAATCGTGCTGGGATGGAACCGCACGCATGCCTCCTAACAGGGCTAGAGCCCCCTTCACGCCAAATAACGGTGCCGTGCTGAAACCTTGAACACTTGCTCTAACTGTGCCGGGCCGGAACCTCGACCACGTCTCCTAACTATGCACTATGCAGCAATCAGTGTATTTTAAATGGAATATTCTGTTTATATATATGTTATAACTAAGCTACTACAAAATACACGTCCACTTACGCTCTACGACGAAAGAAGTCAGACGGCTCTTTAACATATACAGATACGCGCTCCCTGAGTATAATAAGAACTTGAGGCGCGCCAAACGCGATACCTGGCGCACCTTATGCGAAAGTGTGGAGTCGCTTCCAGAAGCAGCGAGATTGCAAAGGGTATTGGCCAGAGGGTGTCGGGCACCTAAAAAGAACAGATAATTCTTACACACAGGATCGACGGGAAACGCTAGAGCTACTGCTTCAGGTGCATCTCCCTGGCTCTGTTATAAGCCCGGTTACTGTCTGTCGGGTGTTATCTTCGACGCTGACAAAGTCAGGTGGGCCATTAAATCATTCGCTTCAAAGTACTGGGGGGCGACCAGATTTTCCCGGCCCTGCTGCAACACTGCCTAGAAGATATTCTTAGTCCACTAATTGGTCTACTTAGGGTACATTCCGCTGTCTTGGAGGGAGGTAAATGTGGTTTTTATTCCCAAGCCAGGGAACCGTCCCTTGGATCAACCTAAGTCGTATAGACCAATTAGCATTACATCCTTTCTGCTTAAGACCGCAGAACGCCTGTTTGAGACTTGCAAATCCGGTGCACATTGCAAGATACCAATCCCCTGCACCATACACAATTCGCCTACATCAAAGGCAGACCGACAGAGGTCGCTCTACATCCGATAGTTAGTAAGATTGAAAAGGCATTCGAGGTGAAAGAAACTGCGTTGTGCGCCTTCCTAGACGTCGAAGGGGCCTTCGATAACACTGGCTATCAGTCAATAACCAGGGTGTTCGTAATTAGGGGGGTTGACTCCTTCTCTATTACCTAGATAGAGAGGATGCTTATGCACAGAGACATTAGATCTTCACTGAACGCCACCACTGTCCGCATCCGAGCGGTCAAAGGGTGTACACAGGGCGGGGTCCTATCTCCCCTTCATTGGTCCCTAGTGATAGATGAACTACTGGTGAAACTATCGGAGGTAGCCACCGATACCAAAGGGTATGCAGATGACCTGGCAATAATAGTCACCGGAAATATCTCGGTGTTAATCTGGATAAGAGACTTAACTGGAACTCGCACTTAGACAAAACGTTGACCGAATGATCCATGTGGGGATGTCGTCGGCTCTTCGATAAATCGTGGGGTTTAGACTCCAAAGCCATCATATAGCTGTATAGTTTAATGGCTATGTCTGTTATCACGTACGCTGCCCTCGTCTGGTGGCCAAAAGGCCAGCAGGCTACCGCCATACAAAAATGCAGCAAACTTCAGTGGCTCGTATGCCTATCCCTCACGGGTGTCATGCGTACATGTCCTATTGCAGCACTGGAGACAGGAACTTTTCTTCGGAGTGAAATTTAGGATTCTTATTCCAGAGCGTAGGGAATGGGATTATGGCAAATTTCGTTACACCAAAAACAAGTGATCGGTGGTGCTCGGGTTGGATTCCCGTTCCAGATGCAAAAGCTGGTCTGGATTCTTCTAAGAATTACAAATTTTTCCAGTTCTTAACAATTTCATAAACTTCTATTCTTTTCGCTTTATGTTAGAATTTTTCGTATAATTTTCGTTAAGAAGTGCGGCTATGGTGTCGGGTGTATGAATGCATAGGGGTTTGATTAAATATATGCAAAAACAACTCGCCGCTGGGCTCAGGGTATCTCCTAGTCGGGCACTCCCGACAAGAGTCATCTTACTTGTTTTCTTTTAGCTAAAACGATATCTTTTGATCGGTGTACAACTCGATCTGAAAAAACTTCAACAGTTTGTGTATATTTTGCTAGCCGCTTTTGCACACTTCGTTGTGATGCACCCCTGGCGCTGACTACCGTCCGCAGTGATGTATGAAACGCAGCTCGCAGCTGCGTTCAGGGTATATCCTAGTCGGGCACTCCAGTTTATAGCTCGTACCTGTTCAAGTACATGACAGACGTAAGCAGCCCAGTTGCTGCACTAACGTCGCTATTAAATAATATGAAAGATATTAATTTTTAATAACAGATCAATTTTACTAACCATTATTTTCAGAAAATTCCTATCAGATCTACTCTGAAACAAATTACTCGATATCGGTTTAATGTCGGAAAATATTGATCAATATTACTGATGTTACCTGTCAACAAGCACACATTGATGTTTTAATTTGTATAATTTTTGAAAGTAATGACTATACAATCTAAAAAAAAACGTCTGAAGTGAAAAGAGTATATTTAGTTTTGTGCAATGTGCGTCGTGCTGTCTGTCCGTATGCACACATTTCTACGCCGCTATTGAAACTTGGAATATCTACAGAAGTATACCATCGTCAGATAAAGTTGCTAACAAGAATTTTTATAAATCGTTGGGACGCTGAGTGGCGGGGACAAAACAACAAACAATACGGTAATTTCGAAATCTGATCTTACGATGATACCCTTCAATAATTTTTTACGCAACAACACTATGTAAACCAAAAGCAGGAATGTTCGAGATAAGGCCTTGATCTGGTGCACGACGTCCCTAATCGTGCTGGGATAGAACCGCACGCATGCCTTCTAACAGGGCTAGAGCCTCCCTCACGCCAAAAAACGGTGCCGGGCTGAAACCTTGAACACTTGCTCTAACTGTGCCGGGCCGGAACCTCGACCACGTCTCCTAACTATGCTCGGAAGCAATCAGTGTATTTAAATTGGCATATTCTATTTATATATATGTTATAACTAAGCAACTACAAAAACACGTGCATTTACTCTCTACGACGAAAGAGGTCAGACGGTTCTTTAACAGGAACAAGTCAAACAGACACTCGCGGGACAAATACAGATACGCGCTCACTGATTATAATAAGAACTTTAGAAGCGCCAAACGCGATACCTGACGCACCTACTGCGAAAGTGTGGAGTCACTTCCAGAAGCAGCGAGATTGCAAAGGGTATTGGGCAGAAGGTGTGGGGCACCTAAAAAGAACAGATAATTACACACAGGATCGACGGGAAACGCTAGAGCTACTGCTTCAGGTGCATTTCCCTGGTTCTGTTATAAGCCCGGAAAATCCCTGTTGTGATGAGGATACTGAACCACCAGCTAGACGGGGTTGCAGTCTGTCGGGTGTTATCTTCGACGCTGACAAGGTCAGGTGGGCCATTAAATCATTCGCTCCCTTCAAAGCACCGGGGGGCGACCAGATTTTCCCGGCCCTGCTGCAACACAGCCTAGAAGATATTCTTAGTCCACTAATTGGTCTACTTAGGGTACATTCCGCTATCTTGGAGGGAGGTAAATATGGTTTTTATTCCCCAGCAAGGGAACCGTCCCTTGGATCAACCTAAGTCGTATAGACCAATTAGCCTTACATCCTTTCTGCGTAAGACCGCAGAACGCCTGTTTGACTTGCAAATCCGGTGCAGATTGCAAGATACCAATCCCCTTCACCATTGTGAGGGGACCGATCGTCATGGGCCTTTGTGACCTTTTGAGGAGGGGGGAGCTGCGGAAAGTGGCTGTTACATTTTAGTAACTGTCCCTTTTCTGAAGTAGCGTGGGTGCCCGATGATTAAAATTCAGATTTTAAGTGGGAGGGGTTATGAGATCACGTACGTACAAGTCCACGCATCGACTTGTTCGTCTATTTTTTCGGGGGTGGGGAAAATGGACTTATAATTAAAAAACCGGTTTAATAAGGGACCGCTCATTAGAATTCAGATTTGAAGTGGGAGGGGTTATGCGAGCACAGGCGCACAAGTGCACGCATCGACTTGTTTGTTTACTTTTTCAGGGGTGGGTTGAGAGCTCGATCAGGCACGTGCGCATTTAATTTACTCTCCCTCTTCTGAAGAGTGTGAACAGACCGTTTTTCTAGACGGCGAAGGAACACAAGCGCGGCACACTTGTAAACAGGTTTTGTTAGAGAATAAAGTTCGATCGTAAATTCTAATGTATGGGATAAAAGAAAGACAACAGGTTTCCTTTTTACAGATTTTTTGTCAATTTATTTATTGTTTTGTTTATACTACAATTTATTTAAAATATTTTTCCCAGCTTAGGATTAAATAGTTTTATTTATCATTATATTACTTAATTTAGTGTACTGTGATATAAGGCGTTCTAGTTTCTGTATACGTATAATATAAAAGTGACAGGTACAGGTTATTGATCCAGTTATTGATCTGAGGACCAGGGGCATATTGTTAAATGTTCTCCATATTGCGATGTTCTAATTTGAGATTTTTCGTATTTGGTGAAATATTCTCTGTACTCCGCAAACAGCCGTTGATGCTCAGGAAAAATCATCCAATCGAATTCGGCTAGAAAATCATCAATTTTTTTTATAAGTGAGGTGTAGCCAAATTTTGAAATTAATCCCATTTCTGTACTGTACTTCTTCAAGACAAAATTATAACTGAATGCAGCCTTGGTATTGGGAGCCTACTAATACAGCTGAATCTTTTTTTTTTTAATATTTCCCTATAGTTGTTTGCATCTCTTTCTATTTCTCGTCCCATCTTTTTAGAAATTTCAAAGCATAAACCTAAAATGACACTTTACTGTATCAAGTAGGGCGTGATCAACTATTGTATCAGGCATTAAGAGCTCAAACTGTTCAAGCCTTAACTGGATATATTCCTTGTGCGTTAACAATTGAATCCACTCCTCCTTCTCTATCCCAATGAAATTTCGTTTATGTTGTTGTATCCAGATCATGGGTGTAAATGCTCTTGTAGTTGAAAATCCACACTTTACTTTTAGCAAAAGATCTACATAATATTCAAATCCGAAAATTAATTCATGATCTTGAGGCTTCCTACACTTTCTCGCTTTTTTTAACTGTTGCGTGATCATGTTGGTTGACATCTGAATCAATCTAACTCTAAATTAACGTACGCGCACCTTTTAAGGCAGTGACTCTCATTAAATCTTTTCAGTATGTTACATAAAGTTGAGGCAAGATGTTGAAGGTAGATAGAAACTCTTGCGTTTTGGTTGATTTCCAATATGTATTTGGAAACGATAATCAGGTTTTCGTTAAGGAACTAGCATTCATGCAGGGTGGTTCCAAATTTCTTTCACTTCAAACCACCCTACAATATAAAGGAGCTGGATGAAGTAAATCAAAAGACTAATTTAATAGCCCAAGAATATGTAGATGGTTTGAATTGGTCGGATGGAGATATTTCATATTTAGGGCTGAAGGATATATTAACGCCACTAAACAGTTTCGCCTCAATCATTGTAAGGGGCGATGCTAAGAAACAGTTTTTAATGAAATATTTATCTTCAAACATAATTGATTTGGAGCTTGAAGAAAGTTTAATACACTTCCCAAACTATTTCACAAATTGCAGAATACATAAAAAATCTTCAAACCAATGCGCACTTAATAATTTATTCAAACTTTTTGTAATTATGGAATGTTCAAATTTCGAAATTTATGGAAAATAAAAATGCATAAATTTTATATTTTTTTAATTGAGCTGTTTTTATTTATTTATTTATTTTCTTAAGAACTATAATAGGTATAATATGGTGCATTCAAATGATGCATAAAATCCTTGAACATCAATAGCAACTCGCTCCAGATCCATTTTTAGAAGTTTGTTTTTGATGCTTATACTAGACGATGCGCTGACCTAATCCAGTCAACGGAGAATATTCAACTAATCGATCATGCATAAGCAAACAATATACTTTTGTGTTCCTAGAACTTGCATACTCCAGTTCGATAGAAACTCTCATATCAATTGGTCCCGATTTAACAGCCTCATTCTGATGCGAAAGATCAATAAGAATAATCGGCGCCTTTTCCTTAAACTCGCTAGGTGAAAGCAGCGGCCGAGACTCTTTCATATAATAGCTTTGTTGGAAATTTGTATACATGTCGTAGAGGCTAGCGAAACGTTCTCGTCCAAAATTAACATTCATGTCATCATATGGATACGTTTCAGAATTTAAGTACACTTTTATGTTTCTCAAGTGATTTTGAATTAGTGCTCCATTTAGTGTAAATGCTATTATCGCAAAACGGGGGCGCTCCCTGTTGGCTGCAAGCTTAACATTCCATATATGATGGGAGCCCTCCGCTAGTGTGGGATTAAGATAGCAGTTCCAACTACGAAATGTTATTGGTAACGAACCACCGTTTTTAGTCAAACTGAACATTGCCAATTTCTTCTCATCGCTAAGTGCTACATGTGGTATTTTCCATGTTATATTAGAAATATTCAGTTTAAATTCAACATCTCCAATTTTCGAATAAAATACATCTTCCATGCTTTTAGTCATGAGTAGTATAAGCTCATGTTTACAATTTAACAAGACTTTATTATAGTATTCTCCAAATCCAAGTAAGAATTTAAGAGGAACGGAGAAATTAAAATATCCACCGTTTGCTAGCTGTCTATCAGATCCATTAAACCATCCAGAGTTACTAAGCATGTGACTCTCGCTCTTATTCATTGAAATGTAGTTTTTTAAGGGTGTCGTTGTACCAACTAATCGTGTGCGATCGATTTCAATGCCATTCAATTCATATCGAATTTCATCAAACAAATAACCCATACAATTGTTTTTTAATTTACCAGCGTTAGTAGGTGTGTTGTCAGCCAAACAAATCGAGCCCTCAATATTAATAAAACTCTCGCTCGGTAATACATAAAGATCCTGATTTTGGATTGTAATTCGAACTTCATCATTAGTCTTAAATGATTGAAGGTAGGGTGAGTAACTATGATATTCTTTTTTTATTATGCTCTCGTCGGAATAGGACTTCTCTCGAACATTCAAGATATCGCTCATTTCGTTCTGATTGTAAGACCCAAAGACTTTAAAAATAATCTGTTTGTAGGTGTAAGAGTTCTCCTTACTGATCTTGTTCCCTCTATGTTAGAACTCGGAATGTTTGAGGTGGGGTTATTACTTATTGTAAATATTATTTATTGTAAATAATCATTGTCGTGGTCTTAAATGTAAGCGAACTGTAACGCTCTCTTCACGTAAATTAACTAAATTTCCGTCTTGATCAACAATCCGTAAACTTAATGACTGAATCTCTCTCGTGTTCACTGGCAAATAAATCAGTTTGATAGGTTTCTCGCTCATTTCATAGCCCGGTGGTACGTTGAGAGTAAATTCATGCAACGCATGACTTGATTCTTCGTTTACATATGATCCGCTTACAATATTACACTCCAAGCGAATTGTATTCACTTTCAATATATCGACAGGTTGATCTGAGGTATGTACGGTATTTGACTTTAGCTCCCTTTTATAAAATCCAAATAATTTGCCAATAGTACGCTCTCTGTCAAAATATATGGGATGTTCCTTAGTTGAAATTATGACCTGAAGTGTGTTGTTGTTGCTCTCGATAAGTGGATGATTTATTTTTTTGGGTTCTACTTCCTTCATTTTCTCTAATATAACATTACTTATGTCATTTAGCTCGTAGGATCCCACGGGAATCTCGAATACATGTTCTCCAATATGGAATAAATTATTATCATGATCCACATTTGGAATCGAGTTATACATGTGAAAATCGATCACATTCATAATCGGTATGTAGTATAATAGGCGGAAAGAAGTTTGCCGATAAAGTTGAACTGCATCCTGTTAACGTAAGTGTTGTTGACATTTTGACAAGTTGCGTGTAAGTGAAGTATCAATGAACGTTCTTGTCGTTATATTTCAAATTCGAATGAAGTCTGCAAATCCTCGTCTATACCGTCCGTTATCTATGGGGTCATCTTTACAAATTAATAGAAAGCCATATCTTTCTTTCCAACATAATTGACAAATTTCCTTAAAACAATCGAAATTCATATCAACGCCTACATGATCCTGATAGACGTGCTTCATATTTAGGGCATCTTGTTTAAACATTAGAATTAGGTTTGCATTATCACGCACAAGATGTTTCGGAATACGTGTGTATGTTTGGCATAAATAAAACGCATCGATGTTGCTATGTCGCCCCATGCAAAAGTACGCACGAATATTATTTTGTTTTTCACACGCTACATCATCAAATATCATTATCGAGTTCTTTTTGGCCTTGTCTGGTGCTATTACACTTTCATTTTCAGAATATGTAAAATAGCCCATGCCTTTGATCGGGCCTACAAGTTTTTTTAAATATTCGTATTTAGGTTGAAAAAATGACTTTGAATACAAATAAATATTTTCAAATTTTAGCCCATTGGGACTCTCGATCAAACTAATCATTACATTTGTTTTCCCACAGTTAGAAGGTCCAACAATTAGGGCTCTAATTGAACTGGGTAAAAGGCTACTGTGCCTGATCGTTTGGTTTTCATTATATTTTAAATCAAAATTTCTCACTTCAATGTTCGTTTTTTGCTTTATTAAACGCATATTATTATTATTTGAAGAATAATGAGCTAATAAAATGGTAATGCACTTTTATAAACCATTTAGTAATAAAATTAACGTCTACCACGGAGGAGGTATCATTAATAATATAATAAACTCGCTGTCAGTAGAATTACACTTGCCAGGCTAGCAGTTTTGTGGGCCAGGAACAAAACTCCAGTCACGTTTGGAGGGCGGCGATAAGGGAATAAATCCATTAGATGTCGCCTGCAGAGAGCATGATATAGCATACTCAAACCACAAAGAATTAAGGAAACGTCATATAGCCGATCTGGTTCTAGCGGAAAGAGCGTGGGAACGAATTAAAGCGTCTGACAGCAGTTTTGGAGAAAAAGCCGCAGCATATCTCGCAATGAAAGCAAAGAAAAATTCGGCATGGGCCTCAATCAAAGGAAAAAGAAACCAAAGCCATATGAAAAAAAACAACAAATTGGGCATGGGACTGAAGCAGAGGAAAAAGAAGACAAAACCATGTAAAAAAAGAAAAAATTTATGCATGTAGTTAGAGTGGCTTCAAATATGTTAAAAATAAGAAACCTTATTCACTCGGCAATCCAAATAGCTAAGAAAGTCATAGACAACTCAATTGGACATAAGAAAAAAGATGTAATAATCCCGAGAATAATAACTGTGCCTAAAGTGGGCGGGTTCTTGCCGCTTATACCGATTTTAACAGCGATTGGTACCTTAGGAGGGCTTGCGTCCGGTGGTTCAGCTATTGTTAAAACTATTAACAGTGCTAATACCGCCAGAAAACAGGTAGAGGAGAATAAGCGACTTAATAAAAAAATAGAAACAATGGCTTTAGGCATTGGTCTGTATCTCAAGCCATACCAAAAGGGATATGGTATATCAACTCTTCAAAAAAACTTTTAGCGCAGCTACCCAATAAACCGCTTTCAAACATTGATATTATGAACTTTGCACGCAAGCATATTCCTAATTTCAGAGGTGTATTTATGAGAGACACACTTCCAAAACGTGTTCGTAGAATGGAATGTGGCATCATTAATTTAGACTCTTCGACAGGAGGTGGGACACATTGGGTAGCTTTTTATAAAACAGAAAAGGAAAGTCGATATTTTGATAGCTTCGGGAATTTACCACCACCTTTAGAGCTAATCAAATATTTAGGAGATAACATTAAATACAATTATAAACGAGAACAACGGTTTGATACTTTTAACTGTGGACACTTGTGTTTAAGGTTTCTACTATTGAATCAAAGAATATTTAATAAAGATTTATAAAAATTAAATTCAACTAGTATTTTTGTATTTTTAATGCATGGGACTATATAACTTTTAATATCTTTTATATTTAATCAGTCTGAGATGAACAACAGCTTGATAAACAGATCATTATAAACAATATCAATTAATACAGCAAATAAACAACAATAAACATCAATAAACTAGCAATATAACAATGATGCAGCAACAACACCAATTTAAGCAGCAGCAGCAGCAGCCACAACAACAACAATAACAGCAGTCACATCCATCTGGAGCTGAACAGCAGCAAATACTCCTACAACAACAACAACTACAGGAGCAGGAGCAGCAACGACAACAGCAGCAGGAGCAACAAAAGCAACAGCAGTAACAGCATTTACAATAACAGCAATTAAACAATTCCATTAACAAAATTACAACAAAAAGTTAAATAGTTTTATGTATCATTCTATTACTTAATTTAGTGTACTGTGATATAAGGCGTTCTAGTTTTTGTATTCGTATAATATAAAAGTGACAGGCGCAGGTGTCACATCCAGTTATTGTCTGATCTGAGGACCAGGGACATATTGTTAAATGTTCTCCGTATTGCGATGTTCTAATGTGAGATTTTTCGTATTTGGTGAAATATTCTCGGTATTCCGCAAACAGCCGTTGATGCTCAGGAAAAATCATCCCGTCAAATTCGGCTAGAAAATCATCAATTTTCTTTACAATGGAGATGTAGCCAAATTTTGAAATTAATCCCATTTCTGTACTGTACTTCTTCAAGATAAAATTAGAACTGAATGCAGCCTTGATACTGGGAGCCTACTTATACAGCTGACTCTTTTTTTAAAATATTTCTCTATAGTTGTTTGCATCTCTTTCTATTTCTCGTCCCATCTTTTTAGAAATTTCAAAGCATAAACGAGTTAAATCTATTTCTTCGTCATTTCTATAAGTTACATTTAAATCGGTGAACCGTATATCATTTTTTTGAGTCATTGCACATTTGGGAATAATATGGTTATAATATATACTTGTAATTTGATTTTTCAATAATGTATTCCAACATAAGAAAGATGTAAAAATATACCCAATCGTATAAACGATCGCCAGGATTCGCCATCAAACTCAATTTTATTACCATATTGATTTAATACTAAAATACATTGATTTTCCGGTTTTCTATACCTAAAATGACACTTTACTGTATCAAGTAGGGGGTGATCAACTATTGTATCAGGCATTAAGAACTCAAACTGTTCAAGCCTTAACTGGATATATTCCTTGTGCGTTAACAATCGAATCCACTCCTCCTTCTCTAGGCCAATGAAATTTCGTTTATGTTGTTGCATCCAGATCATGGGTGTAAATGCTCTTGTAGTTGAAAATCCACACTTTACTTTTAGCTTAAGATCTACATAATATTCAAATCCGAAAATTAATTCATGATCTTGAGGCTTCCTACACTTTCTCGCTTTTTTTAACTGTTGCGTGGTCATGTTGGTTGACATCTGAATCAAACTAACTCTAAATTAACGTACGCGCACCTTTTAAGGCACCGACTCTCATTAAATCTTTTCAGTATGTTACATAAAGTTGAGGCAAGATGTTGAAGGTAGATAGAAACTCTTGCGTTTTGGTTGATTTCCAATATGTATTTGGAAACGATAATCAGGTTTTCGTTAAGGAACTAGCATTCATGCAGGGTGGTTCGGTTATTCCAAATTTCTTTCACTTCAAACCACCCTACAATATAAAGGAGCTGGATGAAGTAAATCAAAAGACTAATTTAATAGCCCAAGAATATGTAGATGGTTTGGATTGGTCGGATGGAGATATTTCATATTTAGGGCTGGAGGATATATTAACGCCATTAAACAGTTTCGCCTCAATCATTGTAAGGGGCGATGCTAAGAAACAATTTTTAATGAAATATTTATCTTCAAACATAATTGATTTGGAGCTTGAAGAAAGTTTAATACACTTCCCAAACTATTTCACAAATTGCAGAATACATAAAAAATCTTCAAACCAATGCGCACTTAATAATTTATTCAAACTTTTTGTAATTATGGAATGTTCAAATTTCGAAATTTATGGAAAATAAAAATGCATAAATTTTATATTTTTTTAATTGAGCTGTTTTTATTTATTTATTTATTTTCTTAATAACTATAATAGGTATAATATGGTGCATTCAAATGATGCATAAAATCCTTGAACATCAATAGCAACTCGCTCCAGATCCATTTTTAGAAGTTTGTTTTTGATGCTTATACTAGACGATGCGCTGAACTAATCCAGTCAACGGAGAATATTCAACTAATCGATCATGCATAAGCAAACAATATACTTTTGTGTTCCTAGAACTTGCATTCTCCAGTTCGATAGAAACTCTCACATCAATTGGTCCCGTTTTAACAGCCTCATTCTGATGCGAAAGATCAATAACAATAATCGGCGCCTTTTCCTTAAACTCGCTAGGTGAAAGCAGCGGCCGAGACTCTTTCATATAATAGCTCTTGTTGGAAATTTGATACATGTCGTAGAGGCTAGCGAAACGTTCTCGTCCAAAATTAACATTCATGTCATCATATGGATACGTTTCAGAATTCAAGTACACTTTTATGTTTCTCAAGTGATTTTGAATTAGTGCTCCATTTAGTGTAAATGCTATTATCGCAAAACGGGGGCGCTCCCTGTTGGCTGCAAGCTTAACATTCCATATATGATGGGAGCCCTCCGCTAGTGCGGGATTAAGATAGCAGTCCCAGCTACGAAATGCTATTGGTAACGAACCACCGTTTTTAGTCAAACTGAACATTGCCAATTTCTTTTCATCGCTAAGTGCTACATGTGGTATTTTCCATGTTATATTGGAAATATTCAGTTTAAATTCAACATCTCCAATTTTCGAATAAAATACATCTTCCATGCTTTTAGTCATGAGTAGTATAAGCTCATGTTTACAATTTAACAAGACTTTATTATAGTCTTCTCCAAATCCAAGTAAGAATTTAAGAGGAACGGAGAAATTAAAATATCCACCGTTTGCTAGCTGTCTATCAGATCCATTAAACCATCCAGAGTTACTAAGCATGTGACTCTCGCTCTTGTTGATTGAAATGTAGTTTTTTAAGGTGGTCGTTGTACCAACAAATCGTGTGCGATCGATTTCAATGCCATTCAATTCATATCGAATTTCATCAAACAAATAACCCATACAATTGTTTTTTAATTTACCAGCGTTAGTAGGTGTGTTGTCAGCCAAACAAATCGAGCCCTCAATATTAATAAAACTCTCGCTCGGTAATACATAAAGATCCTGATTTTGGATTGTAATTCGAACTTCATCATTAGTCTTAAATGATTGAAGGTAGGGTGAGTAACTATGATATTCTTTTTTTATTATGCTCTCGTCGGAATAGGGCTTCTCTCGAACATTCAAGATATCGCTCATTGCGTTCTGATTGTAAGACCCAAAGACTTTAAAAATAATCTGTTTGCAGGTGTAAGAGTTCTCCTTACTGATCTTGTTTCCTCTATGTTAGAACTCGGAATGTTTGAGGTGGGGTTATTACACGCATATTTATTGTAAATAATCATTGTCGTGGTCTTAAATGTAAGCGAACTGTAACGCTCTCTTCACGTAAATTAACTAAATTTCCGTCTTGATCAACAATCCGTAAAATTAATGACTGAATCTCTCTCGTGTTCACTGGCAAATAAATCAGGTTGATAGGTTTCTCGCTCATTTTATAGCCTGGTGGTACGTTGAGAGTAAATTCATGCAACGCATGACTTGATTCTTCGTTCACATATGATCCGCTTACAATATTACACTCCAAGCGAATTGTATTCACTTTCAATATATCGACAGGTTGATCTGAGGTATGTACGGTATTTGACTTTAGCTCCCTTTTATAAAATCCAAATAATTTGCCAATAGTACGCTCTCTGTCAAAATATATGGGATGTTCCTTAGTTGAAATCATGACCTGAAGTGTGTTGTTGTTGCTCTCGATAAGTGGATGATTTATTTTTTTGGGTTCTACTTCCTTCATTTTCTCTAATATAACATTACTTATGTCATTTAGCTCGTAGGATCCCACGGGAATCTCGAATACATGTTCTCCAATATGGAATAAATTATTATCATGATCCACATTTGGAATCGAGTTATACATGTGAAAATCGATAAGAGCACATTCATAATCCGTATGTAGTATAATAGGCGGAAAGTAGTTTGCCGATAAAGTTGAACTGCATCCTGTTAACGTAAGTGTTGTTGACATTTTGACAAGTTGCGTGTAAGTGAAGTTCAATGAACGTTCTTGTCGTTATATTTCAAATTCGAATGAAGTCTGCAAATCCTCGTCTATACCGTCCGTTATCTATGGGTCATCTTTACAAATTAATAGAAAGCCATATCTTTCTTCCAATATTGACATTCTGTCTGCTAAGATGTCTGAATTAGGCTTTGCATTATACTGCACAAGATGTTTCGGAATACGTGTGTATGTTTGGCATAAATAAAACGCATCGATGTTGCTATGTCGCCCCATGCAAAAGTACGCACGAATATTATTTTGTTTTTCACACGCTACATCATCAAATATCATTATCGAGTTCTTTTTGGCCTTGTCTGGTGCTATTACACTTTCATTTTCAGAATATGTAAAATAGCCCATGCCTTTGATCGGGCCTACAAGTTTTTTAAATATTCGTATTTAGGTTGAAATAACGACTTTGAATACAAATAAATATTTTCAAATTTTAGTCCATTGGGACTCTCGATCAAACTAATCATTACATTTGTTTTCCCACAGTTAGAAGGTCCAACAATTAGGGCTCTAATTGAACTGGGTAAAGGCTACTGTGCTGATCGTTTGGTTTTCATTATTTTTAAATCGAAATTTCTCACTTCAATGTTCGTTTTTTGCTTATTAAACGCATATTAGTTAATTTCATAAGGCTATCAGTTTAATGCAAGTAACAAACCTTTAGTAATATTAGTCTCCACGAGAGGTATCATTAATACATTAGACTGCATACACTTGCAGTACAGTTTTGTGGCCAGGAACAAGCTCCAGCACTTTGAGGGCCATAAGGAATAAATCATTAAGCGCTGCAGAGAGCATGTATGCATATCACAAAGAATTAAGGAAACGTCATATAGCCGATCTGGTTCTAGCGGAAAGAGCGTGGGAGCGAGTTAAAGCATCTGACAGCAGTTTTGGAGAAAAAGCCGCAGCATACTGTAACTAACGCAATGAAAGCAAAGAAAAATTCGGCATGGGCCTCAATCAAAGGAAAAAGAAACCAACGCAATATGAAAAAAGAAAAAATTGGGCATGGGACTGAAGCAGAGGAAAAGAAGCAAAACCATGTGAAAAAAGAAAAAATTTATGCATGTAGTTAGATGGCTTCAAATATGTTAAAAAGAAGAAACCTTAGTTTCACTCGGCAATCCAAATAGCTAAGAAAGTCATAGACAACTCAATTGGAGATAAGAAAAAGATGTAATAATCCCGAGAATAATAAGTGTGCCTAAAGTGGGCGGGTTCTTGCCGCTTGTACCGATTTTAACAGCAATCGGTGCCTTAGGAGGGCTTGCGTCCGGTGGTTCAGCTATTGTTAAAACTATTAACAGTGCTAATACCGCCAGAAAACAGCTAGTAGTAGGGAACTGTATGTTCTGTGACAGGAAGTTGCTGTCAATTTAATTACGTGATGTGAATAATTAATGATTTATGACCCTACGTGACCCTAATTAATATGCAGGCACCTGACCCTTTTTGAAGGAGGGGTGTGCGGGGACCGATCGTTAATATGCAGGTACGTGATCCTTTTTTAGGGAGGGACAAGTGAGGGAACCAATCGTCATGGGCCTTTGTGACCTTTTGATGAGGGGGAGCTGAGGAAAGTGGCCGTTACATTTTAGTAACTGTCCCTTTTCTGAAGTAGCGTGGGTGCCCGATCATTAAAATTCAGATTTTAAGTGGGATGGGTTATGAGATCACGTGCGCACAAGTGCACACATCGACTTGTTCATCTACTTTTTCGGTGGTGGGAAAAGGGACCGATCATTAAAAACTGGTTTAATAAGAGGCCGCTCATTAAAATTCAGATTTTAATTGGGAGAGGGTTATGAGATCACGTGCGCACAAGTGCACGCATCGACTTGTTTGTTTACTTTTTCAGGGGTGGCTTGAGAGCTCGATCAGGCACGTGCGCATTTAATTTGCTCTCCCTTTTCTGAAGAGTGTGAACAGACCGTTTTTCTACACGGCGAAGGAACACAAGTGCGGCGCACACTTGTAAACAGGTTTTGTTAGAGAAAAAGGTTCGATCGTAAATTCTAATGTATGGGATAAAAGAAAGACAACATGTTTTCATTTTACAGATTTTTTGTCAATTTATTTATTGGTTTGTTTATACTACAATTTATTTAAATTATTTTTTCTAGCTTAGGATTAAATAGTTTTATGTATCATTCTATTACTTAATTTAGTGTACTGTGATATAAGGCGTTCTAGTTTTTGTATTCGTATAATATAAAAGTGACAGGCGCAGGTGTCACATCCACTTATTGTCTGATCTGAGGACCAGGGACATATTGTTAAATGTTCTCCGTATTGCGATGTTCTAATGTGAGATTTTTCGTATTTGGTGAAATATTCTCGGTATTCCGCCAACAACCGTTGATGCTCAGGAAAAATCATCCCATCAAATTCGGCTAGAAAATCATCAATTTTCTTTACAATGGAGATGTAGCCAAATTTTGAAATTAATCCCATTTCTGTACTGTACTTCTTCAAGATAAAATTAGAACTGAATGCAGCCTTGATACTGGGAGCCTACTTATACAGCTGACTCTTTTTTTAAAAATATTTCTCTATAGTTGTTTGCATCTCTTTCTATTTCTCGTCCCATCTTTTTAGAAATTTCAAAGCATAAACGAGTTAAATCTATTTCTTCGTCATTTCTATAGGTTACATTTAAATCGGTGAACCGTATATCGTTTTTTTGAGTCATTGCACATTTGGGAATAATATGGTTATAATATATACTTGTAATTTGATTTTTCAATAATGTATTCCAACATAAGAAAGATGTAAAAAATATACCCAATCGTATAAACGATCGCCAGGATTCGCCATCAAACTCAATTTTATTGCCATATTGATTTAATACTAAAATACATTGATTTTCCGGTTTTCTATACCTAAAATGACACTTTACTGTATCAAGTAGGGGGTGGTCAACTATTGTATCAGGCATTAAGAACTCAAACTGTTCAAGCCTTAACTGGATATATTCCTTGTGCGTTAACAATCGAATCCACTCCTCCTTTTCTAGGCCAATGAAATTTCGTTTATGTTGTTGCATCCAGATCATGGGTGTAAATGCTCTTGTAGTTGAAAATCCACACTTTACTTTTAGCTTAAGATCTACATAATATTCAAATCCGAAAATTAATTCATGATCTTGAGGCTTCCTACACTTTCTCGCTTTTTTTAACTGTTGCGTGGTCATGTTGGTTGACATCTGAATCAAACTAACTCTAAATTAACGTACGCGCACCTTTTAAGGCAACGACTCTCATTAAATCTTTTCAGTATGTTACATAAAGTTGAGGCAAGATGTTGAAGGTAGATAGAAACTCTTGCGTTTTGGTTGATTTCCAATATGTATTTGGAAACGATAATCAGGTTTTCGTTAAGGAACTAGCATTCATGCAGGGTGGTTCGGTTATTCCAAATTTCTATCACTTCAAACCACCCTACAATATAAAGGAGCTGGATGAAGTAAATCAAAAGACTAATTTAATAGCCCAAGAATATGTAGATGGTTTGGATTGGTCGGATGGAGATATTTCATATTTAGGGCTGGAGGATATATTAACGCCATTAAACAGTTTCGCCTCAATCATTGTAAGGGGCGATGCTAAGAAACAATTTTTAATGAAATATTTATCTTCAAACATAATTGATTTGGAGCTTGAAGAAAGTTTAATACACTTCCCAAACTATTTCACAAATTGCAGAATACATAAAAAATCTTCAAACCAATGCGCACTTAATAATTTATTCAAACTTTTTGTAATTATGGAATCTTCAAATTTCGAAATTTATGGAAAATAAAAATGCATAAATTTTATATTTTTTTAAATGAGCTGTTTTTATTTATTTATTTATTTTCTTAATAACTATAATAGGTATAATATGGTGCATTCAAATGATGCATAAAATCCTTGAACATCAATAGCAACTCGCTCCAGATCCATTTTTAGAAGTTTGTTTTTGATGCTTATACTAGACGATGCGCTGAACTAATCCAGTCAACGGAGAATATTCAACTAATCGATCATGCATAAGCAAACAATATACTTTTGTGTTCCTAGAACTTGCATTCTCCAGTTCGATAGAAACTCTCACATCAATTGGTCCCGTTTTAACAGCCTCATTCTGATGCGAAAGATCAATAACAATAATCGGCGCCTTTTCCTTAAACTCGCTAGGTGAAAGCAGCGGCCGAGACTCTTTCATATAATAGCTTTGTTGGAAATTTGCATACATGTCGTAGAGGCTAGCGAAACGTTCTCGTCCAAAATTAACATTCATGTCATCATATGGATACGTTTCAGAATTCAAGTACACTTTTATGTTTCTCAAGTGATTTTGAATTAGTGCTCCATTTAGTGTAAATGCTATTATCGCAAAACGGGGGCGCTCCCTGTTGGCTGCAAGCTTAACATTCCATATATGATGGGAGCCCTCCGCTAGTGCGGGATTAAGATAGCAGTCCCAGCTACGAAATGCTATTGGTAACGAACCACCGTTTTTAGTCAAACTGAACATTGCCAATTTCTTTTCATCGCTAAGTGCTACATGTGGTATTTTCCATGTTATATTGGAAATATTCAGTTTAAATTCAACATCTCCAATTTTCGAATAAAATACATCTTCCATGCTTTTAGTCATGAGTAGTATAAGCTCATGTTTACAATTTAACAAGACTTTATTATAGTCTTCTCCAAATCCAAGTAAGAATTTAAGAGGAACGGAGAAATTAAAATATCCACCGTTTGCTAGCTGTTTATCAGATCCATTAAACCATCCAGAGTTACTAAGCATGTGACTCTCGCTCTTGTTGATTGAAATGTAGTTTTTTAAGGTGGTCGTTGTACCAACAAATCGTGTGCGATCGATTTCAATGCCATTCAATTCATATCGAATTTCATCAAACAAATAACCCATACAATTGTTTTTTAATTTACCAGCGTTAGTAGGTGTGTTGTCAGCCAAACAAATCGAGCCCTCAATATTAATAAAACTCTCGCTCGGTAATACATAAAGATCCTGATTTTGGATTGTAATTCGAACTTCATCATTAGTCTTAAATGATTGAAGGTAGGGTGAGTAACTATGATATTCTTTTTTTATTATGCTCTCGTCGGAATAGGGCTTCTCTCGAACATTCAAGATATCGCTCATTGCGTTCTGATTGTAAGACCCAAAGACTTTAAAAATAATCTGTTTGCAGGTGTAAGAGTTCTCCTTACTGATCTTGTTTCCTCTGTGTTAGAACTCGGAATGTTTGAGGTGGGGTTATTACACGCATATTTATTGTAAATAATCATTGTCGTGGTCTTAAATGTAAGCGAACTGTAACGCTCTCTTCACGTAAATTAACTAAATTTCCGTCTTGATCAACAATCCGTAAAATTAATGACTGAATCTCTCTCGTGTTCACTGGCAAATAAATCAGGTTGATAGGTTTCTCGCTCATTTTATAGCCTGGTGGTACGTTGAGAGTAAATTCATGCAACGCATGACTTGATTCTTCGTTCACATATGATCCGCTTACAATATTACACTCCAAGCGAATTGTATTCACTTTCAATATATCGACAGGTTGATCTGAGGTATGTACGGAATTTGACTTTAGCTCCCTTTTATAAAATCCAAATAATTTGCCAATAGTACGCTCTCTGTCAAAATATATGGGATGTTCCTTAGTTGAAATCATGACCTGAAGTGTGTTGTTGTTGCTCTCGATAAGTGGATGATTTATTTTTTTGGGTTCTACTTCCTTCATTTTCTCTAATATAACATTACTTATGTCATTTAGCTCGTAGGATCCCACGGGAATCTCGAATACATGTTCTCCAATATGGAATAAATTATTATCATGATCCACATTTGGAATCGAGTTATACATGTGAAAATCGATAAGAGCACATTCATAATCCGTATGTAGTATAATAGGCGGAAAGTAGTTTGCCGATAAAGTTGAACTGCAACCTGTTAACGTAAGTGTTGTTGACATTTTGACAAGTTGCGTGTAAGTGAAGTTTCAATGAACGTTCTTGTCGTTATATTTCAAATTCGAATGAAGTCTGCAAATCCTCGTCTATACCGTCCGTTATCTATGGGGTCATCTTTACAAATTAATAGAAAGCCATATCTTTCTTTCCAACATAATTGACAAATTTTCTTAAAACAATCGAAATTCATATCAACGCCTACATGATCCTGATAGACGTGCTTCATATTTAGGGCATCTTGTTTAAACATTAGAATTAGGTTTGCATTATCACGCACAAGATGTTTCGGAATACGTGTGTATGTTTGGCATAAATAAAACGCATCGATGTTGCTATGTCGCCCCATGCAAAAGTACGCACGAATATTATTTTGTTTTTCACACGCTACATCATCAAATATCATTATCGAGTTCTTTTTGGCCTTGTCTGGTGCTATTACACTTTCATTTTCAGAATATGTAAAATAGCCCATGCCTTTGATCGGGCCTACAAGTTTTTTTAGATATTCGTATTTAGGTTGAAATAACGACTTTGAATACAAATAAATATTTTCAAATTTTAGTCCATTGGGACTCTCGATCAAACTAATCATTACATTTGTTTTCCCACAGTTAGAAGGTCCAACAATTAGGGCTCTAATTGAACTGGGTAAAAGGCTACTGTGCCTGATCGTTTGGTTTTCATTATTTTTTAAATCGAAATTTCTCACTTCAATGTTCGTTTTTTGCTTTATTAAACGCATATTAGTTAAGGTTTTTTCATAAGCACGTCACTCATTAACAGCTCTTTGAAGAATAATGAGCTAATAAAATGGTAATGCACTTTTATAAACCATTTAGTAATAAAATTAACGTCTACCACGGAGGAGGTATCATTAATAAAATAATAAACTCACTGCCAGTAGAATTACACTTGCCAGGCTATCAGTTTTGTGGCCCAGGAACAAAACTCCAGTCACGTTTGGAGCGCGGCGATAAGGGAATAAATCCATTAGACGCCGCCTGCAGAGAGCATGATATAGCATACTCAAACCACAAAGAATTAAGGAAACGTCATATAGCCGATCTGGTTCTAGCGGAAAGAGCGTGGGAGCGAGTTAAAGCATCTGACAGCAGTTTTGGAGAAAAAGCCGCAGCATATCTCGTAACTAACGCAATGAAAGCAAAGAAAAAATTCGGCATGGGCCTCAATCAAAGGAAAAAGAAATCAACGCAATATGAAAAAAAGAAAAAATTGGGCATGGGACTGAAACAGAGGAAAAAGAAGCCAAAACCATGTGAAAAAAAGAAAAAATTTATGCATGTAGTTAGAATGGCTTCAAATATGTTAAAAAAGAAGAAACCTTATGATATTCACTCGGCAATCCAAATAGCTAAGAAAGTCATAGACAACTCAATTGGAGATAAGAAAAAAGATGTAATAATCCCGAGAATAATAAGTGTGCCTAAAGTGGGCGGGTTCTTGCCGCTTGTACCGATTTTAACAGCAATCGGTGCCTTAGGAGGGCTTGCTTCCGGTGGTTCAGCTATTGTTAAAACTATTAACAGTGCTAATACCGCCAGAAAACAGCTAGAGGAGAATAAGCGACATAATAAAAAAATAGAAGCAATTGCTTTAGGCAATGGTCTGTATCTCAAGCCATACCAAAAGGGATACGGTATATCAACTCTTCAAAAAAACTTCTAGCGCAGCTACCTAATAAACCACTTTCAAACATTGATATTATGAACTTTGCACGCAAGCATATTCCTAATTTCAGAGGTGTATTTATGAGAGACTCACTTCCAAAACGTGTTCGTAAAAGGGAGTGTGGCATCATTAATTTAGACTCTTCGACAGGAGGTGGGACACATTGGGTAGCTTTTTATAAAACAGAGAAGGAAAGTCGATATTTTGATAGCTTCGGGAATTTACCACCACCTTTAGAGCTAATCAAATATTTAGGAGATAAAATTAAATACAATTATAAACGAGAACAACGGTTCGATACTTTTAACTGTGGGCACTTGTGTTTAAGGTTTCTACTATTGAATCAAAGAATATTTAATAAAGATTTATAAAAATTAAAATTCAACTAGTATTTTTGTATTTTTTAATGCATGGGACTATATAACTTTTAATATCTTTTATATTTAATCAGTCTGAGATGAACAACAGCTTGATAAACAACAATAAACAACAAATAAACAACAAAAAACAACAATAAACAACAAATAAACAACAAATAAACAGCAAATAAACAACAATAAACAACAAATAAACAACAAATAAACAACATTAAACAACAATAAACAGCAAATAAACAACAATAAACAACACTAAACAACAAATAAACAGCAAATAAACAACACTAAACAACAAATAAACAACAAATAAACAACAATAAACAACAAATAAACAACAAATAAACAACAAATAAACAACATTAAACAACAATAAACAGCAAATAAACAACAATAAACAACACTAAACAACAAATAAACAGCAAATAAACAACAATAAACAACAATAAACAACAATAAACAACAAATAAACAACAAATAAACAACAATAAACAACAAATAAACAACACATAAACAACAAATAAACAACATTAAACAACAATAAACAGCAAATAAACAACAATAAACAACAAATAAACAACAAATAAACAACAATAAACAACAAATAAACAACAAATAAACAACAATAAACAACAAATAAACAACAAATAAACAACAAATAAACAACATTAAACAACAATAAACAGCAAATAAACAACAATAAACAACACTAAACAACAAATAAACAGCAAATAAACAACAATAAACAGCAAATAAACAGCAAAAAACAACAAATAAACCACTGGTTTCGTATTTAAGAAAATGAAGGAACATATTCTGAAGGAATTAACAAAGACAAGAAACGCATTAAAACGAAAATTTCAAAGCATAAAATTAGGGAGAGAAGAAAATGAATATCAATTAGAAGAGACATTTAAACCAATTACGCAACCTCTTAAAAAACTCATCACTGGAAATATACTACCCAATCAGCCTTTAAAGACGAAGAAAGAAGAAAATGAAGATTATACAAAACAAGAAATTAAAGTAGATCAAAACTATAGTAATGTATCTCATGATACATATGATGAGGAAATCACAGAAGATCAATTCTATTCTCAACCTTTTGTGTCAACTAATGAAAGCAATAATCAGCATACTGTAACAAGCAATGTGAGTTATAATTTAAATCTGAGTGAGCTAGAGCGAAAGGGCGAGCTTGATAAAGCCTTTGGCCCCTACAAGAAAAGCGGAGAAATAAAATTGGGAGCAACTAAAATAATTGTAGATGATAATGAACTAATATTAGAAACCGGTGAAAAGTGGAAACTAACACCGGGATTATATTCTTTAATCTACCGTAAAAACCCCCAAGGCTATGACGAAATGGATTTGGAATCATATCAGAAAATTTTAATAAAAACCAATGCTCATAGAAGAAATCACTTACATAATGATGCTCTTAAGGGTAATCGCTCTAAAAAATATCTCACAATCATAAAAAAACTGTTTCCATCAATGAACGCGCCTAGTGCGATGTCTACACCTAACCGCCGTACAAAATCTATTCATGAAGGGGGCGGTCTAATGACACTTAATACAAGTAAACCAAATTATGTATACTGGGATGATCCGAATGAGATCGTTAATAGACTGAGACTTCTAGTTGCATCACAATCAGCTGGTCATAGTAATCATAACAATGAAATAGTTTCCATAATTGAAGAGCTGCGAGAAGCAAAAATAATTTTTTAAATAAAAATGATACGTTCAATGATTTTAGCAACAATATCAAAATGTCGCTTGACAAGTTCGGACATTTTCCTCCAGCAACATTACAAACCAAAATTATACTATGAAGAAATCTATTCCTGGCATATTGATAGATAATGAAAGTAATATTATTTTTTCAAACAAAAGACTTAAAAATGTAGGTGAACCCCTAGAAGACAATGATGTATGCACAAAAATATTTATGGAACGTAAAATAAAGCAAACGATGAGAAAGAAAGATAAACTCTTAATGGAGCAAATTACATCGAACGAGAAACTGATAGGCGAGATAGCATCTAGTTTCCAGAATATAAAGACTGAGAATAAAAGTGAAATTCAAAACACAGATAAATCACTTAAAGAATACGTGAACATAGAAATTGAAACATTACGTCGTCTAATTAGCACTGAAAATCGAAAGATGCTATCTGCAATGGAGACATTAAAAACCCATATATTTACATATTTTAAACAACACGCAGTTTAGGGGAGAACTATAAATAATGCATGCACTTGTGAGGTATAAGGTAAAGACTTAATGGTCGTCGACAAGTTCGGTCACTTCTCTAATGAGTGACACAACAGGAAATATGATCTCCAGTTGTTGGACTTGCATGTGGATAATAAGCAATATGTTGATGCAGAAAACAGGCGAATTAAAAACATCAGTAACGCAATGGACGAAAAAGACACGGTTAACACAAATTTTCTACAATCGAGAATCAACGAAGCGACACAAGGCTTGCACACGCTTATAAACATCTAAAATAAAAAAAAACGTAAAAAATAAATATAAAAAAAAATCAATATTGAAAGTCTCATTATTAACATACGCACCAAGTGAAGTTGACATTAAGAACAGAAAATATATATATGGAAGAAATAAATCAATGGGAAAACATGACTAAAAGAGATTTAATTAATGAATTACATGCACCAGCCCGTAAAAACTTTAGGCGTCGACGTGTTGTTATAAAAGGAATCGACGACCTTTGGCAAGCAGATTTGGTAGAAATGGGAAAGTACTCGTCATCGAATAAAGGCTATAAATTTCTATTGACGGTTATCGACACATTCTCTAAATATGCATGGGGAGTTGCATTGAAATCTAAATCAGCTAAAGACGTTACTAACGCTTTATCAAGTATTTTTAAATTTGGACGAATTCCTAAGAATTTACAAACCGACGATGGGAAAGAGTTCTTTAATACTACTTTCAAAACATTATGTGACAAAAATAACATCAACCACTATTCGACATATAGTGGGTTAAAAGCGTCTATTGTTGAACGTTTTAATAGAACCCTCAAGGAAATGATGTGGCGAGAGTTTAGTTTCAAAGGAACATATCATTGGATTAAAATGTATAATAAATTGATTGATGAGTATAATCGAAAACATCATAGAACTATTAAAATGGAACCGATAAAAGTGACCTCATTAAATGAAGATAATCTGTTAAACACTGTTTACAATCATATTAAAATTTTTCACGGGGCAAAATTTCATGTGGGTGACTATGTTCGTATAAGCAAGCATAAACATACATTTGAAAAGGGATATACTCCCAACTGGACAACGGAAATTTTTAAAATAAAACGAATACAAATGACAAACCCAACTACATACATATTAGAAGACTATCAGGGTGCACCCCTTCAGGGGGTTTCTATAAAGAAGAGCTAAGGAAAACACGTTATCCAAATACTTATCTAGTTGAAAAGATAATAAAACGAAAAAACGATCGAGTTTTTGTTAAATGGTTGGGGTTCCCTAATGAACACAACTCTTGGATACACAAGAACGAGGTGCTCTAAATGGCGACAGATCATCAACGACGAACTCCTGAAACCATTACACTCAAACACACACACACACACACACACACACACACACACACACACACACATACACACACACAGCAATATTATACCAATTAATTTTCAATAAAAGACATTCAAATGAAATTCATAAAATGTGTATTTATTTATTCATGTTTATTTATTTATTTATTTATATATATATATAATTTTTTTTTTTCTTATATATCTACAAATCACAATTAGCTTATGAACTTATTCTATAATGACCCCAAGCATATGTTTGGATGCCATCTTCTCTTATTTTTCTCTTATCATCTAATCCACTTAAAGTGGTTTTCTTAACTCTATGCGTATATAAATTATGGAACTTAGTTCTAAACATTAGCATACTATCACATAATTTCTTATTTTCAAATAAACATTCCTTATAACTATTTAAATTTAATTTATCTAACGCAGATTTTTTGACTCCTTTAGATTTTTTAATGCACCCTCCGCCTTCAAGCGATAAGCTGTACATCTTTGCCCTTAAACCTACAAACTCGACCATACTTTTGCCGCAGTTTTCGTCTTTCATCATTCCTAACACCTTTTTATTGCACCTTTTTATCCCGTATTTAACCGCTAAATCTTCGGGGTATTCCGAAGTATCAAACTTCATATCCACATCTTTGCTTATATCCGCAAAGAAATCATTTGTTTGAATGGAATAAATAAATGAGTCTGTATCCATATAATTTAATTCGACTGCCTCTTGGAATTTGGGCTTCATGTAATCATAGTGGAAATCATACATTTTCCACTTTGATAATTCTAAGACTGTGAACCCTAAATACATCGGCTTATCATAAGTATTATGAAGTCGCTTCATTTGTATGGCATACATGTCTTCAGCAAATTGTGCAGAGCTATGAAAACTAGCCTTTGCAATCAGCGCTCGTGCTCCCAACCGATTGCAGCTCACTGTTTCCCAACACGTGACTAGCTTGACATTTTTCCGTTTTTCAACGTTTTCCATCGTTTTCCCATAAACGGCATTGTTCAATAGCTTGAAGAAATCTTTCTCGAAATTGTTCTGTGCCATTGTTCTATGATGTGTGTTAAGATCAATGTATTTTTTCAGCCAAGCCGACTGTTTGAATCTTAACACACGATGGATCTTTGTCAGCTCTAGTCCGTTTATCAAGCACTGCTGCAAATTTCTGTAGTGTATGGGGTATTTTACTTTGGACCTCAGGTCAGCAATTAGTTTGTTGACTTTTGCTGCCGGTGTGGCCCTTTGGTTAAGCGGACAAAACGGAAGATCATTATGTAAATCGTGTAGGTTTGATGGATACATTAAATCAACCTCAAGAATA
Organism: Drosophila colorata; assembly: GCA_035041545.1. NCBI lineage: Eukaryota > Metazoa > Arthropoda > Insecta > Diptera > Drosophilidae > Drosophila > Drosophila colorata. Next base: position 665,972 of record JAWNLD010000673.1, read on the forward strand.
TAACCATATTCTGAGGTTTCTCCAATATTTATTACATCTAATGATGAAATTTCATCTTCGGTCAACCACTGAAAACCTGTATAAGGGAGACATTGCGACATGGCCCAACCGTATAGATTGTTTGCATCTAAATACATTAAGTATTCAGACGGTTTGCTGGCATCGTATTCAGAGAGATATTTATGATTGGCTTTTGAGTACCTTTTACAGCACTGTACAAGCCCACCACGAATACCGCTCTGAATAAATCTATACATATCAATGTCAGTTAGCAGCTCCAGCTCAATTTCTGTTGTCTTGAGCATAGCATCCCAAGACAGACCAGGAGTTGTATAATAATGAGCCGGATCAAGAGAGTAAATTTTCTGACAAATTTCTCTGAAATTTTGGAAAATGTCTGCTAACAAAAGCACATCAGTTTTAAGATACAATTCCATGTAATCTTTTAAGGTTTGACAACCAAAAACTGTCCAAACATGTTGAGCATGTGCATAATCCTCTTCTGTACATTCGGAGTTTGTGAGGCTATTAAAGAAATTTTCTCTCGAAGGTAGAGAGCTCTCACTTAAACGACTCTCTGAGTCTAAATATTCGTACGGGAACACCCCCTTTCTATGAACCAGGTTGAATTGGTCATCAAGTGGGAAGAAACGTCTGACACTTTCAAACCTTTCAACACTTAAGTTTGCGCTTAGCGCATCTAAACTTGTTGCCATGAAACGATATGTATCGAGAAATCTAATTTCAAGATTTTTATCGTGGGTGGCAATGTGTGTATATTTAGAAAGGGATATGTACAATTCCTTATTCAGTGGCAGCACCTTGATTTCACCATCGACTTTGTTTAATTCTCTAACGAATAAATGTGAATCATACTTAGAGAAGTTATGGAAAAATACAGGGACAAAAGGTGCAATTTGGAAATTAATGTTGCAGGCATTATGCGCTGCGCCTCTAAATTTACCAGTTAAATGGCAATGATCTCTAACGCGATCAGCTCCTAACGCCTTTTTACAAATATGGCAGTTAAAAGCCATTCTAAAACCATTTTCCTCTTCAGAACTCATTGTTATGGGTCTAACTGTACTCAGGTATGAGGTGTAAATTTCGTTCACATCTTTTATTAGAGACTTAACGAAATTTTCACCTGCATTTTCACCTGTCTCCATAACAAATTTGTCTAAATTGGAGTTAAAGGCGCATTTGATGAAATACGAGAATGCAATGGGAACATGTTCATGTGTTGCCACTACATTCTCACTAACTCTACAGTTTAAGGGCTTTAACATGCACTCGAAATCTGCATAGACTACGAAGGGTACATCCAAACTACGATTAAAATTTTTAAAACTTAGACTTGCCTTTTCCACCGTTGGCAAGGTCGATACCATCTTTCCACACTGCTCTTTATGCTCCTCGTGTAGTTTTATGCTGTGGGAATAGTTTAGGCACGTGCCACAGAACAGGAGCTCTTCGGTGTGGCTTGTTAATTGTGTGCGTACAAGTCTGAAAATATAAATCAACGTATTTCATAAGTATTTTTTTCTAAATATATGCATATGTTTATTTATATTTGACTACATACCTTGATAAATTTCTTATCCATACAAAATGGGCCCGACCTTCCATCTCCAACAGCATTAGGCTCACGTGGGATTGTTTCTCCTCATTCGTTAAATATAACGGCCCAATAACTGCTCCAATCTCCTCGTCGAATCCGAAAACATTTATGCTTATGGTCGGGTTTTGCTCTTCAAACACTTTGAGTTGTTTCAAAGGGAGAGGAAACTCCATGTTTTCAAAATTAAGCGTTAAATGCTCGCTTAATTGGATGACGGTGGCGTTAATATCGTCAATGGTATAGCTGCTGCTTCTATTCGCATTGCCTTGCGGTGTTTTAAAAGCGGAAATTAACGCCCACTTGAAGCAAAACTCATCGGAATTTTTCACGTTTACCAACGCTTTTTTCGCCTTAAGCGCTTTTGGTAAAGCGATCCAACTCGATACTTTTAATGGAGTATATTTATTCACATTAAGCTCCATGCGAAGAATTTTTGCCAGGCTCCAGCCACTATCCTTCTCCTGGAATTCATCCATTTTCGCCTTTATACTCGCAGAGTGATCTATGAATGCATCCTCAAGGCTGGTTGACTGCGTTACAACACCCATTTCTGTTTGATGCGACTTCACAGATCTTATCACCTCCTCATCAACATATTTTACATACTCTGCGAAGAGCTCGAAATTAGCCTTCACAGAAGTATGCATATGTAAAATATTTTTGAGGAGAGGGAGTAGAGCCGCTGATGCATCGCACATAAATTCTTCCGGCAGAAGAAGTCCATCCTTTCTGTTCTCGAAAGAATATGTGCATATGCGGTTCTTGAAACCGCTTGCGATCAGCTTTACCTGCTCATTCACTGGTGTGAAAACACGGATCTTGTGAGCATTTGACCTGAAGTGCGTGCTCCATTTCGCTTGTAGCATGTACACATCACACGCAGAACAATAAATAGCATGCTTGGGTGTTGGCATAGCATTTTTATTGTAGCTGGTGGTTGAAATTGGGTTGCCGATGCTAGATCCAGTGGAGTAGTTGTAGTGGGTGGTGAAGCTGGGGTTGAAGGCGTTAGATCCGGTGGCGTAGTCGAAGTGGGCGTTGAAGGTGGGATTGGCGATTGTAGATCCGGTGGCGTAGTCGAAGTGGGCGTTGAAAGTGTTGGAGTTGATGTTGCCGTTATAGTTGTTGTAGTTGTAGGTGGCGATGGGTCCGTTGGGGGTGGTGATAGGGCCGCTATGGTTTGCGGTAGGCCCCCTGAGGAGAACGTTCGAGATTATCACCGGCTTATCTCCTCTGGTGTGGGTGGTGACAGATCCGTGGGGGGTGGCGAAAGGGCCGCTAGCGTTGGCGGTAGGCCCCCTGAGGAGAACGTTCGAGATTATCACCGGCTTATCTCCTCTGGTGTGGGTGGTGACAGATCCGTTGGGAGTGGCGAATGGTCCGTTGGAGGTGGCAGCAGGTCCGTTGGGGGTGGCGATGGGTCCGTTGGGGGTGGCGATGGGTCCGTTGGCGATGTTGTTGCTTCTAAACACAACATTATCGAAGTAATTCGGAATGCTGTTGCGACCCACGTTCTTATTATAACTAATATAATTGAACGTTTGGTCGCAGTCAGCGTTGGAGTTGTTGTTGTTGTTGTTGTTGCACTTGTTGAAAGCCATTTTTAAACAAAACAATTTTTTTTTTCAACTTTGACGATTTGAGGTTTTGGATAGACGATAGTTCAGGAACTACTGATGCGGGTTCAATGAAGGAAAGGAGCCTTTATAGCTCAGGGACTGATTTTTCTATTACTTCATTCAATTGATAAATATTAGAGATAGGGACAAACAGGTTTAAGAGGACATAGGGTATGATCCGGTGCATCTACAATACAAGCGTGTAGACTTTTTGAAGAAACTTCTCACGCCCAAAGTCATAAAACAATCAAAATAATGTGAAGATGAAAGAAGATATCCTAAAAATCAGTGAAATCTGGGGCATTCGATGAGTCTGATACTAAAAATTGACACGTAAACCACAAGTCATAAAACTAGAATAATTAGGAGAAAACAATTACAGAAGCCCATCCATACATTACCTGAATACATGATTAGTCCTTTACCGTTGGCACCGCACCCAGAATAGAGCTGTTTACCCTTGTCAGTAGGTGTCTATAGGCGTGAAATTTACGATCGAACCTTTTTCTCTAACAAAACCTGTTTACAAGTGTGCGCCGCACTTGTGTTCCTTCGCCGTGTAGAAAAACGGTCTGTTCACACTCTTCAGAAAAGGGAGAGCAAATTAAATGCGCACGTGCCTGATCGAGCTCTCAAGCCACCCCTGAAAAAGTAAACAAACAAGTCGATGCGTGCACTTGTGCGCACGTGATCTCATAACCCTCTCCCAATTAAAATCTGAATTTTAATGAGCGGCCTCTTATTAAACCAGTTTTTAATGATCGGTCCCTTTTCCCACCACCGAAAAAGTAGATGAACAAGTCGATGTGTGCACTTGTGCGCACGTGATCTCATAACCCATCCCACTTAAAATCTGAATTTTAATGATCGGGCACCCACGCTACTTCAGAAAAGGGACAGTTACTAAAATGTAACGGCCACTTTCCTCAGCTCCCCCCTCATCAAAAGGTCACAAAGGCCCATGACGATTGGTTCCCTCACTTGTCCCTCCCTAAAAAAGGATCACGTACCTGCATATTAACGATCGGTCCCCGCACACCCCTCCTTCAAAAAGGGTCAGGTGCCTGCATATTAATTAGGGTCACGTAGGGTCATAAATCATTAATTATTCACATCACGTAATTAAATTGACAGCAACTTCCTGTCACAGAACATACAGTTCCCTACTACTAATAAACAACAATAAACAGCAATAAACAACAACAATCAGCAAATAAACAACAAATAAACAACAATAAACAACAAATAAACAACAATAAACAGTAATAAACAACAGCAAACAGCAAATAAAACACAAATAAACAACAATAAACAACAATAAACAGCAAATAAACAACAATAAACAACAAATAAACAACAAATAAACAGCAAATAAACAGCAAATAAACAACAAATAAACCACTGGTTTCGAATTTAAGAAAATGAAGGAACATATTCTGAAGGAATTAACAAAGACAAGAAACGCATTAAAACGAAAATTTCAAAGCATAAAATTAGGGAGAGCAGAAAATGAGTATCAAATGAAAAGACATTTAAACCAATTACGAAGAAAGAAGAAAATGAAGATTATACAAAACAAGAAATTAAAGTAGATCAAAACTATAGTAATGTATCTCATGATACATATGATGAGGAAATCACAGAAGATCAATTCTATTCTCAACCTTTTGTGTCAACTAATGAAAGCAATAATCAGCATACTGTAACAAGCAATGTGAGTTATAATTTAAATCTGAGTGAGCTAGAGCGAAAGGGCGAGCTTGATAAAGCCTTTGGCCCCTACAAGAAAAGCGGAGAAATGAAATTGGGAGCAACTAAAATAATTGTAGATGATAAAGAAATAATATTAGAAGCCGGTGATACCATAAAAACCCCCAAGGTTATGACGAAATGGATTTGGAATCATATCATAAAATTTTAATAAAAACCAATGCTCATAGAAGAAATCACTTACATAATGAGGCTCTTAAGGGTAATCGCTCTAAAAAATATCTCACAATCATAAAATAACTGTTTCCATCAATGAACGCGCATAGTGCGATGTCTACACCTAACCGCCGTACAAAATCTATTCATGAATGTGGCGATCTAATGACACTTAATACAAGTAAACCAAATTATGTATAATGGTATGATCCAAATGAGATCGTTAATAGACTGAGACTTCTAGTTTCCATAATTGAAGAGCTGCGAGAAGCAAAAATAATTTTTTATATAAAATTGATGTGTTCAATAATTTTAGCAACAATATCAAAATGTCTCTTGACAAGTTCGGTCATTTTTCCTCCAGTAACATTACAAACCAAAATTATACTATGAAGAAATCTATTCCTGGCATATTGATAGATAATGAAAGTAATATTATTTTTTCAAACAAAAGACTTAAAAATGTAGGTGAACCCCTAGAAGACAATGATGTATGCACAAAAATATTTATGGAACGTAAAATAAACCAAACGATGAGGAAGAAAGATAAACTCTTAATTGAGCAAATTACATCGAACGAGAAACTGATAGGCGAGATAGCATCTAGTTTCAAGAATATAATAGCTGAGTATAAAAGTGAAATTCAAAACACAGATAAATCACTTAAAGAATACGTCAACATAGAAATTGAAATTACGTCGTCTAATTAGCACTGAAAATCGAAAGATGTTATCTGCAATGAAGACATTAAAAACCCATATATTTTAATATTTTAAACAACACGCAGTTTAGTGGAGAACTAATTCCGGCTCCCGACACTTCCTTATAAATAATGCATGCACTTGTGAGGTATAAGGACTTAATGGCCGTCGACAAGTTCGGTCACTTCTCTAATGAGTGATACAACAGGAAATATGAGCTCCAGGTTTTGGACTTGCATATGGATAATAAGCAATATGTTGATGCACAAAACAGGCGAATTAAAAATATCAGTAACGCAATGGACGAAAAAGATACGGTTAACACAAATTTTCTACAATCGAGAATCAACGAAGCGACACAAGACTTGCACACGCGCTTATAAACATCTAAAATGAAAAAAACGTAAAAAATAAATATATTGGAAGACTCATTATTAACATACGCATCAAGTGAAGTTGACATTAAGAACAGAAAATATATAGATGGAAAAAATAAATCAATGGGAAAACATGACTAAAAGATATTTAATTAATGAATTACATGCACCAGCCCGTAAAAACTTTAGGCGTCGACGTGTTGTTATAAAAGGAATCGACGACCTTTGGCAAGCAGATTTGGTAGAAATGGGAAAGTACTCGTCATCGAATAAAGGCTATAAATTTCTATTGACGGTTATCGACACATTCTCTAAATATGCATGGGGAGTTGCATTAAAATCTAAATCAGCTAAAGGCGTTACTAACGCTTTATCTAGTATTTTTAAATTTGGACGAATTCCTAAGAATTTACAAACCGACGATGGGAAAGAGTTCTTTAATACTACTTTCAAAACATTATGTGAAAAAAATAACATCAACCACTATTCGACATATAGTGGGTTAAAAGCGTCTATTGTTGAACGTTTTAATAGAACCCGCAAGGAAATGATGTGGCGAGAGTTTAGTTTCAAAGGAACATATCATTGGATTGAAATGTATAATAAATTGATTGATGAGTATAATCGAAAACATCATAGAACTATTAAAATGGAACCGATAAAAGTGACCTCATTAAATGAAGATAATCTGCTAAACACTGTTTACAATCATATTAAAATTTTTCACGGGGCAAAATTTCATGTGGGGACTATGTTCGTATAAGCAAGCATAAACATACATTTGAAAAGGGATATACTCCCAACTGGACAACGGAAATTTTTAAAATAAAACGAATACAAATAACAAACCCAACTACATACATATTAGAAGACTATCAGGGTGCACCCCTTCAAGGGGGTTTCTATAAAGAAGAGCTAACGAAAACACGGTTTCCAAATACTTATCCTGTTGAAAAGATAATAAAACGAAAAAACGATCGAGTTTTTGTTAACTGGTTGGGGTTCCCTAATGAACACAACTCATGGATAAACAAGAACGAGGTGCTCTAAATGGCGACAGATTATCAACGACGAACCCCTGAAACCATAACACTCAAACACATACACACACACAGCAATATTATACCAATTAATTTTCAATAAAAGACATTCAAATGAAATTCATAAAATGCGTATTTATTTAGTCATGTTTATTTATTTATTTTTTCTTATTTCTATATATACATATAAAACGATAGTAATTTAATTTAGTTATGTTTCTTTATTGGAGGTGAATAAATTTTTTCTTATATATCTAAAATCACAATTAGCTTATGAACTTATTCTATAATGACCCCAAGCATATGTTTGGATGCTATCTTCTCTTATTTTTCTCTTATCATCTAATCCACCTGAAGTGGTTTTCTTTACTCTATGCGTATATAAATTATGGAGCTTAGTTCTAAACATTAACATACTATCACATCATTTCTTATTTTCAAATAAACATTCCTTATAACTATTTAAATTTAATTTATCCAATGCAGATTTGTAGACTTTTTTATGCACCCTCCGCCTTCAAGCGATAAGGAGTACATCTTTGCCCTTAAACCGTCAAACTCGACCATTCTTTTGCCGCAGTTTTCGTCTTTCATCATTTCTAACACCTTTTTATTGCACCTTTTTATCCTGTATTTAACCGCTAAATCTTCGGGGTATTCCGAAGTATCAAACTTCATATCCACATCTTTGCTTATATCCGCAAAGAAATCATTTGTTTGAATGGAATAAATAAATGAGTCTGTATTCATATAATTTAATTCAACTGCCTCTTGCTTCATGTAATCGTAGTGGAAATCATACATTTTCCACTTTGATAATTCTAAGACTGTGAACTCTAAATACATCGGCTTATCATAAGTATTATGAAGTCGCTTCATCTGTATGGCATACATGTCTTCAGCAAATTGTGCAGAGCTATGAAAACTAGCCTTTGCAATCAGGGCTCGTGCTCCCAACCGATTGCGGCTCACTGTTTCCCAAGACGTGACTAGCTTGACATTTTTCCGTTTTTCAACGTTTTCCATCGTTTTCCCATAAACGGCATTGTTCAATAGCTGGAAGAAATCTTTCTCGAAATGGTTCTGTGCCATTGTTCTATGATGTGTGTTAAGATCAATGTATTTTTTCAGCCAAGCCGACTGTTTGAATCTTAACACACGATGGATCTTTGTCAGCTCTAGTCCGTTTATCAAGCACTGCTGCTAATTTCTGTAGTGTATGGGGTATTTTACTTTGGACCTCAGGTCAGCAATTAGTTTGTTGACTTTTGCTGCCGGTGTGGCCCTTTGGTTAAGCGGACAAAACGGAAGATCATTATGCAAATCGTGTAGGTTTGATGGATACATTAAATCAACCTCAAGAATATAACCATATTCTGAGGTTTCTCCAATATATATAACATCTAATGATGAAATTTCTTCTTCGGTCAACCACTGAAAACCTGTATAAGGGAGACATTGCGGCATGGCCCAACCGTATAGATTGTTTGCGTCTAAATACATTAAGTATTCAGACGGTTTGCTGGCATCGTATTCAGAGAGATATTTATGATTGGCTTTTGAGTACCTTTTACAGCACTGTACAAGCCCACCACGAATACTGCTCTAAATAAACCTATACATATCAATGTCAGTTAGCAGCTCCAGCTCAATTTCTGTTGTCTTGAGCATAGCATCCCAAGACAGACCAGGAGTTGTATAATAATGAGCCGGATCAAGAGAGTAAATTTTCTGACAAATTTCTCTGAAATTTTGGAAAATGTCTGCTAACAAAAGCACATCAGTTTTAAGATACAATTCTTTGTAATCTTTTAAGGTTTGACAACCAAAAACTGTCCAGACATGTTGAGCATGTGCATAATTTTCTTCTGTACATTCGGAGTTTGTGAGGCTATTAAAGAAATGTTCTCTCGAAGGTAGAGAGCTCTCACTTAAGCGACTCTCTGAGTCTAAATATTTGTATGGGAACACGCTCTTTATATAAACCAGGTTGAATTGGTCATCAAGTGGGAAGAAACGTCTGACACTTTCAAACCTTTCAACACTTAAGTTAACGCTTAGCGCATCTAAACTTGTTGCCATGAAACGATATGTATCGAGAAATCTAATTTCAAGATTTTTTCGTGGGAGGCAATGTGTGTATATTTAGAAAGGGAGATGTACAATTCCTTATTCAGTGGCAGAACCTTGATTTCACCATCGACTTTGTTTAATTCTCTAACGAATAAATGTGAATCACACTTAAAGAAGTTGTGGAAAAATACAGGGACAAAAGGTGCAATTTGGAAATTAATGTTGCAGGCATTATGGGCTGCGCCTCTAAATTTACCAGTTAAATGGCAATGATCTCTAACGCGATCAGCTCCTAACGCCTTTTTACAAATATGGCAGTTAAAAGCTATTCTAAAACAATTTTCCTCTTCAGAACTCATTATTATGGGCCTAACTGTACTTAGGTATGAGGTGTAAGTTTCGTTCACATCTTTTATTAGAGATTTAACGAAATTTTCACCTGCATTTTCACCTGTCTCCATAACAAATTTGTCTAAATTGGAATTAAAGGCGAATTTGATGAAATACGAGAATGCAATGGGAACATGTTCATGTGTTGCCACTACATTCTCACTAACTCTAGAGTTTAAGGGCTTTAACATGCATTCGAAATTCTGCATAGAGTACGAAGGGTACATCTAAACTACGATTTTTTTAAAACTTAGACTTGCCTTTTCCGCCGTAGGCAAGGTCGATACCATCTTTCCACACTGCTGTTTATGCTCCTCGTGTAGTTTTATGCTGTGGGAATAGTTTAGGCACGTGCCACAGAACAGGAGCTCTTCTGAGTGGCTTGTTAATTGTGTGTGTACAAGTCTGAAAATATAAATCAACGTATTTCATAGGTATTTTTTCTAAATATATGCATATGTTTATTTATATTTAAGTACATACCTTGATTAATTTCTTATCCATACAAAATGGGCCCGACCTTCCATCTCCAACAGCATTAGGCTCACGTGGGATTGTTTCTCCTCCTTCGTTAAATATAACGGCCAAATAACTGCTCCAATCTCCTCGTCGAATCCGAAAACATTTACGCTTATGGTCGGGTTTTGCTCTTCAAACACTTTGAGTTGTTTCAAAGGGAGAGAAAACTCCACGTTTTCAAAATTAACCGCTTTAATTGCTCGCTTAATTGGATTTTCGCTTTATACTCACAGAGTGATCTATAAATGCATCCTCAAGGCTTGTTGACTGCATTACAACACCCATTTCTGTTTGATGCGACTTCACAGATCTTATCACCTCCTCATCAACATATTTTACATACTCTGCCAAGAGCTCGAAATTAGCCTTCACAGAAGTATGCATATGTAAAATATTTTTGAGGAGAGGGAGTAGAGCCGCTGATGCATCGCACATAAATTCTTCAAGCAGAAGAAGTTCATCCTTTTTGTTCTCGAAAGAATATGTGCATATCCGGTTGTTGAAACCGCTTGCGATCAGCTTTACCTTGTCATTCACTGGTGTGAAAACACGGATCTTGTGAGCATTTGACCTGAAGTGCGTGCTCCATTTCGCTTGTAGCATGTACACATCACACGCAGAACAATAAATATCATGCTTGGGTGTTGGCATAGCAGTTTTATTGTAGCTGGTGGTGGAAATTGGGTTGCCGATGCTAGATCCAGTGGTGTAGTTGGAGTGGGTGGTGAAGCTGGGGTTGAAGGCGTTATATCCGGTGGCGTAGTCGAAGTGGGCGTTGGAGGTGGGATTGGCGATTGTAGATCCGGTGGCGTAGTGGGCGTTGAACGTGTTGGAGCCGTTATAGTTGTTGTAGGTGGGTCCGTTGGGGGTGGCGATAGAGCCGCTATGGTTTGCAGTAGGAGAACGTTCGAAATGATGACCAGCTTATCTCCTCTGGTGTGGGTGGTGGCAGATCCGTTGGGAGTGGCGAAAGTTCCGCTAGCGTTGGCGGTACGCCCCCTGAGGAGAACGTTCGAAGTCAGCGTTGGAGTTGTTGTTGTTGTTGCACTTGTTGAAAGCCATTTTAAACACACACAAAAAGATTTTTTTGAGTTTGAGGTTGAGGTTTTAAGGTTGTAAGGTTACGATAGTTCTGGAACTACTTCTGCGGGTTCAATAAAGGAAAGGAGCCTTTATAGCTCAGGGACTGATTTTTCTATTACTTCATTCAATTGATAAATATTAGAGATAGCGACAAACAGGTTTAAGAGGACATAGGGTATGATCCGGTGCATCTACAATACAAGAGCAATATAGAGCTGTTTACCCTTATCAGTAGGTGTCTATAGGCGTGAAATTTACAATCGAACCTTTTTCTCTAACAAAACCTGTTTACAAGTGTGCGCCGCACTTGTGTTCCTTCGCCGTGTAGAAAAATGGTCTGTTCACACTCTTCAGAAAAGGGAGAGTAAATTAAATGCTCACGTGCCTGATCGAGCTCTCAACCCACCCCTGAAAAAGTAAACAAACAATTCGATGCGTGCACTTGTGCGCCTGTGATCGCATAACCCCTTCCCCTTCAAATCTGAATTCTAATGAGCGGTCCATTATTAAACCGGTTTTTTAATGATCGGTCCCTTTTCCCCACCCCCGAAAAAATAGATGAACAAGTCGATGCGTGCACTTGTGCGTACGTGATCTCATAACCCCTCCCACTTAAAATCTGAATTTTAATCATCGGCCACCCACGCTGCTTCAGAAAAGGGACAGTTACTAAAATGTAACAGCCACTTTCCTCAGCTCCCCCGTCCTCAAAAGGTCACAAAGGCCCATGACGATTGGTTTCCTCACTTCCCCCTCCCTAAAAAAGGGATCACGTACCTGCATATTAACGATCGGTCCCCTCACACCCCTCCCTCAAAAAGGGTCAGGTGCCTGCATATTAATTAGGGTCACGTAGGGTCATAAATCATTAATTATTCACATCACGTAATTAAATTGACAGCAACTTCCTGTCACAGAACATACAATTCCCTACTACTCTCTTAGTTTAGAAGTTATTGAAGAACTCATTTTCCAAAGTTGTGCCAAGCGCAGCGGATGTGTAAAGTGCGCAGCTTTCTGCGTGCGCTTGTGTGTGTGTATGTGTGACTTTGTGAATGTGTGTATGAATACAAAGAGCTTTAAATGTATGTAACGACAGATCGCTGCTGGATTCAGGGTATATCCTAGTCAGGCACACCCGACTAGAGCCATCATACTTATTTTAATATCAAGTTTGAAAGTTTAACTGTTATTATCGAATTTGCTAAATTGTGTAAAGCATCGATTATTATTATTTTATTTGTTATCGAAGAACGCTTCTGAATTTGGATTGAGAAGAACGAAGCTTTAAGAAAAGAAGCGAATTAAAGTAGAGTTTTGTATTGATTTTATTAATTGCTGCAACATAAATGGTCCTTTCAGCCGGATCTTTAACGCGAGATATACAGTCCACTTCAAAATTCAACATGTGGCAATTATCAGAGAAATCAAAACAAAATTTAGAAAGTTGGAAGTCGCAGAATTTGCTGACGTCAATTTCGCAATATTTCGGTATATCGTCAAAGAAAACTTCTTGAAGCGTGGTCTTCGGAAATTTAATGGCTGACAATACGACGAAGGACAAAAACAACAGTATGAAAAGGCAATCGCCTTTTGAGTGAACTTGGAGCCAAAGCGTTGCGTCGTGTATGTGAGTATATGCATATTGCGCTCAAAATTGTCGATGCAGTTTCATACAATTATCAAAACGAATTCAAATTGGGACCAAATGATATACAGAACCAAGTGCTGGAAGTTCTACAACAAATTGGAGCAGTAGATGATGAAAATGTACATATTCTAAATGAAATTTATAACAAAGAAACAGCAATGCTTGATTTAAAGCGTCAGCTAAACAGCGCATCAAATGAAGGTGCCTCAGCAGACCAATCGAAGAGCTTTGGTGAGTAAAAAAAACATTACTGAACACCACTGCTGCATAAGTCGTTCTTCGGCTTCCCCCTTTTTCCATTGCATCGCACAAGTTTTCAAAATCAGGACAGTCAACCAAATCAACAGCTTTAAGCCAATCAAATAAATCAGTTGCCTTGGAGCGGAAGCCGGTCTGGTCGAAAATGTGACAAAAACACGCATCCCCCATACCTCCAGATATTAATCAACAAAACACTATCGTCAATATGCTAGCCAAGCAATCTCTTGGCAACAAGCACATTGAATTCGATGGATCCTCTTAGGCGTAGCGTTATTTCAAGTAGCTGTTTACATCGACCAACATGTGGATTTTCTGAAGTGGAGGATGTTTACCGACTCAACAAGGCTCTTAAAGGCCAGGCAAAAGGTAGACATTCTGTTGATGTCTGCAAAGGAGCCATCAAAAATAATCGCAATTCTGGACAACATCTACGGAGGCCCAGAGAACGTTGCATTTGAGCTAAGGGTAAAAGCACAAAATATTGAATTTGTCAAAGAAATAAGCGATTTTCAGGAATTTAATTTTTCAGTTCAAAACTTAAATTCGGCGCTGGATTATGTGAAATGCAAATTTATCGATACACAAAAACTTCTTGCAATGCTCATTGATCGATGAAGATGAGAGTTATCTCCATGAGTGGGGATTGTTCTTAAACGCCAAGAGAATAAGAGCAGCAGAATGCGACTTTGATACCTTTGCCGAATGGACTCAACAACAATCAAGCTTGTATCAAGATATAAGTTTTTACAAAAAGATGGGCGACATGAACAACAAGCTAAATGCAGCAAACCAACCAAAAGGAGTCCATAAGGAACCATCAGAAAATGCTAATCGGGAAAAATCAAAATGCGCAGTATGTGATGAAGAAAAACACCCTCTCGACATATGTAACAAATTTATTTCAGTTGATGTCAAAAGGAAATGGGACTTCATAAACAAAAGTACTGCCTGTTATTGTTGCCTGAAATTCCATAAGGGGCAATGTACTCAGCAAGCAAAGTGCAACATTGACAATTGTGAACGATACCACAATCGCTTGCTACACAAACAAATGACGTCCACAGAACCAACAAACAGAGTGGAGTTTAGTGGATGCATACAAGAAAGTACTCAACAGGTGCTCCTCAAAATGTAGCCTGTAACTTTGTACGGGCATAAAGGAGAAAAACAAATAATGGCGTTCCTGGATAAAGGAAGCACAACTGCAATGTTGGACATGGGTATAGCACGATGAGTCGGAATACAGGGAAAAAATTAATCATTCTGCTTTGATTGGACAGGCGGAATGTATCGTTATGAGCAAAATTCTGAGACTGCAAACATACAAATTAGCAGCGGAAGCCAAAAATATGACGTACAAAATGTTCGCTTAATAAAGGACCTTGACCTTCATACTCAGCAAGTCAACTACCAGAAAATACAAGAACAATACCCGTACACAAAAATGGTAAATTTACATAAGCTCGATAATACTTAGCCTATGCTTCTGATTGGACAACAACATAGAATATTAATCACATCACACACCATCATCAACACTGCAGCCAATGGCCCAATCATGTCAAAGGCGAAACTTGGATGGGTTACGCATGGTCCTGTAAAAGCAAATGTAGCGGGACTAAATTTTGTATGCTGCTATATGAATGACGAAGGCCTGCAGGATATGCTCAAATGCCAGTTTAGCTTGGAGGGATTTGGTGTCTGCGCAACTAAAGTGGATATAACCAACTAAAGTGGATATATAATGGAAAAAATCGAAATAGCCATGGCTATCCAAGAACAAGGGCATGTATTAGAAAGTATTACAATGAGAGTATCAAAATATATAAAACTTTTGCAACTAACTGGTTGAATAAAAAGATTCGTCGAAAACTTTAAAGCAAAAGCATCTAAAACTCAAATACAAAGAGGCGATCTGCAAGATCTGCAAAACATATTGGCACAAAGCTGTTCACAAGATGTATTTCAATGCTGACGTCAAATTCATCAAAATTGGCATATTTGGGAATCAACGTCTGGCAAAATACTGCTTATACGTTGACTCAGACGATATTTTTCGTAAAGAATTCAACAAGCCAGCAATGTAATGCAATGTAATGCAATGCAATGTAATGTAATCCAATCGTATTGGATGGTGACCATGAATACACGAAGCTTCTGATCCGCCATTTGCGTAAACCAGCTCAACACAGAGGTGTGCAGGTCGTAGTACATGGATTTAAGGAGAACTACTGGATGCCTAAAATGAACAGAGAGATTTACTACCTTTAAAAAGCGCACATGGAGAGCAACTCGAATACGGATCGAGTGCTTCTGGAAACGGTTCCTGAAAGAGTATTTGCCAACACTGATCAATCGTCCAAAATGGGCGAAGGACTGCGAAAATGTATATACTGGCGAAATCGTCATCATATAAGGTCCAATGTCTAGAGGAGATTGGCCCCTTGGAATTGTGCTGAGGACTTTCACTGGGGAAGACAGCGTGGTGCGTGTGGCCGATTATCGATTATACTCGTTCACGAAGTGAAACTAGTATATTGGGTTTGTGCAATGTCCGTCATGCTGTCCGTCCGTATGAAGGCAATTCTTTTGCCGGTATCGAAGATAGAGACTTGAAATTTTGGATATATACTCGTATATATCCTCGTCTGATAAAGTGTTACGGGTTTCGGGATGCGCCCACTGGGGGCAGGCAATTCGATTAAATCTATATATCTCCCTCACTTTTCCGCGCCCACAATGTCCAAAACTCGATATTTGCACAACATCAATGATGTCAGTGCAACCTTGCTTGCGCCATCTATTGCATATTTTCCTTTTGTTGACTGACTAGCTGACTGCTATTTAAATTTGTTAGAATTTGCATGCGGTTGATTGCTTATTGATTTTGCACTTGTACAATTAACTTGAGTTGAGTTTTGTCACAACGTGATCAACTAGTAGTGCAGTGGTGCAGTATAAAATGCAGCTAAAATTATTATTTCTAATTATTCGCATTCTCTGTGAAATATATATACTATACATACACATAAATATACATATATTTAATACATAAAATCCTTAACATTAACACAAACTGTTATCCCACAAAACAAAACATAAAAAAAAATTATTTTAACATAAGTAGTGTTTATCACCAGCCGCAGCGGTTTCTGTATGGACTTTTCGACGCTAGACACAGACTTCTGTTATACTCGTTCAGTTTTAATTGGAATTCTTTTTTATTCTTATTGGATAGGTTATTAGATAACTGAACGTGCATTTCGTCAAAAACGAAATGGTTGGTGTCGATGATGACTAACACGCTGTTAAGATGACAGTTGTGATCGCGCAGAGGCAAACTTTTTTTTGCTTTCGGTATTATATACTTGTATACTATTTGTATTATTAATACACATAGTGCTAGGGTACATGTTTTAGTTGTTATTACACTATAAGCGAGTAATCCGCACTTAGGCACTCTTAGCAACCCTGTTAATTGATAACCGCGAGACAGGCTGAGATCGAAGTCTCTTGAATTTACGCCGGCGAAGGAGTAAGATGTACATATTTCTGAAAATTAAGAAAAGAAAGAAAATAAAGGCCATACTACAAATCAGAAGTGGGCACTACCAAACACCTACAAACAAATATCAAAATGAAACACAAACTTTCTGCTTCGGAGTTTAAAGTGGCTGAGCTCAAAGCCTGGTGCACCCAACTGGGAATTTCGACTTCGGGCACTAAAACTATACTTCTCGACAGACTCAATGACATTGATCCAAATGACCGTGGATCATGTTCTGCATTAGAGAATATTTAAGAAGACTCGAGCGATGCTGCATCAGAATCGACGTTTGACGACCCTCTCAGGCCCTGTGCTATTGAGACAAGTTCCGAAGTCAACGTCAGCGCAGCTCAGAACAACCGTTTCGAAGAAACATTACAAATTGGCGAGTCACGCATGAGCTTCGGCGTCAGTAACAACAAAACAGACAACGCTCACTGCAGTAACATGGAATGCAACAACAACAGGCATTTATGTGAGAGTGAGATGACAAATCTGGAGCGTATGCTTTTAAAATCGAAATGCGAAAACGAACTGCTGTGCAAATCAACTATTATTTTCAGTGTTCTCAAGGATTTGATTCCGGAATATAATGGAGAGAGCGAATTCGGTAAATGGCTTTCACACCTGAATAATATTCGCTTAACATTTGGCATAACCGACAACGATATCCGTGCACTTTTATGCACACGATTGAAGGGAAGTGTAAATCTCTGGATAATTTCTAACCCGTCATGGCTGGCAGACAACTTAAATGATGTCTTAGACCAGTTTAAAGTTATGTTTGGCTCCAAGAATAGCATACTTGAAGTTCGCCGCAAGTGGACGTTGTGTCAAAAGTTCGTGTCATACTATACAGAGAAAATCATGCTAGCAGACGCAATTAGAATGAAGGATGAGGAGCTTGTCGACTACTTTATCGATGGTATACCAGATTGGCAGCTAAAAAATCACAGCACAGTGCTTTAGTTTGCCAGCTGCTAGAGTCCTGTGCGGCAGCCAAAAGTTGCAGTTGCAGACAAATAATTCGTTTGCCCCGGACCAAATGGCTGTAAACTTGTCTGTTTTTAAACAAATTCGATGTCGGATGGTTGTAGATTTTAACGTTTTTCTTTATTTCTCTTAATTTCACAATGTCTCATTTTGTCCCGCCATCTTAAGATTAAAAAACTTACAACTACCGTCTCTAGCGCTTGGGCGATTAACTATCGCTCACGGGCTTTGCCCGATTTACTATCCCATACAACACTAGAATTATTGAACTGGAAATACTAAATACTTAGCCGTTTACATTCGACCATCCTGACAATTGATCGACCCCGATCTATACAATAAAACACATAAACTTATAATCCTATTTTTTTAACACATGCTTGAATCTACGGCTTGAGTCTCGATGGCTCGAGAATGCCCCTGTAAGGTAACTGGGTGAGTGGACAGTCGTCAATGTCAGTAATCTCATAGCGGTCTTTCATTAACACACGGTTTACTTTACAGGGCCCGCGGTATTTGGGCGCGAACTTCTTTCCTACACCGGAAGTGGTATCTACGTTACGGATAGCTACAAAGTCTCCTATTTTATATTCGGGTGGAGCTTTATGTTTAAGAGCATATTGAGTTTCATTTCGTTCTTGTGACTTTTGGATATTTGCACCAGCTTCCTGTCTAATAGAAGGCAGATGACGAACTTGTCTAGAACTAAACTTCTCCTCAAGGTATTCTGTCAGGTCGTCCACGACGGGTCCTCTTTGATGACAACCGAACAGCAACATACAAGGGGTTTTGCCAGTGCTACGCTGTACAGAGTTGTTAATAGCGAACTCTACTCGGTTAATCAGATTGTGTCAATCTGACTGGTCTAATGGTTCGGATAGTTTGCCTAACATTGGAGTCAATACGCGATTGACTCGTTCGACTTGTCCATTAGCTTGCGGGGCAGCGGTTGCGACTTTGATATGTTCAATATTTCTGTTTTCAAGGAAACTAGCAAACTCAAAGGACGTGAAGCAAGTTCCCCGATCAAACAAAACTCGTCGGGGACGACTGTAGCATTCAAAATATTTTTCTAACGCGGCATTCACTTCTTTAGTACTAGTTGTATTAGCGGGATACAATTTGACAAATTTAGTGAACGCATCTTTAACTACCAGCAAATACTTCCTTTTCGAGGTAATACTTGGCAACGGGCCTAAATGGTCTATATGGATAGTATCGAAAGGTATCGGCGTTTTAGGTATACTATGCAAGGTTCGGTTATGTATTGTTCTTGGGACGGAATGTAAGATACACGGCAAACAGTTCTGAATGTGCATATCGACTTTGGATCTCATCAGAGGAAACCAATATTTCTCCCTCAGGCTACTTACACACTTATCAGCAGAATGGTGACCTAGCTTTTCATGGCATTTTCTTATTAATTCGTCCTGTAGGCGACTAGGGGCATACAAACATAATTCGTCATTCATATTTCTCCTATAAACGATGCCATCAATTAACTCAAAGCCGGTGACTATGCCATTTTCCAACCTTTCACGTAATTTGCAGATGTCTGCGTCCCTTATCTGCTCCGTTTGTAGTAGGAAATCTACATCATCGGGTGTAGCACCAATCACCCTTACCAAATCCTTCAGACATATATTCGGTTCGGTCTGGACACACGGAACACTTGAAGCTACGGCGTTTGCCAGCTCGTCGGATTTATGTAGCTCTTTAAGCTCACACAGGCTCAGGTTTTCGGTGATCATCTACCGGTGAACTTTTCTCTATGGAATAATGAGGGCTTTCGGAATGAACTAGTTTAGAAACGGTGCACGGATCAACAATCTCTTCGGTAACCTCTCCCAATAATTCAGTTTGCCTACTCAACGCATCCACGTGAGTCATACTCGAACCAGGTCGATGGCTTATTGAGAAGTTATATCCTTCTAATTCTAACGACCAACGGGCTATACGGGGATTAATATACTTTTCTTTAAGGTCTGCACTAGGGAACTGCAATCGGTTAATATCAAAAAGGGGCGATGCTCAAGGTACACACGGAATCGGCGCAGTGCATAAATTATCGCCAATATCTCATGCTCGAAGCTGTGATATCGCGACTCAGCAGCTGTTGCTTTTCGAGAGTAAAAGAATATAGGGTGCATCTTACTGTCACTTTGCCGCTGCATCAGCACAGCACCAAAGCCATGTGAACTTGCGTCAGTATGCAATTCGGTTTAAAAAAGGGGATTAAAAATGGATAACACGGGAGGAGCAGACAAGGCAGCTCTCAATGCCAAAAATGAATCTTTCTCTGGTTGAGTCATGGGAAATGGGCTTTGCTATACGAGAAAAGTTTGGTACAAATTTTCGAAAATACGAAAATAGTCCTAAACAAGAATGTAGAGCTTTACTACTGAGCGGTTCAGGATAGTCCTGTATTGCCTTAAGGTGTATATCGTTCGGTAGAATACCTTTGGCGCTAACATCATAGCCCAAATAATCGATACGCTTACGGAGAAATTTGCTTTTTTTAAAGTTAATCTCAAGGTTATATTCGACAAAACGGTCCAACAACATTGCTAAAATCTGACAGTGTTCATCGACGGTACGCGGTACGTGGCTAAAATGATATCGTCCATATATACCATAATTTGTCGACGTCTGAACATGTCTTGCAATACGCTGGAAATGAACCTTTGAAACACGGCAGGTCAATTTTTGAGACCAAACGGCATCCTTAGGTATTCAAACTGACCATCAGGAGTCACAAATGCGGTATATTTAACCAAATCCTTTTCTACTCCTACATGGTGAAATCCACTTCTTAAATCAATTGTAGAGAACACGGTCTTTCCTTCTAGATATTCTAAACAGTCCTCAATAAGTGGCAGCGGAAAATTATCTCGAACGGTTTTCTTGTTTAATCCACGGTAATCAACACACATTCTGACCTTACCATCTTTCTTTTAAACAAGGTCTACAGCTGACGCGTATGGAGAATTGCTATGTTGAATCACTCCACTTGCTAACAGCTCATTCACGGTATCTGTTACTATTCCTCTCTTATGATACGACAGTCTCCTAGGGGCACTGTAAAACGGAGTTGAATCAGTCAAGTGTATAAGTTAATATAACAGTACGGCCGTGTCCCCGACTCCAACACAGATGCTGACTCAGCTCTGGGTCGGATGTCGTTGCTTTAACGTAACGTTGCGGCCGGGTCTTTGACTCCAGCACAGACGCTAACTCAGCTCTGGGCCGGATGTCGTTGCATAGCAGGCAATGCACGAGCTGCAAGCTAAGCATTTCAGTGGCCGCTATGATTTCACTTTTTATATTTTTGTTAACTTTAAGTGAATAATAATGTCTTAGCTTTTAGTTCTAATTTGATTTACGCTGCGACCAGTCGTCCAGCGAGTTTTGAGCTCACTCACGCTTCAAACGAAGACGTGTTTAATTACATCATAATCAATAAATAAATCAGTTTCAAACAAAACACATAATCTTATTAATTGGCGCCCAACCTAACGAGACTCGCGAGCTCGTAACCAAGTCGCGTAGCCGGAAGTGCAAAAACGATCTATTTGATCTTGTGTATAAAAAAAAAAAAAAAAAAAAAATTAAAACAAACAAAGTCGCCCATCAAACGTTGAGGCACACTCTATAAACAAATTTGTGCTGTGTTTTTGAAACAAAAAACTTTGTCTCATCTGGCAATAAAACCTGCGCTGAACGAAACACAATTTACACATAATTTACGCCCAGTGCAGTGGTTGCTGACCTACGTCAACTTGGTCAGTGCGTGTGTGTTGAAGCACACGAATTATTTCTTTTGTACACCGAAGCCGCTGGAGCTCTTCGGGAAGCAGAGTGTCACCAGTACAGCGAACAAGCTAATCTGGGCAGCGTTGAGAACTCTTTTACAGACTGCAGCGAGGGACTACAGCATCGCCGGCGGAATTTATTTACATAAGGCTAGAACTACCCCGTCCTCAAGATCATGTAAGTGGGTTGCTCAGCAACGAAAATTTTAAGTCTCGTGGAAAAAAGAAAATTTAAAAATAAATGAGCTCAATATTTTGAACACATTATACTGTTTTGTGTATCATCTTGTTTTGCAAATCCGGTCAAGTTTCTGTGAAATATAAGAAACGTTTGGCGCTTTTGACCATCGTTTCAGTAAATAATAAATTTATAAAAAAAATTATTTTTATTTTCTCTTTACTATTTGATGATCTGATTCTGTAACTAGTTGACTTTTGTCACTTATCATAGCAACTCATGAATAGGGCATTCCTAAAATATAGACACCCCACTTCAAAAGACTGCGATTCAGAAAGCTCAGATAGTGACGATAGAGTAAAACCAGACATAGGAGACTTAGAAGACTGTTTGCCAAAACCGACTCCCTCAACCAAGACAAACATGGATCCCCAACAAATTAGAATGTTGGTCGACTCAGCGGTTGCAGCTGCGCTAGCAACGCAAGCGCAGGCATTTGATGCAAGGGATGCCGCTCTAAACAGACAAATAGCTGAATTGACACAAAGGGAAACAGAATTGAAAGTCACAGCACCCCCAATCAAAACGTTTGAAGAAATACAAATCGTCGACGACATTCGTTGTGATGAACCTTTAGATGCGATTAAATGCCTGCCCGAGTTTACAGGGTCCCAAGCAGCTTATGTTTCATGGCGACAAGCGGCAATGGCAGCATACAAAATATTTAGGCGGTTTAACGGCAGCTCTCGCCATTATCAAGCTGTCATTATAATCAGAAGCAAGATAAGGGATTCAGCCGACACAGTTTTGGCTTCGTTTGCAACAAAATTGAATTTTAATGCCATCATTTCACATACAGTGACAAGAGACCACTCCATGTCATTGAACAAGAAATGGGCACTCTCAGGCAAGGGCAACTTACCCTGCCTCAATATTATGACGAAGTTGAGAAAAAGCTCACTTTGCTCATAAGCAAAGTCAATATGACGTACGACCCAGAACTAGCGAGAGGTATGTGCGAGAAGTTTAGGGGTGACGCTTTGCGCGTATTCATCTCTGGTCTTAGGCGCAGTCTCACCGATGTTCTCTTTGCGGCACACCCGCCTGATCTTCCTTCAGCGTTAGCGCTCGCACAGGAAATAGAGGCCAATCACGAAAGATACACTTTTGCGGCGAACTATGCCAAAAGTGTTGAGGAGAAGGCTCGGGGACCCGACCAAAGACCTCAGGCTCAGCAACGGCAAAAAGGCTCAGATGCAACAGAGGCACAGCCTGGCTTTGCAAAAAGCCCACACTACACGCGGCAACAAAAACCCCAACAGCCCAAACAGACCGACCAGCGTAGTGGTAGACAACGTAACGGCTGCGATGATCAGCAACCAATGGATGTTGACCCTTCAATGTCTAAAGTCCTGATGCCATCGCAGGCGCCAAAGTATGTCAACTCAAGTAACCCACAAGCTTACAAAAGAACTAGCACCTCTGACCGAACAACGGGTCAGAGGCGCCAAAGGGTAAATCACACTACTCAGAGCCAAGAATGTGGATCTGAGGAAAACGCAGCGGCAGCAAGAAGTGCTGAGGCACAAATAGCTGACGATTTGGATGGGGATTCTGACGCTCTCAATTTTTTAGGGGTAGGTCCCTGCTGCCCTTCATCAGGCGGGAAATAGCGGGGACCCAGATTAAGTTCCTTATCGACACAGGTGCGGCGAAAAATTACATTCGTCCGCACCATGGGATAAATGGAGTCCGCCCAGTCGATAATCCGTTTACCACTCACTCCATCCATGGCACGACCAAAATCTCAGAGAAATGCTATGTATCAATGTTTGGAAAAAAGGCTACCTTTTTTCTACTCTCAGAACTTTCCACCTTTGATGGGATTATAGGCCTCGACCTGTTACCACAAGTCGGAGCAGAGCTTTGCCTAAGCTCCAGCCAACTCAAGTTTGGCAATACTTCAGAACCAATGTTGTACCATAAATGTGTGGATGTCAATTTCACTAACGTAGATGGCGTAGACGCACCTCCCTCGTATCAGACAAATTTTTGAAAATGTTGATGAATAGGAAGAAAGCTTTCGCAGACGCTAACGAAGCACTGCCATATAACACTTCCGTTGTGGCCACAATTAGGACTGTTGATGATCAGCTTATCTATGCTAAGCTATACCCATATCCTATGGGTGCAGCCGAATTTGTCAACAAAGAAATTCAGGATCTCTTAAAAAATGGTATAATCCAGAAATCCGTTTCACCCTATAACAACCCAATTTGGGTGGATGACAATAAGGGCACGGATGAAATGGGTAACCGAAAAATGTACTTTTCGACCCTGGATCTTAAGTCTGGCTACCACCAAATCACGCTTGCAGAGCATGATCGCGAAAAAACCTCTTTTTCGGTAAATGGAGGGAAGTACGAGTTTTGTCGGCTTGAGAAACGCCGCTAGAATTTTCCAGAGGACAATTGATGACATACTGCGAGAGCAGATCGGCAGGTCATGATATGTCTATGTCGATGTCGTCATCGTCTTCTCAAAAGATGAAGAATCCCATGTCAAACATGTCGACTGGGTGTTAAAAAGCTTGCAGGAGGCAAATATGAGGGTATCTGAGGAGAAATCGCGCTTTTTTAAGAAAAGTGTAAATTTCCTTGGATTTGTTGTCACTAGCGATGGTGCCACAACATACCCCGAGAAAGTTAAGGCTATTCAGGAGTTCCCAGAGCCCAAGACAGTTTTCGAAGTCAGATCATTCTTGGGACTTGCTAGCTATTATAGATGCTTCATTAAAGATTTTGCATCGATAGCGAAACCCATTTCCGACATCCTAAAGGGGGAAAATGGTTTAGTAAGTAAACATAGATCACGAAAAATTCCGGTCGAATTTTCTGATCAACAACGCAGGGCTTTTCAGAAGCTACGGAACATATTAGCATCCGAGGATGTCATGCTTCGATACCCTGACTTTAAAAAGCCGTTCGATCTAACGACTGACGCTTCAGGACACGGTATTGGAGCAGTACTTTCACAGGAAAATCGCCCAATCACAATGATCTCTAGGACATTGAGAAGCCCAGAGGTTAAATATGCAACAAATGAGAGAGAGCTTCTAGCCATCGTTTGGGCTCTTGGAAAGTTGCGCCATTATTTATACGGCGTAAAATACATCAACATATTCACAGACCACCAGCCACTGGCATTCGCCGTATCTGAATCCAACCCAAACGCTAAAATCAAGCGATGGAAGGCACGCATTGAGGAGTCCAATGCGCACATTTTCTACAAACCAGGAAAAGAAAATCTAGTTGCTGATGCTCTGTCCAGACAGCAGCTCAATGCATTGAGCCAGCAAGATGCTGGTTCCTGCATCGCGACAGCTAATAGCGAGCTCTCCTTGACATACACCATTGAATCAACTGACAAGCCCTTGAACTGCTTCCAGAACCAGATAATTCTTGAAGAGGCACGTTTTCCACTAAAGCGTAGCTTCATCCTGTTTGGAAACAAAAGGCGACACTCCCTAAGTTTCGTCTGCAGAGATTCACTTCTCGAAGAATTATGGGAAGTAATCAAGCCTAATGTGGTAAATGCGCTGCACTGCGATTTACACACTTTGGTACTAGTGCAGGATGATTTGGTTCGGAAATTTCCGACTACAAAGTTCTGGCATTGCAGGAATCGGGTCGTAGACATTTTTAGTGTTAGCGAAAAAAGAGAAATTCTCATCACGGAACATAACAGAGCTCACAGGGCAGCGCAAGAAAACGTTAAGCAGGTCCTCTCAGAGTATTACTTCCCAAAAATGACAAAGATAGCCAATGAAATTGTACAGAACTGCAAGACCTGCGCTAGGGCTAAATACGATAGACACCCCAAAAAAACAGGAAATTGGCGAGACGCCAATCCCTTCGCGTGCAGGGGAAATGTTGCATGTGGACATTTTTTCAACGGACAACAAATTTTTCCTGACTTGCATTGATAAGTTCTCGAAATTCGCTGTAGTTCAGCCAATCCCATCTAGGACAATAGAGGATCTGAAGGTGCCGCTGTTACAGCTCATGAATTTCTTCCCGAGGGTTAAGACAATCTATTGCGACAATGAGCCAGCTTTAAGCTCCCAAACTATCATCTCACTGCTGATGAACAATTATGGAGTCAGCATTGCAAACGCGCCGCCCCTGCATAGCCTTTCTAACGGACAGGTCGAGCGATTTCATAGTACCTAGTTAGAACTCGTCAGATGTCTGAAGATCGATAAAAACATGAGCGATACCGTGGAAATAATATTGTTGTCCACGGTGGAATACAATAAGATAATCCACTCTGTCACTGATGAACGACCAGTCGATGTTGTCCGTTCCCTCCCAGACGAATCACAATTGAAAATTCAGAACAAGCTCAAGAAGGCACAAGACACGCTAAGAGCTAGGGAAAATGACTCTCGACAGAATAGGGTCTTTGAAGTTGGGGAAAAGGTGTTGGTGAAGTCTAATCGCAGGCTTGGAAACAAACTCACACCTTTGTGTGAAGAGCGAGCCGTGGAAGCTGACCTGGGAACCACAGTTCTCATTAAAGGGAGGGTGGTCCACAAGGACAACTTGAGGTAGAGTTTTTTCAGTTTTCCTTTTTATCATTAAAATTTTTTCCCTTATCGCGCCATTAGGCATTTTTCTCATATGTTAAGCTAATAGGATGTAAGATTTTACGCCACTTGGCATCTCATTTTAGATAAGTTTTGGTGATGGGTCGTTCAATGTTAAAAAAAAAGAGTAATTTCCACTTCACAGGTTTGGGCTTCTGACACTGTTCCTTCTCATGACGGCAATTCAAACAATAGACAGGTAGAAATAAATACTAGAGTACAGTATCAGATCAATCAACTTACCTACACGGTAAACCAAATTTTGAAGGTCACCAAGGATAGGCAAATCGATTCTGGCCATTTATACGAAACACTTTTGGCCAGGAACAGAATGTTACTGATGGAATTGCAAAACATAATGCTCGCAATTACTCTCGCTAAAGCCAACATCAAACATCAGCAGACTTAAAATCCGTTTGGCATGAGGAGCCCACAGATACCCCCCATTGCCGACCTAATGTCCCCTGCGTCCGTAAAAGTGCTACAATCCACAAACATTATTTATTTTATAATTTCATTTCCAAAAATTATGATACGACAGTCTCCTAGGGGCACTGTAAAACGGAGTTGAATCAGTCAAGTGTATAAGTTAATATAACAGTACGGCCGTGTCCCCGACTCCAACACAGATGCTGACTCAGCTCTGGGTCGGATGTCGTTGCTTTAACGTAACGTTGCGGCCGGGTCTTTGACTCCAGCACACACGCTAACTCAGCTCTGGGCCGGATGTCGTTGCATAGCAGGCAATGCACGAGCTGCAAGCTAAGCATTTCAGTGGCCGCTATGATTTCACTTTTTATATTTTTGTTAACTTTAAGTGAATAATAATGTCTTAGCTTTTAGTTCTAATTTGATTTACGCTGCGACCAGTCGTCCAGCGAGTTTTGAGCTCACTCACGCTTCAAACGAAGACGTGTTTAATTACATCATAATCAATAAATAAATCAGTTTCAAACAAAACACATAATCTTATTAATTGGCGCCCAACCTAACGAGACTCGCGAGCTCGTAACCAAGTCGCGTAGCCGGAAGTGTAAAAACGATCTATTTGATCTTGTGTATAAAAAAAAAAAAAAAAAAATTAAAACAAACAAAGTCGCCCATCAAACGTTGAGGCACACTCTATAAACAAATTTGTGCTGTGTTTTTGAAACAAAAAACTTTGTCTCATCTGGCAATAAAACCTGCGCTGAACGAAACACAATTTACACATAATTTACGCCCAGTGCAGTGGTTGCTGACCTACGTCAACTTGGTCAGTGCGTGTGTGTTGAAGCACACGAATTATTTCTTTTGTACACCGAAGCCGCTGGAGCTCTTCGGGAAGCAGAGTGTCACCAGTACAGCGAACAAGCTAATCTGGGCAGCGTTGAGAACTCTTTTACAGACTGCAGCGAGGGACTACAGCATCGCCGGCGGAATTTATTTACATAAGGCTAGAACTACCCCGTCCTCAAGATCATGTAAGTGGGTTGCTCAGCAACGAAAATTTTAAGTCTCGTGGAAAAAAGAAAATTTAAAAATAAATGAGCTCAATATTTTGAACACATTATACTGTTTTGTGTATCATCTTGTTTTGCAAATCCGGTCAAGTTTCTGTGAAATATAAGAAACGTTTGGCGCTTTTGACCATCGTTTCAGTAAATAATAAATTTATAAAAAAAATTATTTTTATTTTCTCTTTACTATTTGATGATCTGATTCTGTAACTAGTTGACTTTTGTCACTTATCATAGCAACTCATGAATAGGGCATTCCTAAAATATAGACACCCCACTTCAACGCTAGCAACGCAAGCGCAGGCATTTGATGCAAGGGATGCCGCTCTAAACAGACAAATAGCTGAATTGACACAAAGGGAAACAGAATTGAAAGTCACAGCACCCCCAATCAAAACGTTTGAAGAAATACAAATCGTCGACGACATTCGTTGTGATGAACCTTTAGATGCGATTAAATGCCTGCCCGAGTTTACAGGGTCCCAAGCAGCTTATGTTTCATGGCGACAAGCGGCAATGGCAGCATACAAAATATTTAGGCGGTATAACGGCAGCTCTCGCCATTATCAAGCTGTCATTATAATCAGAAGCAAGATAAGGGATTCAGCCGACACAGTTTTGGCTTCGTTTGCAACAAAATTGAATTTTAATGCCATCATTTCACATACAGTGACAAGAGACCACTCCATGTCATTGAACAAGAAATGGGCACTCTCAGGCAAGGGCAACTTACCCTGCCTCAATATTATGACGAAGTTGAGAAAAAGCTCACTTTGCTCATAAGCAAAGTCAATATGACGTACGACCCAGAACTAGCGAGAGGTATGTGCGAGAAGTTTAGGGGTGACGCTTTGCGCGTATTCATCTCTGGTCTTAGGCGCAGTCTCACCGATGTTCTCTTTGCGGCACACCCGCCTGATCTTCCTTCAGCGTTAGCGCTCGCACAGGAAATAGAGGCCAATCACGAAAGATACACTTTTGCGGCGAACTATGCCAAAAGTGTTGAGGAGAAGGCTCGGGGACCCGACCAAAGACCTCAGGCTCAGCAACGGCAAAAAGGCTCAGATGCAACAGAGGCACAGCCTGGCTTTGCAAAAAGCCCACACTACACGCGGCAACAAAAACCCCAACAGCCCAAACAGACCGACCAGCGTAGTGGTAGACAACGTAACGGCTGCGATGATCAGCAACCAATGGATGTTGACCCTTCAATGTCTAAAGTCCTGATGCCATCGCAGGCGCCAAAGTATGTCAACTCAAGTAACCCACAAGCTTACAAAAGAACTAGCACCTCTGACCGAACAACGGGTCAGAGGCGCCAAAGGGTAAATCACACTACTCAGAGCCAAGAATGTGGATCTGAGGAAAACGCAGCGGCAGCAAGAAGTGCTGAGGCACAAATAGCTGACGATTTGGATGGGGATTCTGACGCTCTCAATTTTTTAGGGGTAGGTCCCTGCTGCCCTTCATCAGGCGGGAAATAGCGGGGACCCAGATTAAGTTCCTTATCGACACAGGTGCGGCGAAAAATTACATTCGTCCGCACCATGGGATAAATGGAGTCCGCCCAGTCGATAATCCGTTTACCACTCACTCCATCCATGGCACGACCAAAATCTCAGAGAAATGCTATGTATCAATGTTTGGAAAAAAGGCTACCTTTTTTCTACTCTCAGAACTTTCCACCTTTGATGGGATTATAGGCCTCGACCTGTTACCACAAGTCGGAGCAGAGCTTTGCCTAAGCTCCAGCCAACTCAAGTTTGGCAATACTTCAGAACCAATGTTGTACCATAAATGTGTGGATGTCAATTTCACTAACGTAGATGGCGTAGACGCACCTCCCTCGTATCAGACAAATTTTTGAAAATGTTGATGAATAGGAAGAAAGCTTTCGCAGACGCTAACGAAGCACTGCCATATAACACTTCCGTTGTGGCCACAATTAGGACTGTTGATGATCAGCTTATCTATGCTAAGCTATACCCATATCCTATGGGTGCAGCCGAATTTGTCAACAAAGAAATTCAGGATCTCTTAAAAAATGGTATAATCCAGAAATCCGTTTCACCCTATAACAACCCAATTTGGGTGGATGACAATAAGGGCACGGATGAAATGGGTAACCGAAAAATGTACTTTTCGACCCTGGATCTTAAGTCTGGCTACCACCAAATCACGCTTGCAGAGCATGATCGCGAAAAAACCTCTTTTTCGGTAAATGGAGGGAAGTACGAGTTTTGTCGGCTTGAGAAACGCCGCTAGAATTTTCCAGAGGACAATTGATGACATACTGCGAGAGCAGATCGGCAGGTCATGATATGTCTATGTCGATGTCGTCATCGTCTTCTCAAAAGATGAAGAATCCCATGTCAAACATGTCGACTGGGTGTTAAAAAGCTTGCAGGAGGCAAATATGAGGGTATCTGAGGAGAAATCGCGCTTTTTTAAGAAAAGTGTAAATTTCCTTGGATTTGTTGTCACTAGCGATGGTGCCACAACATACCCCGAGAAAGTTAAGGCTATTCAGGAGTTCCCAGAGCCCAAGACAGTTTTCGAAGTCAGATCATTCTTGGGACTTGCTAGCTATTATAGATGCTTCATTAAAGATTTTGCATCGATAGCGAAACCCATTTCCGACATCCTAAAGGGGGAAAATGGTTTAGTAAGTAAACATAGATCACGAAAAATTCCGGTCGAATTTTCTGATCAACAACGCAGGGCTTTTCAGAAGCTACGGAACATATTAGCATCCGAGGATGTCATGCTTCGATACCCTGACTTTAAAAAGCCGTTCGATCTAACGACTGACGCTTCAGGACACGGTATTGGAGCAGTACTTTCACAGGAAAATCGCCCAATCACAATGATCTCTAGGACATTGAGAAGCCCAGAGGTTAAATATGCAACAAATGAGAGAGAGCTTCTAGCCATCGTTTGGGCTCTTGGAAAGTTGCGCCATTATTTATACGGCGTAAAATACATCAACGTATTCACAGACCACCAGCCACTGGCATTCGCCGTATCTGAATCCAACCCAAACGCTAAAATCAAGCGATGGAAGGCACGCATTGAGGAGTCCAATGCGCACATTTTCTACAAACCAGGAAAAGAAAATCTAGTTGCTGATGCTCTGTCCAGACAGCAGCTCAATGCATTGAGCCAGCAAGATGCTGGTTCCTGCATCGCGACAGCTAATAGCGAGCTCTCCTTGACATACACCATTGAATCAACTGACAAGCCCTTGAACTGCTTCCAGAACCAGATAATTCTTGAAGAGGCACGTTTTCCACTAAAGCGTAGCTTCATCCTGTTTGGAAACAAAAGGCGACACTCCCTAAGTTTCGTCTGCAGAGATTCACTTCTCGAAGAATTATGGGAAGTAATCAAGCCTAATGTGGTAAATGCGCTGCACTACGATTTACACACTTTGGCACTAGTGCAGGATGATTTGGTTCGAAAATTTCCGACTACAAAGTTCTGGCATTGCAGGAATCGGGTCGTAGACATTTTTAGTGTTAGCGAAAAAAGAGAAATTCTCATCACGGAACATAACAGAGCTCACAGGGCAGCGCAAGAAAACGTTAAGCAGGTCCTCTCAGAGTATTACTTCCCAAAAATGACAAAGATAGCCAATGAAATTGTACAGAACTGCAAGACCTGCGCTAGGGCTAAATACGATAGACACCCCAAAAAAACAGGAAATTGGCGAGACGCCAATCCCTTCGCGTGCAGGGGAAATGTTGCATGTGGACATTTTTTCAACGGACAACAAATTTTTCCTGACTTGCATTGATAAGTTCTCGAAATTCGCTGTAGTTCAGCCAATCCCATCTAGGACAATAGAGGATCTGAAGGTGCCGCTGTTACAGCTCATGAATTTCTTCCCGAGGGTTAAGACAATCTATTGCGACAATGAGCCAGCTTTAAGCTCCCAAACTATCATCTCACTGCTGATGAACAATTATGGAGTCAGCATTGCAAACGCGCCGCCCCTGCATAGCCTTTCTAACGGACAGGTCGAGCGATTTCATAGTACCTAGTTAGAACTCGTCAGATGTCTGAAGATCGATAAAAACATGAGCGATACCGTGGAAATAATATTGTTGTCCACGGTGGAATACAATAAGATAATCCACTCTGTCACTGATGAACGACCAGTCGATGTTGTCCGTTCCCTCCCAGACGAATCACAATTGAAAATTCAGAACAAGCTCAAGAAGGCACAAGACACGCTAAGAGCTAGGGAAAATGACTCTCGACAGAATAGGGTCTTTGAAGTTGGGGAAAAGGTGTTGGTGAAGTCTAATCGCAGGCTTGGAAACAAACTCACACCTTTGTGTGAAGAGCGAGCCGTGGAAGCTGACCTGGGAACCACAGTTCTCATTAAAGGGAGGGTGGTCCACAAGGACAACTTGAGGTAGAGTTTTTTCAGTTTTCCTTTTTATCATTAAAATTTTTTCCCTTATCGCGCCATTAGGCATTTTTCTCATATGTTAAGCTAATTGGATGTAAGATTTTACGCCACTTGGCATCTCATTTTAGATAAGTTTTGGTGATGGGTCGTTCAATGTTAAAAAAAAAGAGTAATTTCCACTTCACAGGTTTGGGCTTCTGACACTGTTCCTTCTCATGACGGCAATTCAAACAATAGACAGGTAGAAATAAATACTAGAGTACAGTATCAGATCAATCAACTTACCTACACGGTAAACCAAATTTTGAAGGTCACCAAGGATAGGCAAATCGATTCTGGCCATTTATACGAAACACTTTTGGCCAGGAACAGAATGTTACTGATGGAATTGCAAAACATAATGCTCGCAATTACTCTCGCTAAAGCCAACATCAAACATCAGCAGACTTAAAATCCGTTTGGCATGAGGAGCCCACAGATACCCCCCATTGCCGACCTAATGTCCCCTGCGTCCGTAAAAGTGCTACAATCCACAAACATTATTTATTTTATAATTTCATTTCCAAAAATTAAGTACACCTGTAGGAAAATTACGCTCTTCCCGGTCTCGCACAAGAGTCACATACTGCGAATGGATAACAACCGCCCGTTGGAAAAGGGTGAATCCCTTTTGCAGTCTTTCATCGCTATGCGGAACATCTCCCAGCAGGGCAAGTTCGAGGAGGCGGACGGTGTCAAATATATAGTTGATGGCATTGGGGATCGTACCGGATAAGCCGCTCCGTTATATTATTGCACTTCGTTGGACGATTTGCGTCAGAGGATGATGCGATACCAGAACGTGCTGCCAACCGTACAGAAGAAAGAGTACCTCCTCGTGTACCTTGCGTACCCAATGATGCCACTGCCAATGGAAGTCGTGAGATGCGATGCTACAATTGCCGCCAGATGGGGCATATCAGCACGGAGTGTTGGCGTGCCAAGAGACCGGAAGGAGGCTGCTTTAACTGTTTCCAAACAGGATACCAATATCGGCAGTGCCCAAAGCGCAGCCAAACTGCCGCCATGGGTACTAAGGAGGATGCAGGGCTTATTGATGATAAATCGTTTGTCCATTTAATAAGTTTAAGAATACCTAGTGAAGAGGGATGCACCAATGTTAATAATGTTTCTGCCTTATTAGACACCGGAAGCCCAGTAAGCTTCGCAAGTAAATCTCTATTTCCACAATCGACATTGAATGGCAGACTGGAGAATAGTCGATTCCGAGGACTCAGTGGCAATTCCATATTGACTTATGGAAAAATGAAGTTTTTTGTTTTGTTTAAAAAAAAATTATTAAAACTTAAACTTATCATGTGTAGAGGTTCAAAAGAAAGTGAACAAAATACAATTTCAGTTAATAACACAATTGCCTTAGTTTATAAATCAGTTGGTGCACCCCTGTTTGCTCTAATTCAAAGCTATAATAATATGTACGATTACATTAATTCAAAAGAGTTAGATAATAATTGTGATAACGCCTCTGTAAACATGAATGAATCAGAGGCCGAGTCATTTCGAGGTTGGCTTACCGAGATGAAGTCCGTTTGTTCCGTATTGTTAGATGAAACTATAGACGTAGGCTGTGAATTCGGAAGTGACATAATGCAAATGTGCAGGGAAGTTGTAAATGGTCATTATGTTTTTTCTCCGGGCCATGGACCACCAAAGTGTCAGATAAACACGTCGTCGTTTGAAAAACTCAAAACTCGCTGGACGACTGGTCGCAGCGTAAATCAAATTAGAACTAAAAGCTAAGACATTATTATTCACTTAAAGTTAACAAAAATATAAAAAGTGAAATCATAGCGGCCACTGAAATGCTTAGCTTGCATCTCGTGCATTGCGATCCTCTTCCTGGTGA
This sequence comes from Drosophila colorata, assembly GCA_035041545.1. Taxonomy (NCBI): domain Eukaryota; kingdom Metazoa; phylum Arthropoda; class Insecta; order Diptera; family Drosophilidae; genus Drosophila; species Drosophila colorata. Next base: position 700,233 of record JAWNLD010000673.1, read on the forward strand.
TTCGCCAATAGGTAAAACCGATGCAGGCCACACCCGAAAGAAGCAATATTATAGTTGTGTTGATATTGCCTATATCGTCTCTGACTTCCTGTATTGTCTCCAGGTTACGTTCGTTCAGTCGATGAAGGTAGGGGAGACTAAGAATGTCTTGATGACCCGTGACGTTCAACAGTGGGAAGCTGCGATGTCTGGGAACCGGTTCGGAACGTTGTTGCGATTGATGTATTTTGTTCCGTTTACCGTGATCCAATTGTTGAACGTGATTAATTGAGTACCACGCACCCAGGTCTCAGCGCCGTTGTCAATGCAGACCAGCGCCGCTACGTCGTTGATGATAATGATTCCGTCGTCAACCCATGTGACCGCATTCAGATTGCTTGGTTGGGTTTCGCAATGAGCCACGCCGCCGGTATGGAGCTCTTTGGCGCACGAGCGGGCTGTTGATAATTGACAGAAGGTTGTTCTCGCTGCGGCTGTGCAATTTTTTAGTCGGCGGACAGCTTCGTGGTTCGACATTCCTAATCCAAAAACTGTAACCAGGGAATCACGCAGCTCACCCCATGTAGTTGTCTTTTCATACAGCATATACTCCTTGGCAGATCCGCGTAACAGCCGATTGGCGAGCGACCAGCATTGGCTGTCGGTGAGTTTGTAAACACTGGCCGCTTTTTCCAGCTCTCGGGTCCAAATGTGGACGGATATGTGGTCGTCTCCAGAAAAGAACGGGACGGTGTCCTCGACATCGCTTATATCAACACGACGGCGTTGATCGGGTAAATCTGCGCTTCGTTCCAGTTCAGTTCAACTCAGCAAGGTTTTTTCGAGCGGTGTACAAGTTGAGTTGGCTCTTAATAGCTGTAAGTTCACCTGCTGCCGCCACTTCCACAAGTTCAGCTTCTGTGCCCGACGTGCTCGAACTTGCTCGATTCCATTCGTTTACTTGCATATCGGGTGAATTTGCGAGCACCGGCAAAAAAGTTGGTGACAAAGCGGATGCTCCTGTCTGAGCCCCTTCTACGGGCTGTTCCATAATTTGAGCCGAACCAGCAGCATCTGCACACTGGCCGCCAGGCATGGTAACAGCATCAGCATCTTCGTCTTCAGGGACTTGCGCAACATTTCCGGTCTCGTCCATTACCGATTTTGCAATAGAACGCAGTTGATAAATTGACGCCTCAATGCCAACGGGAATTTTTCTCTCAGCCAACAGGCCCAGCAAATCGGATGTATTCAATTTGATTATATCGGCGTATTTCATCAAACGGTGATCTTTTTGGGCAAACCCCACACCTGATTTGTAAACTTGTCTGTTTTTAAACAAATTCGATGTCGGATGGTTGTAGATTTTAACGTTTTTCTTTATTTCTCTTAATTTCATAATGTCTCGCTTTGTCCCGCCATCTTAAGATTAAAAAACTTAGAATTACCGTCTCTAGCGCTTGGGCGATTAACTATCGCTCACGGGCTTTGCCCGATTTACTATCGCATACAACACTAGAATTATCGAACTGGAAATACTAAATACTTAGCCGTTTACAGGGCTAAGAAATGTTATAACTGTCATAGCTGGGGACATTTAGCTGCCTTGTGTCGGAAACCTGTTCGTCCAGAGGGAGCTTGCTATGCTTGTGGAGAACTTGGACATTTAGCCGCGGAATGCTCCAAATACAAGAAGGCCAGGAGCAGTACCAGTGATAACTATGTAAGGAATTTTAATATAACTTTTGTTCACAAAATTTATAAACCCTTTTCCATAGAGTGCCTCCTAGACTCTGGTAGCCCAATCACCTTCCTAAGGAAATCTACAGTACCACACGAAGTGGAAATAAATACCGACGTTGTGAATGGTTCATATTTTGGAATTAATAATAGCAAGTTGAATATACTTGGAAAAATTGTTTGCTTTATTGAAATGTTAAATAAAAAAGTTGAAATTGAAGCATTGGTGGTTGGTGATGAGTCAACAAGATACCCGATAGTATTGGTTAGACATTTTTTCAGAGCTACTAATTTAAAACTGGTAGTATGAGGCGATGTATAAGAAAATAATATGTTGAAAGCAAAAAACAATGTAAAGTAGAACAGAAATTATTTACCAAGAGTAAAAAGCCAATTCGAGAATATTTAACAAAGTAAAACAGAAAATATAAAAAGTAAAGATAATAACATTATTTACCAAGAGTAAAAAACAAAGTAGAGAACATTTTACAAAGTAAAACAGATAATATAAAGAATAAAGATAATAACATAGAAGATAATAGTGAAGAATTCATAATGCAGTTATTGACAATTAATCCTATAAATGAAAGTGAAACTCCCTACAAGTTAGGAGAACAAATAAGATATAAAGACCAACGTAAAATTGCAAATCTTTTCGAAGAATGTTACCTATTGCCTGCTAGATCAAGTAGTCCTAAAATTAAAAGTGAAATGTAAATCATCGTAGAAAGTCATTTTACTGTGCCGGGCCAGGTTAGCATACGCTGAAAAGTGCGAGTTAAAAAAAAATATTGGAAGAAAATTTAAAGCAAGGATTTATAAAAGCCAGTGAGTCTGAGTTCGCATCGCCTATTGTACTAGTGAAGAAAAAAAACTGGTGACCTCAGAAAGTGTGTAGACTTTCGAAAATTAAACAAAATAACGGCAAGAGATAATTACCCGAGTCCACTCATTGATGATTTGTTAGATAGGTTGGTAAATAACAAATTATTTTCAAAGCTAGATTTAAAAAGTGGTTTTCACCATGTTTTTATGCACGAAAGTTCGGTTAAATATACATCCTTTGTAACACCTCTTGGACAATACGAATTTTTAAAAATGCCATTTGGACTTCGAAATGCTTTGTCGACTTTCCAAAGATATATAAACAGAATATTTGCAGACTTGATCAAAGGTAAAAGTTGTGATGTATTTAGATTACATATTAATAGCGACAGAAGCTTTAGAAAGTCATTTCATTATTCTTAAGGAAGTTTTCAAACGAGTAGTAGAAAACAGATTTGAACTACGCTTAGATAAATGCGAGTTCCTTCAACCAACAGTAAAATACATAGGGTATATAAGTGATGGAAAAGGCATCAAGGCTGATAACAAGGAGCTAGAAGCTGTTCGTTCGTTTCCTGTACTCATACTTCAAGAGATTTTTAAACGATTTTTCATTAATAGCAAAACCGTTGCATGATCTCACAAAAAACTACAGTTTTAATTTGGCGAAGAAGAGTTAGAAGCATTAAAAACTTTAAAAAGTAAATTACTAGATTCACCAGTACTAGCGATCTATGACCCAAGAGATGAAACAGAGCTCCAAACTGATGCCAGAGCTTAAGGCTGGAGCTATATTATTGCAAAGGAAGAAAGAAGGTAAGCTGCACCCCATATTTTACTATTCTAAAAGAACAACAGATACAGAATCTAAATATGACAGTTTCAAACTAGAAACCTTAGCTATAATCAATGCACTTAGAAGGTTTTGAGTATATTTACAGGGTATTAAGTTTAAAATTATTACGGATTGCAACTCTTTATACTTAACGTTAGACAATAAATAATTGAATCCACAAATAGCAAGATGGGCTCTGGAACTGCAAAATTACGATTACCAACCCGAACATAGATCAGGTACTAGAATGCAACATGTCGATGCACTAAGCCGTGCTCATAGTATTCTAACTTTGAAAGCAAATACGTTTGAGGAAGAGATGCAGAGATTGTTTCTGTAAAAGTAACCCTCCCATCTTGTGCTTTATTTATCACTTGCTCATATATCCCTCCTTCTTCTAATATTGAGGTTTATTTGCAGCATTTGGCATGTGCTAACGACTTATCTTCTCATGTGCGCGATAGTGAAGTATTTGTTGTGTTGGGTGATTTTAATATACTAAACATGTCATGGTCATTATTCTCATCCTAAAACTATCTTGTGCCTTCAGCGCATCATGACTTTATAGATGGTATGCTTGATCTCTCGTTGTGCAAGATCAATTCTATCTCTAATCAATTGAATAGAACATTTGATCTTGTCTTCGTCAACGATCATCGCATCGCTGATATCTCTAGGCCATCCTCTCTTTCGGTCCCTGAGGATACTTATCATCCTACTTTTGAGGTGACACTGTTCGTTTGCAAAACTCAAAATTTATATTAGACAATACCTCATAAGCCCTTCCGTTATATTGTTGCATAATAATCTTATCTATGCGACCGATAGGTCCATTCCTTATGACGCGGTTGATATAGATAATGCTACTAAGATATTTTATATAATTCTAAGCTCACTTCTTGATGTCTGCATTCCTAATTGCATCCCTCGCCTTGATTCGGCAAAACCACCTTGGTTTACTCCCAGACTATCAAACTTAAAAAACATTAATTCTAAATATTTTAAAAAGTTTAAAAAGTCTGGTTTAATTTCTGACTTGTCGAAGTATTCCATAGCCAAGTCAAACATTTTTATTCATAATTCTCAGTGCTATGAAAATTATATTGCCCGTTGCAAAAGGCAATTTAATCAAGACCCTAAGCAATTTTACAGTTTTGTAAATTCGAAGCGCAAATCTTCATGTTTGCCTTTCTCATTTTTTCAAGGTATAAAAAAAGCAAGCAATGATTCTGTTGCATCTGATCTCTTTGCTAACTTCTTTCAGTCAGCCTACACCTCTGTCTGCTCTGTTAATATGTCTTATCCTTACCGCATAGTTCCTTATAATTCTATCTTTATGCCTATCATTACCCATACCTCCCTTCTTTCTGTTATTAAATCTATAAAAACTTCATACTCTTCTGGGCCCGACAACATTCCTAGTTGTCTGCTCAAAGAGTGTAGTGCTTCCCTTCTTCGCCATTTGCTAAAGCTTTTTAATCCATCCCTTTAATCTGCTGTTTTTCCATCTCTTTGGAAAGATTCGTTTATCATAAAAAAGGTGGTAGGTCTGATATAACAAACTAAATGGGCATTGCAAAACTATCTGCTATACCTAAATTATTTGAAAAACTAATTACTTCCACTTTGCAGCGTCTCTGCAAATCATTTCTATCCCCTGCTCAGCATGGTTTTATTAAGAACCGGTCAACTACGACCAACTTGCTTGAATTTACCTCGCTGGTAAATGATGCTTTTCTGGCAAAAAAAAGACTGATGTCATTTACACCGATTTTAGTAAAGCATTTGACTCTGTATACCATGTTTTCCTCCCTCTCTTCTGTTTTGGATATTATCTAATCTGTTGGGCTAATAAGCTTTTTTGTAATCACTTAAAGCGAAAAATGTTTTTTATGTAAAAAATTCAATAAAACGAGAGTTAGTTTAATGAGCTTAATGCGAGAAGCGCTAGATAATTAACAGATGACAAGTTTGAGTTATGTTATGATATGCGAGAAGCGCCAATAACGAAAGAGTGATTTTGCTTGCCTCGTAGGGCAAGATATAAAAAATTACTAATATTAAAATCAATTTTTAGCTGCTGAGCCGAACATACTCCCCCCGTCGAACGATTGAGCTTCAACAGGATCCTTAAGAGGAAGCAGACACAGCTTATTAATTGCTAGTTTTATTATTCCATTCATCGTCTTGAGAACTGCAACGCGTGCGATGTTATCTGTTCTTTTGACCAATTCAACAACTCTCGCTAGCGGCCATTTCAATGGAGGTAAATTCTCGTCTTTGAAAAGAACAATATCGTGGAGAGTCACATCAGGTTAAGGAGTTTGCCATTTAGACCGCTCTTGAAGAAGATTCAAATATTCTTCTCGCCAGCGGGACCAAAAAACTTGATGCAGGTAGGAAACTCGTTACCAGCTGTCCAGACGGTTAAAGTTGAGCCGTGTCACATCAGGCTCTGTGAAATTGGATTGTGGGCCACCAATAAAAAAAATGGGATGGTGTTAGAACGTCAAGGTCTTCTGGGTCTTCTGAAATGGAAAGCAATGGTCTAGAGTTAATGACTGCCGTTATGTGGCAAACAAGGGTACGAAACTCTTCGAATCGTAGAACAGTCTATCCCACAACTCGGTAGAAATTATGTTTTGCCGTTTTAACAGCCGCCTTCCAAAGGCTACCAAAGTGAGGGGAGCGCGGTGGAATGAAGCGCCAGTCGATTGTGTCTACCAAACAAAACTGAAGCACAGCCTCTTGATGACAGCTACTGAGGAAATGATTTTTTAGTTCCAACAGCTCGTTATTAGAGTCGACAAAGTTGGCGGCATTGTCAAACCAAATCTGCCGTGGCTTGCCACGAGTATATATGAAGCGTTGAAGAGCATTGAGAAATGCAGCCGTAGACAAGTCCTTGACCTGCTCAAGATGGATGGCTTTCATGGCGAAGCAAATAAAAACGCTGATGTAGCATTTTATAGGAGCCTTATTGCGAGTGTCAGGCTTTTAGAAGAATGGCCCGCAGAAGTCTACTCCGGCTATATCAAACGCTCGAGTTCCAACAAGTCGCTCTTTTGGCGGATCAGCCATTAAGTGCTCCACCAAACGCGGCTTGCTCCGGAAACATCTTATGCATTTGTTAACTATCCTGGAAACTGTTTTACTGTTGCCAATAAAGCTCGTGGTCCAGCATGGCGATTCCGCTCATGGAAATGAATGACAATAGCGATGGTAACAGAATGCTGTCTATGGCCTCATAAGGTAGGGTTGACTTTTCGAGGCGTCCTCCAACTCGAAGAATACCAAATTCATTCAGAAAAGGCAGTAATGATGACAGGATACTGGAGCGAGTGACTACACCCTTCGATTGTACATTCTTTATATCATCCAAGATACAACCTTTTTGAACGTTCCGAAAAAGTATCAGTGATCCAAAAGTATGTCGGAGATCAGAAGTCCGGGGCGTCGAATACGATGGATAAATTTGTACACATAGGCAAAAACTCGTTGAATGGCAGAAAAGGAATTCACATATTTGCATCTCAAGATGGCGTCATCAGTGGGATCTTTGATGAGGAGCACTCTTCGTCGTAATTCCAATATTGGCTTTTCAAGAAGACAAGACGTAGGGCAGCACTCTCTTGTCGTGCGCCGCCACCTGCAACTATCTTTTGTAGAAGAGACAATCCTGGTAGCAGCTTGATTTGTCCGACACACATTAGTTCGTAGAAAAGGCCAGTTCCAATTAACAGGTCAACTCACTGGGGTTTGTAAAAGAATAAAAGTCCCAGAACGATTCTTAACCAGTACAATAGCAGTGGCCAGGAGTACAACATCGCTGCTGAGATTGTGAGCAACAAGAAAAGTAGAGGCAGGGGCTGAAGAAGCTGGAGCGCAAGTTTGAGAGATCTAGTGCGAAAAATCCGAATCCAATAATGTATGGTGCTTGGAGCCACATGTTCCAAATTTACACGTGCGTAAAAGATGTCCCTTTTTAAGGCAGTTGAGGCATAGGAATAACCTTTTTGCTTTCTTGAGACGCAGCTCTAAAGATAAATGGGGCATTGCCATATACCATGCTCTGTGCTGTCATAAAATACGCATACAGTGGCCCTCGGGTTAGTAGCAACAAGTGATGTTCTACTGGGGTTAGTTTTTATGTTCTTGCCCACCTGAGAGTTCGGCATATAGGTTGCCATAGCATAATCCACACTCTCCAGTGTTCTGCATCGCTGCTCCAAAAATGTGCCAATTTGTGCCCATGACGGAATCATGTTTGCAAACGCGGTATCCTCCAGTTTCTCTTCCCACTTTACCTGTGGAACAGGATCCAAATTTTGCAGCAGCACCTGGAATATGATGCATCCAGCAATTTGCTCCTTGCTGCCCAAACTGGTAAGAGCACGAATATGGGCATTAAACTTGTCAGATAATTCACGCAGCATACCACTCTTAACTTTCTTGAACCCAAGCAATTCAACAATGTGTGCCTGAAATACTAAGCGACGGTTTTCAAATCGTTTTTGTAATAAGTCTAATGCAATGGAATAATTAGCCTCTGAAATCTCCAACGCACGAATGGTATCCAGCGCAGAATCATTCAAACAGAGCCGCAAATGCAGGAATTGTTTGATGTTTGTGAGTTCGTGTTGATTTTCAATTACGGTTGTGAACATTGAAAATAAATCTGCCCACTCTGTATAGCCAACAGAAAACGTCGGCAACTTGATAGGCGGTAGGGCCGGCAACGCTCTGGATCTGGTTATAGACGCAGCAGGAAGAGGATCCCTTAATAGTGTGAAGCTCTCGTAAATCTCTGCCAATTTCGTCATGATCCAATTCCTCCAAATTATTATGAGCCTCTTTAAATGTAGATTCCATCCTCTCAATCCGTTTAAGCAGCACTGACAACGTTATTTCATCCGCTTTAGCAAGGGGCGTTGGGGTGAGGTTAAATTGTAACGCCTGCAACCGCTCATAGGAGACGCCACCTTGCGCTCTAAAAAACACACCCTGTTTGCAGGCTGGGCTACCGATTTAGCACTAGAATTTGTCATGGCAACCGAAAATACCGAACAAAGAATGCGCGCCAAAGTTCACTGTCACAACAGTTAGCCGAATATACGCGCAATCAGAATGCAGGTAACTAAAGAGAGTCAATGCGTCTGTATGAATGCTTTTGTACACAGACTCCGCTTTACAAATTTACCGCACGACACTTGTACATATATGTATATGAACGTTTTGTTGTTGCCGAAATTTTATGCAAAAGAAAAACGTAAAAATTAGGTCGGGGTCACCAAACAAGCTTTTTTGTTATCACTTAAAGCGAGAAGTGTTTTTTGTGTTAAAAATTCAATAAAACGAGAGTTAGTTTCAATTTATGACACTAATTTAATGGTGCAATTATTGTAGCGAACATGCAAATAAATGTATGCGAACGATTAGCGATCAAAATGCGGTGCGATATAGCGAACTGAGAATAAGTTTGCAGCGACGTTAGCATTGATGCGCCAGCTGCTTAGCATAAAGTGCAAGAGAATAAATGAGCGAGATAAGAAGACAATAATGTGCTTAATGCGAGAAGCGCTAGATAATTAACAGATAACAAGTTTAAGTTATGTTATGATATGCGAGAAGCGCCAATAACGAAAGTGTGACTTTGCTTGCCTTGCAGGGCAAGATACAAAAAACTACTAAAATTAAAATCAAATTTTAGCTGCTGAGCCGAATATTATCTAAAGAATAGAACTCAAATCAGATTTATGTTTCGTCAGGTGTACCTTGGAGGAGTTCAACGATCCCTTCATAACGAAACTTCTTTACATCTCACTTGTCCGCCCAATCCTGGAATACTGCTCGTGTATCTGGTGTCCGCAGAATAAAATCCACCAGGATCGTATTAAGTCCGTTCAGACACAATTTCTGCTCTTTGCTTTACGTGGTTTCAACTGGGATCCAAATTTCGTCTGCCATCGTACTCCAGCAGACTTTTACTCCTTAATCTTACGTCTCTATCCAACCGTAGGACAATCCTTGGTGTTGTTTTCTTACATAAGTTGATTATTGGCGACATTGATTCCTCTTTTCTTTTAGGTCGCTTGAACTTCTCTGTTCCCTTTAGACCTCCTTGAAACTATTACCACTTATTTCTGCCTACTTTGCACAAGTCTTTTCGTGTATTACGCCTGCAATACAATAGCCTATAACACGTGTTCTCAGAACTCACTTTCCTTTCTTCTTTCTATCAAAGACTAATTATTATTATTATTAATATTGTTTTCTTTCACTTTTCCTGATTATTTTGTATTTAATTTAAATGAAATTTGCATTTAAATTTATATTTCTGCTACTAACGTCTTCCTATTTAGCTGTAGGTTCTAATAACGTCACTGACAATAATTAGCTGTGATTAGAGGCATAGCTGGCCGGACTAGCAAATAAAATACCCCCACCGTGTCAGTGATGTTATTAGAAATCTTTGTAACTCGTTCGGCTTTTACCTTTTAATATCTATATGTAAATATTTATATTTTATGTACCTTAAACATTTTCGTTGGCATTCGCTTTGTCGACTGTTTATAATAAATAAATAAATAAAAATAAAAAAACTTAATTATATGTCAAGGAAAAGATGCAAACCTGAAACGGATCAAAGAAAAGTTATTAAAAATAAATAAGTATTATGAAATGCGCAATGGAGTTATTTACAAAAAAAAAAGATGATAGATTGTTGTTTTGTGTACCAGAATCAATGGAACGTAACGTACCATATAAATGCCACGACGAAATGGGACATGTAGGGATAGACAAAGTAATGGATTTGATCAACAAAAATTATTGGTTTCTCAATAAAAGAAAAAATTACCACTCACAAAACTTGCCTCAAATGCATAGCATTTTCAGCTAAGACGGGTAAAGGTGAAGGATATGTACATCCAATACCCAAAGAAAGTACATCGTTCGACATTATTCATATAGATCACTATAGTCCAATTAATAGCAAGAACTCAACAAAGAAACACATACTGGTAGTTATAGACGCTTGTACAAAGTATGTGAGACTGTATCCATCAAGAACTGCATCTTCGCAAGAAGCTATAAATACATTGAAAGATTATTTTAAAGCGTACAATCGTCCTAACAATTTAGTATCAGATAGGAATCACATAAAAGTAGCTACTGACTCACCGCAAGCTAACGGACAGAAAGGATCAACAGAGACTTTGGACCCATAATGGCATAAGACTTTGAACGATGTAGAGGATGTCATGAACAACACAAAAAACAGAAGTATAGGTCAATATCCCAGCGTAATACTCTTTGGCGTAAAACAACAAGTAAGCTCTAGTCGGATGTCCCCGACTAGGAAATACCCTGAACCCAGCGGCGAGCTGTCGTTACATACATTTAAATCTCTTTGCATTCATACACATATTTATACAGTCACACGTACACACACACAAACGCACGCAGCAAGCTGAGCACTTTACAAATCAGCTGCGCTTGGCCCCACTATGGAAAATGAATTCTTGAATAACTTCTAAACTAAGAGAATGATCGTTATGAAATTGTTAGTGCTTAATAAGAGCATCCAAGTCTATGTAACACGTCTTGTGGTTTCGGGGGCAACCTCATCTAGCTCAGTATTCCCAGGGGTGGATAACCTCAACTCTGCCCCTAGACGGTACAAAATTCCAAAACAATTTGACTTACACAACACTTCATACGAACGTACTTATATACACACAAAAATGATCGGACAAGTTGGCAGAAACGCTGAACGCTTCCAAAATTTTGGGCCTCAGTACCGTATAAAATAGGGCCTCCAAAATTAAATGCCTCCACAATTCAATTTGCTGCGTGACCAGTCGTTGGCCACCTGTTGGAAACAAATACCAAATTACAACACATTCGGACATTTTCACTCGCACACTTACGCCGAATTTTAGTATCGATCGTACTCATTATATGGGGTCTGTGCGCCTGTGCATAACCATGCATTCAAATTTTATCTTATGGCCACACTTCACCATTTCCGTTTGTCGCAGTCCCGCCAAGAAAACGTGTTTTCGCCTCTTTCTTTTTTTCTGCCTGTCATCTCCTCGGCAGTCCCCACCGGCTCTCTCTGGTCACTCTGAATTTGGCCCTGTCAACTCACGCTAATCGTGATGCGATTTGCACACATACGAATTTTAATATCGATAGTACTCGTTATATGGGGTCTGTGCGCCTGTGCATAACCATGCATTCAAAGTGTTCTCTTATGGCCACACTTCACTATTTTCCTTTGTCGCAGCCAAGAAAATGTGTTGTCGCCTCTTTCTTTTTTTCTGCCTGTCATCTCCTCGGCGGTCCCCAGCGGCTGTCTCTCTGGTCACTCTGAATTTGGCCCTGTCAACTCACGCTAATCCTGATGCGATGAACAGGGCTGCTCCCTTCGAAAAATTTCCCCACCAGGGTCGCGTTTGTAACCGATAAATAAATGGCGCGATAGTCAAATGCAACACCACACGGCAATTTGAACTTAAGCGCCGCCATGAACGGTTAAACTTGCCGTGCGCATTTGTTGACTCCGTTCGCCTGCTGCGTGACCAGTCCCCCATAACTGAACGCCCAACGTAGGCCACACCCATATGACCTCCTCTCTAAACCCTCAGATCCTTGGCATGGACAACACCCAACGATCTTCCGGCTCCATCTTCCACCTCATAGGCATTGTTTCCGACGGCTCTGACGACCCGACATTTGCGAAACTTCCGGGCGAATCTGGCATTGAAAGCTTTACTGAAGTCACTCAGTACGAAGTTTCGCCTGTACACTTCTTGGCCTGGCACCACGTGAAACTTGCGCGCACGCTTATCGTACTGCTGTCGACTGCGCTCGAATGCTTTGTGTAGGTGCTGTTTCACCTGTTCCTTCATTATCACCGGATTTTATCCTGCACCCCCAAATCTGAGAACGAGTGTTCGCCCAGGGACCGTAACTTCCATGCAAGTTTGTATCTGGCCCCATTGAGGTACATATGCAAGCCAAAGACTGCAAAAAAACGGCGTAACCCCAGTTGCAAAGTGGACGGCATTGCGGATCGCTACCTCGATTTGCGATTGACGCTGTCAGCTACATTGCTCTGGGGAGAATAGATGGCCGTTTTCATGTGACAGATTCCAAAGTCGTCGATCATATTCTGGAACTTCTTTGACACGAACTGTCGGCCGTTATCTGAGTGGATCGTCTCAGGGACACCGAATTTGAAAAACGATCACCAGAAATTCGACTACGTTGTCTGCCGTGGCATCTTTCATGGCCTTCAGAAACGTAAATTTTTTAAAAATGATCGACCACTTCGAATATCCAGGCGTGACCCCTCTTCGACCGCGGATACTTTCCCAGAAAATCAATATATATTTTCTGGAAGCGCCGTTTCGTCTTAACCTCATGCCCTTTGGAAACTTGTATCCGGTGGTTCGGCGCTTTCGTCTCCTTGCATACCTCGCATCTGCCTACATATTCTCGTACATGAGTTGCCATGTTGGGCCAGTAGAATTGCCATTCAACAAATGGAGCGTTTTTGCCACGCCTCCATGAGACGCCTTCGCGTCTACGTGAGCCTGCTCTATCAGCGTCGAGCTTAGCGACTCTGGCACCCAGAGCTTCCATAGTGTACCCTCGACTTCATCCTCCAGCCTTTCGAACCCAGTCCGTTTGTACAAAGTCCATCCTGTACTTGTAAATCTGGTAATCGATCCTGATTCTTGCGCACCTCTTCCAAAATCTCTCGATACTCATCCGACTCAAACACTACTGTCTGTATCCCCAGCAACTGCTCTAAGTCCAGGGACAACTCGGCGACACTGCGTGAGAAAGTGTCAGCAACAACATTGTCCGCCCCTTTCCTGTGCTCGATCTGGAAGTCGAAGTGCTGCAGGCGTAGAGACCATCTAGCTAATCGACCGTCCGAATCTCGCAATGACATGAGCCATTTGAGGCTGGCGTGATCGGTGATTACCGTGAATGGCATCATTTCGATGTATGGCCTGAACTATTGAACAGCCAAGACGGCAAGACATTCTTTCTCCGTCACCGAGTAATTGACCTGGTGTTTATCCATCTTGGCGGAGAAGAAAGCTATTGGTCTTTCATAGCTTCGGCATCGATTTGGAACAGTACCGCCCCAACTCCGAAATGAGATGCGTCGCACTGCACATAAAACCTACGCGAGAAGTCAGCGTGAACCAATACAGGAGCGGATGTAAGCGCCTCTTTCAATTCACGCACGGCTTTCGCTGCTTCATGGCTCAAAAAGAATTTCCCTCTCGGACTCCCTTTTAGTACCTCCGTAAGTGGTACTGCTATTTCCGCAAAGTTTCTGATGAGCCGGCGGTACCATCCCGCGGTTCCCAGAAAACTGCGCGCTTCTTTGACGGATCGAGGTTCCGGGATTCGCCGAATTGCTGTTACGCGGTCAGGGTCGGTTCGTAAGGTCCCTTCGCCTGCTATAAATCTGAGATACTTGAGACTCTTAAAGCAGAACTTGGATTTTTTTAGCCCGATCGGCAAGTTCGCCTCCCGCAGACTTTGTGCCACCAGCCTTAAGTATTTTATGTGAGTCTCAAAGTCCGGAACGATAATCAAAAGATCGTCCAGATAAACGAACACGTTTGACCTCAGCTGAGTGGGGATTACCTTGTCCATCAGGCGGCATAGTCGCTGAGCGGCATTACAAAGTCCGAAGGACATCTTGACAAATTGCAGTATACCCTCGATTCATGGAAGTGGATAGGCGTCTTTGAAGGTTACGGCATTGAGCTTGCGAGCAGCCAAGCAGAAACGATTTGTATCTGGCCTTTGCACAATTGTAGTGCGGTTACTCCACGGACTATCACTGACTTCGATAACTCCCAACATCTTGTCTACGTCGCCCCAGAGAACTTCCTGTATCGCCGGAGATAGCGGATAATGGCAGTCTTTTACCGGTGTCGTCCCTTCGATCAGCTCTATCCTATGCGTTTCAACAGCCGTCTTCCCCAGTCATACCTTCTCAAAAGCTACTAAGTCCAGCCGACTTTTCTCTTCGCTTCCCAGGTCCCAAGCTTCCGCCTCTAATTCCTGATATTTTTCCACAACGTAATGCTCTTTTTCCTCAACTTCGTTCGGTTCCACCACGATCGACTTTCTAGAAGCGTTTAGCTTGTCTGACCCTACAACGTCAGGGGCTAATCCGAAGACACGCCAGAAATCGACTGTTCCAAGTACGGGCATATGTAGAACGTCATGTTCTCATCCCTGTCCTTATACACAACTTTTGTCTCGGCCTATAATGGATCGATCCTCGCCCGAAGCCGTTCGCACCTTGGACACGTATTGCTCTATTGGTATCCCGATCTCGGCTAAAAACGCACGAGAGCCACACCCCAAGAGACTGACTGTGGCCCCAGTGTCCAAGAGTCCAGCAATACATTTGCCTTCGATGCTGACCTCCGCAAATACTCTCGAATCGAGTTTCTCCACTTTTTTGACGGACTCAAACATTTTTATTCTCACCGAGCGACGTCTTGTGAATCGGTCGCGTGCCTTTTTCACTTTTCGAGTGACTAATCGCATCCCGTCAAACTGCCGTGCCTCAACAATCCTATTCTTAGCTACGGGCATATAGGTCCCTTATCCTTTCTTCGTAGGGTAGGTGCCTTACATTTTTATTTTGCATGCTTATAATGATACTGTTTTTGCTTTTGGGCTTATCTTCCACTACTTCACATTCGTGAACGCGCCTCTCCCTGTCTTGTCACGCCCACTCTGCCGTTTCCAAAGGTATCCGGCTTTCCACAGCGATAGCAAAATATCCTACGCTGATCGTTTAGACAATCCCTCCAATCGTGTCCTTGCTGGCCACAGTTCCAGCACCCTGGTCTCAGGCTTGCCGACTTCATTTTTATCTCCTCGACCTCCGGCTCGGCACTTGGCTCGTCGGTAGGATAATCTTCGAGCGAGCTAACATTCGGCTTCCCCTGCCCCGCATATCTTGGATTCGTGCCGTATGCTGCACGAGCACTACGTTGATTCTTCCCGCAAATGATCTACCGAGTACACGTCCATCGAGTAGATGTAGCGCCCTTTGGAGTCTTTCAAGCCTTTCTTTATCAGCTTTATCAGCCTCGATTCGGGAAGTGGAGCTTCTAATCGCGATGCCATTGCCGTCATCGCCTGAATGAAGTCATTAACAGACTCTCCAGGGAGTTGTTGTCGTTTCCTTAGCTCCTGCATCCGATCCACGTCATCCCAGCTACTCCTAATCCTTTCTAATAGAGCCCTACGGAGATCGTCCCAATTATTCACCGGCCGCTGCCTCAAATGTAGCAAATGACACTCTCTGGAACGTCCATGAAAATTCCTCAAGACCTCGTCCCAAGGACATTGGAATTGCCTCTGTAGGTACTCCAATTTAAAGACAAAATCTTCAACAGATCCCCGGTCGTTCTACCCATCAAAGGTCATTTCCCGTTTGTCTACTTTGACCCAAGGCGGACCTGAGGGTGGTCTGGGAGTTGGTCGCCTGTGGCTTCCGTCTCTGCGATCTTCCCCTCCAGTTGTCGCCTGTGTAAATTCTCGCTCCGCTCCCTCTCCGCTCGAGGTATTCGACCTCTCTGGCTTCGGCGGTGGCCTGGCAGCTGGTATGGCGCTAGGGTGTCTTTTCGGGACAGCACCCTGGTGCACCGTGCCCGATGGCTGACATGGGCTTATATTCTCCCTGACGGTGTCAGTAGTAAACTGGCTGCGACTCTCAGGCGGTGAAGTGGGTCTGGCCATATCATTGATGGCCTTTATCATTTCCTGGAACCATAACCTGATCTCCTCCCTGACTGCCTGCGCTATGGCTGATTCCATGGACTGTCTATAGGTCTCCTGGGCCTGGAAAAGAGCGACATTTATGGCTGACGCTATTTCCGAGTCTATAGTGGCTCGCGGCTCTGCTGGAGCATTCCGGTCTTCTGCCGGCAAATTATAGTCTATGAGTTGTGGATTCAACTCGCCTGGGGGTGGCGCCGGTGGCCTTTCTGGAGTTCTCGCCAATCCTTCGCCCCTTGTGGCTATGACTCCATCCTCTCTCCAAGAATCTTCTTGCGCAACCATACCTATTCCTGAGCGCAGCGGATAGAAATGGCTCGTATTTTCCCTTTCGGTCATAATACTAACTATATTTGAACTCGGCTAACAAAAAACTATTTTCCTACTTAAATGCATCAATAAATAACAAATAGCTAAACACAATACCAGAACAGTAATTCACAACAATCATACATTGTAAGGGAGAATCACCATCTGAATCGGAATCGACCGTCGTTCCAACCTACGTCTTCTACCAATCCGTTCCGATCAAACAAAAAATAACAATACATTTAAATGAGACCAACTGTACCGATCGTCAGCTGTGCTGATGGTCCCCAGTTAGCCTTTCTACAATTTGTACGTTTCGTATCTAATTTGTTTGCCGTCTCGATTCCTATCGGTAGGATGCTGCGCATGGCTACATAATTATTGTACCACGGGTCCCCCTATCACAACAGAATATCTCCGTCAACACACAAATTAGTAGAAACACACACACTATCTAAAAAATACAAACACCTATTCGTGTATGTATCCCTATCCGGATCCAAGCTTCTTCGTCGTCATAGTTGTCGCTTACACTCTCGTGCTAAGTAGCAAAATACACTGCCTTCCAAAAGCGCGAGTGACGTACCGGCATATCGAAAATCTAGACGCGATCCAAAACTACCCTCGGTGCAATTGTCTTGTGCCATATCAACCAGACAAGTCACCTGAGGCCTATGACAAAAAAAAAATGAATCGCAAAAAATAAACAAAAAATGCTTCAGGGTACTCCCAAAAAACAACAACTTTTTGTTAGCCGCGGTTTCCGGTGGCCCGGAGAGAAAAAATTAGATTTATGTAACTAAATAGGGCACGGTGCAGATATACTAGTGCTCAATGCTCCCTCAATCTCTGTCCTACCCTATCGGAGCTCCAATAAAAGTAAAAAGATGTGGGGGGTCGGTTAATACTAGACAGATACTTTTGCCTCGCCCCGGTGTCCAGAATTTGAAAACGTATATAAGCCAATGTAGGCAAATTTCGCAAAAATCCGAATGCCGGATTTAACAGTGTAAGTGATATGAAGAATTGAATAAATAAATTAACAAATAGATGAATAAACATATAAACAAATACCCGATAAATAGAGAATAAATAGGCAAGAAGTAATTAAATAAATCGGAGAGTAAATTAATAAATAAACAGACAGATAAATAGACCATTTCCTTAATAGCTAAATTAACAAACATGCAACAATTATTTGGACTTATAAGCGCTGCTCGCTCGGCCCAATTGGTCGTAGAAAATCTCTCTTTGGGTGTGCCCGGGCTCTTAGGCTAGTTAAGTAATATGTGGTGGCAAGTTTAGGCCACTAGGGTATATATAAATTAAATGTTTATTAAAACTCCAGTAGGTTTCACTTATTCATTATGATTTATTAATCATTTATTTATTTGCTTTAGCTTTGTTAGATTAAGAGTGAATACAATGTTGTATTGAAAGTGAGGTTTTATTAAAACACTAGGTCGTTCGGACCAGTGAGTGAGTTGAATTACGCGAGAATATATTGGGCCGATGCGCCGCAATCAAAAGCTGAAATAAAACTTAACTAGGGAATACAAATGAAAGTTACTTAAGCTATTGAATGCGATTCACAACGGCCGCTAGAATGCTTAGCTTGCGCCTCGTGCGCTGCCGTTGTGCAAGACATCCGGCCCAGAGCAATGTCAGCGTCTGTGGCTGTGTAATATCAAGTTACAATGAACTTGCTTTAACTTCTGTTAACTGCTCCCCTTTTAAGTTAAGGCCACCCTCACCCGCTCCTTTCTCGGCGATCACCTCCTTAATTTCCTTGGCTGTTATCTTGTTCTTCTTGTATCGACGATAGGTGACTCCGACGCATGTTGTAACACAACAAATGGCTCCCAACCTGAAGGCCATTACAACGTTGTTGACACTTCCGATTTCGTCCTTGACTTCCTTGATGATCTCTAGGTTACGTTCATTTAAACGATGAAGGTAAGGGAGACTCAGTACGTCCTGGTGGCCGGTGACTTTCAGAAGGGGAGATACCGCAATGCCGGGGAACTTACTCTGGACACTGTTGAGATTCAGATATTTAGTCTCGTTGATAAGACCCCACTTATTGAACGTGATTAGATTTGTTCCGTGAACCCAAGTTTCAGTACCGTTGTCAATGCAAACTTTAGCAGGTCGATCATTGATGATCAGAATTCCGTCATCGACCCATGTGATCGGGTCCAGATGACTCGGCTGCATTTGACAGTTTGCCGAACCACCAGCATGAAGCTCTCTGGCACAAGAGCTATTCGGTGATAGTTGACAAAAGGTTCCTCGCGGCGTCGAAGTACAATTTTTAAGAGAGAGCACTTGATCCCCGCATTCAGCTATAATGTTGTCGTCGATTTGTAGTACAGCATTCTCATGAGCGACTGGATACAACGTCAGCTTTCTGCAAGCCATTTTTGAAACTTAATGATAAAGTGAAGGGCGTTAACAGATTGTAACACATTAACGGACGCAACGGACATAAGGGGTACCTGTTATTAAACTTTGCAAGGGTCACCGCGAGCATCAAATTCTGCATTTCATTAGCAACATTCTATTCCGAGCTAAGAGCGTCTCGTACAAATGCCCGGAATCTATCTGCTCCTTTTTGCAGCTTTTAATAATGTGTTGACGGTTGACGTTAGCTGGTTGATTTGTTCTTGAACTTTCGTGTTTATAGCTACCTGCCTGCTGTTGGAGTTCACCAGTTGTAACTCTGTGAATTGTACCTGTTCAAAGTCACTAGCATCAGGTGTTCCTGCAACTACTTTGAGGGCTGTGCCCAGGAAATCTAAACTTCTTGCTACTCTATGGTGCACTCCAACAGCTTCTACCATATCCCTGAGATGGGCAGCATCCACGTTTAGAAGCTTCTTCATGTGCGACTGCGGAAAACAGACAAAACGGACTGTACTCTTAATATGTGTCTAGTAAAGATAGCGCCAAGCGGCGTAAAATCTTAAAGGTAATGCCAAGTGGAGCAAAGTATTGAAACTTAAAACTAATGTCAAGTTGCGTAGGGTCAATGTTTAATTTTAGCTCTCGCCCTACTTAAGGTTGTCCTTATGGACCACCCTCCCTCCAATGGGAACGGTCGTGCCAAGGTCTGCCTCTACGACTCGTTCTTCACACAAGGGCGTGAGCTTGTTGCCCAGCCTGCGGTTTCTCTTTACTAGGACTTCCTCTCCAACTTCAAAAACCATATTTTGACGCTGGGTTTTCAGCCTGGCTCGGAGCGCCTTGCGCACTCTTTAACTTTGCTGATATTTCCTCCTGAGGTTCACCTGCGGGCACACGGATGGCATCAACAGGTCTCTTGTTGATAACTGAAGGTATTGTCTTGTTATACTCAACCGTAGCCATCATTATGATTTCGACTGAGCCATTAATGTTTCTCTCCAGCTTGCGGCAACCCCCAAGCTCGGCCAGAGTGCTATGAAAGCGCTCGCTTGGCCATTGGAGGTCCATATTAGCAATATGGACTCCGTAGTTGTTTAACAACAGGGTCTTTATTGCCAGTGAATTCAGCGAAGGGTCGTTGTCGCAATAAATTGTCTTGGTTCATGAGCTGCAGCAGCGGGACTTTCAAGTCCTCGATAGTGCGCGACTGAATGTGTTGTACGACTGCAAATTTAGAAAACTTGTCAACACATGTCAAAAAAAACTTTTTGTCTGTGGAAAAAATATCAATATGCAGAAGCTCCCCAGGAGTCTCCCCTAGCTCCTGTTTTCTCGGGTGTCTATCGTATTTAGCCGTTAAACAGATTCTACGATTTTCCGCAATTTCTTTAGCTCTTTTTGCCATTTTTGGAAAATAGTACTGCGAGAGGACTTGCTTAACATTTTCTTGAGCTGCTATGTGCTCTCTATTCTGTTCGGAAATGAGAATTTCCGTCCTCTCGTCTACATTGAAAATGTCTGCAGCTCGATTTTTGCAGTGCAAAAACTTTGTGCCTGGAAACATGCGCACTAAGCCATCTTGCACCTGTGCTAGCGTGTGCAGATCGCAATAAAGAGCATTCCCCGCCTTTGGATTAACTAAGTCACTGAGTTCATCAAGAAGGGCTGCGCCATCAGTGAAGTTCACTTCATGACGTCGCTTGTCTCCGAAAAGAACGAAGTTGCGCTTCGCGGCGACTCGTGCCTCTTCAATGACGATTTGGTTTTGGAAACAGTTGAGCGGCTTTTCAGGCGACTCAATTGTGTGGGTCAATGACAGCTCGCTATGAACTGTGGCTGCGCAGGAATCGGCATTTAGTTCGTCTAGGGCGTTGAGCTGCTGTCGCGATAGCGCATCAGCAACTAAATTTTCCTTGCCTGGCTTATAACACATTCGTGCATTCGTTTCCTCAATGCGCGCTTTCCATCTTTTAATTTTGACGTTCGGGTTTGACTCCGAAACGGCAAAAGTTAACGGCTGGTGGTTCTTAAAAATGTTTATGTCTTTTACACCATATAGGTAGTGACGTAGCTTGCTAAAGGCCCAAACTATAGCCAATAGTTCCCGCTCGTTGACGGCGTAGTTCACCTCTGGGGGCCGCAATATTCTGGAAATCATTGAGATGGGGCATCCTGGGAAAGCACTGCCCCTATGCCGTAGGCTAAAGCGTCTGTTGTTAGATCAAACGGCTTCTTATAGTCAGGGTATCGGAGCAAGACGTTTTCTGAGGACAAAATGTTGCGCAGCTTTTGAAAGGCGTGACGCTGAAGATCGGAGAGTTCTACCGGGATGTTTCGCGATCTATGCTTACTAACTGACCCATTCTCACCCTTTATGACGTCAGAAATTGGCTTTGCTATTGAAGCAAAGTCTTTGATGAAACACCTATAGTAACTGGCCAGACCAAGAAATGATCTGACTTCGAATACACTCTTTGGTTCTGGGAACTATTGAATTGCTCTGACCTTTTCCGGGTCCGTTGTGGCTCCATTGCTGGTTACCACAAAACCAAGAAAACCTACGCTTTTCTGAAAAAAACGCGATTTTTCATTGGAGACTCTCATATTTGCCTCGTACAGGCTCTTTAAGACCCACTCCACATGTTTGACATGGGAAACTTCATCATTCGAGAAGACTATGGCATCGTCGACATAGACATAGCAAAATTTGCCAATCTGCTCACGCAGTATATCGTCGACAATTCTTTGGAAGATGCTGGCTGCATTCTTCAACCCGAAGGGAAGTCGACAAAATTCCCCCGTTAGCTGCGAACGCTGTTTTCTCACCGTCACGCTCTGCCAGCGTGATCTGGCGATAGCCGGACTTCAGGTCCAATGTCAAGAAGTATTTAGCCTTACCAAGATTCCCAAGAATCATTGGAATGTTAGGCATGGGGTATTTGTCCGCAATGGTTTTCTCATCGAGTTTTCGGAAATCCATTACACGACGCATGTTCTTGTTACTGAACTCATCTGTGCCCTTTTGATCGTAGAGGTGCCGTGAATCGAGTGAATGGAGTAAGAAGAATTTACTGGGCGCACTCCTTTTAGACTCTCATGTGGTTTAATGTAGTTTTTGGAAGCGGCCGTGTCGATGAAGAATCTCATCTGGATCCCTGCTACTCTTCTACAAATGTAGGGCAGCAGGGAGCTTCCCCTAAAAAATTGACAATGTCCGAGTCATAGTTGCTACCATTGTCGTCGGAGACTTGCCGTTCCGCTGTTGCAGCAGCGTTAGCATACGCCCCTGGGTCTTGATCCGGCTCGTGAGCTATGTGATTGACCCTTTGCCTTCTCTGTCCGCTTGAATGTTCAGACGTGGCTGTCCTTTAATAGGCTTGAGGAGCGCTAGAGTTGAGGTACGCTGGTGCCTGTGATGGCTGTATGATCTTTGACAAGGAAGAATCGACATCCATTGGTTCCTGCGACCCGCCACCTTTCTTCCACCTACCGCTCTGCTGTTCAGAATAATTCTGCGGCTTTTGTTGTTTGGTGAAGTGAGGATTTTTGGAGCCGCTGGGTTGCGGATCTCCCTGTTGCTGACTCCTATCTTGCTGACGACCTTGCGGCCTTGGGGTCATTCTACGTTCCCTATCTTCCTGCCCTTTAGCGAAACTTGCGGCAAAAACGCAGGACGGTAAGCCCTTAGGCTTTGCTGCGAACAGGACATCCGTCAGACTACGCTTGAGGTCTGATACAAACACACGCAACGCATCATATCTAAACTTTGTACAGAGCGCTTGTGCCATGCTTGGCTCATAAGACATGTTGACCTTAATGGTGGTGAGCGTGGGCTCGTCGTAGTATTGTAAAATTGTTAACGAGCCCTGTGTAAGGGTGCTCATTTCTTGTTCTATAACATGAAGGTCTCTCTTATCTCTGTATGTGAGATCGAAACGATTTATTATGGCATCAAAATTCATTATTGTGCCAAACGTACCCAAGACGCCGTCAGCTGCCCCTCTAATCTTGCTCTTAATAATAATAACTGTCTGATAGTGGCGCGTGCTGCCGTATGGCTGCTGTATGGTTTATAAATTCCATATGCCGCTACCGCAGCTTGCCTCAAAGAGGCGTACGTCTCTGGTACCCCCGTAAACTCTGGCAAACATTTCACAGCGTCCAATGTCTCATTACATTGGACGTCGTTTCTGATTTCGACCGGCTTGAATGCTTCAACTGGCGGTGTTTCTATGTTGGTGGCAGCTATTCTGCCTGAAAACTCTTGTATCTGAGCGTTTATGGATGCCCTCAGCTCTGTATCCCTTTGTTGTAATACTACGCTCTGTGCCTCCAAGGCGCTGGCCACTGCGGCCTGCACCACAGCCTTAAACTGGTCTGGATCCATTCCTATTTTTCGCCTGTTGTCCGCGATGTCCCGCGAGAAAGCAGGCTGCGGCTCTATTTCCCTATCTACAGTAGCGGAGTCGTCTGACTCTGATCCCCGCGCTGAACGGTCCCTTTAACAGCGAAACGCGTTGTTAATGGGCTACGCTGTCAACAATAATATCAACACAGTTTCAAGGGCAGATCAACCAAAGCAAATTGAATAAATACTGGCAACGGAATGCTTTTCGAAAGCTGCTGATGGATGCAGAATAACGTCACTCAAAAGTGAACTGGGAGCACAATTATGTGTTGCAATTTTTATTTGTATGTATTTTTTTATTTTTGTATTTTAAATCTGTAACTTAAATTCACGCGGATTAAAAAAAGTTTACGCCAAATTACGGCCCGCTTACATTTTAGTTGGTCCTAGAAGGGCTGTATGTGCTACTACTACTGCTGCTGCTTCCCACGCCGCGGTCACGAATGCTCTATATGATCCTCCGCTGTCGTCTATGAGTGACAATGTTCTTCGCTGCCAAAACCCGCTTGCGTGCTAGGTTGGTGACAAGTCGCTGCCCGAAGAGCTCCAGCGGCTTCGGTGTAACAACGGAATTTTTACTGCGCTTGGGTCAATGACCAAAATTAGCGTAGGTCAGGCACAGCTTTAATTTTAATTGCGCTTGTGTCAATGACCAAAATTAGCGTAGGTCAGGCACAGCTTTGTTATTCGCACTGTTGGGTCGATTATTTTATTTGACACTGCACAGCACAGAGTGACTCGCACTGATAGATTGGTTCTTTACACTGCACAGCGCAAAAGAAGGGCTGCGCCATCAGTGAAGTTCACTTCATGACGCCTCTTGCCCCCAAAAAGAATGAAGTTGCGCTTCGCGGCGACGCGTGCCTCTTCAATGACGATTTGGTTTTGGAAACAATTGAGCGGCTTTTGAGTCGACTCAATTGTGTGGGTCACTGACAGCTCGCTGTGAACTGTGGCTGCGCCGGAATCGGCATTTAGTTCGTCTAGGGCGTTGAGCTGCGGTCGCGATAGCGCATCAGCAACTAAATTTTCCTTGCTTGGCTTATAACACATTCGTGCATTCGTTTCCTCAATGCGCGCTTTCCATATTTTAATTTTGGCGTTCGGGTTTGACTCCGAAACGGCAAAAGTTAACGGCTGGTGTTTCGTGAAAATATTTATGTCTTTAACACCATATAGGTAGTGACGTAGCTTGCTAAAGGCCCAAACTATAGCCAATAGTTCCCGCTCGTTGACGGCGTAGTTCACCTCTGGGGGCCGCAATATTCTGGAAATCATTGAGATGGGGCGACCATCCTGGGAAAGTACTGCCCTATGCCGTAGGCTGAAGCGTCTGTTGTTAGATCAAACGGCTTCTTATAGTCAGGGTATCGGAGCAAGACGTTTTCTGAGGACAAAATGTTGCGCAGCTTTTGAAAAGCGTGACGCTGAAGATCGGAGAGTTCTACCGGGATGTTTCGCGATCTATGCTTACTAACTGACCCATTCTCACCCTTTATGACGTCAGAAATTGGCTTTGCTATTGAAGCAAAGTCTTTGATGAAACACCTATAGTAACTGGCCAGACCAAGAAATGATCTGACTTCGAATACACTCTTTGGTTCTGGGAACTATTGAATTGCTCTGACCTTTTCCGGGTCCGTTGTGGCTCCATTGCTGGTTACCACAAAACCAAGAAAACCTACGCTTTTCTGAAAAAAACGCGATTTTTCATTGGAGACTCTCATATTTGCCT
This sequence comes from Drosophila colorata, assembly GCA_035041545.1. Classification (NCBI taxonomy): domain Eukaryota; kingdom Metazoa; phylum Arthropoda; class Insecta; order Diptera; family Drosophilidae; genus Drosophila; species Drosophila colorata. Next base: position 725,307 of record JAWNLD010000673.1, read on the forward strand.
CGTACAGGCTCTTTAAGACCCACTCCACATGTTTGACATGGGAATCTTCATCATTCGAGAAGACTATGGCATCGTCGACATAGACATAGCAAAATTTGCCAATCTGCTCACGCAGTATATCGTCGACAATTCTTTGGAAGATGCTGGCTGCATTCTTCAACCCGAAGGGAAGTCGACAAAATTCCCCCGTTAGCTGCGAACGCTGTTTTCTCACGGTCACGCTCAGTTAGCGTGATCTGGTGATAGCCGGACTTCAGGTCCAATGTCAAGAAGTATTTAGCCTTACCAAGATTCCCAAGAATCATTGGAATGTTAGGCATGGGGTATCTGTCCGCATTGGTTTTCTCATCGAGTTTTCGGAAATCCATTACAAGACGAATGTTCCTGTTACTGAACTCATCTGTGCCCTTTTGATCGTAGAGGTGCCGTGAATCGAGTGAGTGGAGTAAGAAGACTCCTTTTAGACTCTCATGTGGTTTAATGTAGTTTTTGGAAGCGGCCGTGTCGATGAAGAATCTCATCTGGATCCCTGCTACTCTTCTACAAATGTAGGACAGCAGGGAGCTTCCCCTAAAAAATTGACAATGTCCGAGTCATAGTTGCTACCATTGTCGTCGGAGAATTGCCGTTCCGCTGTTGCAGCAGCGTTAGCATACGCCCCTGGGTCTTGATCCGGCTCGTGAGCTATGTGATTGACCCTTTGCCTTCTCTGTCCGCTTGGATGTTCAGACGTGGCTGTCCTTTTATAGGCTTGAGGAGCGCTAGAGTTGAGGTACGCTGGTGCCTGTGATGGCTGTATGATCTTTGATAAGGAAGAATCGACATCCATTGGTTCCTGCGACCAGCCACCTTTGTTCCACCTACCGCTCTGCTGTTCAGAATAATTCTGCGGCTTCTGTTGTTTAGTGAAGTGAGGATTTTTGGACCCGCTGGGTTGCGGATCTCCCTGTTGCTGACTCCTATCTTGCTGACGACCTTGCGGCCTTGGGGTCATTCTACGTTCCCTATCTTCCTGCCCTTTAGCGAAACTTGCGGCAAAGGCGTACCTTTCATGGTTTGCCTCTACCTCTTGTGATAGAGCGAGGGCCGACGGTAAGCCCTTAGGCTTTGCTGAGAACAGGACATCCGTCAGACTACGCTTGAGGTCTGAGACAAACACACGCAACGCATTATCTCTAAACTTTGTACAGAGCGCTTGTGCCATGCTTGGCTCATAAGACATGTTGACCTTAATGGTGGTGAGAGTAAGCTTTTTCTTCACCTCGTCGTGGTATTGTAAAATTGTTAACGAGCCCTGTGTAAGGGTGCTCATTTCATGTTCTATAACATGAATGCCTCTCTTATCTCTGTATGTGAAATCGAAACGATTTATGGCATCAAAATTCATTACTGTGCCAAACTGACCCAAGACGCCGTCAGCTGCCCCTCTAATCTTGCTCTTAATAATAATAACTGCCTGATAGTGGCGCGAGCTGCCGTCGTATGGTTTATAAATTCCATATACTGCTACCACAGCTTGCCTCAAAGAGGCGTATGTCTCCGGTACCCCCGTAAACTCTGGCAAACATTTTACAGCGTCCAATGGCTCATTACATTGGACGTCGTTTCTGATTTTGACCGGCTTGAATGCTTCAACTGGCGGTGTTTCTATATTGGTGGCAGCTATTCTGCCTGAAAACTCTTGTATCTGAGCGTTTATGGATGCCCTCAGCTCTGTATCCCTTTGTTGTAATACTACGCTCTGTGCCTTCAAGGCGCTGGCCACTGCGGCCTGCACCACAGCCTTAAACTGGTCTGGATCCATTCCTATTTTTCGCCTGTTGTCCGCGATGTCCCGCGAGAAAGCAGGCTGCGGCTCTATTTCCCTATCTACAGTAGCGGAGTCGTCTGACTCTGATCCCCGCGCTGAACGGTCCCTTTAACAGCGAAACGCGTTGTTAATGGGCTACGCTGTCAACAATAATATCAACACAGTTTCACAGGGCAGATCAACCAAAGCAAATTGAATAAATACTGGCAACGGAATGCTTTTCGAAAGCTGCTGATGGATGCAGAATAACGTCACTTAAAAGTGAACTGGGAGCACAATTATGTGTTGCAATTTTTATTTTTATGTATTTTTTTATTTTTGTATTTTAAATCTGTAACTTAAATTCACGCGGATTAAAAAAAGTTTACGCCAAATTACGGCCCACTTACATTTTAGTTGGTCCTAGAAGGGCTGTATGTGCTACTACTACTGCTGCTGCTTCCCACGCCGCGGTCACGAATGCTCTATATGATCCTCCGCTGTCGTCTATGAGTGACAATGTTCTTCGCTGCCAAAACCCGCTTGCGTGCTAGGTTGGTGACAAGTCGCTGCCCGAAGAGCTCCAGCGGCTTCGGTGTAACAACGGAATTTTTACTGCGCTTGGGTCAATGACCAAAATTAGCGTAGGTCAGGCACAGCTTTGTTATTCGCACTGTTGGGTCGATTATTTTATTTGACACTGCACAGCACAGAGTGACTCGCACTGGTAGATAGGTTCTTTACACTGCACAGCGCAAAAGAAGGGCTGCGCCATCAGTGAAGTTCACTTCATGACGCCTCTTGTCCCCAAAAAGAGTGAAATTTCGCTTCGCGGCGATGCGTGAATTTTCCTTGCCTGGCTTATAACATATTCGTGCATTCGTTTCGTCAATGCGCGCTTTCCATATTTTAATTTTGGCGTTCGCGTTTGACTCCGAAACGGCAAAAGTTAACGGCTGGTGGTTCTTAAAAATGTTTATGTCTTTTACACCATATAGGTAGTGACGTAGCTTGCTAAAGGCCCAAACTATAGCCAATAGTTCCCGCTCGTTGACGGCGTAGTTCACCTCTGGGGGCCGCAATATTCTGGAAATCATTGAGATGGGGCATCCTGGGAAAGCACTGCCCCTATGCCGTAGGCTAAAGCGTCTGTTGTTAGATCAAACGGCTTCTTATAGTCAGGGTATCGGAGCAAGACGTTTTCTGAGGACAAAATGTTGCGCAGCTTTTGAAAGGCGTGACGCTGAAGATCGGAGAGTTCTACCGGGATGTTTCGCGATCTATGCTTACTAACTGACCCATTCTCACCCTTTATGACGTCAGAAATTGGCTTTGCTATTGAAGCAAAGTCTTTGATGAAACACCTATAGTAACTGGCCAGACCAAGAAATGATCTGACTTCGAATACACTCTTTGGTTCTGGGAACTATTGAATTGCTCTGACCTTTTCCGGGTCCGTTGTGCATCCATTGCTGGTTACCACAAAACCAAGAAAACCTACGCTTTTCTGAAAAAAACGCGATTTTTCATTGGAGACTCTCATATTTGCCTCGTACAGGCTCTTTAAGACCCACTCCACATGTTTGACATGGGAAACTTCATCATTCGAGAAGACTATGGCATCGTCGACATAGACATAGCAAAATTTGCCAATCTGCTCACGCAGTATGTCGTCGACAATTCTTTGGAAGATGCTGGCTGCATTCTTCAACCCGAAGGGAAGTCGACAAAATTCGTACTTTCCCCCATTAACTGCAAACGGTGATTTCTCACGGTCACGCTCTGATAGCCGGACTTTAGGTCCAATGTCGAGAAGTATTTAGCCTTACCAAGATTCTCAAGAATCATTGGAATGTTAGGCATGGGGTATCTGTTCGCAAGGAAATCCATTACAAGACGCATGTTCTTGTTACCGAACAGATATTTTTATGATACCGTTTTTTAGAAGGCTTTGACTTTCTTTGATAACAAATTCAGCTGCTCCCATAGGATAGGGATAAAATCGGACATAAACTGGTTGTTCGTCAGTGGTCCTGATAGTGGCCATCACTGACGTATTGTAGGGAAGTGCTTCCTTCGGATCCGCAAAGGCTTTGTATCTACTTTTTAGCACCTTAAGAAATGCGTCTTTTACTGCATAGGGCGCGTCGGCGCCATCAACATTTGTAAAGTTAACGTCCGCGCACCTGTGGAACTCGATTGGTTTCGTTACTGAGCCACATTTGAGTTAGCCAGAGGAAAGACAAAGCGACACTCCTGCTTGTGTGAGTAGATCAAGCCCTATGATTCACTCAAATGTCGACAAATCAGGGAGCAAAAAGAATGTGGCCTTTTGGCCGAACAAAGATACTAGGCACTTATGTATAATCGTAGAGGTGCCGTGAATCGAGTGAATGGAGTAAGAAGAATTTACTGGGCGCACTCCTTTTAGACTCTCATGTGGTAGTAGTAGTAGTAGTTTTTGGAAGCGCCCGTGTCGATGAGGAATCTCATCTGGATCCCTGCTACTCTTCTACAAATATTGGGCAGCAGGGAGCTTCCCCTAAAAAATTTACAATGTCCGAGTCATAGTCGCTACCATTGTCGTCGGAGACTTGCCGTTCCGCTGTTGCAGCAGCGTTAGCATACGCCCCTGGGTTTTGATCCGGCTCGTGAGCTATGTGATTGACCCTTTGCATTCTCTGTCCGCTTGAATGTTTAGACGTGGCTGTCCTGTTATAGGCTTGAGGAGCGCTAGAGTTGAGGTACGCTGGTGCCTGTGATGGCTGTATGATCTTTGACAAGGAAGAATCGACATCCATTGGTTCCTGCGACCCGCCACCTTTCTTCCACCTACCGCTCTGCTGTTCAGAATAATTCCGCGGCTTTTGTTGTTTGGTGAAGTGAGGATTTTTGGAGCCGCTGGGTTGCGGATCTCCCTGCTGCTGACTCCTATCTTGCTGACGACCTTGCGGCCTTGGGGTCATTCTACGTTCCCTATCTTCCTGCCCTTTAGCGAAACTTGCGGCAAAAGCGCAGGGCCGACGGTAAGCCCTTAGGCATTGCTGCGAACAGGACATCCGTCAGACTACGCTTGAGGTCTGATACAAACACACGCAACTCATCATCTCTAAACTTTGTACAGAGTGCTTGTGCCATGCTTGGCTCATAAGACATGTTGACCTTAAAGGTGGTGAGAGTAAGCTTTTTCTCCACCTCGTCTTAGTATTGTAAAATTGTTAACGAGCCCTGTGTAAGGGTGCTCATTTCTATAACAGTTCTATAACATGAATGCCTCTCTTACCTCTGTATGTGAAATCGAAACGATTTATTATGGCATCAAAATTCATTACTGTGCCAAACTGACCCAAGACGCCGTCAGCTGCCCCTCTAATCTTGCTCTTAATAATAATAACTGCCTGATAGTGGCGCGAGCTGCCGTCGTATGGTTTATAAATTCCATATACTGCTACCACAGCTTGCCTCAAAGAGGCGTATGTCTCCGGTACCCCCGTAAACTCTGGCAAACATTTTACAGCGTCCAATGGCTCATTACATTGGACGTCGTTTCTGATTTTGACCGGCTTGAATGCTTCAACTGGCGGTGTTTCTATATTGGTGGCAGCTATTCTGCCTGAAAACTCTTGTATCTGAGCGTTTATGGATGCCCTCAGCTCTGTATCCCTTTATTGTAATACTACGCTCTGTGCCTTCAAGGCGCTGGCCACTGCGGCCTGCACCACAGCCTTAAACTGGTCTGGATCCATTCCTATTTTTCGCCTGTTGTCCGCGATGTCCCGCGAGAAAGCAGGCTGCGGCTCTATTTCCCTATCTACAGTAGCGGAGTCGTCTGACTCTGATCCCCGCGCTGAACGGTCCCTTTAACAGCGAAACGCGTTGTTAATGGGCTACGCTGTCAACAATAATATCAACACAGTTTCACAGGGCAGATCAACCAAAGCAAATTGAATAAATACTGGCAACGGAATGCTTTTCGAAAGCTGCTGATGGATGCAGAATAACGTCACTTAAAAGTGAACTGGGAGCACAATTATGTGTTGCAATTTTTATTTTTATGTATTTTTTTATTTTTGTATTTTAAATCTGTAACTTAAATTCACGCGGATTAAAAAAAGTTTACGCCAAATTACGGCCCACTTACATTTTAGTTGGTCCTAGAAGGGCTGTATGTGCTACTACTACTGCTGCTGCTTCCCACGCCGCGGTCACGAATGCTCTATATGATCCTCCGCTGTCGTCTATGAGTGACAATGTTCTTCGCTGCCAAAACCCGCTTGCGTGCTAGGTTGGTGACAAGTCGCTGCCCGAAGAGCTCCAGCGGCTTCGGTGTAACAACGGAATTTTTACTGCGCTTGGGTCAATGACCAAAATTAGCGTAGGTCAGGCACAGCTTTGTTATTCGCACTGTTGGGTCGATTATTTTATTTGACACTGCACAGCACAGAGTGACTCGCACTGGTAGATAGGTTCTTTACACTGCACAGCGCAAAAGAAGGGCTGCGCCATCAGTGAAGTTCACTTCATAACGCCTCTTGTCCCCAAAAAGAGTGAAATTTCGCTTCGCGGCGACGCGTGAATTTTCCTTGCCTGGCTTATAACATATTCGTGCATTCGTTTCCTCAATGCGCGCTTTCCATATTTTAATTTTGGCGTTCGCGTTTGACTCCGAAACGGCAAAAGTTAACGGCTGGTGGTTCTTAAAAATGTTTATGTCTTTTACACCATATAGGTAGTGACGTAGCTTGCTAAAGGCCCAAACTATAGCCAATAGTTCCCGCTCGTTGACGGCGTAGTTCACCTCTGGGGGCCGCAATATTCTGGAAATCATTGAGATGGGGCATCCTGGGAAAGCACTGCCCCTATGCCGTAGGCTAAAGCGTCTGTTGTTAGATCAAACGGCTTCTTATAGTCAGGGTATCGGAGCAAGACGTTTTCTGAGGACAAAATGTTGCGCAGCTTTTGAAAAGCGTGACGCTGAAGATCGGAGAGTTCTACCGGGATGTTTCGCGATCTATGCTTACTAACTGACCCATTCTCACCCTTTATGACGTCAGAAATTGGCTTTGCTATTGAAGCAAAGTCTTTGATGAAACACCTGTAGTAACTGGCCAGACCAAGAAATGATCTGACTTCGAATACACTCTTTGGTTCTGGGAACTATTGAATTGCTCTGACCTTTTCCGGGTCCGTTGTGGCTCCATTGCTGGTTACCACAAAACCAAGAAAACCTACGCTTTTCTGAAAAAAATGCGATTTTTCATTGGAGACTCTCATATTTGCCTCGTACAGGCTCTTTAAGACCCACTCCACATGTTTGACATGGGAAACTTCATCATTCGAGAAGACTATGGCATCGTCGACATAGACATAGCAAAATTTGCCAATCTGCTCACGCAGTATATCGTCGACAATTCTTTGGAAGATGCTGGCTGCATTCTTCAACCCGAAGGGAAGTCGACAAAATTCCCCCGTTAGCTGCGAACGCTGTTTTCTCACGGTCACGCTCAGTTAGCGTGATCTGGTGATAGCCGGACTTCAGGTCCAATGTCAAGAAGTATTTAGCCTTACCAAGATTCCCAAGAATCATTGGAATGTTAGGCATGGGGTATCTGTCCGCATTGGTTTTCTCATCGAGTTTTCGGAAATCCATTACAAGACGAATGTTCCTGTTACTGAACTCATCTGTGCCCTTTTGATCGTAGAGGTGCCGTGAATCGAGTGAGTGGAGTAAGAAGAATTTACTGGGCGCACTCCTTTTAGACTCTCATGTGGTTTAATGTAGTTTTTGGAAGCGGCCGTGTCGATGAAGAATCTCATCTGGATCCCTGCTACTCTTCTACAAATGTAGGGCAGCAGGGAGCTTCCCCTAAAAAATTGACAATGTCCGAGTCATAGTTGCTACCATTGTCGTCGGAGAATTGCCGTTCCGCTGTTGCAGCAGCGTTAGCATACGCCCCTGGGTCTTGATCCGGCTCGTGAGCTATGTGATTGACCCTTTGCCTTCTCTGTCCGCTTGGATGTTCAGACGTGGCTGTCCTTTTATAGGCTTGAGGAGCGCTAGAGTTGAGGTACGCTGGTGCCTGTGATGGCTGTATGATCTTTGATAAGGAAGAATCGACATCCATTGGTTCCTGCGACCAGCCACCTTTGTTCCACCTACCGCTCTGCTGTTCAGAATAATTCTGCGGCTTCTGTTGTTTAGTGAAGTGAGGATTTTTGGACCCGCTGGGTTGCGGATCTCCCTGTTGCTGACTCCTATCTTGCTGACGACCTTGCGGCCTTGGGGTCATTCTACGTTCCCTATCTTCCTGCCCTTTAGCGAAACTTGCGGCAAAGGCGTACCTTTCATGGTTTGCCTCTACCTCTTGTGATAGAGCGAGGGCCGACGGTAAGCCCTTAGGCTTTGCTGAGAACAGGACATCCGTCAGACTACGCTTGAGGTCTGAGACAAACACACGCAACGCATTATCTCTAAACTTTGTACAGAGCGCTTGTGCCATGCTTGGCTCATAAGACATGTTGACCTTAATGGTGGTGAGAGTAAGCTTTTTCTTCACCTCGTCGTGGTATTGTAAAATTGTTAACGAGCCCTGTGTAAGGGTGCTCATTTCATGTTCTATAACATGAATGCCTCTCTTATCTCTGTATGTGAAATCGAAACGATTTATGGCATCAAAATTCATTACTGTGCCAAACTGACCCAAGACGCCGTCAGCTGCCCCTCTAATCTTGCTCTTAATAATAATAACTGCCTGATAGTGGCGCGAGCTGCCGTCGTATGGTTTATAAATTCCATATGCTGCTACCACAGCTTGCCTCAAAGAGGCGTATGTCTCCGGTACCCCAGTAAACTCTGGCAAACATTTCACAGCGTCCAATGGCTCATTACATTGGACGTCGTTTCTGATTTTGACCGGCTTGAATGCTTCAACTGGCGGTGTTTCTATATTGGTGGCAGCAATTCTGCCTGACAACTCTTGTATCTGAGCGTTTATGGATGCGCTCAGCTCTGTATCCTTTTGTTGTAATACTACGCTCTGTGCCTCCTCCAAGGCGCTGGCCACTGCGGCCTGCACCACAGCCTTAAACTGGTCTGGATCCATTCCTATTTTTCGCCTGTTGTCCGCGATGTCCCGCGAGAAAGCAGGCTGCGGCTCTATTTCCCTATCTACAGTAGCGGAGTCGTCTGACTCTGATCCCCGCGCTGAACGGTCCCTTTAACAGCTGTCAACAATAATATCAACACAGTTTTAAGGGCAGATCAACCAAAGCAAATTGAATAAATACTGGCAACGGAATGCTTTTCGAAAGTTGCTGATGGATGCAGAATAACGTCACTCAAAAGTGAACTGGGAGCACAATTATGTGTTGCAATTTTTATTTGTATGTATTTTTTTATTTTTTTAAAAAAAGTTTACGCCAAATTACGGCCCACTTACATTTTAGTTGGTCCTAGAAGGGCTGTATGTGCTACTACTACTGCTGCTGCTTCCCACGCCGCGGTCACGAATGCTCTATATGATCCTCCGCTGTCGTCTATGAGTGACAATGTTCTTCGCTGCCAAAACCCGCTAGCGTGCTAGGTTGGTGACAAGTCGCTGCCCGAAGAGCTCCAGCGGCTTCGGTGTAACAACGGAATTTTTATTGCGCTTGGGTCAATGACCGAAATTAGCGTAGGTCAGGCACAGCTTTAATTTTTATTGCGCTTGTGTCAATGACCAAAATTAGCGTAGGTCAGGCACAGCTTTGTTATTCACACTGTTGGGTCGATTATTTTATTTGACACTGCACAGCACAGAGTGACTCGAACTGGTAGATTGGTTCTTTACACTGCACAGCGCAACGTGTTTAAATTATAAAATGGTTCGAAATACGTTGGGCGCCAATTAAATGTTTATTAAAACTCCAGTAGGTTTCATTTATTCATTATGATTTATTAATCATTTATTTATTAGTTTTTGCTGTGTTAGATTAAGAGTGAAAACAATGTTGTATTGACGGTGAGGCTTTATTAAAACACATGGTGGTTCGGACCGGTGAGTGACTTGAATTACGAGAGAATATATTGGGCCGATGCGCCGCAAAATCGAAATAAAACTAAACTAGGGAATACAAATGAAAGTTACTTTTACTATTGAATGCGATTTACAACGGCCGCTAGCATGCTTAGCTTGCGCCTCGTGCGCTGCCGTTGTGCAAGACATCCGGCCCAGAGCAATGTCAGCGTCTGTGGCTGGTGTAAAATCAAGTTACAAAGAACTTGCGTTAACTTCTGTTAACTTATATGTATTTATCTGGCCGAGAATACCGCGATATGGCCGGCTGATACTCGGCTTCTATAGCGACAGGGACTGCGGCAGACTGTTGCGGCGTCGGCTTTTACTGTAACACACTCACTCAGTTTATCGGTTTTGTAAGACGCATAGAGATGAGATGAAGTTGAGTGAACGCATCCAAAATTTTGGGCCTCAGTACCGTATAAAATAGGGCCTCAATTTGCGGCGGGACCAGTCGTTGGCCACCTGTTGGAAACAAATACCAAATTACAACACATTCGGACACTTTCACTTGCACACTTACGCCCAATTTTAGTATCGTTAGTACTCGTTATATGGGGTCTGTGCGCCTGTGCATAATCATGCATTCAAAGTGTTCTCTTAAGGCCACACTTCACTATTTCCTTTTGTCGCAGTCTGTAGTACTTGATTTGTAATCTGCGTATGCTTAACGAGCACATATCAAACCAAATTTGGTGGCTCTAGCTCTTATAGTTTGCGAGATATGTTCAAAAAACCGGATCAATAAATAACGATAATAAGAAAACGGGGCGTGTTATCGATAATTTTAAATTACCGTAATCTGCCTATGGTATACACGAACTTAAAAAACTAAACTTTAATCCCTAGCTCTTATTGCTGCCAATTGGATTGTCAAATTGGTGAAATTTTACCAAACGTTTTCTTTATAACTTCTGTGTTTCTTAACCGATTTTAATGAAACTTAATGCAATATAATGCTATAGTATATATTAATATTCATTCGACCCAAATGTTGTGTCTCTAGGTCGCATAATCTACGAAATAAATTTAAAAACTTAGAGGTTGTTGTAGATTTTTATCGATTTTGGGAAAACGGTGTGTGTTATCGGTAATTTGAAATAAACTTGATCTGCGCGTGCCATGCACGAGTCTATAGCCGAAAAGTTTATGTCTCTAGCTCTTATATTTCCGAGATCGACGCGTTCATACAGACGGACGGACGGACGGACAGACGGACAAATGGACAGACAGACGGAAATGGCTAGATCGACTCGGCTGCTGATCAAGGTTATATATACTTTATGGGGTCGAAAATGCCTCCTGCTCCTGTTACATACATACATACATTTGCACAAAATTGGTTGACCTTTGCAATTGCATTGTTACCTGCCTATTTTGTTTTTTGCATTTTCGCTCTCATTATATTTTTTGTTCTTTACTCGCGCTCCTAACGCTACTAATTACTCATCTCTCTCCCGCGCTCTAACTAATATTGTTGTTGGTGTTGGTCGTAGTCATTTTTTTTTGGATTTTGCTCTTGTTTTGATTCCGTTGTGTTTCGGTTTGTTTCGGTCGTCGCGCCTGCGCCGCTTTCAACTTTCTAACGTTGTTGTTGTAAGTACTATTCAGCGTCTCAAATTATTTTAAACCTAGTGTGCCTATCTTTTTTTATACCTTGTTTTTGCAGTTGTTTGTGTAGTGATTTTTTGTTTGTTTAAATTTTCTAGTTTTTATCCCTTAACAAAAATGATGTATGTCTGCTACAATAAAAATTGCCAGGTGCGAGCAAACGTTGGATTCACCGTTATGATAATGGATAATGAGTTCAAAGTAATGAAGGCGTAAAAAAGCCAATCTTAAACTGGCTATTGGTCCTAATAAACTTTCTGTCCCAACACACTTGCCCACAATATCCGCTCCTAATGTTGAATTAATCAATCTTTCTTCCCCGTCTCCCCACATAAAAGACAGAAGTGACGAAAATAGCATTGTACCCATGGATGTTGTTCCTTCTGATCGCGAAAATCGTTCTGATTCGGCGATTGCTAGCACTGTTGGTACTGATCAACACTCCAGTGCTAATATACCGACCGAATCAAATGGTCAATCAACGAAGACTATAGCTCCGCCAGTAGCTACTGCTGAGTATCCTATTATGGCCCTTGTAGGTGTTCCACCAAAAAAACAAATCTTTGTTTCTAGGCTTGCCCCTTCTACTACATCTGATGATGTCAAGGCCTTTATTCTGCCCAAATCTCAAGCAAATCTTACGGTGGAAAAATTCAAATTCGCATATACTCCGGAAATTTCATCTTTTAAATTAAGTGTTTCGGCCGAACATCATTACATCAGTATTTGTTGTAAAGAATTCTGGCCGGATGACGTAATCATAAACGAATACACTGAAAAAAGAAAAATCGGCCTCCGATTTCACTTCCCCCTACTGGTGTTGGTTTAAATCAACCTATTGTGGTCTCTGATAGCACAAAAACTAACATTCTCCCTCTCACTTGGCTATCAGAATGTTAGAGGTCTTTGTAGTAAACTTAGCAATCTATACCTTAATAGTCTATCTTTTCATGTCATTGCCTTCTCTGAGACATGGTTAAGGCCTGACATCTTAAATTCTGAAATTTTATCTAACAAATTCTCTATCTACAGAAAAGATCGCACTTCTCGCCGTGGTGGTGGTGTGCTAATTGCAGTTGACGTTGATTTTTCTTCGGAGGTTGTAATAACAGACTTTAGTATTGATATAGAAATTGTTGCTGTCAAATTGTACACTCATGGTGTTTGCATTTTCATTACTTGTTCGTATATTCCTCCTTCTTTAGATAATTCTGTCTATTCTTTGCAGTTCTCTGCTATACATTCTGTCTCCTCTATGCTTTCCGATCGTTATTTTCTTTTTGTTCTGTGTGATTTCAATATTGCCGGAACTAGTTGGATTTCTAGTCCCAACTCTTGTGTGTTGACTTCCACGACCCACAATGATTTTCTTGACAATTTATTTGGGATGTCATTGTGTCAAATCAATGGTATCCCAAATTCACTACATAAAATGCTTGATCTTATTTTTGTTTTGGATCATTCCTTCTTATCTGTTTCCCGTACTGAGCTTATATCATGTCCTGAAGATCCTTATCACCCCACTTTAGTCGTGTTGATTGATTTACCTGCCCGGGTGCACCGGCAGTAAACCTCCAGAGCGAGCTCGTTAATTTCGGAAATCCGACTTTGCTAAACTAACTCAGCTCTTATCCCAGACTGACTGGTCTAGGCTTTACACGTGTAGAGACATAGATCGTGCAATCACGATTTTTTATTCCACTTTAAATAATTTATTTGATATATGTGCCCCTGTTTGTAATTCACATAGGCCTAACAAACCTATGTGGTTTACACGGGAATTAATAAACATAAAAAATATAAAGTCAAGGATGTATAGTAAGTTTAAAAAAACTGTCTCTTTCTTGGATTACTCACGATATCTGATAGCTCGATCCAATTTCTCTGTCCTAAATTATGTTATAAGGATTACCTGAAAAAATGTAGCTTACAGTACCAGCGTGATCCAAGGCGGTTTTATAATTTCATCAACACTAAAAAACCACAGCTGACTCAAAACATGCCATGGCCGACCTATTTGCTAAATTTTTTCAAATGACTTACAGCTCTCAAGATTATCAATTGGGTCTGCCTTATCCTTATCACGTAAATGACTCAAATCGCATTTTTTGACCTTTGATCACGGAAAGTTCACTACTAAGTGGTCTAAGGGTCATGAAGCCCGTATTTTTACCGGGACCTGATGGAGTACCAAGCTGCGTGCTTAGGTATAGGTATTTGGAAAGAATCATTTATTATTCCTCTCCTTAAAAAAGGAAACAAGTCCAATGTTCAGAGCTATAGAGGTATTTCTAAGTTGTCTGCTATTCCTAAGGTTTCTGAGAAATTGATTACTTCTCAACTGCAACATCTTTGTAAATCTATAATTTCACACTGCCAGCATGGGTTTGTGAAATTTAGAACTAATACCACTAGCCTATTGGAATTCACGTTTTTTGTTATCGAAAGATTTCAAAATAAAATGCAAACAGATGTTATTTACACTGACTTCAGTAAGGCTTTGGCTCCGTTAATCATAACTGCATAAACTTCATTTTTTGGGATTTCCAAATAACCTAATTCTTTGGATCTCCAATTATTTAATTCTTAGAACTCAAAAAGTTTATTTTAAAGGCTTTATCTCTAAGCCTGTTAATGTCACTTCCGGAGTACCACAGGGAAGTCACCTTGGTCCGTTGTTATTCACATTGTTCATTAATGACCTCTGTGATAAGTCACTCTCGGGTGCTGATGTATGCCGATGACGTAAAACTTTGCCTGACGTCTTCTAATTTTCTATCTGGTCAAAGGGTTCTGATCTTGACAGTTTTTAAACCTGGTGTTAAGTAAATTTATTAAATCTTAATTGCAATTGTAAATGTAAATTAATGTCTTTTATAGGCGAACGCCCTTCTTGAACAATTATTTTTTTAATAGTAAGCAACTTGATCGTATTGAATCGGTTGATGATCTGGGTGTCATTTTAGCTCCCAAGCTTAAGTTTTACAAGCATATTTCTTCTGCTGCCAATCGAGCATTTGGTGCTCTGGGTTTCATTAAGCGCTGGTCGAAAGAATTTGACGATCCCTACGTTACTAAAACTGTTTATACTTCACTTGTCTATCCAATTCTTGAGTATGGATCTTGTATTTGGTGTCCCCAACACAAGGTTCATCAGGATAGAATTGAATCCGTACAAAAACAATTTCTGCATGCCTTCTTATCTTGGTAGACTTTTACTAATAAATCTTCCTTCTCTTTCTGATCGTAGAACCATGCTTGGTTTAATCTTCTTACACAATTTAATTAAGGGGCAAATTGATGCTTCCGAATTGATCAGCCAGATTAGTTTTTAGCATTTTGCCTGAGTCCGCGCGTTAACAAGCGCTTGCTTGGTATCGTTGGGCCACTTGAATGTACTGCCGTTAGTACATCTACGTCCAATAATAATAATAAAAAAAGAGAGTCAATGCGTCTGTATGTATGCTTATGTACACAGACTCCGCTTTACAAATTTACCGCACGACACTTGTACATATATGTACATATGTATATGAACGTTTTGTTGTTGCCAAAATTTTATGCAAAAGAAAAACGTATAATGTTGGGCTAACAAGCTTTTTTGTTATCACATAAAGCGGGATAAATTTTTTATGTTAAAAATTCAATAAAACGAGAGTTCGTTTCAATTTATGACACTAATTCAATGGTGCATTTATTGTAGCGAACATGCAAATAAATGTATGCGAATATATGTATGCGAACGATTAGCGATCAAAATGCGGTGCGATATAGCGAACTGAGAATAAGTTAGCAGCTACATTAGCATTGATGCGCCAGCTGCTTAGCATAAAGTGCAAGAGAATAAATGACCGAGATAAGAAGACAATAATGAGCTTAATGCGGGAAGCGCTAGATAATTAACAGATAACAAGTTTGAGTTATGTTATGATATGCGTGTGTGTGACTTTGCTTGCCTCGCAGGGCAAGATACAAATTTTTAGCTGCTGCGCCGAATATTATCTAAAGAATAGAACTCAAATCAGATTTATGTTTCGTCAGGTGTACCTTGGAGGAGTTCAACGATCCCTTCATAACGCAACTTCTTTACATCTCACTTGTCCGCCCAATCCTGGAATACTGCTCGTGTATCTGGTGTCCGCAGAATAAAATACACCAGGATCGTATTAAGTCCGTTCAGACACAATTTCTGCTCTTTGCTTTACGTGGTTTCAACTGGGATCCCAATCCTTGGGACAATCCTTGGTGTTGTTTTCTTACATAAGTTGATTATTGGCGACATTGACTCCTCGTTTCTTTTAGGTCGCTTGAACTTCTCTGTTCCCTTTAGGCCTACTAGAAACTATTACCCCTTATTTCTGCCTACATGCACGACAGACTCTGCTTTGCACAAGTCTTTTCGTGTATTACGCCTGCAATACAATAGCCTATACCACGTGTTCTCAGAACTCTCTTTCCTTTCTTTTTTCTATCAAAGACTAATTATTATTATTATTAATATTGTTTTCTTTCACTTTTTCTGAATATTTTGTATTTAATTTAAATGAAATTTGCATTTAAATTTATATTTCTGCTACTAACGTCTTCCTATTTAGCTGTAGGTTCTAATAACGTCACTGACAATAATTAGCTGTGCTTAGGGGCATAGTTGTCCGGACTGGCAAATAAAATACCCCCACCGTGTCGGTGATGTTATTAGAAATCTTTGTAACTCGTTCGGCTTTTAGCTTTTAATATCTATATGTATATATATATATTTGATGTACCTTAAACATTTCCGTTGACACTCGGTTTTTCGACTGTTTATAATAAATAAATAAATAAAAAAAAAAAGCTTAATTATATGTCAAGGAAAAGATGCAAACCTGAAACGGATCAAAGAAAAGTTGTTAGAAATGGAAGATGGGTATCATGAAATGCGCAATGGAGTTATTTACAAAAAAAAAAGATGATAGATTGTTGTTTTGTGTGCCAGAATCAATGGAACGTAACGTACGTACAACAAAGAAACACATACTGGTAGTTATAGACGCTTGTACAAAGTATGTGAGACTGTATCCATCGAGAACTGCATCTTCGCAAGAAGCTATAAATACATTGAACGATTATTTTAAAGCGTACAATCGTCCTAACAATTTAGTATCAGATAGGAATCACATAAAAGTAGCTACTGACTCACCGCAAGCAAACGAACAGGTAGAAAGGATCAACAGAGACTTTGGACCCATGATAGCAAAAGCGTTAGAAAAAAATACGCCGTGGCATAACACTTTGAACGATGTAGAGGATGTCATGAACAACACAAAAAACAGAAATATTGATGAATATCGAAGCGTAATGCTCTTTGGCGTAAAACAACAAGTAAGCTCTAGTCGGGTGTCCCCGATTAGGAGATACCTTGAACCCAGCGGTGAGCTGTCGTTACATACATTTAAATTTCTTTGCATTCATACACATATTCATAAAGTCACACGTACACACACACAAACGCACGCAGCAAGCTGCGCACTTTACACATCGGCTGCGCTTGGCTCCACTATGGAAAATGAATTATTGAATAACTTCTAAACTAAGAGTATGATCGTTATGAAATGTTTAGTGCTAAGTCCAAGATAGTCCAAATCTATATACAAACCAAAGAGCAAGTCTGTAGTATTTGATTTGCGTTTTTTTTGATATGGGGGGCGAATGGGGGAATTATCCAAAATCCGAACGAGCACCTATTCAACTAAATTTGATGGCTCTAGCTCTTATAGTCTCTGAGATAACCATGTCTTAAAATAAAAAAATGATAAGCTTGAACTGCGTATGTATTAGGAGACTCTATAGTCGTTTAGATTAGGTTTCTAGCTTTTGTAGTTTCCGAGATCGCTGCGTTCATACAGACGGACAGACGGGCGGACGGACAGACGGACATGGCTAAATCGACTCAGCTCGTCGTCCTGATCAAGAATATATACACTTTATGGGGTCGGAGATGCTTCCTTCTGCCTGTTACATACATTTGTACAAAACCATTATAACCTTTTTACCCCATTTTCAATGGGTTCAGGGTATAATTAAGCAGGTACTCACCCCTGCTATTGTCTTCTGTGCTGCCCCATGCTGTGTTGTGTGCGTTGGTGGCGCTTCCCAGCAGTAGTGGCAGTCTCTTGCTGTTTCAATACTCCACCATAGATTGTACTTCGGCGGGCGGCGCTGCTACTTCATCTCCTGATGCGAGCACCAGCTGTTTTCGGAGGTCTGTGTCGGCAGTGATGAGCACTGCTACCATATCATTGCTAAGAAATTTGAAGAGACAGAGATAATTTATATTTCTCTTTATCAAGATACAATTTCTCGGTTTGGTCTCTCGGACATCTGCAATTATCTGCACGCTTTCATGACACAAACCAGATGATTTGGTGCTGGTGCACATCTTAAATTTCCGGCGCACCTTCCGAGAGCGTCAGATCTACCTCTAACACTTCGTTGGTGAGCGTCTGCTCGTCGTCCAGCTTTTCGTCGCCAGCGCACTCGCCATCACTGTACACTCTAAGAGCGTCGAGGTCCAGGCCCCAGTCCAGGTGACGTGTTGTCCACCTCCGACTGCATGACCACCAAAGCCTCAGCTTCCGCTTCGGCTCCCTACCTTGCCTGGCGTCCCTTCTTCTTTCTTCTCAGCCCTCTTTATTTTGTGCAATCGGCATGCGAGCTGCCCGAAGCGGTAGCTAAACAGCATACCGCTCGCTTGGAGGAGCTGCAGAGTTGGCAGCTCAACTCCAACTCAACACCGTCCACGCCTCTGGAAGCAAATCTCTCTTTTTCAAGAGACCCACAGAGCTCGCTTTCTCTTCACCACTTGTGAGTGGTAGGCAGACGGTGATGATGTCTAGCGTCGGGATTTGGTAGCAAACCTTGAGCACTCCATCCTTAACAGGGATCTTTGCAAGTATCTATTCTAGCCATACTTTGGCATTCTCGTCCAAATAATTCACGTTTGGCGAGGTCTGGTGCAGCGAATGCCTGCGACCACTCACTGCTTGGCGCTCGACTCTCGCCACGGGGTACACAGCTTTAGCCCTGTGCTGCAAAGCATTTCTCTTGGCCTCTTCTGGACGCATGCCCCTACCCAGATACCTGTGGTACCATTTACGGCATGCTGCGCTTAGGGCTTGCCTGAGCGGATCACCAAAGAATGTCCGCCGTGTCATAGCCCCCATTGACACGGTAGGGCCTGTGTGTACTCGTCAAGGCGGCCAGGTATCGACGAGTTTCCTTATGTATACAGTCGGTTACCCCTTACTGTAAACCAGTGGGCACGGGTCGCATTACATCCTGGCTTAGGGAGGTGATGTGACCCCATGGTCCCTGGACCTCACCACTGCCCTACCACCAACCATAGTATTCGAGTACTCATCTGTGCCACACCCTTGACGGGTGCTAACACAGTTTCGTCGCAGGCCGGATCATTCCTGTGTTCACAGAAAACTGGAGACCCGATGCCTAGTCGATACCCTCGGAGAGGGTTCAGTTGGGAATTTTATCAACCATTAAGTACAACCGAATATTACAATAAGAATGCATTAAAACAAATGTCATCCAAATCG
The DNA here is from genome assembly GCA_035041545.1 of Drosophila colorata. NCBI lineage: Eukaryota > Metazoa > Arthropoda > Insecta > Diptera > Drosophilidae > Drosophila > Drosophila colorata. The sequence continues at coordinate 744,353 of JAWNLD010000673.1, forward strand.
GTTAGGAAACACAGAAGTAATTAAAGAAACATATTTGTATATTAGCTAAGCCATGTGGTGGCAAGCGTCAAACGCAGGCGTTTTCTACATGTGTGGGTACACATTCATACATACATATTTATATGCACATTCTTTTTCAAATTCTAATGCGATTGTTTGTGCATGTGTGCTATTTTCTTAGCTCAGATTTTGACAAAGACAATAAGAATGCTACTGTAGCTCGGTGGTAGAGGTGTTGCCTGGTGTGCTATCAGAACCGAGTTCGAATCTCGCTGTGTCAACGGAAATTTCTTCGTACTTGTCTTTTTTTTTAACTTGACGCACTTACTGGTCCAAGTGCAACTTAATGCTGAACATCGTCGATTGAAATATTTCGAAGCAACAAAATGGAAAAAAATTGGTATTTGGCATGCACACTCCCAAAAAGCTTTCGCAGATCAACTGCAACCAACATTTGAAAGATATAGTTTCCCATTCTGTGAAAATTTTGCGACAAATTTCACAACTACGGCATACTCAAATTTGTTTTTAAATATAAAAAGCGAACGGGCAGCTCAAATTGTGTTATTTATTTTTATTTTATTTTACTAAGTGCGGCTGTAGAGTCGTGTGTATGAATGCAGAGGGATTTAAATAAATGTATATAACGACAGACCGCCGCTGTGTTCAGGGTATCTCCTAGTCGGGCTGTTAGTGCCATCTTACTTGTTCTTTAAAAAATAATTATTATTGTTATTATGTACATACATATATTACATTATAATATTAAGAATATTTTTTGTACTTACCATTTTAGCTGTACTTACTTTTTTTCGATGTTTATTTGACTTCATACTGAATGTGTGTGAAGGGAACAGTTACACATATTTTTACTTGCACTTCGAAAATTCAACTAATTTTGATGCAGCAACGCCTTTTCTTTCCTCACATTTTTTATGCTTCTTTCCTTGCACAAAAACAACAACATGTACACACATATCCGCATACTGTCGGAAGCGGGGGAAAAAGATCGACACATATGCGTAAAGAGCAAGGCAATATTTTTTTTGTACTACGCAGCGATAGAATAAGACGAACATACAAACCAAACAAAGTAAATGGAAATACAAAAAAATATGAAGGCTGTGACTGCTCGTGTTCGTTTTGGACTGACACGTTGCGTTGCATCACTAAGGACCGATTGTTTGGACAATTGGCCACCGCTTTCACGCGCCGAGGGTCCGTTGACACCACCAGAACTGCTGAGTACATAGATTTCAACCCTCTCGCCTTCTTACATACATACTCAAAATCACAGACACACACAAACACACTGCGTAATAATAATTTCTAAACTGAGCGTATGATTGTTATGAAATTTTCAGCAGTTAACAAGAGCATTCAAATCTATGTTCAAACCAAAGCGAATGTCTGTAGTACTTAAATTGTTTTTTTTTATATATCGAGATCGCTGCGTTCATACAGACGGACAGACGAACAGACGGACAGCCGAACGGACCTGTTTAAGAATATATCTACTTCATTGTGTCAGAGATGCTTCCTTCTGCCTGTTACATACATTTGCACAAAAACTATTGTTCCCTTTTTACCTATTTTCAATAGGCTTATGGTATAAAAATGTATGTATTTCCTAAAAAAAAAAAAAAAAACAGTAAGAACGTTGCAGTCGGGCGTAGCCGACAGCGCAATACTCGTTCACGGTCATTATTATTATTGTTTTTTTGGAAAAGTTAACTTTTTGGTGACTCTAGCTCTAAAATTGTGGGAGACATGGATTTTTGTTTATTTTGTTTTATTAATTTGCTCCGCCCCAGTGGGCGTATCCAAACCATTTTTTGTGCGATCTTTAGAGAAGGGAGAGTTGGCCATCGGCTTTTGCAACTTGTCTTCAATATGTTTGGCATAATTTGTTGCAAACATATAACGGTCATTGCTTAGCTCTGTCTCATGGGCCAATGCCAGGGCAGTCAGCAGATTCCGCAGTTGAGTGAGAAACACTGCCTTTTAAGCCCAGACACAAAAGTAGGCATCGCGTCGTCTCTGAACTTCACGTTGAGGACTTTCGAGCCGCATCATCGTGGTGTATTATTGTTTACTTTGTCAACAGCGTGAGTTTTCTTTTGATCTCATCATAATACTTTAACAAAGACAAGTCGCCTTGCCTCATTGTATCCGGTTGGTGCTAGATAACATGAATAGGCGTTTTGTTCGCGTAGTAATAATTAATAATTGCGTTAAAGTTTAGCACTGTGTCAAAAGATGCTAGTGTTGCGACTGCTGGGCCTGCAAGCGCTGGATTGCAAGCGCTGGGTAATTTCGGGAACTACTATCGTACGGCTTTAAAATTTCATATGTTGCAATTGCAGTCTGTCACCAAGAAACATAATTTTCTTGGTTGCTATGAAATTGTGGTATAGGACTTGACGATACTACTATCTCTGGTATATTTTGTACCTGCTCACTATACATTTGTTTTTAATACATATTTATATTGCCTGTAATTTTTCAAAACTTTTCTCTTGGTGCATTAGTTGAATGAGCTGTTCGTTATTCATATTGTTCATTGTTAAATTTGCCGATAAATTTTCTCTATAACTCGCTAACAGTTTCTCGTCACTAGCACTATCCGTACAAATTTGATTTACGTACATTAATTTTTAAGTACCTTCCGTTCTGCATAAGTTGTATGCATATAGCTGTAAAATTGAGTTAGATAAATAGATTTAATCGAATTGCCACGCCCCAGTGGGCGCATCCCTAAAACATCAACATATACAATAGCGGCGGAAAAAATTGCGTTCATACGCCAGACCGACGGACGGATCATTTTCCCTATTACACATTTTCAATGGGCTTGGGGTATTAGAAATATATCATGCACAGAGTAATCCTTTTATGTTATTTGTTTTTGTTGTGTTGATATTAAGTTATGTATGTATGTATATACATATGTAAGTGTCAAAGCATTTGTTCATGTGTCGACCATAGTTTGATTAGTGCTTTCTTTTTCATGGACGGATAGAGCATTTCTTTTTGACTTTTACGAGTCAAATATACCTCTCCTTTTCTAATTTATGCTTACAACGATGTCTTAAAATAAAAGTCAGAAAGAAATGGAGGATTCGTGCCATGAAAAAGAATGCAACGAAAAAATATACATGTTTCTATTGCACAAACTATGGTCGATTTAATGTTGGATGGTGGTTGTTTATCTTATACGTTTACTAAAAACAATAAGTGCATTATGTATGCACATTAAAAATAGTAAACGAGTATAAAACAAGTAAGAGTACTCTGTCGGGAGCGCCCGACTAGAAGATACCCTGAACCCAGCTGCGAGCATTTAAATTTAAATTCAAACGCAAATGTATGTACATACATATATATAAACTTGCAATAGAATCCTTCATGTCAACTATATTTGCTGTCTCTAGCTCTTAACATCTACGCAACAAGCTTAACAAATTTGAGGTTTTTGTAGATTTTTATAAATTTTAGATAAACGGTATGGGTTATCGATAATATAAAATAAACTTGATCTGCGCGTGCCATATATGAGTCGATATTCAAAAAGTTAAAGTCTAGCTCATATAGTTCCCAAGATCGACGAGTTAATACATCCGAACGGACATGGCTAGATGAACTCGGCTATTGATCCTGATCCATTATACACTTTTTACCCATTTTCAATGAGTTCAGGAGGGATCAAGGGTTGCCTCTTCGGGATCTTGAATCTGGGACCTACCGTAAACTTTACACTTAACCTGCACTTTACGTCATACATTCATACATTCCCCATTACCCATTTTTAATGGGTTCAGGATATAACAAATATATCATGAACGAAGTAATCCTTTTATATTATTTACTTTTGTTGTGTTAATATTAAATTATGTATATACATGTGTTAAAAAATCAAGCAAAAACACCTCTACACGAGGTAGCAATCTAGGGGCGAAAGCACATTCCACTTTAAAAATTTCTTATGTACAATTTTGTGACGAAGGATTTTCAATTTAATATATGATCAATTCCAAATTATACAAAAAAAATAGTAGGGCATTCGGCCATCGCAAAAACGTTATTTTTGGGTGCACAGAAGCTGGAACTGTTTGCGTAAAGTGCCGAAGGCCCTACTATTATTTATACCCTGAACACATTAAAAATGGGTAAAAAGGGTATAATGGTTGTGTGCAAATGTAACAGGCAGAAGGAGGCATCTCCGACCCCATAAAGTATATATATTCTTGATCAGCATAACTAGCCGAGTAGATTAAGCCCTGTCCGTCCGTCTGTATGAACGCGTCGATTTCAGAGACTACACGAGCAAGAGAGCTGAGCTTGAACTTTATAGATTCGTATATACCATACGCAGATCAAGTTTATTTCAAATGATCGATAACTTGTCCTGTTTTCTTATAATCAGTGTTTATCGGTTTTTTGACCCGCTTTTTTGAGCATAGCTCAGAAACTATCGGTTAAGAAACACAGAAGTAATTAAAGAAAATGTAGTTGTATATTGGTAAACTACGTGATGGCAAGCGCCAAGCGCTGACGTTTTCTGCATGCGTGTGCACATACATATGTATATGCACATCCTTTTTCGAATTCTCAAGCGATTGGTTGTACATGTGTGTCTAATCTCAGATTTTGACGAAGGCGATTGAAATGCAACTGTGGCTCGGTGGTAGAGATGTTGCCTGGCGCGTTATCAGACGCGGGTCCGAATCTGGCTTGGGTCAACGCAGTTTTTCTTACTGTTGATTTAAATTTGTATATTATTTTATTTTTAAGCTAAACACAGTTATTGGTCCAAGTGTAACTTAATGCTATGACATAGGCGATTTAATATATTCTGAAGCAACAAAATGGGGAAAAATTGGTATTTGGCATGCACACTCTCAAAAAGCTTTCGCAGATCAACTGCAACCAACATTTGAAATATATAGTTTCTTATTTTGTGAAAATATTTTGCGAGAAATTTCACAACTTCGGCATACTAAACTTTGCCTACAAATAAAAGCAAGCGCGAAGCGCGAGCATTAATTTTTATTTTTATTTTATTTTACTAAGTGCGGCTGAGGTGTCGTGTGTATGAATGCAGAGAAGTTTAATTAAATGCATGTAACGACAGCTCGCCGCTGGGTTCAGGGTATCTCCTAGTCGGGCACTCCCGATTAGAGCCATTTTACTTGTTTTTTATAATTTGGAATTGATCATATATTAAATTGAATATCCTTCGTCACATACTTTTATATCAGAAATTTTGCAGATGGAATGCGCTTTCGCGCATTTACGCATTGGTTACGTCGTGTAGAGGTGTTTTTCTTTGATATCAGAAATTGTTTGGATTACTTTTGAAGGTTTTACTTTGTCAACAGGTGTTTAGTTTTGATATTTATTAATATATATAACCCATGACCATGATCAAGAGTTGATCCCAACAATTAATTTAAATTTTTTTAAAGTGAATCAAAATCAGTTGACGCAATTCGTAATTACAGTTATGCACAAAGAAACAGCTCAATTCATTTAAACTAATTATTGCCCGCATTGTCAAAAACAAATACAAAAAAACTAACTCGCAACTTTGGGTGTTTTCCCAACGTAAACCTCTGAATGTCTACCTTAAAATTTTATGAGATGTACACTAAACAACGAATATCTTGCAAAACCCGAACTATCCCAGATGAGTGGTATATACCAAAAGTTGCGGACACTCAATTTCTACAACATATTAAACATTTATAAAAATCGTTGGCGCCGTTTCCTTTTAAATTATCAAAATTTACAATTGAAAACTTGTTTTCACCTGTAACTTTTTTTACCTGCGTACCTAAGAACAAAAACGTCTAAAAGCCTTTCAAACAATATATAGAACATAAATGTATCTTCTTCTATGATTTGGACACTGTGGGGGTGTCAATTTTAGCGGATTTTAGCGCTTTCCCGCCATACGGTTTTTTGATTCATAGTATGGAACAAGCCCACAAAGTTCTACAAAGCCATCTCAACGCTATCATATGCGAAATTTATACCGAAGATAACATCAACTTTTCGGAAACACAAAAATTTATTTTCTTAATAACTGTTGAATTATTGAATCGGATTTGAATGCGTATATTTTGCTAACCGCTTTTGCACTCTATGTTTTGCTTCAGCCCTGATGCTGCCGCAGTGATAAACAGCCACAACGCAATATTGTGTCGACCATAGTTTATGCAATAGAAAGAGAAATATATTTCATCGGTGCTTTCTTTTCATGGACGTGAATGAAGACAGGCGATAAAAAGTTTCTGTTTTTAATACCCTGAACCCATTGAAAATGGGTAAAAAGGGTTTAATGGTTTTGTACAAATGTATGTAACAGGCAGAAGGAGTCATCTACGAACCCCACAAAGTATATATATTATTGATCAGCATCACTAGCCGAGTCGATTAAGCCCTATCCGTCCGTCTGTCTGTATGAACGCGTCGATTTCAGACTGTACAAGGGCTAGAGAGCTGAACTTGAACTTTTTAGATTCGTATATACCATACGCAGATCAAGTTTATTGCAAATGATCGATAACTTGTCCCGTTTTCTTAAAATCAGTGTTTATCGATTTTTTGACGTTTTCTGCATGCGTGTGCACATACATATGTATATGCACATCCTTTTTCGAATTTTCAAGCGATTGGTTGTACATGTGTGTCTAATCTCAGATTTTGACGAAGGCGATTGAAATGCAACTGTGGCTCGGTGGTAGAGATGTTGCCTGGCGCGTTATCAGACGCGGGTCCGAATCTGGCTTGGGTCAACGCAGTTTTTCTTACTGTTGATTTAAATTTGTATATTATTTTATTTTTAAGCTAAACACAGTTATTGGTCCAAGTGTAACTTAATGCTATGACATAGGCGATTTAATATATTCTGAAGCAACAAAATGGGGAAAAATTGGTATTTGGCATGCACACTCTCAAAAAGCTTTCGCAGATCAACTGCAACCAACATTTGAAATATATAGTTTCTTATTTTGTGAAAATATTTTGCGAGAAATTTCACAACTTCGGCATACTAAACTTTGCCTACAAATAAAAGCAAGCGCGAAGCGCGAGCATTAATTTTTATTTTTATTTTATTTTACTAAGTGCGGCTGAAGTGTCGTGTGTATGAATGCAGAGAGGTTTAATTAAATGCATGTAACGACAGCTCGCCGCTGGGTTCAGGGTATCTCCTAGTCGGGCACTCCCGATTAGAGCCATTTTACTTGTTTTTTATAATTTGGAATTGATCATATATTAAATTGAATATCCTTCGTCACATACTTTTATATCAGAAATTTTGCAGATGGAATGCGCTTTCGCGCATTTACGCATTGGTTACGTCGTGTAGAGGTGTTTTTCTTTGATATCAGAAATTGTTTGGATTACTTTTGAAGGTTTTACTTTGTCAAAAGGTGTTTAGTTTTGATATTTATTAATATATATAACCCATGACCATGATCAAGAGTTGATCCCAACAATTAATTTAAATTTTTTTAAAGTGAATCAAAATCAGTTGACGCAATTCGTAATTACAGTTATGCACAAAGAAACAGCTCAATTCATTTAAACTAATTATTGCCCGCATTGTCAAAAACAAATACAAAAAAACTAACTCGCAACTTTGGGTGTTTTCCCAACGTAAACCTCTGAATGTCTACCTTAAAATTTTATGAGATGTACACTAAACAACGAATATCTTGCAAAACCCGAACTATCCCAGATGAGTGGTATATACCAAAAGTTGCGGACACTCAATTTCTACAACATATTAAACATTTATAAAAATCGTTGGCGCCGTTTCCTTTTAAATTATCAAAATTTACAATTGAAAACTTGTTTTCACCTGTAACTTTTTTTACCTGCGTACCTAAGAACAAAAACGTCTAAAAGCCTTTCAAACAATATATAGAACATAAATGTATCTTCTTCTATGATTTGGACACTGTGGGGGTGTCAATTTTAGCGGATTTTAGCGCTTTCCCGCCATACTAGCGGGTTTTTCCAAAAGTCGTACAACAAAAGTTTTTTGATTCATAGTACGGAACAAGCCCACAAAGTTCCACAAAGCCATCTCAACGCTATCATATGCGAAATTTATACCGAAGATAACATCAACTTTTCGGAAACACACAAAAATTTATTTTCTTAATAACTGTTGAATTATTGAATCGGATTTGAATGCGTATATTTTGCTAACCGCTTTTGCACTCTATGTTTTGCTTCAGCCCTGATGCTGCCGCAGTGTTAAACAGCCACAACGCAATATTGTGTCGACCATAGTTTGTGCAATAGAAAGAGAAATATATTTCATCGGTGCTTTCTTTTCATGGACGGATAGAGCATTTCTTTCTCACGTTTGGTACGAGGCATTGAGTAATAAAGTAAAGAGCGGAAATTTGGATCACGAGTTTTTAGTTAAAATACTTTCGGAGCGACGATGCGGTTGCAAACACAAAATGGAAACGCAACGCCCAATTGTCTATGCGCGCATATTCTGTTGCTGTGCCTTGCAAAGTCAAAGTCTTGGTTTACTTGCAGCAGGCCGGCCGATTTTTATCATTTTTCATTTTTGGGCGACCGGCACACTCTTTTCCTGACTACCGTATTTTAACTTAATTTTAACACCTAATTGCTGCTAGTACTGATCCTAAAACTTCTAAATAAAAAGGTATATCAATGTGAGGAAAGTGTTCCTTCCTATTTGTTAAACTACAATTGGAACTATTATTTAAAATATATATTTGTATAAACAATTTAAAATTTCTAGCTTCTGGTGCCGCGACTCGCGTAAGCAACAACAACTGCAAAGCATCGATGAATGAAGACAGGCGATAAAAAGTTTCTGTTTTTAATACCCTGAACCCATTGAAAATGGGTAAAAAGGGTTTAATGGTTTTGTACAAATGTATGTAACAGGCAGAAGGAGTCATCTACGAACCCCACAAAGTATATATATTATTGATCAGCATCACTAGCCGAGTCGATTAAGCCCTATCCGTCCGTCTGTCTGTATGAACGCGTCGATTTCAGACTGTACAAGGGCTAGAGAGCTGAACTTGAACTTTTTAGATTCGTATATACCATACGCAGATCAAGTTTATTTCAAATGATCGATAACTTGCCCCGTTTTCTTAAAATCAGTGTTTATCGATTTTTTGACACGGTTTTTTGAGCATATCCCAACACAAATTTGTTTTAATATGTTTCCGTGAACGATACGCAGATTATGAATATTTCGGATTTTGGATTTTCGCCCCCCATATGAAACCAAAACCATAAAATCCGCAAATCAAGTACTACAGATTTGCGCTTTGGTTTGTACACAGATCAACGCTTTTGTTACATCCTAGAAATTGCATAACGATCCTATTCTTAGTTTAGAAGTTATTTAAGAATTAACTTTCCATAGTGGGGGACAAGCGCAGCTGCTTGAGCATATCTCAGAAACTATAAGATTTAGATTTAATTAATGCTGCTAGAAAAATGTACTATAGTACTATTAATGCATTAAAACGAATTTCATCCAAATCGGTTAAGAAACACAGAAGTAATTAAAGAAAATGTAGTTGTATATTGGTAAACTACGTGATGGCAAGCGCCAAGCGCTGACGTTTTCTGCATGCGTGTGCACCTATACATACAAATGAATATGCACATTCTTTTTCGAATTATCAAGTAATTGGTTGTACATGTGTGTCTAATCTCAGATTTTGACGGAGGCGATTGAAATGCAACTGTGGCTCGGTGGTAGAGATGTTGCCTGGCGCGTTATTAGACGCGGGTCCGAATCTGGCTTGGGTCAATGGAGTTTTTCTTACTGTTTGCTTAAATTTGTATATTATTTTATTTTTGAACTGAACACACTTATTGGTCCAAGTGTAACTTAATGCTGGGACATCGGCGATTTAATATATTCTGGAGCAACAAAATGGGGAAAAATTGGTATTTGGCATGCACACTCTCAAAAAGCTTTCACAGATCAACTGCAAGCAACATTTAAAAGATATACTTGTAGTTTTCTATTTTCTGAAAATTTTTGCGAGAAATTTAACAGTTACGGCATACTAAAATCTGCCTGCAAATATTAAAAGTGAGCAGGAAGCGCGAGCATTAACTTTTATTATTTATTTTTTTTATTTTATTTTACTAAGTGCGGCTGTGGTGTCGAGAGTATGAATGCAGAGAGGTTTAATTAAATGCATGTAACGACAGCTCGCCGCTGGGTTCAGGGTATCTCCTAGTCGGGCACTCCCGACTAGGGCCATCTTCCTTGGTAATTTATGAACGAGGCCTTCGAGCCATATAGTATCAAATGCCTCAATGTCAGGTGTGACCATTCCAACTGAATGCTTAATAGTTCGAATTTTTTATAACGAAATTTTCAAATTTGATTTGTAATACAAATGTTTGTCAGACCCTATGGACTTTTTGGTTTTTAATGCTTTTAAAATGCTAACGACATCGATAGTAGTGATTTTATCAATTTCTTCAATTTGGTTTCTATTGCATGTTACATCAAGGAAGAAATTGTTAACTAAATTAATTGTTTCTGGGTCTGAGGTATGAGGTAAATTGGAATTTGTGTTGAAAAAAATCCGCCAGAAGATTAATTTTATCATCACATGTGATGAAGGCCATGTCTTTATCATTCAGGCAAGGGATAAATTGCTTTTTCTATTTAACTGCCATACAAATATTTCAAAATTATTTAGAGTGACTACGAAGAGATTGGAGTTTCTTATTCCAAAAATCATTGTTAAACTTAAATACTTAAAATCTTAATTTTGAGTTTATGTGATTTTATTGAGCTATGTTCTTATCCATTGCCTTTGTATAGTGTTCCTAAATTTGAAAAGATCTTTGATGAAGTTAGAAATCTCCCCTTTCTCTTAACGAATGCGTTTTTGGGGGACAGATCTATCAACTGCATTAGTTACCATTCATAAACTAATTCAAATTGTGGCTTATTGAGAGAAATGAGGGAGCTTCTTTATGTTGTGTAAGGTTTGTTTGAAATTCCTCATTGATAAGGTGCTTGAAAAGATTCAAATTTGTTCTAGCAAAATCTGGGTATGTTTTATTCCTTGTTTTGACGATCAGTATCGCTAAATAGGATTATATCGAACGTGGATGGCTTGACTTTGTAGTTAGCAGGAACATAGGTGGTATCCATAGGATATAAGATGCTAACATTTTCTATTGTTGAGATTTCATTAGGTATATTGCCCCAGCAATTAGCTCTCGCACAGTTCCAAGCTCTGTTCTTAGAATTTAGGTCTTCTGCGACTAACCGCGATATTTTTAATCAATCTGATTCCTGCAAGCTTTTTATGTGATTACGGTCTTTATTTAGGCTACAGGAGTTGTTTATACAATATGCAGAGTAGCCGGCAAAATAGACCGAATCAATTTTCAGGGATTTATTCTCGTTAACATCAATTTGTATACCTATGTTTTCTATTAAATGCATTTTAATGCTATCAATTTCTTTATGAACTAATTCTTTTTGAACGGCAATTGCAACTCGTCCACCTTTTCTGAAATTATGATCGCGCCTGTAGTGAATATAACTTGTGATTATAAAACGATCATTATCAGTAAGCCAGGTTTCATTAATTAAGCAGATGTGGATGTGATTGTGGTTTGAGAAATTAATTAATTCTACAGTTTATTTTTAACGGCACGGTCATTTCATGCCAAGATATTAAGAGTGTCGAAGGGATAATTTGTTTGAGTAGACATAAAAATCAGCTCGTATGTATGTCAAACGAGCTGATTTTTATACTCGTTCACGAAGTGAAACTAGTATATTGGGTTTGTACAATGTCCGTTATGCTGTCCGTCCGTCTGTCTGACTTGAAATTTGGAAGATATCGCGTGTATACCCGCGTCAGATGTAGTGTTAAGTGTTTCGGGGTGCGCTCACTGAGGGAGTGGCAATTCAATTAAATCTATATATCTCCCTCACTTTTAAAGCTGATGCAAATAATGTATACCGATATACAGATTGCTGATGACCTCCTCTAAAGATCGCATCCAAACTGTAACGAGTATAAAAATTAATTTCTTGACATTTATATTGAATTTCCTTACAGCAAAACAAGTGATCGATGGTGCTCGGATTCGATTCCCCTTCCTGATGCAAAGTCTGGTCTGGATTCTTCTAATAATTCAAAATTTGTCCAGTTCATAACAATTTCGCAAACTTCTATTCTTTTCGCTATCTGTTAGAATTTTTCGTATAATTCTTATTGAATACTTTAATTTTAATTTCGTCACACTCAATATTAAATGGGTGGTGGCGTTGGTGTGTAACCCGGGGTTTACGTGTTAATTGTGCGGTAGGCCCGGGATCGAGACCGCGCGGAGCCAAATTTATATTTTGTTTTTTAACCTCGTTTATTATTTTTTTGTGCACCCATAATTCTACATTACGAACGAGTATTCCGCTGTCGGTTACACCCGATCGCAACCTTCTCACGGAAAATATATTGAAATTAATTTAGTAAATACTTATATAACATATTTAATCATTAGCGGCAATTAACTTTTTTTTTAACTATCGTTCTTATTATATATTTAGGTTTTTGTTTAGTACTTAGAAAACCCAAAATTCTTTTTTAGTTCTTGTCTCATTCTTTTTATACCCATTGAAAATGGGTAAAAAGGGCATATTGGTTTTGCGCAAATGTATGTAACAGGCAGAAGGAGGCATCTCCGACCCCATAAAGTATATATATTATTGATCAGCGTTATAAGTCGAGTCAACATAGCCATGTCCGTCTGTTTGTCCGTCTGTCTGTATGAACGCGTCGGTTTCAGAGACTACAACGGCTAGAGAGCTGAACGTGGTCTTTTTAGATTAGTATATACCATACGTAGATCAAGTTTATTTCAAATAATCGATAATTTGCTTCGCTTTCTTATATTCAGTGCTTATTGGTTTTTTGACCCGGTTTTTTGAGCATATCTCAGAAACTATAAGAGCTAGAGCCACCAAATTAGGTTACATATGTTCTCGTAAAGGATACGCAGACCGATTTTGGATACCTCCCCCCATTCGCTCCCATATCAAAAAAAGATTTCAATGCTCTTGTTACGTCCTGAAAATTTCATAGCGATCCTATTCTTAGCCAAGCGCAGAACTAGAAACTAGAAGAGCCAGATGACCAAATTTAAATTAATAGGCTGCTCGTCAATATATATATGTACTATAGTACAATAAGAATCCATTAAAACAAGTTTTATCAAAATCGGTTATAAAACATAGAAGTTATCAAAGAAAATGTTGTTGTATATAAGTTAATTAACATTTGCACGCGCAATGCTGGCGAGTGAAAACGTCATGTCAGCATTCCCGCTGCAGACGTCAACGGCGGTAATCGGATGCCTCTGTTATGCAGTATCCTTTATCGCGCATATGCTTGGTCGGCTTGCCGACCACGACTTGGCTGCATGTTGTTATGCCTTCAAGCTGTCATATTTTGTATTTAGCTCTTAAGAATTTAAATAATGTTAAATTCAGTTCTGAAATACACGTCGTCGATAGCACACGTCATTACTCCGGCATTAGGTCGTCATTGTTAGCCATAACTGCCAAACTGGCAATAAATAAATTAAATTTAATTAATATAACTACATACTCATAAATGGCGCCCAACTAAGTGAAGAATCCTAAACAAAAGCCTACTTAAATAACACAATATAAAGTGAGCTTTGATTCTACAAATTCGCGACAAGTCACCGTTGTGGAAAGTGAACATTAACAAAAAAGCAAAACAGTCAGCACAATTCGCGTCTGACAAAGCGTGCATGACCAGCATCAAAACTATCTGTGTGCGTGTGTGTTAAAGCACAATAATTAACTATTTGTTCACCGGGGCCGCAGGAGCTCCTCGGGCAGCGGTGTGTCACCAGAATAGCGCGCAAGCTAGTTTGGGCAGCAATTTGAAATTCGATCTGGACTGCAGCGAGCGAGCAGCAGTACCAACAAATAGATCATGGAACGATTAGGGACGTCCCCAACGAAAACAATGTAAGTGGGTTGCTCAGCAATAATCATATTTTAACCTTTATGTACCTAAATATGACTATAGGAATATTGTGTTCTGTGTGCCATTTTGTTTTGCTAACATTTTGCAAATTTTGTTGATTCTCCGGTTGATTGGTGGTTTGATTTTGTTACACAACGATCTATTAATAGGGCATTCCAAGAATATAGGGACCCCAAACCAAGAAATTCGGATTCAGAGGGTTCAGATAACGACCTTAGTAGAATCCCAGTCCTTAAAAATAATCAGAGCGACCTAGTTCTAATAAACAAACCAAATATGGACCCCCAACTAATTAAAGCTTTGGTAGAGTCGGCGGTCACAGCTGCGTTGCAAGCGCAGGTAGAAGCGTTCAGTGCAAGTAACGCGGCCTTAAGGGAAAACTTAGAGAGCCAAATTGCTGAATTAACAAAAAAAAGTAGCAAATACGGCAATTACTGCCCCTCCTATAGAAGTTTTCGAAGAAGTATAAATCATAGACAATGTTCGTTGCGATGAGCCGCTGGACGCGGTCAAATGTCTGCCTGAATTTACAGGGGCACAAGAAGCCTACGTTTCTTGGCGACAAGCTGTGACGGCAGCATATAAAATATTTTAGCCACATAATGGCAGCTCTCGTCATTATCAGGCAGTGATCATAATAAGGAGCAAGATCAGGGGCTCCGCTGATGCTGTGTTGGCTTCATTCGGCACAGTATTAAATTTCGATGCGAAAACAGATAGCCTCGACTTCACGTATAGCGACAAACGGCCAACACACGTCATCGAGCAAGAGTTAGGCACTCTAAGGCAGGGTGGTCTCTCCTTGCTGCAATACTATGACGAGGTCGAAAAGAAGCTGACATTATTAACCAATAAAGTCAATATGTCATACGAATCAAGTATGGCAAAAGGCCTGTGTGTAAAATTCCGCAATGATGCGTTGCGTTTCATAGCAGGGCTTACGCGCTGTCTAACAGATATACCTTTTGCGGCAAGACACAAAGACTTGCCTTCGGCTCTGGCTCTCGCCCAAGAGGTCGAGTCAAACCATGAAAGATATGCTTTCGCTGCCAATCTTGCGCGACGCCAGGAAGAAAGAGAGCGCAAGCCAAACGCGAAAGCGCAAGGTCAACAGCTGGAAAAGGTTCGCATCGAACAGATCCAGCAACAAGCGGTGCAAAAAACCCGCATTTCAGTAGAGAGCATAAACCACAGGGACATCCCAGTCAACGTAGTGGTAGGGTCCAAAACAACAGCAACACACCTAAACCAATGAAAGTTGGCCCTACAATGTCTAAGTGCTTGATGCTATCACAAGCTCCGACTTACGTCAACTCCAATAAACGAACAAACACTTCTGACCGATCAACTGGTCAGAGGCGTCAGAGAGTGAATCATACTCCTCAGAGTGAAGAAGTTAATCCTAAGGAGTATGAAACTGCCGTTAGGGGTGCTGAAGCGCAGATAGCTGATCAATCAGATGAAGATTTTAGGGGTAAGTCCCTGCTGCCTTTCATCAGACGAGATGTAGTGGAGGCACAGATGAAAATTCTTATCGACACGGGCGCAGCGAAAAACTACATTCGTCCATACCCTGGGCTAAAAGGAGTCCGCTCGGTCCATACGCCATTTACAATCCACTCAATTCATGGCACTACTAAAAAATCACAGAAACGTTATATTTCAATGTTTGGACAGAAAGCAACGTTCTTCCTTCTCCCGGATCTTTCAACATTTGACGGGATCATAGGCCTCGACCTGCTAACACAAGTCGGAGCGCAACTTTGTCTAAACACTAGCCAACTCAAGTTTGGTAATCATTTGGAACCGATACTGTACCATCAGTGCGTAAACGTCAATTTCACTAACGTAGATTGCGCTGACGCACCCCCTTCAAACAGAGACAAATTTTTAAAAATGTTGGAGGGTAGGAAAAAGACCTTTGCAGACGCTAATGAAGCTCTGCCTTATAACACTTCTGTAGATCCCACCATAAGGACTACAAACGAGGAACCTATCTATGCAAAGTTGTACCCGTATCCCATGAGTGCAGCTGAATTTGTGAAAAAAGAGATTCAAGATCTTTTGAAGAATGGTATAATTCAGAAATCCGTTTCTCCCTATAACAACCCCATTTGGGTGGTTGATAAAAAGGGCACGGATGAAATGGGTAATCGAAACATGCGCCTTGTAAGGTATCCCATGCCCAATATCTCCATGATTTTGGGAAATCTAGGTAAAGCCAAGTACTTTTCGACCTTAGACCTGAAATCTGGTTACCATCAAATCACGCTTTCAGAACGTGACAAAGAAAAAACTTCTTTCTCAGTAAATGGAGGGAAGTACGAATTCCGTCGACTTCCCTTTGGCCTGAAAAATGCGGCCAGCATTTTTCAAAGAGCGATTGACGATATATCAAATTGCTCGACAAATTGGCAAATCTCGCTATGTCTATGTAGATGATGTCATTGTTTTTCCAAAGGATGAGGAATCTCTCGTAATGTTAATTGGGTATTGAAAAGTTTGTATGCAGCAAACATGAGGGTGTCCAAGAAAAAGTCACAAATTTTTTAAAATAAGCGTACATTTCCTTGGATGCGTGGTCACTAGCGATGGTGCCACAACCGACCCAGAGAAAGTTACGGCCACATAAGAATTCCCGGAGCCCAAGACGGGTTTCGAGGTAAGATCATTCCTAGGACTCGCTAGCTGTTACAGGTGCTTTATTAAAGATTTTGCAGCAATAGCAAAACCCATTTCAGACATCCTAAAGGGTGAAAATGGGTCAGTCAGTAGACATAGATCAAGAAAAATTCCGGTCGAATTCTCTGATCAGCAACGCAGCACATTTCAAAAACTGCGAAACATACTGGCGTCAGAGGATGTCATGCTCCGATATCCCGATTTCAAGAAGCCGTTTGATTTAACGACAGACGCTTCGGGATATGGTATAGGAGTAGTTCTCTCCCAAGATGGGCGTCCCACCACAATGATCTCCAGGACACTGAAGAGTCCAGAGTTTAATTATGCCACAAGCAAAAGACAGCTACTAGCTATCGTGTGGGCCCTTGGAAAATTGCGCCGTTATCACAGACCATCAGCATCTGGCCTTCGCCGTGTCTGAGTCTAACCCTATCGCTAAAATCAAACGATGGAAAGCGCACATTGACGAATCTAACGCACACATATTCTACAAGCCAGGCAAGGAAAATCTGGTCGCTTATGCCTTATGTCCAGGCAACAGCTTAACGCTTTGAGCCACCAAGATAATGAATCATGCCTTGCCTCGGATCACAGTGAGCTTTCCCTGACTTACACAATTGAATCTACTGAAAAACCATTGAATTGTTTCCAAAACCCGATAGGTCTCGAGGAATCGAGCTTTCCGTCGAAGCGTAGTTTCATTCTGTTTGGAAATAAAAGGCGACACTTCCTAAATTACATCTGCAAAGAATCACTGCTTAAGGAGTTATGGGAAGTAGTCAAGCCTAATGCGATAAATGCACTACTGTATGGTTTGCACACTTTAGCGCTGGTGCAAGATGAGTTGGTTCGGAGATTCCCGATGACCAAGTTCTGGCACTGCAAAAACCGAGTTACGGATATTTTCAATGTTAGTGAGCGGAGAGAAATCCTCCTCACAGAGCACAACAGTGTTCACAGAGCAGCCCAAGAAAATGTCAAATAGATCCTAGAGGAATATTATTTCCCAAAAATAACTAAGATTGCCAATTAACTCGTGCTGAACTGCAAGATTTGCGCAAAGGCTAAATATGATAGACATCCTAGAAAACAGGATCTTGGTGAGACTCCGATTCCCTCACATGCAGGGGAAATGTTACATGTGGACGTTTTCTCAACAGACAAAACAATTTTTCTAACATGCATTGACAAATTTTCGAAATTCGCTATAGTCCAGCCAATTCAATCACGAACCATAGCAGATTTAAAAATACCCATATTACAGCTCATGAATTTCTATCCAGCAGCGAAATCAATCTACTGCGACATCAGCTAATGAACAATTATGGTGTCAACATTTCAAATGTCACCCTTACATAGTGTTC
Organism: Drosophila colorata; assembly: GCA_035041545.1. Lineage (NCBI taxonomy): Eukaryota > Metazoa > Arthropoda > Insecta > Diptera > Drosophilidae > Drosophila > Drosophila colorata. The sequence continues at coordinate 762,480 of JAWNLD010000673.1, forward strand.
CTAACGGACAGGTCGAACGTTTTCATAGCACTCTGCTTTAGCTTGCTAGATATCTGAAAATCGCAAAAAACATAAGCGACAGTGTTGATTTCATTTTGTTGGTAATAAGCGAATACAACAAGACAATTCACTCGGTCACTAACAAAAGACCAGTTGATGTTGTGAAGCCTCACCCAGATGTAGCGCTAACAGACATTCAGGATAGACTCAAAAGGGCTCAAGACACACTCAGAGCTAGAGAGAACCAGTCTCGACAAAATAGGGTCTTCGAAGTCGGCGAAAAAGTTTTGTTAAAATCCAATCGCAGGCTCGGAAACAAACTCACGCCTATGTGCGAAGAGAGAGCTGTGGAAGCTGACCTGGGAACCACGGTTCTCATTAATGGGAGGGTGGTCCACAAGGACAACCTTAAATGAAGATCCCAGTTGATTTACCTTTTATAAAAAGTTTTGCCCTCATGTTAAGACACTAGAAATGTAAGCTTTTTAGCCATTTGGCATTTTAGTTAATTAGGTTTGGTGGTGGTCGTTTAATGTTCTCTCGGTTAAGAAAAAATATAGCAATTTTCAATCCACAGGTTTGGGCTTCTGGTATTGTTTTCCATCACGATGACCTCGGCGCACATTACTGACTACTCTCATGCTAAGTACATTCCTCGTATGGGAAGAATGTGCCTACGTTAGAAACTCGGTAAACGTATCGGAGTATGAGCGAATGGTCAATGAAACAGTCCCACATGAAAAAACTCCTAAATGTGGATGCAGAACATATCGGAGACCTGAATGAAGCTCTCGGCGTAAACTTAAAATCACTGAGGCACAGCTTGTAAGCTCGAACAATAGGCAGATCGTAATTAATTCTAGAGTGCAGGATCAAATCAACCAATTAACTTCTACCGTCAACCAAATTTTGAAAACCTCAAAAAGTAATCAAATTGATTCCGGGCACTTATATGAAACACTCTTTGTCAGGAATAGAATGTTGCTAATGGAGTTGCAAATCATAATGCTCGCCATAACCCTTGCCAAGGCAAACATTGGCAGTCCCAATATTTTAGACCACGCAAACTTAAAATCCGTTTGGCTTGAGGAGCCCACAAATACCCCCATTGCTGACCTAATGACTGTGTCGTCCGTGAAAGTCCTGCAGTCCTCAAACATGATTTTTTTTATAATTACGTTTCCTAAAGCTACTAGCTAACTAACTCTTGCACGCGCAATGCTGGCGAGTGAAAACGTCATGTCAGCATGCAGACGCTGCAGACGGCAACGGCGGTAATCGGATGCCTCTGTTATGCAGTATCCGTAATCGCGCATATGCTTGGTCGGCTTGCCGACCACGACTTGGCTACATGTTGTTATGCCTTCAAGTTGTCATATTTTGTATTTAGCTCTTAAGAATTTTAATAATGTTAAATTCAGTTCTGAAATACACGTCGTCGATAGCACACGTCATTACTCCGGCATTAGGTAGTCATTGTAAGCCATAACTGCTAAACTGGCAATAAATAAATGAAATTTAATAAATATAACTAAAGGCGCGTAACTTATATGCTAAAACACGTGGTGGCAAGCACCAAGCGCAGACGTTTTCTGCATGCGTGTGCACACATACAGACATACATATGTATATGCACATTCATATGCGTGAACTCTTTTTCGAATTCTAAAGCTATAGTTTGTGCATGTATGTTTCTAAGCTCAGAATTTGATAGATGCAATTAATATGCTGCTGTAGCTCGGTGGTAGAGTCGTTGCCTGGCGGGCTACTAGAGGCGGGTTCGAATCTCGCTGTGTCAACGGAGTTTTTTTTTAATGTTTATTTACATTTGAATTTAATTTTTTTTTTTTTTTTTTTTAAATAACACACTTATTGGTCCAAGTGCAACTTAATGCTGGGACTTCGACGATTTTAAATATTCTGGAGCAACGAAATGAGGAAAAATTGATATTTGGCATGCACACTCTCAAAAAGCTTTTGCAGATCAACTGCAACCAACATTTGAAAGATATAGTTTTATATTCTGTGAAAATTTTGCGAGAAATTTCACAACTACGGCATATTTAAATTCGGGATATTTATATTAAAATATTAAAAGCGAATGCGCAGAGCGAGCTTTAATTTGTATTATTTTAATTTATTGTTTTTATTTTACTAAGTGCGGCTGTGGTGTCGTGTGTATGAATGCCGGGGGGTTTAATTAAATGCATGTAACGACAGCTCGCCACTGGTTTCAAGGTTTCTCCTAGTCGGGCACTCCCGACTAGAGCCTCCTTAATTGTTTTTTCTTGACGTGGCCACGCATGCTCATTTTCAATTTCACTAGCGATGGTGCCACAACCGACCCAGAGAAAGTTACGGCCACATAAGAATTCCCGGAGCCCAAGACGGGTTTCGAGGTAAGATCATTCCTAGGACTCGCTAGCTGTTACAGGTGCTTTATTAAAGATTTTGCAGCAATAGCAAAACCCATTTCAGACATCCTAAAGGGTGAAAATGGGTCAGTCAGTAGACATAGATCAAGAAAAATTCCGGTCGAATTCTCTGATCAGCAACGCAGCACATTTCAAAAACTGCGAAACATACTGGCGTCAGAGGATGTCATGCTCCGATATCCCGATTTCAAGAAGCCGTTTGATTTAACGACAGACGCTTCGGGATATGGTATAGGAGCAGTTCTCTCCCAAGATGGGCGTCCCACCACAATGATCTCCAGGACACTGAAGAGTCCAGAGTTTAATTATGCCACAAGCAAAAGACAGCTACTAGCTATCGTGTGGGCCCTTGGAAAATTGCGCCGTTATCACAGACCATCAGCATCTGGCCTTCGCCGTGTCTGAGTCTAACCCTATCGCTAAAATCAAACGATGGAAAGCGCACATTGACGAATCTAACGCACACATATTCTACAAGCCAGGCAAGGAAAATCTGGTCGCTTATGCCTTATGTCCAGGCAACAGCTTAACGCTTTGAGCCACCAAGATAATGAATCATGCCTTGCCTCGGATCACAGTGAGCTTTCCCTGACTTACACAATTGAATCTACTGAAAAACCATTGAATTGTTTCCAAAACCCGATAGGTCTCGAGGAATCGAGCTTTCCGTCGAAGCGTAGTTTCATTCTCTTTGGAAATAAAAGGCGACACTTCCTAAATTACATCTGCAAAGAATCACTGCTTAAGGAGTTATGGGAAGTAGTCAAGCCTAATGCGATAAATGCACTACTGTATGGTTTGCACACTTTAGCGCTGGTGCAAGATGAGTTGGTTCGGAGATTCCCGATGACCAAGTTCTGGCACTGCAAAAACCGAGTTACGGATATTTTCAATGTTAGTGAGCGGAGAGAAATCCTCCTCACAGAGCACAACAGTGTTCACAGAGCAGCCCAAGAAAATGTCAAATAGATCCTGGAGGAATATTATTTCCCAAAAATAACTAAGATTGCCAATTAACTCGTGCTGAACTGCAAGATTTGCGCAAAGGCTAAATATGATAGACATCCTAGAAAACAGGATCTTGGTGAGACTCCGATTCCCTCACATGCAGGGCAAATGTTACATGTGGACGTTTTCTCAACAGACAAAACAATTTTTCTAACATGCATTGACAAATTTTCGAAATTCGCTATAGTCCAGCCAATTCAATCACGAACCATAGCAGATTTAAAAATACCCATATTACAGCTCATGAATTTCTATCCAGCAGCGAAATCAATCTACTGCGACATCAGCTAATGAACAATTATGGTGTCAACATTTCAAATGTCACCCTTACATAGTGTTCCTAACGGACAGGTCGAACGTTTTCATAGCACTCTGCTTGAGCTTGCTAGATATCTGAAGATCGCAAAAAACATAAGCGACAGTGTTGATTTCATTTTGTTGGTAATAAGCGAATACAACAAGACAATTCACTCGGTCACTAACAAAAGACCAGTTGATGTTGTGAAGCCTCACCCAGATGTAGCGCTAACAGACATTCAGGATAGACTCCAAAAGGGCTCAAGACACACTCAGAGCTAGAGAGAACCAGTCTCGACAAAATAGAGTCTTCGAAGTCGGCGAAAAAGTTTTGTTAAAATCCAATCGCAGGCTCGGAAACAAACTCACGCCTCTGTGCGAAGAGAGAGCTGTGGAAGCTGACCTGGGAACCACGGTTCTCATTAATGGGAGGGTGGTCCACAAGGACAACCTTAAATGAAGATCCCAGTTGATTTACCTTTTATAAAAAGTTTTGCCCTCATGTTAAGACACTAGAAATGTAAGCTTTTTAGCCATTTGGCATTTTAGTTAATTAGGTTTGGTGGTGGTCGTTTAATGTTCTCTCGGTTAAGAAAAAATATAGCAATTTTCAATCCACAGGTTTGGGCTTCTGGTATTGTTTTCCATCACGATGGCCTCGGCGCACATTACTGACTACTCTCATGCTAAGTACATTCCTCGTATGGGAAGAATGTGCCTACGTTAGAAACTCGGTAAACGTATCGGAGTATGAGCGAATGGTCAATGAAACAGTCCCACATGAAAAAACTCCTAAATGTGGATGCAGAACATATCGGAGACCTGAATGAAGCTCTCGGCGTAAACTTAAAATCACTGAGGCACAGCTTGTAAGCTCGAACAATAGGCAGATCGTAATTAATTCTAGAGTGCAGGATCAAATCAACCAATTAACTTCTACCGTCAACCAAATTTTGAAAACCTCAAAAAGTAATCAAATTGATTCCGGGCACTTATATGAAACACTCTTTGTCAGGAATAGAATGTTGCTAATGGAGTTGCAAATCATAATGCTCGCCATAACCCTTGCCAAGGCAAACATTGGCAGTCCCAATATTTTAGACCACGCAAACTTAAAATCCGTTTGGCTTGAGGAGCCCACAAATACCCCCATTGCTGACCTAATGACTGTGTCGTCCGTGAAAGTCCTGCAGTCCTCAAACATGATTTTTTTTATAATTACGTTTCCTAAAGCTACTAGCTAACTAACTCTTGCACGCGCAATGCTGGCGAGTGAAAACGTCATGTCAGCATGCAGACGCTGCAGACGGCAACGGCGGTAATCGGATGCCTCTGTTATGCAGTATCCGTAATCGCGCATATGCTTGGTCGGCTTGCCGACCACGACTTGGCTACATGTTGTTATGCCTTCAAGTTGTCATATTTTGTATTTAGCTCTTAAGAATTTTAATAATGTTAAATTCAGTTCTGAAATACACGTCGTCGATAGCACACGTCATTACTCCGGCATTAGGTAGTCATTGTAAGCCATAACTGCTAAACTGGCAATAAATAAATGAAATTTAATAAATATAACTAAAGGCGCGTAACTTATATGCTAAAACACGTGGTGGCAAGCACCAAGCGCAGACGTTTTCTGCATGCGTGTGCACACATACAGACATACATATGTATATGCACATTCATATGCGTGAGCTCTTTTTCGAATTCTAAAGCTATAGTTTGTGCATGTATGTTTCTAAGCTCAGAATTTGACAGATGCAATTAATATGCTGCTGTAGGTCGGTGGTAGAGTCGTTGCCTGGCGGGCTACTAGAGGCGGGTTCGAATCTTGCTGTGTCAACGGAGTTTTTTTTTACATTTTATTTACATTTGAATTAAATTTTTTTTTTTTTTTAAATAACACACTTATTGGTCCAAGTGCAACTTAATGCTGGGACTTCGACGATTTTAAATATTCTGGAGCAACGAAATGAGGAAAAATTGATATTTGGCATGCACACTCTCAAAAGGATCATGCACACTTTTGCAGATCAACTGCAATCAACATTTGAAAGATATAGTTTTATATTCTGTGAAAATTTTGCGAGAAATTTCACAACTACGGCATATTTAAATTCGGGAGTTTTATATTTAAATATTAAAAGCGAATGCGCAGAGCGAGCTTTAATTTGTATTATTTTAATTTATTGTTTTTATTTTACTAAGTGCGGCTGTGGTGTCGTGTGTATGAATGCCGGGGGGTTTAATTAAATGCATGTAACGACAGCTCGCCACTGGTTTCAAGGTATCTCCTAGTCGGGCACTCCCGACTAGAGCCTCCTTAATTGTTTTTTCTTGACGTGGCCACGCATGCTCATTTTCAATTTCGTGGCCTAAGAAACTGGTTTTCTGCTTTAAAAATCTACATTTTGATAATTTTATTCGAATTTTTCTGCTCGTTTCAATACCTGTTATGAATTGAATGCTACAAGTTTAATTTTAATATTTGAATTTAACAACTGTTATGAATTTGAAAAGTTGCGTACATGAAGAGTCGCATCCTATGTATTATCAATAATTTATAAGCTACCATTGTAATCGCTAATCGATAGAAAGATCGATCGTTTTGCCAGTCTTGTGTTGCGTGTGAATACGATTGGTTCGTACATTTTTTAGAGCTTAACCTTTTACATATTAAGAATAGTTCTTGCAGATAACGCCTTCATCGTAATCATCACTTAATTGTTAAACGTTGTCGTCATATTCACGTTTGTTTTGTTATGTCGGCTTCATACGTAGAGAATCAGAACAATTTTTATTATCAATCCGCCGCCGCCGTCGCCATTTTGTTTTAAAAATTGACGCGACAAAAAGAGACGCCAAGCTTGGGAATATTTTGCGCATATTTGTCCTGCGCCTCAACCTGTATTGGAAATATTCGCGCATGCCAGTCTTGCGCCGCCTCCTTTATTGAAAATATTTGCGCATATTGCGCCGACGCCTAGTGAGGAAATATTAGTGGATGCCTGCCACACATCCCTGTATAATTGCGCCGCCGCCAATTGGAATAATTGCCGCCATCGAATAGAAGCTCCGTATGCTACGAGTGAGCGATCGTCACAACAAAGGAAAGCCGCCAATACGTTTCGGACACGAATCAAATATGTCGGAATCATCAGATAAAGAATGCGGTCTAGATGAAACAGTTGTTCAAAACAACGAAATGAAGCAGCTACAAGTATGACTTCGTAAGTTGGAAAAAATGTATGAAGAATCTCTGAATCTCTGAATCTCTACAGCCAATGCCGCCGTCAGATAACACCCAGGATAAAAGAAACCAACAGAAATTGACGTTTACTATGTATGAAAAACAGGATTCTTCAAGAACATGCATGCTCTGTAAAGAGGATCACAGGCTGTATCAGTGCGATTTCTTTCGCAACAAAACTGTACCGGCAAGATGGGACATCATAAAGAAAATAGTTTCTGCTTTACCTGCCTAAATTACGGGCACTCAGTACAAAATTGCTCTCAACGTCGAGAATGTAAGATAAACTCATGCCAAAGGTTACACAACCGTTTACTTCATGTTCAAAAATAGTCATTAAATATTGAAATCGATTGGCCAGTCGAAACGGAAAATCTCATTTGCACAACAGTAATGCAAAGTGAGCTCCCACAAAAAAAATATTTTAAGTGTTAATAGGAATGCCACATACCAATTTAATAAGGCCAATTGCAATTTTTAACTTGAACGACAACTCGGCACAAAAACCAAATTAGGTTGGATATTATTTGGATCATACGAACGCAAACAAAAAATGTTGTGTCATGTTAACAGGGAAAGGATCAAACAGATGAAATTCGGGATGTAATAAACGAGTTGTTCAACATTGACAATTTTGGAATCAAACCTAAAAAGCTAGCTCTATCCGACATAGATATGAGAGCCGAAATTATTTTGAAAGAGACAACAACAAAGTTAGGCAATTTGTTTGAAACTGCACTTTTATGAGAACAAGAAAATATCGAAATGCCAGATAATTATAGTACAGCTCTGAGACGTTTGGAAATTTTGGAAACCAAGATGAATAAAAATCGATCTCTTTATCTGTGGTATAAAGATAAACTGTCGGAATACATAGCAAAGGGGTTTGCAAGGAAACTGTCTTTGGAAGAAGCTAAACAAACTGGAAAAATAACTGGAAAAGAAAAAGAACTGTAATGTTAACAAAAACAAAATGCGCCTAGTGTTTGACGCAGCAGAACTGACAGAAGGGACAACACTGAACTCATGTTTAACAAAAGGACCAGATATCTATCAGCCTGTACAGGTAAAATCGGAATTTGGGCCGATATCAAGGAAATGTTTCATCGCGTAGCTATTCGTAGAGAGGATCAGGACTCGAAAAGATTTCTTTGGAGGGACTGAGATAGCTCCAAAACACCAGATGTATGTGTAATGAGTGTTATGATTTTTGGATTAACTAATTCGCCGTGCTCAGCGCGGTACGTTAAAAATATAAACGCTAGAGCCTACGAAGATAAGAGCCCACGAGTGGTCAAAGCTATAATTGAGCACCATTACGTCGATGACTATGTTGACAGCTTTAACAGCATTGACGAAGCGTACTCAGTTATTGAATCGGTTGTCAAAATACATATGAAAGGTAACTCTGCACTACGTGGCTTTGTATTAAACTCAGCAGAATTTTTAAAGAAACTGAATGTGCCAACGAAGGATTTAGAAATGCCAACCAGGTTAAGTCAATCGGATTTAAACACAGAGAAAATTTTAGGTCTACATTGGGATCAGTGCTCGGATTTATTATGTTTTGTTTTGAAATTTAAAGGAGTGCCAAAAACAGTCACCGAAGCAAAAGCGCCTCCAACTAAAAGACACGTTTTGTCGATGGTGATGTCTATTTTTGATCCTTTCGGAATTATAGCCCATTTCGATATAAAGGCAAAATTGTTAATACAAGACCTATGGAGAACAAAAACAAAATGGGATAATATTATTCCGGAGCACCTTCATAAAATTTGGTATGATTGGTATGACAAAATTGACGAAATTAAAAACGTAACCATTCCCAGATGCTATCATATGCAATTTCTCAACACTGAGCTTGATGTACAGTTGCACATTTTTGTAGATGCCAGCGAAGAAGCCTTTGCCGCCTTAGCCTACTCGAGACTGAAATACCTGAGGGAAATTTCAATTGTTTTTGTCATGGGAAAAGCGAACTGTAGTCCTATAACGACGTTATCTGTTTCAAGGCTCGAACTGTAAGCCGCCGTACTGGGAGTTCGCCTTAAAAACGCTATAATAAACAACCACGATATCAGCCCGAACAAAACGTATTTGTGGTCTGATTCAAAAAGTGTCATCAAGTGGATTCAGTCCGATAGCCGTCGTTATAAGCAATATGTTGCTTATCGTGTGGCCGAGATCCTGGATTACTCGGACACTTAACAATGGAAATGGGTTCCTGGAGCGCAAAATCCTGCAACACGCATGTTTCCGAAGGAAAATTCAGAAAAGTGGATAGAAGAGATAGGACGAGGGTTCGTTTTTACGTATGGAATGCCAAGAGTGGCCTATACTGGGGGATATAAGGGCATGAACAAATTAATGAACAACGCCAGAAATTTATATACGCAATAATGGAAGACACATCCCTCGACTTATTGGAGAAATATTCCAGTTACGAAAAACTTCTGAGAGTTGTTTGTTGGGTTCGTCGAGCTATTAAGTTGTTCAAAGACAAGATTAATGGAAAGTACAAATTATCACAGCCATTGACAGCCGAGGAAATCAACAGCTCCGAAATATTGCTATGTCGGTTAGTTCAGCGAACGAGTTTTAGCCACGAAATTGGGCAACTGGAGAATGGCCAGCCTAATTTGACTTCCAGCACGATATCAAGTCTTACGCCTGAAATCGATAGTGAGGGTATTGTTCGTATGTCGGGACGCATTGACAATGCCATCTAAGTGGGCCCTATGGCAAAGAGTCCAATAACAACTTCCTGTAGATCGAGTCTCACCTTTTGTAAGACCTTTTACATATACGGGTCTGGATTACTTTGGGCCGTATACAGACGCCATTGGAAGGCGCACTGAAAAAAGATGTAGCATTATTCACTTGTATGACCGTTAGAGCTATACATCTTGAATTGGCAAAAGACATCAACGGACGCAGCCATTATGTGTTTGAAGAACTTTTGCTGTCAGAGAGGTGTGCCAATAAGGATCAGGAGTGACCAAGGTACCAATTTTGTTGGTGCTAGCAAAGAACAATGGATTGTGGTTGTAAAAGCCGTAGCAATGGAAAGATGGAGATGTGGCATTGAGTGAGTAATTAATACACTTGGAAATCCAGCTGCTGTCGGTGTATGGGAGCGCATGGTGCGCAGTGTAATAAGAGTTTTGGTATTTACACTAAAATTAAGCGTACCACAGGTTAAAACGCTGCAAGGTTTGTTAAAGGAAGCAGAAAACTTAATAAATTCTCGACCTTTAACTAATGTTTCAATTGATCGTTCTGAAGCTGAACCAAATAACTCCAAATCACTTTCTAATTGCCTACGAAAACAATGGCATATAAGACATCAACTCATGCAAACGTTTTGGAAAAAATGGATACTGGAATATTTACCGAGCTTGACACACCGGACGAAGTGGCATGCACGGGTCGATCAAAATAGGTGACGTGGTCATCATATGCGACGAGAACGAGAGCCGTGGCCAATGGAGGAAAAGAAAGATCATTGACGTCCAAACAGCGCGGGATGGACAAGTTCGCAGCGATTCAGTGCAAACAGCAACAGGAATACTACGAAGACCAGCTTCTAGACGTATATGGTTAATCTCAGCCTCTGCCTTGATTCACGGATGCCGCAAAGTTATAAATTGAATGCTACAAGTTTAATTTAAATATTTGAATTTAACAACTGTTATGAATTTATAAAAAATTGCGTACATGAAGAGTCGCATCCTATGTATTATCAATAATTTATAAGCTACCATTGTAATTCTTGTAATGCGTGTGAATACGATTGGTGCGTACATCTTTTAGAGCTTTACCTTTTACATATTAAAATTGTTCTTACAGATAAGAAAACGCCTTCATCGTAATCATCACTTAATTGTTAAACGTCGTTAGTCATTTTCACGATTGTTTTGTTATGTCGGCTTCACACGTAGAGAATCAGAACAATACCGTTCTCATATATATAAGACATTGCTTAGCTGAATTTCCAATACCTCTCCCTATTCGCCCGCCATATCAAAAAAAAAAACTCAAATCAAATGCTACAGACTTGCGCTTTGGTTTGTACATAGATTTGGATGTTTTCCTATTAGGCACTGCAAATGCAAAGAGATTTAAATGTATGTAACAGCTTGCCGCTGGGTTCGCTGGGTAAATTAGAACTAGAACCATTTTACTTGTTTCTCTAAATGCAGTATAAATTAGTCCTGCCGAATTGTGTGTATGGTTTTCTTTACTACCATGTGACCAAAACTGTGAGCATTCCCGATTTTTCTTTTTCTTTCATTTTGGGACGGCTATCAACTCGATACCATCAACTTGCTTACAGTACAGTTGATTTTTATACCTTGAACCCATTGAAAATGGGTAATAAGGGTATAATGGTATTGTGCAAATGTAAATTATGAGTCTTTAGTTATATGAATTAATTTTCATTTATTTATTGCCAGTTTGGCAGTTACGGCTTGCAAGATGACCTAATGCCGGAGTAATGACGTGTGCTATCGACGACGTGTATTTCAGAACTGAATTTAACATTATTAAAATTCTAAGAGCTAAATACAAAATATGACAACTTGAAGGCATAACAACATGTAGCCAAGTCGTGGTCGGCAAGCCGACCAAGCATATGCGCGATTACGGATACTGCATAACAGAGGCATCCGATTACCGCCGTTGCCGTCTGCAACGTCTGCATGTTGACATGACGTTTTCACTCGCCAGTATTGCGCGTGCAAGAGTTAGTTAACTCCTCAAGCAGTGATTCTTTGCAGGTGTAATTTAGGGAGTGTCGCCTTTTATTTCCAAAGAGAATGAAACTACGCTTCGACGGAAAGCTCGATTCCTCGAGACCTATCGGGTTTTGGAAACAATTCAATGGTTTTTCAGTAGATTCAATTGTGTAAGTCAGGGAAAGCTCACTGTGATCCGAGGCAATGCATGATTCATTATCTTGGTGGCTCAAAGCGTTAAGCTGTTGCCTGGACAAGGCATAAGCGACCAGATTTTCCTTGCCTGGCTTGTAGAATATGTGTGCGTTAGATTCGTTAATGTGCGCTTTCCATCGTTTGATTTTAGCGATAGGGTTAGACTCAGACACGGCGAAAGCCAGAGGCTGGTGGTCTGTGATAATGGCGCAATTTGCCAAGGGCCCACACGATAGCTAGTAGCTGTCTTTTGTTTGTGGCATAATTAAACTCTGGACTCTTCAGTGTCCTGGAGATCATTGTGGTGGGACGCCCATCTTGGGAGAGAACTGCTCCTATACCATATCCCGAAGCGTCTGTCGTTAAATCAAACGGCTTCTTGAAATCGGGATATCGGAGCATGACATCCTCTGACGCCAGTATGTTTCGCAGTTTTTGAAATGTGCTGCGTTGCTGATCAGAGAATTCGACCGGAAATTTTCTTGATCTATGTCTACTGACTGACCCATTTTCACCCATTAGGATGTCTGAAATGGGTTTTGCTATTGCTGCAAAATCTTTAATAAAGCACCTGTAACAGCTAGCGAGTCCTAGGAATGATCTTACCTCGAAAACCGTCTTGGGCTCCGGGAATTCTTATGTGGCCGTAACTTTCTCTGGGTCGGTTGTGGCACCATCGCTAGTGACCACGCATCCAAGGAAATGTACGCTTATCTTAAAAAATTTGTGACTTTTTCTTGGACACCTGCATACAAACTTTTCAATACCCAATTAACATGTATTACGAGAGATTCCTCATCCTTTGGAAAAACAATGACATCATCTACATAGACATAGCACGATTTGCTAATGTGTCGAGCAATTTGATATATCGTCAATCGCTCTTTGAAAAATGCTGGCCGCATTTTTCAGGCCAAAGGGAAGTCGACGGAATTCGTACTTCCCTCCATTTACTGAGAAAGAAGTTTTTTCTTTGTCACGTTCTGAAAGCGTGATTTGATGGTAACCAGATTTCAGGTCTAAGGTCGAAAAGTACTTGGCTTTACCTAGATTTCCCAAAATCATGGAGATATTGGGCATGGGATACCTACAAGGCGCATGTTTCGATTACCCATTTCATCCGTGCCCTTTTTATCAACCACCCAAATGGGGTTGTTATAGGGAGAAACGGATTTCTGAATTATACCATTCTTCAAAATATCTTGAATCCCTTTTTTCACAAATTCAGCTGCACTCATGGGATACGGGTACAACTTTGCATAGATAGGTTCCTCGTTTGTAGTCCTTATGGTGGGATCTACAGAAGTGTTATAAGGCAGAGCTTCATTAGCGTCTGCAAAGGTCTTTTTCCTACCCTCCAACATTTTTAAAAATTTGTCTCTGTTTGAAGGGGGTGCGTCAGCGCAATCTACGTTAGTGAAATTGACGTTTACGCACTGATGGTACAGTATCGGTTCCAAATGATTACCAAACTTGAGTTGGCTAGTGTTTAGACAAAGTTGCGCTCCGACTTGTGTTAGCAGGTCGAGGCCTATGATCCCGTCAAATGTTGAAAGATCCGGGAGAAGGAAGAACGTTGCTTTCTGTCCAAACATTGAAATATAACGTTTCTGTGATTTTTTAGTAGTGCCATGAATTGAGTGGATTGTAAATGGCGTATGGACCGAGCGGACTCCTTTTAGCCCAGGGTATGGACGAATGTAGTTTTTCGCTGCGCCCGTGTCGATAAGAATTTTCATCTGTGCCTCCACTACATCTCGTCTGATGAAAGGCAGCAGGGACTTACCCCTAAAATCTTCATCTGATTGATCAGCTATCTGCGCTTCAGCAGCCCTAACGGCAGTTTCATACTCCTTAGGATTAACTTCTTCACTCTGAGGAGTATGATTCACTCTCTGACGCCTCTGACCAGTTGATCGGTCAGAAGTGTTTGTTCGTTTATTGGAGTTGACGTAAGTCGGAGCTTGTGATAGCATCAAGCACTTAGACATTGTAGGGCCAACTTTCATTGGTTTAGGTGTGTTGCTGTTGTTTTGGACCCTACCACTACGTTGACTGGGTTGTCCCTGTGGTTTATGCTCTCTACTGAAATGCGGGTTTTTTGCACCGCTTGTTGCTGGATCTGTTCGATGCGAACCTTTTCCAGCTGTTGACCTTGCGCTTTCGCGTTTGGCTTGCGCTCTCTTTCTTCCTGGCTTCGCGCAAGATTGGCAGCGAAAGCATATCTTTCATGGTTTGACTCGACCTCTTGGGCGAGAGCCAGAGCCGAAGGCAAGTCTTTGTGTCTTGCCGCAAAAGGTATATCTGTTAGACAGCGCGTAAGCCCTGCTATGAAACGCAACGCATCATTGCGGAATTTTACACACAGGCCTTTTGCCATACTTGATTCGTATGACATATTGACTTTATTGGTTAATAATGTCAGCTTCTTTTCGACCTCGTCATAGTATTGCAGCAAGGAGAGACCACCCTGCCTTAGAGTGCCTAACTCTTGCTCGATGACGTGTGTTGGCCGTTTGTCGCTATACGTGAAGTCGAGGCTATCTGTTTTCGCATCGAAATTTAATACTGTGCCGAATGAAGCCAACACAGCATCAGCGGAGCCCCTGATCTTGCTCCTTATTATGATCACTGCCTGATAATGACGAGAGCTGCCATTATGTGGCTAAAATATTTTATATGCTGCCGTCACAGCTTGTCGCCAAGAAACGTAGGCTTCTTGTGCCCCTGTAAATTCAGGCAGACATTTGACCGCGTCCAGCGGCTCATCGCAACGAACATTGTCTATGATTTATACTTCTTCGAAAACTTCTATAGGAGGGGCAGTAATTGCCGTATTTGCTACTTTTTTTTGTTAATTCAGCAATTTGGCTCTCTAAGTTTTCCCTTAAGGCCGCGTTACTTGCACTAAACGCTTCTACCTGCGCTTGCAACGCAGCTGTGACCGCCGACTCTACCAAAGCTTTAATTAGTTGGGGGTCCATAGTTAGTTTGTTTATTAGAACTAGGTCGCTCTGATTATTTTTAAGGACTGGGATTCTACTAAGGTCGTTATCTGAACCCTCTGAATCCGAATTTCTTGGTTTGGGGTCCCTATATTCTTGGAATGCCCTATTAATGGATCGCTGTGTAACAAAATCAAACCACCAATCAACCGGAGAATCAACAAAATTTGCAAAATGTTAGCAAAACAAAATGGCACACAGAACACAATATTCCTATAGTCATATTTAGGTACATAAAGGTTAAAATATGATTATTGCTGAGCAACCCACTTACATTGTTTTCGTTGGGGACGTCCCTAATCGTTCCATGATCTATTTGTTGGTACTGCTGCTCGCTCGCTGCAGTCAAGATCGAATTTCAAATCGCTCCCCAAACTAGCTTGCGCGCTGTTCTGGTGACACACCGCTGCCCGAGGAGCTCCTGCGGCCCCGGTGAACAAATAGTTAATTATTGTGCTTTAACACACACGCACACAGATAGTTTTGATGCTGGTCATGCACGCTTTGTCAGACGCGAATTGTGCTGACTGTTTTGCTTTTTTGTTAAAGTTCACTTTCCACAACGGTGGCTTGTCGCGAATTTGTAGAATCAAAGCTCACTTTATATTGTGTTATTTAAGTAGGCTTTTGTTTAGGATTCTTCACTTAGTTGGGCGCCATTTATGAGTATGTAGTTATATTAACTAAATTTAATTTATTTATTGCCAGTTTGGCAGTTATGGTTTACAATGACGACTTAATGCCGGAGTAATGACGTTTGCTATCGACGACGTGTATTTCAGAACTGAATTTAACATTATTTAAATTCTTAAGAGCTAAATACAAAATATGACAACTTGAACGCATAACAACATGCAGCCAAGTCGTGGTCGGCAAGCCGACCAAGCATATGCGCGATAAAGAATACTGCATAACAGAGGCATCCGATTACCGCCGTTGACGTCTGCAGCGGGAATGCTGACATGACGTTTTCACTCGCCAGCATTGCGCGTGCAAGAGTTAGTTAACTTGTATGTAACAGGCAGAAGGAGGCATCTCCGACGCCATAAGGTATATATATTCTTGATCAGCATCACTAGCCGAGTCGATTAAGCTCTGCCCGTCCTTCCTTCCGTCCGTCTGTCTGTATGAACGCGTCGATTTCAGAGACTACAAGGGCTAGAGTCTTAGAATTGTATATACCAGACGCAGATCAAGTTTATTTGAAATGATCGATAACTTGCCCCGTTTTCTTAAAATCAGTGTTAATCCATTTTTTGACATGGTTTTTTGAGCATATCTCAAAAACTATAAGCTAGGGATATAAATTTGTTTTAATATGTTCCCGTGAACTATACGCAGATTATGAATATTTCAGATTTGGAATACCTCCCCTCATTCGCCCCCATATCAGAGAAACCATAAAATCCGAAACTCAAGTACTACAGACTTGCGCTTTGGTTTGTATTAGAACGCTCTTGTCACGTCCTGAAAATTTTATAACGATCCTATTCTAGGTTAAAAACTTATTTAAGAATTAACTTTCAATAGTGGGGGCCAAGCGCAGCTGCATAAGCATATCTCAGAACCTATAAGAGCCAGAGCCACCAAATTTGGTTTAGGCTGCTATATGTTCTATAGAACAATAAGAATGCATTAAACAAATTTTATCCAAATCGGTTCAGAAACACAGAAGTTATTGAAGAAAATGTATTAGTATATTGGCAAACCACGTGGTGGCATGCGCCAAGCGCAGACGTTTTCTGCATGCGTGTACACACATACATACATACATATGTATATGCACATTCTTTTCCGAATTCTCAAGCGATTGGTTGTTCGTGTGTGTCTAATCTCAGATTTTACGGAGGCAGTTCAAATGCAACTGTGGCTCGGTGGTGGAGATTACTGTTTATTTAAATTTGTGTTTTATTTAATTTTTTTTTTATTTTTAAACTTAACACACTTATTGGTCCAAGTGTGACTTACTGCATGGACTTCGGCGATTTGATATATTTTGGAGCAACAAAATGGGGAAAAATTGGTATTTGGCATGCACACTCTCAAAAAACTTTCGCAGACCAAGTGCAACCAACATTTGAAAGATATACTTGTAGTTTGCTATTTTGTGAAAATTTTTGCGAGAAATTTCACCATTGCGGCATAATAAAATGCGCCTGCAAATTTTAACAGCGAACGCGAAGCGCGAGTATTAAGAATTATTATTATTTAATTTTTGTATTTTATTTTACTAAGTGCGGCTGTGGTGTCGAGAGTATAAATGCAGAGAGGTTTAATTAACTGCATGTAACGACATCTCGCCGCTGGGTTCAGGGTACCTCCTAGTCGGGCACTCCCGAGTAGAGCCATCTTACTTGTTTATTGCATAATTTGCATATGGTTTCAGCTTCAAAATTTCTGCTACTGCTATTAGGTGTTCATCTTTGCGTTGAGCTCTCAATAATTGTGTGTGTACCTCTGAAGTAACTCTCATAACTGGAAAACGGCTTAAGCTGTCTACATGCCTAATCGTAATGCCAGCACGATGCTCTATGTTATATGAAAATCCTTGCAGATATGTACATTAACCTTAACCTTTTTACTTTTTTGTTCTACTTTTAGTTTGTCCCGCTAGTTTGGCGGGAAAGCGCCAAAATCCGCTAAAATTTACATCCCCACAGTTTCCAAGCCATAGAAGATGCTGGTATGTTCTATATATTGTTCGAAAGGTATTTTCAATAGCTTTGCGTACCTTGGCGCTTTTGTTCTTAGGCACGCAGATAATAAGTTACAGGTGGAAAAGTTTTCAACTGCACATTATGTTAATTTTAAAGAAAACGGCGTCTACGATTTTGATAAATATTAAAATGTTCTAGGCATTGAGTTTCAGCTTTTGGTATATGCCACATATCTGGGATAATTTGTTTTTGCAAGATATTCCTTGTTTAGTGTAAGAATCCTAAAATTTTACATTAGACAGTCAGACGTTCGCGTTGGAAATTATCCAGTGTTGCCAGTCAATTGTAATACCCTGGACCCATCGAACATGGGTAAAAAGGGTATAATGGTTTTGTGCTGTAAACAGAAGGAGGCATCTCCGACACCATAAAGTTTGCGTCACTAGCCGCGGCAATTAAACCCTGTCCGTCTGACAATCTGTCCGTCTGTATGAACGCGTCGATCTCGGAAACTTTTTGGCTATAGACTCGTCCATGGCACGCGCAGATCAGGTTTATTTTAAATGATCGATAACCCATACCATTTTCCTAAAATCGATAAAAATGTACAACAACCTCTAATTTTTTAAGCTTATTTCGTAGATTATTAGACACAAAGTTTGTTTCGAATAAACATCTATATACACTATGGCACTTGAAGAATCTATTGCATTCAGATTCGTCAAAATCGATTAAGAAACACAGAATTTATTACGGAAAGCGATTGGAAAAATTTTGACAAATTTGATAATCCAATTGGCATTAAGTGCTGATCAAGGCTATTTAAAATTATCGTTTATAATTTATTATCGATATTTTTCTGTTTTTGATCCGGTTTTTTAACCATATCTCAGAGACTATAAGAGCTAAGGCAATTATATTTGGTTTAATTTGTTCTAATACAGAATACGCAGATTATGAATATTTCGGATTTTGAATACCTCCCCCCATTTTTCCCCATTTACAGAAAAAACATTTGTTATTGCATTTACAGCCATAATTCTTCTACTTAGGCTGCTCGTCAATATTTTAATGTGGTATAGTAAAATAAGAATGCATTAAAACAAATTTCATCAAAATCGGTTAAGAAACACAGAACTTATTAAAGAAAATGTTTTTGTATATTGGCAAACCACGTGGTGGTAACCGCCAAGCGCAGACGTTTTCTACATGCGTGTGCACACATGCATACATACATATGTATATGCACATTCATATGCGTAAGCTCTTTTTCGAATTCTAAGGCGAATGTTTGTGCATGTGTGTTTCTAAGCTCAGATTTTGACTGAGGCAATTAAAATGCTGATGTAGCTTGGAGCTCGAATCTCGCTGTGGCAATGGAGTTTTAGTACAGTTTATTCTATTTTTTTTTTTTTTTTAACTTAATACGCTTATTGGTTCAATTGCAACATAATGCTGGGCCATCAACAATTTGAAATATTCTGGAGCAACAAAATGGGGAAAAATTTATATTTGGCGTGCACACTCTCAAAAAGTTTTCGCAATCAACTGCAACCAACATATGAAAGATATAGTTTCCTATTTTGTGAAAATTTTGAGAAAATTTTCACAACTACGTATTACTAAAATTTGTCTGCAAATATTAAAAGTAAGCGCGAAGCGCGAGCAATAATTTGTTTTTTTTTTTTGGATTTTACTAAGTCCGGCTATGGTGTCGTGTGTATGAATGTAAATGGGTTTAATTAAATGTATGTAACGACAGCTCGCCGCTGGGTTCAGGGTACCTCCGAGTCGGGCCCACCCGACTTACTTGTTTTTTTTTTTGTCGTTTATTTTACAATTTCTGTTATTTTGTAGTATCTGTTTAGGTGTCTTCATATGCCGTATGTCTCTCTTAATACCCTAAAACCCATTGAAAATGGGTAAAAAGTTTATGTTTTTGTGCAAATGTATGTAACAAGCAGAAGGAGTCATCTCCGACCTCATAAATTATATATATTCTTGACCAAGACGACGAGCTGAGTCGATTTAGCCATGTCCGTCTGACCGTATGTCCGTCCGTCCGTCTGTATGAACGTAGCTATCTCGAAAACTACAAAAGCTACAGGCCTAAACTTTTCGACTATAGATTCTCATAAGTCCTACGCAGAACAAATGAATCTTTTTTTTCGATATCTTTCTCCATTTCATTATTATCGATAAAAAAAAGATTTTAAGACGTTTTTCTTTTCTTGGCATCTCCGAGACTATAAGAGCTAGCGTCACCAAATTTGGTTTAATATGCTCCCAAAAGTACTACAGACTTTCGCTTTGTTTTGTACATAGACTTGGATTCTCTTATTAGTAAGCACTGAAAATTTCATACGATCATACTCTTAGTTTAGAATTTATATAGCCAAGCGCAGCCGATGAGTATATTTCGCAGCTTGATGCGTACGTTTCTGTGTGTGTATGTGTGACTTTGTGAATGAGAATGCAAAGATCAAATGTCTTTGCATGTATGTAACGACAGCTCGCCACTGGGTTCAGGGTATCTTCTTGTCGGGCACACCCAATTAGAGCCATCTTACTGGTTTTGTTTACATTTAGCGGGCATTGGGAAGAATCCAGCCCTGGTATCGGGAGCTAGTCGGCGTTGCCCATCGGGAAAAAAGCAAAAAAGTAACAAATGGCGCCCAATCTTTGTATCCTCTGGACAGAAGCCCAACCATTAGTTTTTATTTTTTTGCTAAGTTCGATAGGTTACGTTTTTTATTTAGATATTTATTTATTTATACTTATTTGTTTATTTAGAGAGTAGGGATTATTATTAGGTCGTCTAACAGCAATATTTATATTGGCGTGGCTTAGTGGGAATGTCACAAGCAGGGAACAGCCAATATTATCAAACGCGAACCCGCACATTGAATAACGCCGACCTGATAGAGATAGAAGGACCGGGGCGATGCCAATAACGATGAAGGGGAACGTTAGCAGGGAAGTGGGTTGCGTAGGACACCTGTTCTGGTGTCCAGGTAGCCAGGGAATCCGGCACAGTCTGATTGGGGCGATACTCCACTACCACTCAAGTCACAGATCTCATCAGCAGTCAACGCAGCACTGGCTCAGGCTCACTCGTTGCACAGAGGCGTAGTCGAGATCAATAAGACGCGTATTACAAGAGGAGATACGAAAGGGGTTTATGGAGATTATGCGTTCTCTCAACGAAGTGCTCACGCCCCATAGGCAGCCACCACCACCAATGATGTACACCTCAATCGGGCAGTGCAAGGAGCGATCCCGAAAGGCAGAACTTTAAGCGCAACAGAGGGGGCAAACGCGCCACCCAAACCTTTCTTGACTCAATCTCGATCGGATGGAGCTGATACCGAACATTCGTCACCTTTAGAGGCGACGGCGTCTGGTGAGCAGTTCCGGCATAGTGACCAGCAACTCAATGCCGATGTTCCTGGGAAGACATGCTAAAGGAATTTCACCACTTGATTACAGGACATGCACGAGAGTGGTACTGACAGTATGTTCGGGATCATCGTGTTTAATACTGGATGTCGTTAAAAGATGACTTGGTGGCGCGTTTCCGATGCTCGGCTTCCGAGTTCGAGCGCTTGAGAGAGCTCCAGGAAAGAATGCAGAAGCCAAACGAAAGCATAGAAGAGTTCTTCCATACCATGCGAAAGCTCGCATCGCGATTAGAGACACAACCACCGCAAAACGCATGATAAAAGTCGTCAAAAAGGCACTCATAGATGAGATCGCTTGCTTTGTCTATAACTTGCCCCAGCGAGGGGCAGGGATTAGCGAAATCACGCAGGAACAACCTCGCTCTGAGATGGAGGCCGAGCTCCTAGAGGAGGCCCAGCTGACACGCCGTGCTCATTTGAAGCTGGTCTGCTGGAATTACGGGCAATCGGATAATGGCTTCAGGGATTGTATGCCGGTGGAAAAGCGCATATTCTGCTACAGGTGTGGAAAGCCAGACACATATAGTCCGACCTGTCTGAATTGCGCGGGTAACGCGAAGGGGGAACACGATCCAAGTTTTAGGCAAAGGCGATCTTTGAGGAAACAGGTGGTCGAGGCAGTGTAGTGGTGTAGCAAAAACGATCCTTGAGTATTTGCAAATATTGCATGCTAGGCCGAGGTTGCGCGAAGTTCTTGGAGAATCTGTATATTGAGGCACACTCGTATGCGTCCATAGTGAAGGTAGCCAACGGGGAAGATCGCTCAATCGTCGGCCGAGTATAGCTGCCGGTTGAATATAATGGCGATGTTAAAAGAATGACATTTTTTTATGCCCATCCTTAGAGCTAAACATTTATTTGGGCGTCGACTTTTGGCGATCTTTTGCATTAGCTCCCGAGATAATGGGGGTAGGTCCAAGCAGGGAATCAGCAAGATTGGTGGACGAAGTTATGGCTGACCAAGAAGCTTACTATGTGGACGAGCCTAAGATAGAGATAGTGCAGAAAGAATGAGAATTGTCACCGGAGCAGAAAGCTGTCTTGGAGAAGGTGAAGGAAGAGTGTCCGGCGTTCGAGATTGTAGGATTGGGCATGACGTCGACGGAGACGCACACAATCCAGTGGAGGACGCCGAACCTGTAAAGGACCCATTATCGCCAGCGATGCAGACCGTGGTATGTGCGGAAGTGAACAATATGTTGGCCTTGGGCGTCATCGAGTGCAGTGATAGCCCGTGGAGCAACCGCACTACTGTTGTGCGACGGCCGGACAAAAATCGTTTCTGTCTCGATGCCACCAAACATAACAAATTGGCCATTAAAGTGACATCCACTACCTAGCATCGAGGGAATTTTGTCACGTCTCGATCAAACGATTTACATATCTAGAGCCGATTTAAAATTTGCATTTTGACAAATCGAGCTAGAAAAGCGAAGCCGAGCCTATACAGCCTTCACTGTGCCTGGGCGACCGCTGAATCAGTTGCGCCCAGCGACTGTGCAGATTAGTTGACCGAGTTATTCCAGCGGAAATGCGATCCAATGTGTACACGTATCTCTACGATTTGCTGATCATAGCAGATAATTTATAAGCCCACGTATTCACGAATTCAGAGCCAAGTGGCGAATCGTCTACGGAAAGCAAATTTAACGATAGGATTGGATAAATCCCATTTTTGTTAAAAAAATATGAAGTATTTGGGCTTCATAGTAGGGGGAGTAGCGTTAAAAATGGATCCCGAACGCGTGTCCGCTATCTTTCGCATTACGGAACCACAATCAATCAATTAAGAAGTCGGCTAAAGGCAAATTTAAGCTCACTGATGAGGCAAGACGAGTCATTGGAGAGCTAAAAGCTGCACCTTGGCTCCAGTTTTGGTGCATGCATTCTCATGGCGATTTTGAAATTCCGTCTGTATGTCGAGCATATGCCGTTTACGGTCATTACGGACTACGCCTGGACCTGGACGGTCGCTTAGCTCGATGGTCTCTTCAGTTTCAGGCGTTACCCATTTGCAAAGGATTCAGGGTATAACTATATATATTATTTATTTTATTTATTTATTTATTTGCTTATTCCCTTAATATACAAATTTTCTTAAGCTAGTTTATGGAATATATTTACAGTGTTGTGCGTAAGCTTTTCATCTGTGAAGTTGAATTTAGTGTTTTAATTAATATATACATTTTACAATTGATATTAATTAACAAGGAAAAATGGGAGACAAACCTTAATACCTAAACTACTTAAAAACTAGAAAGGAAAACAATTCCTCTTATGAAACTAATCGTTGATTAGATCCGAGGAGAGTGAAAAAAAAGGAATTTTAATTGTCAAATTAACATTCCGCAAAGTTCAACAAGTTGTCTCATATGCCTTTTAGGTTATTGAGTAACTCAGTCGTAAGAGCGTTGATTTCGTCCATAGTAAAGAGAGCTTAAGCATCTTGAGGTTGTGATCGCTGCGAGGCGTGCGAGGTGAGGTGTAGCTTAGAAGAAGAGAAGAGTGAAGTGTATCAAGAAGAGAGTGGGTATTTTGATGATTGGTTTGGCGTAGATAAGAGCTGTGGTTATTGTTGTTGTTTGTCCAGCGAGAAGACTGCCTGGGAGAATCACCGTTAGTTTTTGCGATGATATGCCGAACGTCTTTGTAGTAATGTCTGATAGGAGACGCGGCAGGCTTTGTAGGGTTTCGAGTTCTTTGTTTTGTAGGTAAACAGGTTGACTGAAAGTTCTCGATGGTTTTTATAAATATTTTAATTCCAATTGTGATTGTTTTAATAGGATAATCGGAAATTTTGATGGCAGCAAGAGCATCATGAATACATTTTGTGGTTTGTTTAAGAACAATTAATGCTGGTCTCTGGTGACTAGCTCCGCGTAGGATACGGTATTTTCATCTTCAATGTCGTTGGGAAGTATCCAGCCCTGGGATCGAAAGTTAGCCGGCGTTGCCCATCGGGAAAAAATCAAAAATGTAACATTTTATGGGGCCTCCGACTTCCTGTTACCTATGTATATATTTGCACCATCCATTATACCCTTTTTACGTATTTTCAATGGGTTCAGGGTATAATAAATATTGCCATGAATGGGCAGAGCCTCGCAAACGTATTTAAGCGTTTTTGCACATATTTTTCCGTTATTGTGTTTATTAGTTAATATAGTTAGCTATATTGTTTTTCCCCTTATAAAAAAAAACAAATTTAATTAAAAAACGTATGTTAATTGTATAAACTTTAGCAGGATCTGAACCACCTATCTTCCGCATCATAATTCGACGCTCACCTACACCCGACAGCGTTGTAGGTCAAGATTTTAATGAAAGCTTTAAATTCCAATTTCTCTCACTTACACTTCCAAACCTTCGTCTTGGTGCTCGCTTGCGATTTAAAAGGAAGCTTCTGGCAAAACTCAGTTTTACAGCCACAACCGCCAGTTAGTCAGGACAAATTATTTAAACCCGTTTTACTGAAATCAGTAATTATCGGTTTTTAAAGCATTTAGCATATCTTGGAGACTATAAGAGCTAGACACAAAATTTGCTAAGTTCTCGTATAGATTTCGGCTTTTCCAGACGGAAAATATTTTGGAATGCAACTTTTAATAGTGAGTGAAGAAGCAAAGCAGCATTACAGAACGGAGCTTGTGGAGTGTGTTTATATATGTATGTGTGCAGATAAATGTTGAAATGCATGTTACGCTAGAGTTGACAGAAAAGAGGGTATTTCTACGGGGCACTCACCAATAGAGCACTCTTATTTCTTGTTTATAATAAAGTTGCTGGAAGTCTCCACATACATTCTTGACCGGTACCTTTTTCTACTATAAAGCTATATTAATGTAAATTCTGTGTAAAGAATCTTTGGATGGTTTAGTTTTCTTTCAATAAGTAAATGCAAATATAAAAATTAGGAGTAGTTCTTTAATAGATTACAATATTTGTACATGCTCTACATATTGAATATTTATAATTGTTTGCGTACTTTAAGTGGTTTATTTAAACTCACTTTTGCTTTTCAAAATTTAATGACCGTGGCATTAAAGCGAGATTCTGAAGACATGCATATGCCTGCTTCTCCATAAATATTTGGTCTTTGGTTTTGCCGCAAGCAACTCGAGCCCACTTTGGGTCCAACAAATGATCGGTGGAAAGACCACGAGACTTTTGATAAAACGGCCTATTTTCTTTTTTGCCTTCGTCAAACAGCAGGTCCTCTTCACTACATAACGCATTCTTAATGACGTTACTTGGAGAGAAGTGTACAACCGACTGTTCTGACATAAGAAATTTGCTCGGTGTTTCTGTTTCAAACGGTTGTGTTTTTTTTCCGTATGGTAAACAGTTTACGTTCCAGCTGGGAAGCAAAGATTTTCTGGCGCGCTTTGGTCCAGGCGAATGTACGCTTATATTTGCAAAAGTATTCGAATACTCAGGGTCGGCCAGGTCTTCTCGCTCGTTTTCACCACCAACTCTGCTGAAGTTGATCTCAGAGTCATTCATCTGTTCCTTATTAATGATTTCAGCAAGATCTTCGACCAGACTCGAAGGACTAGATGGTACGTAGGAGCGACTGTCTAGCTTTTTACCAATGGCCGCGAGGGCATTTTTAAATGGAGTTGGAGTGCGCGGGCCAACTATACCTACGGAATATTCAATTTAAAAAATTTTATAAACGGTAATGGTAATAGACTTACTTTTATGTGGTGTTTCTATCGATGAAGCTTCCAACTCTTTTTTAATTTCCATTCCCACGCGGTTATATATTTTAGTGACTGGCGTGCTTGCACGCAAATTCATATCTTCAAATGTTGTTAGACAAGGCGATTTCAAGAATTGACTTGGCGAAAAGCGTAGCGATTTTATAGGTGTTATAGCTGGTGTTTCATGTAACTTTGACTTCATGGTGCTCTTTGATACATCCGAACTACTATAATTACTAATCGATACATCAGGAATGTTTTTGCGGGATCGTTTAAGTATATTAGGTGTTGGTCTAAGTTTTGCTTCAGTGTACTGCAAAAGAGGTAGTGCTGGCACTGATATGCCTTTAGCAGGTCCAATCCCACTTTGTATATCAAAAGCTGAAGAGCGAACAGTTGTGTTGGGTTCAAAGCCTACATTTTCACTTTCATCTTTAGATTTAATATCATTTCCAGACAACTTTTCACAATATGATTCTAATGTTGTAGTCATTTGTGCTTTAATCGAATCAGACATACTTTTATATGGTGCTAGTTTGCAATGCAGAGCTTGTGGGCACTTACCAATGCCACCGGTTTTGATTAATTCGATGAGACGCGTGCGTGAACTTTTTAAATCACCTTCAACTACTGAATTAACAGATCTACGTTCAGCATCGTATTTTCGGCGCATTGTTGAATTCCAGTGATTTTTTATGGCGTTGTCAGTGCGTCCCGGCAACAATTTTGCAATTTTAGCCCACTGATTTCCTAACTTATAGTGCGCGTTGTAAATTATGGTGTCCTCTTCCTCTGTCCAAGCTGTCTTTTTAATATTTGGGTTCAGATGATTATGCCAACGTTCACGGCATTGTTTTCCAATCCGTCCATTTAGATATCGAGCAATCAATGTCCATTTTTTTGGCCCAAAGCGTCGCACTAGTTCAATTACTTTCTCATCTTCGTCGCGTGTCCACGGCCCCTTGATGAGCTCCGGGTTCAGAACTTTCGCCCAACGCTGTTGCACTTGTTGTTCGAGCCTATCTTTAAAGTGTGGCCCAATAATATCCCAGCATTCACCATGTTTTTCAACTAATGACTTCAGTAAGACGTCCTCTGATTTTGACCAGCGTTTACCAAACCCATAATTAGGATGACCAGTTACCGTCTTCACTTGTGTTTGCAGCTGAAATTGTACCGCTAATTCGCTTTCTATATGTTTAACACATCCTGTGTCGAGTTTGGTCAACTGCAATGTTTTCGATGCATATTTTACACTCATAACATTGTTCCTTGATGGGACAAGCCCATTACCTTCAGCAGTTATGTTGTCATCGTCGGTAACAGTCTGGAATTGCGAATAGTTTATTGAACTACCCTTTTCATCCAATATGGTTTCGGCTTCTTCAATATCGTGATCAGAATATTCAGACTCTTCCGAATCTTCAGATATTAGCTCACATTCAAATTTTGGACTATCATCTGGAAGATCGGTTCCAATGTCTGCCATGATTATGAAGACGTTAGTAATGTATTTGCCTCTTCTGACTATTTTCGTGGTGAACAAAAGTGAAAAACTTCTGGACACACTTTTTCAGGATACATATAGTAATGAACGTTTCCACTGCAGTATAAGCACTTGACAATACTCGGTTTGTGGGGATATAGTATGTAATGTGCGCAAATTTCACCAAGCGAATTGTTTTGAATTTGCCCCTTGCAGCTTAGACAGTGAATAAACTCTGTTGAATGGTGATCCGCTCGTAATAATGGGTGCGTTGCATCTCTTTCTGAGCGGTCGACGATTTTTAACTCCGAATGAAAATTATGTGTTCTTTTTGAATAAAACTCGTTACAATGATGTTGATGCCCATCCATTTATTCAAAAACAAATGTGCACATTAATATGTACATATCTCCATCAAGGTATATGAAATGCACATGCATGCATGAACTCTTTGTTTTTTTCGAAAGGCAATTAAAAACAATTGTTCATTTTTTTTTTCTAGCTTTAATCAACATATGAATTTCAATAAATGTGCCCTAATAAAAAAATTGTCATGCAATGCCCCATTTAAATGTACTTTATTTTGCCTTATTTTGTAATAATTGTTTCGCCATTACTAAACGGCGTCGATTGTAATTTGTTATCGAATATGTTTCTTCACAATCCAAAATTTTAAAAATTTTCAAGTATTCATAAAGTCAAAGTGTAAACGAATTAATACATGAGATCGAAACAAGAAAATATATTTTTGCAGTAATATAACTGTTTTTATATATAAAGTAACAAAAGGCATATTTGACTTTAATTGACTACCTTGTAGAGGTTTTAATAATTTAACAATAAAATGTATTTCTAATTGGATTAAGCAAGCAAGCAATTAGTAATTAGGTCCATTTGTCTTTTTCATTGTTAACTTGTCACTCAGTTTCGACATATTGCAAGCAGCACATTTATCAAAGTCGGCAAGTTTGGACCATTTTATGAAAAACCTGTCGTAAAAACTACCTGCTGAAAGTAAGATTTAAAGAGGCACAATCTTTTTGCTAATATATCATGGATTTTTTTGAATATATATGTCGGACAGCAAGGCGAACATTTCACAAACCCAATGGACTCTTCTCACTTTGTTTACGACTAAACAACGGCACAGTCACCTTAATAGCTGCAGTGAACATTGTCTGATCGTTTATACAAATTTTCATAAGATATATAAGTTAGTTAGAATTTATTTCAAGAAATTTTCATACAGACAGATGAACATAGACGACCATGGCTAGGTCGATATAGTTCCAAGCATAGACATGGCATGATCGACATACATCGATCATCTTCAGAAAAGTTGTTCAAGTATATGTACATATATTTATGTCACGTATATCGTTTCTAAGTGTTGCTGAATAATATCGTCCATGAAAATGTTGGTAGGTAAATAAAATATAGGCTATAACTGAGCTTCTCTCTGTGGAACTCGTAGCGCATTTTGTGTTCAACAGCATTAAAAGCATTTAATAACCATATATAAATTAAATTATTTGAATTCTGATCAGCTGATCACTGCGGGCAGTACGCGCAAGAGGTGAAGCTCAACGAAGTGTGAAAAGTCAGAAACTCGTTCAGGCACCTACAACTTTGTGTTTCAAAATGCGTTATTCAAATCCGATATCTCGTTCAATAGTTATTGAGAAATTAAGTCTTGTGTGTGTTTCCAAAAATGAGATGTTCACAATTTTTTTTGGTATACTTTTTTGCGTATGATAAAGTTGAGATAGCTTTTGGTTCCAGTTTCCAAGAAACTTTTGTTCTAAGACTTTTGATAAAACCGCTAGTTGTCGGGAAACAATTAAATCCGCTAAAATTGACACCGCACATTTTTAAATGTGTTTAATATATTTTAGGCAATAATATATATGTCGGCAACTTTTGGTATATGTCATATATCTGGGATAATGCGTTTTTACAAGATTTTCCTTGTTTAGTGGGCATACCTACCTCTTAAGTTTGCGTTGGATAAATAACCAGTGCCACAGTAACAACTAATAAATTTTTTTTTGTATTTTGTTTTTAGACAATGCGGGCAATAACACTAGGTAACACTATTATATTTCTAATATGTATTGTTTATCAAACCAACTTTTCCTGATAGATATGGGTCCCAACATGAAAAAAAAAACACTTTTCTATTGTGAGACTTTTTGTTTTTTTTTTAATTTTGCATTTTTATCATTACTCGCCCAAGTCACAGCCGTTTTTATAAATCTTTGCACTTCCTGAAAGCTAATGAATATGTCTATTATTCTTCAGTTTCATAACCATATATTTGAGAATTAAGAACATGATTATTTTTTGTGCGGTATTTATAACGATGTTTTGAATTTAAAACTCAAAGAAAATTAGAAATAAAAAGCATTTTGTTTCATAGCTGTGTACTTACCTAGTGGCATTAATTAGGCGTCGTTTAAGCATTATCACTGAAATCGAAGGAGAAACGGCGAAAAAGTAACATTTTCAAGCTAGGTACGTTTTTTGTCGATAAAAAATATTTATTTTTGCCAAATATTCTACGAAATTTAAACTTTAAAGTTCCAGGAATGTCGCCCCAAATTAATATTTTTTTTTTTTGCAATTAAAACATCTTTTATTAAAATTAATGCAGAAACGATGAATTTATATGATGTTATACTCACACATGGTTTATATGGTGCTAAGACCGGGGTCACTACCGCAACTGCAGTGGGATTTCGCAATTGCCGCTTTTGCCCCATAAGAAATACACGGGTTTGTGTATGTGTCAAGCGAGCCGATATTCCGCTGTGGCCGCTGCTGTGGAAATATTGGCAGGATTGCATTTTGATTTTAGCTGTTAACATTTAGCAGTTTTATTATTTAGCTATTTTTTGGTGCTTTTTATTAGTTTGAAATGCGCAACGGGTGAGTTTTGATTGGGCGCGAAATGAACATGCAAAGATCGAAGCGATGGCTTCGGCTACCAGATTGGAGACATTGGGCGTGCAGGTACTGCCCAATGAGGTAAAAGGGAAGATCGACAGGTTAGTTGTTTTATTATTTAGAAATAATAAATAATATTTATAAATTTGCATTTCATATAACTTACATTTAAATTTTAGACGGATGCAGTTCGTATGTGGATGACGACATGGCTGACGATCTGCTGTCACCAGCCACGGAAGCAAGCTGCTCCTCTGCCATTGATGTGCAAAGATACAGCTGAGAGAGGTGCATCATAACACCAAGTGCGTCGGCATCCTCGATGTCGGACGGCTGAAAACCGGTCCACGTTTTGATCTTTCAGTTTAATATTACTCATAAAATGAATTTTTTATACAATTTTAATTTACGCCGACACGCAGCGTTAAAAGCGATCAGCTGTTTACTGACTGCCGTTGCGGTAGCGGCTGGTGTAAACAAGCTTTTCAGTTGCGACTTCAACAGACTCTGTTAAGTCCGGTGTCAAAACCCAATTTCAGTGGTTTTTGACCGAGACCTGGCCCCCCTGATCTATAGATAAATTTTCATAATATAATCAGAAATGATATATTTCAATAAATGTTGATTTAGAATACGATTTGCTATTTATTTCTTAAAGTATTACATGTTATTAAGCTTTCAAGTATTGGTTCGGTAATATAGAATGTATTTTAAAAATGGTCAAGTATTGTGTCTTGGTATTGGAATCAGATTTAAGTATAAGATCCCTCATGTAATCGCCCATCATGTTCTGATTCCACAAACCCTGATAACGTCCCTCCATAGCTTCTAATTGTTGGTGAAATCGTTCTACGTTTTCATTGCTGAGCGCACCTAACTTGTGCGGAATAAAGTCTAAGTGTGAATACGGGAAATGAATTTTTAGTGACATGATAGCCACAATTTTTTATAATTTTGTATACATTTTTTCACGATTCCAATATAATCCGCACTTGTTTTGTTACCCAAAAAATGTGCAGTGACTTGTCGGAATGCGTTCCAGACTGCTTATTGTGATCTTAAAATAGAGTAAAATTCATCAAATCCCAATCTCTTTCGAATCATTGGGCCATTGAAAGGAGTGGGAAAACAGTTTTAAGATATTCTAGTGCTTCACCTTTCCATGCCAATGCTTTCCATATCCAAAGCCTTGACAAAGGAATTACAGCAAAGTTGGTATAATTACCTTGCAATCCGGATAACATGGCTATAACTTTAAAATCACAGCAGAGATTCCACTGATGTTCTTTATATTTGATACATTTAAACAGTTAAGCCATTGTTTCATGGGATTCTTTCATATTAACAGCATGGGCGATAGGGATGAATGGTTTCTGATTTCCATTGTGAAGTAATACAGCCTTTAGACTATCCAGAATTCGGGCTCTAGGCGCCCATATACTGAGTACATATGTAAGTACTCTATATGCCTGTACATAAGACTCTCTCAATTTTTGTATGTATTTGTATTTTGAAGTTACCAAGTAAGAATTTTGAATAAACCGAATCATTCTGATTCAAACTACCAAAGACATTACATGGCGACCGTGACTCCTAGGATAACGCAACTGCCAATTGGTAGGCAACAGCAAGAACAACAAGTGCAATCGAAGACATCAAAAGCTAAAAATGAGTTGTCCAGCAGTGCTGAGACCTTGCCCTTGAGAGAGTCTTATGTATATATATATATATATATATATATATATATATATATATATATATATATATATATATATATATATATATATATATCAAAAAGTTTAAAAATATTTGAATAATTGAGTAAATTAGAAAAATTAAAAATATATTTAATCTATTATGTCAGAAACAGCCCAAAAATGCATTATTCTACTGACAATTCCGGAGGTACAGGTACTTTCCGTAATCGAAGAACACCCAATGCTCGGTAGAGTCATTGATTTTGCATTAAAGAAGTAAAATATAAGTTATACTTAATGTATAAAGACTTTAAAGATGAGATACCTAGGCCGTGGAAACGACTTAGATAAAATATACAAAAAAAATTTCACAAACAAGCAACATGGCTCAAAATATAGTGTCGTTTCTCAAAACAGCCTCATCACTGATACCTGATTTCGATGGTAAGACCGAAAACTTGCGTAGCTTTTTAGACACGTTGCAATTAGTAGACTCTATAAAGAAGACAACAGAAGAACAAAACGGCCTATCAGTATACCCAAGAAGTAGAAAAACTGACCAAGGCTTTAGAGGGAGCATTTATAAATGACGGACTCAGTCCGTACTGCACAAACTTATTATGCAAGCTGGCCAGTTCAGTAATACTTATAAACGAAGCCATCTCCAAATTTGTCAATAGCTACACAGATATCACTGGTCGATCAGATACGGTTTTGTATTACAACAATCGACAGTTTAACAATTATCGCGGAGGCAATAATGGCAATTGCTGTAATGGAGACCGAATTTTTAATGGCAATCAATGAGGCAGAAGTAGTACCAACTGTCGCGGTGGAAATAACTATCGCGGTGGGCAGAACTATCAGAATAACGGAAATATAAACCACAATAATGGACGAAACAATAGGTAACTCGCAAAACCAACATAATCCCTTAAGTACTTCGAACCAATAAGTTTCAAAGTTCACACTATCAATCTAAATTTATGTATTTTTATTAAGCTCAAAAATGAATGTACATGAACAAGTTTAACCTTGTTAATTTCTACTGGTGCAGATATTTCAATTTTAAAAGAAGAATCGGATAATTTTTATGAAATAGATTACAATGTAATCACTAAAATTAGCGGAATTGGAGAAGGCTCTACCAATTCCACTGGATTAGCTTTCGTCGAATTGACCACAGGGAAATGCATTTTTTATGAAAAAGAGCAGATCCATTGTCGAGGAATCTCTGATCTGTGCTGGAGTAACAATATCTCTGCATAGATACTTCCTCCTACACCAAATAATGGCTGGGCAATCACATAAAATGTGCTTTTTTGTCTCGTCATCCTCTCTGCGGAGCCTACACTCTGTGTCAGGGGACAGGCGCATATTGTGGAGGTGAAACTTGACTGTGTGGTGTCCCGTGAGATAGGACACCAAGAGCCGTAGTTCCGTCCTTGAAAGATTTTTGGTCTTTCTACCTATATGTGGGCTGACCAGCTCTTTAGCTTGACGTAACCCATGTTTTGTTGACCAGTAAATTCCTCTCTCCTTCTTTGACCATTTCCCTATCAACTCTTTGGCAGAGACCCAGCTTAACCCACAAAAGGGTTCAGGCCCAACAAGAGGGGTTGCGGAACCAGCCCTAGCTAGCTCGTCCACAACTTTGTTGCCGGAAATTCCGGAATGCCCCGGGACACAACAAAGTGTGACCCGGTTTCGATGTGAGAGATGCTGGAGAGAATTCCAACAATCCGCAACCAGTCTCGAGGTAATCCTCCATGAGGAAAGAGCTTGAATGGCTGCTTGGCTATCTGAAAAGATATTTATAGTGGCTCCTCTTATCCGCTTGTCAAGGATATGTCTGGAGCAGGACTTAATGGCGTGGATCTCAGATTGAAAAACACTGGGCCAGGTACCATGCAATCGAGATTTTGGTGTTGGGTCTTGTGATCCCCGCACCAACCCCTTGATTAGTTTTTGATCCGTCTGTGAACCACTGCAGGTTCATGCGATCATTGCAAGGGTTGCCATCATCCCATTCCATACGGTCTGGAATAAGAGTCCTAGTCCTCCATTCGCTCCAAAGAAAAGTTCCGTGGTCTTAAGATCCGTTCTGTCGCAGATCCCTAAGCTAGGAATAGTTTCTACTAGACTAACATGACCTATGTCTGCTGCTAGCAACCCATTTTTGAGTTTAATCCTCAGAAGGCTCAAAGAAGCTACCTTCTTTATGTGCAAATGCAGTAGATTCAGTCCTAAGACTGACTCCAGTGCTGTAGTAGGACATGTACGCATGACACCCGTGAGGGATAGGCATACGAGCCGCTGAAGTTTGCTGCATTTTTGTATAGCGGTAGCCTGCTGTACCTTTGGCCACCAGACGAGGGCAGCGTAAGTGACAATAGGAATAACCATCATACTATACAACCATCTGATGGCTTTGGAGTCTAAACCCTACGTTTTACCAAAGAGCCGACGACATGCCCACAAGGCATGAGTACCTTTGGTCAACGTTTTGTCTAAGTGCGAGTTCCAGTTCAGTCTCTTATCCAGGTTAACACCGAGATATTTGACCTCACTGGAGAGCTCGACGGGTGTCCACCGATGTAGAGCTGACCGACATCGATGTTGTACCGTTTCGTGAAGGGAACGATAATCGCCTTCTGTTGGTTGATATTGAGACCCACATCTGTGCACCATCTTGGGACCGTGTTGAGTGCAGTTTGCATTAATTCGGTGATGGTTAAGCCGAACTTTCTGGAGACTATTACTGTCAGGTCATCTGCATACCCTATGGTATCGATGCCTATCACTAGGGACCAATGAAGAGGAGACAGAACCCCGCCCTGTGGATACCCCTTGACCGCTCGGATGCAGACAGTGGTGGCGTCCAGTGAAGATCTCATGTCTCTGTGCATTAGCATTCTCTCTATCCAGGTAATAAAGAAGGGGTCAGCCCCCCTAGATGCTAACTGATAGCCAGTGTTGTCAAAAGCCCGTTCGACGTCTAGGAATGAGCATAAAGCAATTTTCTTTGCCTCGAATGTCTTTTCAATCTTACTGACTGTCTAATGTAGAGTGAGCTCTGTCGATCTGCCTTTGATGTAGGCGAATTGTGTATGGTGCCGGGGATTGGTATCTTGCAATCTGCACCGAATATGCAAGTCCAACAGGATGTAAGGCTAATTGGTCTATACGACTTAGGTTGAGCCAAGGGACGGTTCCCTTGCTTGGGAATAAAAACCATATTGACCTCCCTCCAAGATAGCGGAATGTACCCCCAAGTGAAGCTCGCCCTAAGAAGACCAATTAGTGGATTAAGTATATCTTCTAGGTGTGTTGCAGCAGGGCCGGAAAAATCTGGTTGCCCCCCGGGGCTTTGAAGGGAGCGAATGATTTAATGGCCCACCTGACCTTGTCAGCGTCGAAGATAAAACCCGACAGACTGTAACCACGTCTAGCTGGTGGTTCAGTATCCCCATCATTACAGGGATTTTCCGGGCTTATAACAGAACCAGGGAAATGCACCCGAAGCAGTAGATCTATCGTTTCCCGTCGATCCTGTGTGTATGAACCATCTGTTCTTTTTAGGAGCCCCACACCATTAGATGGCCCTCTGGCCAATACTTTTTGCAATCTCGCTGCTTCTGGAAGTGACTCCACACTTTCACAGTAGGTGCGCCAGATATCGCGTTTGGTGGGTCTAATGTTCTTCTTTTACTCAGTGGGCGCGCATCTGTATGTGTCCCATGAGGCTCTATTTGACTTGGCCCTGTTAAAGAGCCGTCTGACCTCCTTCCTTTGATTTGCCACGCCTGCGCTCCACCAGGGAACCTCACGTTTCGCCTGATGGGGTCTTAGGGCCGCACTATCATGGTAGGAGGTTAAAAGCACATCTTGCAGTTGTCTTGACGCCAATTCTATCTCCCTTGTGGGGTTAAAGCTGGCAGCAAGCTGATTAACTTTCGAAGCCACTAAGGCTTTGTACAAGTCCCAATTTGTTTTCTTTGGGTTCAAAAGAATTGGACAGGAATTCCGCTTGGCCTGGGAGATCAAATCTGATGTGCTGGTAATCTGAAAGAGTGGCCTCATCGGTAACTCGCCAATTTTTAATGAAATCGGACAAAGAACTTCTAACCAGAGTGGGGCCTAGTACCTCTTCTCTGATTGCGTTTATAAAAGTGGGTTTGCACCCTCTATTTGATACATCTAATTGACTACACAAAAGATATTCAAGAAGGCACTCACCCCTTTTGTTAACCGCCATCGGCGATGCGTCGTCGGTGTCGCCAGGGAAATATGCTGACGTCACCACAATTTCCTTCGCTCCTTCTGCCGTAGCCACCTCAATGGTTCACGAAACTAGGTCCCTGGAGATAAAGTTAGTTAGAGGCAAGTGCCTTACGATTTTATTCAGAAGGATAGCTGCGCGAGGCGATCCACCCAATCGGTCATATAACAACTTACATGAGCCGCAACTTAATCCTCGGACTTGGCCACCAATCAACCATGGTTCTTGGAGGAGAGCCAGGTTGATGTTTGCCTTGGCGAAAGTCCTGCACAAGGTGGCCGACGCTCCTCTAGCGTAGTGCAGGTTCGTCAGAAGCACATTGATTGTGCTCATTTCTCCTTTGCGGAATGTTGGACAAGGCAACCGCTTTTGCCTTATTGGGAGTCGTTCCCACGAGCACCCCTTGGTAGCTTGGATACTTTATACCTCATTGTACTCAGCGCCTTGCTAGCTGCCAGTCGCTGCTGCTGTGGCCCCGGTTTGCTTGCGCTCAAGGTCCGGCCGCGCACCGCTCCTCTAGCGAGACCAGCGCCTCTGCTCGATGAGGCGACCACGACCTGCCTTGATTGCAGAGCAGCAGGGAAATGCATAAGCTCACCTAATTAGCATTTAGTAAATTCAAATTTTTCCGTACCATAACTCTATACTAAGACTCCTTTAACTATAACAGACTCACCAATAATTGTATTCAACAGAGTACTAGTTGACACAATTGGTCCCTTACCTGATTATCCAAATCTGAAAATGGTAATGAATATGCAGTCACACTAATATGTGACTTGTCAAAATATTTATTAGCCATACCTATAACTAACAAAATCGCTAGTACAGTTTCTACCGTCCTATGAAGACGTTCATAACGTACATGTGTACGGAATATAGGAATTCCATAAGCAATGAATTGGATAATATTTAAAAATAGACAATATTATGTCTACAGCACACCATCATCAGACTCTAGGAATTGTTGAGCGAAGCCACAGAACCTTTAACGAAAACATACGTTTTTATATATCTGTAGATAAATTTGATAGGGACGTATGGCTTTAATATTTTGTGTATTGTTATAATACAACACCATCTATGGCACATAATTATAGTCCATACGAATTCATTTTTAAAAAAAACTCTAATTTACCTGAACATTTTAATAGCATAGATAGGATAGAACCTCTTTACAAAGTACATAGATAATTATGCTAAGCAATCTAAATTTAGATTAGAAACAGCTTACAAAAGAGCTACAACTTAGCTAAAAGATAAAAATCAAAGACCAAGGATAGATTAAAATTGTTTAACTCATAAATTCATGATCTAGAAAACTCCAAAAAACTCCAAGCAAAACTCTAAGAAAAAAAAAAACTTATAGAAATACTCAACGAAAAACTCTAAGAAAAACTTTTTAATAATAATCATTAAGAAATAAAATGTAATTTTATAAATTTTGATATATTTTAAAAAAATATAATAATAAATATATATATATATATAAATACAAAATAGTACATGTTCGGTTCAGCAGCAGCATATTTGTCATAAATCCAATTATTTCATTTTAAGATACATAAATTAACTTAATGAATTATTCTTGTTTGAAGTTGCTTATTATATGGCTATGTAAATAACATATGTAAAGTGTAAACTCGGCTTCTGCAACACTCTCTCTATCGCTGTTGTTTTTCGGTCTACAAGCACTGTTTGCAGGCTTGGGTATTAGGCTAGCCGTCGGTCGTAGTGAGTCGTCGCTAATCTAATATCGCAACAGATTGCATCGATCTCTTTGTTCGTGGGCGCAGCCAAGAATCTGTTCGAAGCCACAGTCACATATGCATACGAGTGCATAATTTCTTAAATTAACATTTTTATAACGTTGTTGCTAAAATCTAACTTTGCGTTTTGTTTGCGCAAGGTTTAGACAGTGAACATTATACAGTTACTAAAAAAGCTTAGTAGCTCAACATTAGGAGGCCCCGGCGAGATACTGACAATATTAATGTATTAATTAGTTCGTGAAGTACATATCATTTTATTGCCAATAATTATATGCAACCACTAAATAATAATTCGCGAGTATATAAGTGCCGTTCGTTCGTTGCCAACTGCACGTGTTATTGCTTGACCTCTCATTCTCTTCTTTCGTCTCGCTGTTAAAGAGTGGGTGCGTTGACCTTTGTGCAGCGGTACGAAAAAAAGACACATATTATTTGTACATAAGCAATGTACTTTCGTACTTTCACCAATGGGCTATTTTTCGGCCGCTTTTTTCATGCTGATTGCGCTTGCGGTTCGAGCTTGTTAAGTTGAAAGCGTAATTTGTGCGTTTGACATTAAATCATGCTCAGCGCCAACGAAAGTACAGTGTCGGCTGAAAATAGTGTACCAACTGATATGGTGCATTATTTTAAACGTCAAGCCGAAGGTCTAATGCTTCTTTAAATTCAGAACGGATTAGAGCATTTGGCTCAACTGAGCTTATGGTTCGTTTGGAGTTGCTTGAGCAAACGGAAAAATCTTTTAATCTAGCCCACAATGGTTTTGAGGCACTAGAATGTTCTGAGATTGGCAGCCAGTTACGGGATGATTTTGATGTTCTAGTAAGCACAATGAAGTCTCGACTGATGGTGCAAATTGAAGATCGAAAGTCGCAGATGCCGCGTCAACTATGTGTCATGACAATAACTTGGAGTAAGCTAGTGCAAATGACCGGCCACATAGACTTCGTCTGCCTGAACTCAAATTACCCACATTTTCTGGCGGATTCACGGATTACGTCAACTTCTTCTCCATGTTCAACTCGGTCATCGACAAGGATCCAGATTTAAGCGAAATTGAGAAACTGCGGCATCTATGTTCCTGCTTATCTGGCTCGGCTAATTCTCGTGTAGCTCTGCATGTTTTAAGTGAACGATTTAATAATAAACGTCTTGTTTTCCAGGCACACATCAAAGAGGTCATTGGGCTCCATAGAGTGTATTCAACGTCTGCTACGAAACTTCGCGAATTCTCGGACAAGGTCAACTGTCATATGCTAGCATTGCAGAGCTTGGGAAATTCGGAGCAAATCGCAGGCTGTATGATTGTTCATATACTACTGCATAAGTTGGAGGCTTATCAAACTCTCAGGTCGGAACAATTAATTTTATTACTAATCCCAGTAAAAAGGCTTTTGTTGCTGCTCAATCTAACCCAAATCGCTGCCTATTTTACAATACTACTGGCCATGGAACTTATTCATACAGTAGGTTTGGAAATTTGTCGCCTTCCATTCGTCACAAAGAAGTAAAGAAACTTGCTCTTTGCTTAAGGAGGCCATTGCCGTGTTTGCTGCGGAAAGCATCACACTCTGCTCCACTTTGATGCATCGCAGTCAGCAGTTCCAAACTCAATGACTGGTCTGACAGCACCTCAAACCTCTGCATCTGTAGCATTGCCCTTGAATGACAAAACTCCTACAGACACATCGCATACTTCTGCCTCTCTTACTGCCCAGAGTCTTCAGTCTAATGACGGATCTACAGTTGACATTTTCATGCAATCTAGAATTTCGGATTATTCTACTGCCTTTACTGCTCTTGTTGCACCAATTATTACCGATAGCCAGAGTAGCTTTGCTGTAAATACCGCCGATTGGAATATTCCCTCCAACATTAAATTAGCAGACCTTACGTTCAACAAACCTCAGCATGTGGATCTTCTCATTGTGATTTATTCTATGAGCTTCTGTGTGTTGGGCAAATCAAGCTCTTGCCGGGATTGCCACTTCTACAGAAGACTCGATTTGGGTTGTATTCGGTGGAGCTTAAAGGCAAAGTAACGTACCACTTTCAGCAGCTCGCAGCGCGTCTGAACATGACGCTATTCACAAGGACGTCAATCTTGACGAGTTGGTTTCATCGATTTTGGTCAATTGATAGCTGTGACGAATCTTTAGTTAAGGCTAGTAAAGAGCAAGTGCAGTGCGAAGAGCATTTCGTCAACAAATTTTCTCGTCTCTCTTCTGGCGAATATGTGATTCGATTGCCTTTGAAGTTCAACGAGGATTTGTTAGGAGAGTCTTATACTCAAGCATATCGGTGATTTCTCAGTCTTGAACGCAAATTGTAGGAGGAGTACCTTGATTTAAAAGAGTACTTTGATTTAAATGTCTCTTGTTAACTCTGAGTTGGCTAGTCTTTGCAAATACTTTTTCCCGCATCATTGTGTGTTAATGGAGGACAGCACCACAACAAAGCTTCGCGTTGTGTTTGATGGATCGGCTGCAACTTCATCAGGGTATTCGCTAAATGACATTTGGATGGTAGGACCAGTAATACAACCAAAATTTATACAAATACTTATTCGATTTCGCACACATCTAGTTGCACTGACAGGAGGTATGTGTAAAATGTATTGGTTCATTCGAGTTAAGTCTCCTGATAATTACCTCCAATGTATATCGTGGCGGGATGCACCTGACAAAGAGTTACAAATCTATAAGTTGGATACTGTAACATATGGCACAAAGGCCGCCTCATTCTTGCCTGTTCGCGCAATGCACCAGCTGGCCCTTGATGAAAATGAATCATTCCCTATTGGCTGAGTTGCCCTGCAAGAGGATTTCTATGTGAATGATTTTATTTCTGGATGAAATTCCATAGCTGAAGCTTTTGCCAAAATGCATTTAACTACTGCCATATTGTCTCGTGGCAATTTTAAACTACGGAAGTGGTGCTCTAGTCATCAAAAAGTACTTGTTGGTATATCGGAGGAAGATAGAAATATATGAGATTTGATGATAGTAGCGATATTACCAAATCTCTTGGTCTCGCTTGGGATCCTGTCTCCGACTAGCTGTTGTTTTCATTGTCGCCCATATAAGCCCATTCCAAACTCTGCACTAGATCTGCTAGGACCAGTTATTGCCAAGGCTAAAATATTTCTGGAACAGCTTTGCAAGTGTAAGCTGACATGGGGTGAGAGCTTGCCCTTCGTGCGGTTTCCGATGCTGTGAACCGATGTGGACATGTTGCAGAGCCAAGCCGAAATTTATGGAAATCTACCGAAGGAAAGATTGGAAGCAATTCGAGCGTTTGCCGTCACAGGAGTTAATTATTGTGGCCCTAGTTC
This sequence comes from Drosophila colorata, assembly GCA_035041545.1. NCBI lineage: Eukaryota > Metazoa > Arthropoda > Insecta > Diptera > Drosophilidae > Drosophila > Drosophila colorata. The sequence continues at coordinate 803,747 of JAWNLD010000673.1, forward strand.
GTACCAGGCCGCCCATAAAGTCGTACATAGCTTTATTCATTTATTTCACAAGTAAAGCAGTACATTTGGAGCTTGTTAAGGATTTGTTCACTGCATCACTTGAAACGGTTTACAGCTACAACAAAATTTGTCGGTGCCAAGAACGAGCTCTTGGAATTGGAGCGGCTTTTACAATCTGATCCCCATATGAAAGCAGTTTACCGATTTTGCTTATCAGACCGCATCGATTGGCATTTCATTCCCCCGTGCTCTCCGCATTTTGGACTATTGTGGGAAGCAGCAGTGAAGACAGCAAGGCATAATTTCTCTCGCTCTGCTGGCCGTTCTTTGCGCAGCTTCGATGAACTTCGCACACTTGTCTGCCACATTTTGGCCATCATTAATTCTTGACCATTACTCTCACTTTCGGCTTCCAACGGAGGGAGTATGTTCGGTTCAGCAGCAGCATATTCGTCATAAATTCAATTATTTAATTTCTAAGATACATAAATTAAAGTAACGAAATATTCTTGTTTGAAGGTATTATATTATATGAAGCAGGATGCTGCGGGTCAGACCAGCTGGGAGGAGAGTACATCGGTAGAGCAGATATCAGAGAAGTTTTTCGCATATTTGGATAAGCGATGTAAAAAATTTGAAAATGTTCAACGCGCTATGACGTATCATACGCCTTACTCTCATATTGCTCAAACTAACCCAAATCGCTGCCTATTTTACAATACTACTGGCCATGGAATTTATTCATGCAGTAGGTTTGGAAATTTGTCGCCTTCCATTCGTCACAAAGAAGAAAAAAAACCATTACTCTCACTTTCGGCTTTCAACGGAGGGAGTATGTTCGGTTCAGCAGCAGCATATTCGTCATAAATTCAATTATTTAATTTCTAAGATACATAAATTAACATAACGAAATAGTCATGTTTGAAGGTATTATATGGCTATGTAAATAACATATGTAAAGTGTAAGCTCGGCTTCGGCAACGATCTCTCTATCGCTGTTGTTTTTCGGTCTGCAAGTATTGTTTGCAGGCTTAGGTATTCAGCTAGCCGTCGGTCGTAGTTAGTCGGCGCTAACTATTATCGCATACGATTGCATCGATCTCTTTGTTCGTGGGCGAAGCCGAGAATCTGTTCGAAGCCACACCCACATATGCATAGGAGTGCATAATTTGTAAAATAAACATTTTTATAACGTTGTTCCTAAAATCTGACATTGCGTTTTGTTTGCGCAGTGGTTAGATTAGCTTGCTTGCTGATTAAAATCGCAAATCGATAAAAGGTGAATATTTCCCACAATTGTAATGCTAGAGTCACCAAATTTTGGTATGTAGATTGCTGGTGACCTCACCCGAAAATTGAGAACGCCACCCCGCCCCATAAATCGCGAAAGCCTATATCTTCCACAGTTTTACAGCTAGAGACCAAATTTGGATGATAGATTATTGGTCACCTTTACAGATCGGTAAAATAGTTCAGCCACGCCAACTCCTGCCCCGCAAATCGCGAAAATCTATATTTCCCGCAGTTTTAAAGCTAGAGTGCCAAAATTTGAAAGGTATATTACTGGTTAGTTTTAAATAAAATCGATGTTTCTCCCTCAGTTTTAAAGCTAGACACATACATTTATTCAGGCAGATTTTTAATGACTTCCTCTCAAGATCGCTTAAAAAATGTTTGGTTTCACCCATTAAGGGCGTGGCAAAGCGATAAAATCTGTATATTTTCCTTGATTTTTAAGCTCGCTACATAATTTTTTTAAGACAGATTAATAATTACCTCCTCTAAGGATCGCAATAAATTTTTTGAATACGCTCACCGGGGCCGTGATTTGATAAAATCCATATATCTTGGGCCGGTAAGCCGCGAATATTGATATCTCTCACAATTTTAGAGCTTGAGTCACCAACTCCCACATCCTCCCCAAAAAATTACAAAAATCTAAATTTTTCCAAAATAACAATAATAATTAAGACCGTGAACGAGTATTTCGCAGTCGGTGACACCCGACTGCAACGTTCTAACTTGTGTAGAATGAACGAGAGTCGTACTTTATGTACTCTTCAATAATTGCCGAATTGCAGCCAGAGTGACAATCTCTTCGCAAGTCCTCGAGGTTGGATGGTTAGGATAGATCCATGGTATCACTTGGTGAAGTACGTAATGCACCTGTGATACATAATGCCCCCATTCTCTATACTCTATTTAGTTGCTTGTCTATAGTCTTCTTAGATAGAGCAAGCCACCAAAGAAGGATCCCATATAAAATGAGCGGTCTTACTATCGCTGTGTATAGTCAGAGAACGATCTTCGGGGACATTCCCCATATTAGCACTATGGCTTTTCTACATGTATAGCGAGCAATTGTTGCTTTTTTGTTTTTATCTAGAGTGTTCAGATTCCAGTTTAGTTTCCTGTCCGATAAAAGTCCTATGTGCTTAGCGCTATATCCTATATCTTCTATGGTAGAGCTCTAGTTTCGTTTTCGCAGGGTTGACCAGTAGGACCACCCCCCCTTCCATGTCACAAAGCAGTTTATTTACTGCAATGTTCTATAGAAGTGGAGATAGGAGATAGGAGAGATGAGGAAGGGCCTCTGCGGACGAGCCTGGTGAGAATCAAGAGCATCACGATCCTGCAGACGGCTTTTTGAAAGTGTCGCTGTACTTTTTGCTTATATTTATGTAGGTTGAATTCATTATTTTTGATTCCCACGAGTGGCGAAGAAGGGCATTCGGTTGACCCCAGCCATGCCGCCTCGGCACGAGTCGCATTACAGCTTGGGCTGTTTCTATGTCAACTCTGGTATTTGTCACAGGAGCTTGTTGGGGTGGTTTTCTTTTTGAGGATGGTGTAGCATTGGATACGAAAAAGAAAATGGTGAATACATTAAAGGCCAGAAACGTACAGCTGTGCAGGGTGATTCAATTGTCAAACAAATAAGATGGCTCTAGTAGGGTGAGCCGACTAGCAGATACCCTGAACCCAGCGGCGGGCTGTAGTTACATACCTATAATTAAACCCATCTGCATTTATACACACGACGCGACAGTTGCACTTACTATGCTCGCGCTTCGCGCTCGCTTTTAATATTTTAATATTAAGTATGCCGCAAAATTTTCACAAAATTGTAAACTATATCTTTTGTAAGGGAATACCCTTATGAGATCGCATATGGCATATGATATCGCAAGGAAAGTCACGTGTGTGCAATATCGATATGTGATATCGATCGAAACCGATTCAGAAGAAGAATCATTTAATAAGTATTTCTTTTCGATACCGGTAGCGCTAATATCCTGATCCAGCAGTCCGCATTACCACCGAATTCAATTGAACACAATCTTCGAAGTACGAAATTTAAGGGAGTGGGAAATTTTCGCCTATGCACATTTGGCAAAATACTTAGTAAGATTACTTATGCACACATAACGAATGAATTATTAATTTATGTTGTTCCGGATAAATACATTCCGTATTCTATGCTACTGGGGAGAAATTTTTTGGAAAAATTTAATTTGAATTTATGTTTTGTTGAGGAATTGACTATACCAAATATTGAAGCTACGGTAAATAAAGATACTTTGAAAATTTCAGGCACGATGCTGCACTGCATATATAGTACTGTAGAGAGTGATGGAATTGTAGAACATTGTAGTAATTGTCGAGATTATAGCCAAGTTGGTTCTCAAATTCGTTTAATTAATAGTGATTGTAAAACTTCTCCCAGTGATTGTAAAACTTCCGCCAGTGATTGTAAAAGTCTGCCATTGATTGTAAAACTTCCACCAGTGATCGTTGGTCCTCCACCAAGGCTTATCGAACGTCTGTTAGAGATTCTAAAACTTCTGTCCGTGGCTCTACAACAAACAGTTATGATCATGACCTTTTTATTTTTTTATATATTTATTTTTAAGATTGATACTTTTAATATGAGCGAATGCTCGATTGATCCGCTGTAAAGTAGGGAGAGATTTGAGGAAATTTCCAAAATTATTGCAAACAATTACGTAAGAACTGAACATGTACCCGCAATTGAACATGACTACGAAATGCGAATTAAGCTAAAATATGATGTTCCTAGTTCTTTAACACCTCGTAGAATATCGTATCATGACCAAAAGGAACTGGAAAATGTGATAAATGAATTCTTAGCAGAAGGGCATATACGACCAAGCTTATCAGCCTACTCATCGCCAATCGTATTGCTAAAAAAATAAATGTGAGGAAAACAGATTATGCATCGATTATAGATCATTGAATAAGATTATAGAGAGGGATAAGTATCCGATAGCACGCATAGATGATTGTTTAGAAAGATTAGAGAGTAAAAATGTCTTTAATATATTGGACCTCAAAAAAGGTATTAAGTATACAGCTTTTGTTACACCAAATGGACAATATGAATTTGTAAAGATGCCGATGCGAATTAAGAATGCCCCGGCCGTTTATTATAGTGTATAGGAAGTGTTACGGTGTACATTGATGATATTGCTATTGATACCAAAACTTTTGAGGAGCATATGAATCTAGCAGAATTAAGGTTAGCAGAATTTAGATTGAAATTAAAATTGAGCAAATGATGTTTGGGTATTCTGAAATTGATTTCCCTGGGTTCACAGTGGTAAGGGCATCCGACCAAACTAAGAGCACACGTTAGCTATCCGGCATTTGCCGATTCCCAAAAGTGTAGCAGAGTTAGAAAAATGTTTGGGGCTCTTTTCATATTTCCGGAGATTTATAGCTTCATTTTCAACATTAGCCAAGCCCTTAAGAAATCTAACCAGACCTGGTGTAACCTTTAATTTTTCTGAAGAATGCTTAAGTGTCTTTAAACATTTTTGCAATATTTTGTTCTCAAAACCAATTTCAGCACTTACAGTCCTGAAAAAGAAACCGCATTGCATTCTGATGCAAGTGCGAATGGCTTTGGAGGAGTATTGCTGCAGAAACAGGAAGATAGTAAATTCCATCCGATCGCATATTTTTCGCAAGTAGCTACCCCTGCGGAGTTCAGATGCCATAGTTTTGAATAGGAAACCCTCGCAATTATTTATTCATTAAGGAAGTTCAATATATATTTAGAGGGAATATCGTTGAAAATAATAACGAATTATACCTCCCTATCACTAACATTGCAAAAAATAAGTGTAAATAGCAGAATAGCGAGGTGGGCATTGGAATTAGAGAATTATGAATATTCCATTAATCATAGTAGTGGGAAATATAATGCACATGTTGATTCATTGAGTAGATGTTTTGAGCCATCGATAGATATTATAGACATTAATTCGCAGGATCAAATAATTGCAGGCTATCCAATGTATCGAATTTGAGAGACAAACTTGAGTCAGCCCCAGTTACAAATTTTACAATTGAAGACGGTCTAGTATATAGGGTGCAATCAAATAGTTCAGTTTTGTTGTATGTGCCTTTAGAATTGGAATATTATACGAGCTGTTCATGAGAAATTGTGTCATATGGGGTCGGAAAAGTGCATGGCACAAAGATGGACAATAAGGGAGACAACATTATAAAAAATTGTTTGAAGTGCATAATGTTTAATGTACCTAATCCTGCATCCAATCGCACATTGCACAATAGCCAATTTCGTTGACACAGTGCATATTGACCATTTCGGTCCCCTCCCAGTAATTGTCCCAAAGAAAAAGCACATCTTTGCTATAGTCGATGGATTTACCAGGCATGTAAAACTCTACGCGGTTAATTCGACAAGTGCAAGAGAGGTAAGTAAAGGCCTTTCCAAATATTTAGTTTTTTATAGAGAGCAATATTGAACATGTAAAAATAGCCACAGCTTCTCCTCAAGCAAACGTGCAAATTGAATGGGTAAAAAGACTGGAACCATGATAGCAAAGATTTCACAAAGTCACACATATACTCTCACACAAACACAGCAAGCTGGGCACTTTACACATCGGTTGCGCGTGGCCCCACTATGGAAAATGAATTCCTGAATAGCTTCTAAACTAAGAGTATGATCGTAAGGAAATTTTCTACAGTCGTTTAGTTTAGGCATCTAGCTATTGTAGATTCCGAGATCGCTGCGTTCATATTTTGCACAAAACCATTATACCCATTTTACCCATTTTCAATGGGTTCAGGTTATAAAAATATTACAGTGCAATTCAAGTACTACAGCCTTTTGTAACAACAGATCGCATCTGGGTTCAGCGTATCACCTAGTCGGGCGCTCCCTACTAAAGCACTCTTACTTGTTTCTTTTTAAAACTTAACAAACAACAAAATGGGGGAAAAATAGGTATTTGGCATGCACACTCTCAAAAAGCTTTCGCAAAACAACTGAAACCAACATTTGAAAGATATAGTTTCCTATTTTGTGGAAATTTACGGCATATGCGCGATCATTTATTAGTGTATGTGTTATTTTGTGTATGAATGCAGAAGGGTTTAATTAAATGTATGTAACGACAGCTCGTCGCTAGGTGCAGGGTATCTCCTAGTTGGGCACTCCCGACAAGAGCCTTCTTACTTGTTTTACTGAATTTACAATAGCTAGAGCCTTAAGCTTATATGAAGAGTATCCTTCCTTAGCAGGTTTATATTCTCTTGGATGAAACATCTGCTCTTCCAAATCCTTCTGCAAAAGTAATATGTGCTAGGCCTGAAGATTAATTTATATTTTATTTTTTGTTATCCTTCTTTACGCATTTTGTCAGTAGGTGGTTTAGCTACTAAAGCATATCCCGCTATAAAGCGTCTGAGATATAAAGTAAGCCTTAAGAAACTCTCGAGTTATTTCACCGTTTTAGGGATAGGAATCTTTTGAGCCATTTTTATACCCTGAACACATTGAAAATGGGTAAAAAGCATATAATGGTTTTTGTGCAAATGTATGTAACAGGCAGAAGGAAGTATCTCAGAACCCATAAAGTATATATATTCTTTATAAGGCGACGAGCTGAAACGATTTAGTCATGTCTGTCTGTCCGTCCGTCCTTTTGTCTGTAGGAACGCTGCGATCTCAGAAAATAAAAAACTTAGAGACCTAAACTTCTCGACAATAGATTCTGCTAAACCATACGCAGAAAAAGCTTATCATTATTTTCGGTATCTTGCTCCGTTTCATTATTATCAAAAAAAAAAATCGATTTTAAGACTTGGTTTTCTTAGCATATCTTTAAGACTAGAAGAGCTAAAGGCACCAAATTTAGTTAACTTTGTTTTCGTAGAGCAATCACAGTTTATGAATATTTCGGATTTTGGATTCCTCCCCCATTCAGGATTATTCATTAAAAAATAAAATAAAAATTAAAATTAACAAAACAAAAACTCTCAGCTGGCGTGCCAGGCAACACCTCTACCATCGAGCCACGGCAGCATTTTGATTGCCTCTCTCAAAATCTGAGGTTAGAAACACACATGCACAAACAATCGCTTGAGAATTCGAAAAAGAGCTCACGCATATGAATGTGCATATAAGTACATATGTTTCTATGGATTTGTGCATGTGTGCATGCAGAAAACGCCTGCGCTTGGTGCTTGCCACCACGTTGCTTGCCAATATACAAATACATTTTCTTTAATAATTTCTGTGTTTTTTATTTGGATGAAATTTATTTTAATGCTTTCTTACACTTATATATTGCCTATTCCAGTCTAATAAACCAAATTTGCTGGCTCTGGCCTTTATAGTTTCTAAGACAAGCTCATGCAGCTACGCTTGGCCCCCACTATGGAAAGTTATTTCTTAAATAACTTCAAAACTAAGAATAGGATCGTTATGAAATTTTCAAGACGTAACAAGAGCGTTGAAATCTGTATATGTTGGGCGAATGGGGGGAGGTATCCAAAATCCGAAATATTCATAATCTGCGTATAGATTCTGAGATATGCTTAAGAAACCGAGTCAAAAAACCGATAAACACTGATTATAAGAAAACAGGGCAAGTATCAATTATTTGACATAAGCTTGATCTGCGTGTGGTATATACAAATCTGAAACGCCTAAGTTCAGCTCTCTAGTCCTTGTAGTCTCTGAAATCGACGCGTTCATAGAGACGGATGGACAGACAGACGAACGGACATGACTAGATCGACTCGGCTAGTGATGCTGATCAAGAATATATATACTTTATGGGGTCGGAGGTGCCTCCTTCTGCCTCTTACATACATTTCCACAAAACCATTATACGCTTATTACCCATTTTCAATGGATTCAGGGTATAAAAACGCAAGTCAAGTACTACAGAGTTGCGCTTTGGTTTGTGCATATATAAAGATGCTCTTATTAAGCAATACAAACTTCATACCGATCAACTATTAGTTTATAAGTTATTCTAGAAATCATTTTCTATAGTGGGGCCAAGCGCAGCCGATGAGTTAAGTGCGCAGCTTGCTGTGTGCGTTTGTGTGTGTGTGTGTGATTTTGTCAATGTGTGTATGAATGCAAAGAGGCTAAAATGTATGCAACGACATCTCGCCGCTGGTTTCAGGGTAGAGCTATCTTACTTGTTCCCAAAAACTTTATCATTTCCTGCAGTATCTGACACTTATACCATTTTATGTGTAGTCCGTCCGCACCTAATACTTTACAAAAAATTTTCCATTCTTTTATACCGTCCTGTATATTTTTGGCTAGAAGAACTATATCATCCATGTATGTCATTACATTTAACTTTGAATTAAATCCCTTAATACTGCGTGTGTGTAACGACAAAGTACAGCTGGTGAGTTCGTAATTCCAAAAGGTATATGGGTAAATTCATACTCGTTCACGGAATGAAACTAGTATATTGGGTTTGTGCAATGTCCGTCATGCTGTCCGTTCGTCAATCCATCTGTCCGTATAAACGCAACTTTTTTCGGCGCTAGTCAAGCTAGAGACTTGAAACTTTGAATATATACTTGTAAACTTGATATAATGAAACTACACTTTTTTTCAATTATTATACTCTGTTACGGAGTGAAACTAGTATATTGGGTTTGTGCAATGTCTGTCATGGTGTCCGTGCGTCTGTCCGGAAGAACGCAACTTTTTTCGGCGCTATTCAAGATAAAGACGTGAAACTTTGGATATATAATTGTAGTTATCTGCTTTAAACAAAGTGTGCCACGCCCACTGTGAGGCTGGCAAATCGAAAACATGTCGATACACTTCAAATCGCAAATCGATAAAAGGTGAATATTTCCGACAATTTTAAAGTCACCAAATTTGGTATAAATTGCTGCTTACCTCCCCCATGGATTATGACTTTGATACCTACTAAACCGATCCCCAGTTACCCCACCCCCACGAATCGCGAAAGTCCATATCTTCAACAGTTTTAGAGTTAGAGCTTAAATTTGGATGGTAGATTACAGGTCACCTCACTGTATCATGTTGACTTACGTATACTTTTCCGATTGCTTTTATATTAAGATCTCTAAGCTTTATTCTTTTATACATGCCTGACTGAACCTTATTTTGTTGACATCCTTAATTTCTTTCTTTGTTTCCGTTCCCTCAGGTTTCCCAAATTACATGCAATAGTAATATGGTGATCTTGCTAGCATTTCTAACAAATTATAGCATTTTTACATTCTGCTACCAAATGATTTACGCTTCCACACTTAAAACATTTTGTCACCGGCTACCCTACCTTTTAGCCTTAATCGCATTTTCAATGTTTGTTCTGTTAGGTTCGTCCGATCAAATTTTCTCGTATAATTTAAACCGTGTCTTCAATTCCTTTAATGTCATAGCGGCATATAAGGGAGTCTCACAATAGAGATTTTAGTGGCGCAGCGACCGAAGGGCGGTCTTTTGTGCCATAGACTCTCTGACTCCCTTATGAAGGAAAGTAGATCCCTTGTCGAGGAATTTTTGATCTGTGGTTGAGTAACAAATTCTTTGCATTTGCTGCCTGCCTCCTACTTCAAATAATGGCTTGGCAATCACATAAAATGTGCTTTGTTGTCTCGTCATCCTCTCTGCAGAGTCTACAGTCCGTATCAGGGGATAGGCACATTTTGTGGAGGTGATACTTGACTTTGTCCGTGTCCCGTGAGATAGGACACCAAGAGCAGTAATTTCGCCCTTGAAAGATTTTTGGTCTTTCTTGTCATAACCCAGGTCTCGTGGACCAGTAGATTCCCATTTCCTTCTTTGACCATTCCTCTTTCAACTCTTTGGCAGAGGCCCAGATTAACCCACAAAAGGGTTCAGGTCCAAGAAGGGGGGTTGCGGAACCGGCCCTAGCTAGCTCGTACGCAACTTCGTTGTCGGAAAATCCGGTATGCCCTGGGACTCAAAAAAGTGTGACCCGGTTTCTATGTGAGAGTTGCTTGAGACAATTCCAACAATCCACAACCAGTCTCGAGGTAATCCTCCATGGGTACTTGGCTATCTGAAAAGATATTTAGGTGGCTCCTCTTATCCCATGGTACCCAATGCAATCGAGATTTTGGTGTTTGGTCTTGTGATCCCCGCACCAACCCCTTGACTAGTTTTTGCTCCGTCTGTGAAGCACTGCAGGCCCATGCGATCATTATAAAGGTTGCCATCATTCCATTCCCTACGGTCTGGAATAAGATTCCTAAATTTCGTGATTTCGTGGTCCTAACATCCCTTCAGTCGCAGATCCTTAAACCAGGAATAGTTTTTACCAGAAAAGCATGACCAATGTCTGCTGTGTGAGGAAGTCCCCGTCCTTCCCCACAACGCATTTTTTACTATTTCGTGTTTTTCTCTATTTTTGTAGTATGTAGGCTAGGTTAAGTTTAGAACAAATGAATACATTATTTTTTTCGATGAGTTTACACCCAGAATAGTTATTTAATTTGGCGAAGGTTATGACATGCGAATCACTGACAAACGGCCCACGCACCACTGCACTCAAAATCCATCAACAGCAGCAAAAATCAACAGGAGCATCACTGACATACGACATGCGCATCACTGACAAAATACGTGCACTCTGCAATGCACTCAAAACTCCCGAGCAGCCACGACCTACGACAACAAAAGACACACACACACAACGATAATTCTCAAAAGCTGCATATCAGCTGTAATATCTTAAGCTGTCGCTCAGAGAACACGCACTCAAAGCTAACGCTCACGCTAACGGCAGAATCGGATGATCTCAACAAAAGGCACACCACAACGATGATGCCCAAAAGCTCCCTAGCAGCTGCAATAGCTTAAGCTGGCGCTCAGAGAACATGCAGGGAAAGCTGTCGCTCACGCTAACGGCAGAATCACATGATCTCAACAATGTACTCAGAACTTATCAACGACCTACGACAATACAGGGCGGGCATCACTTGCAAGGGACGTGCGCATCACTGACGAACACGTGCACATAACAACGCACTCAAAAGCTGCGTAACAGCTGCAATAGCTTAAGCCGGCGCTCCTGTTGAGTGAAAATAGGTCAGATGCTATTACGGTATGTTTGAGCAAAATGCGCGAAAAGCTCAGAAGAGGGGGTCTACACGAAACTAGGCCATGGCGAACGAGAGAGTTGAGTTTGGACAAGCAGAGTCGAAAGGTCGCGAAACAAAACGTTTGAAAAAATATTTAGAAAACACGTAGCGAGCAGCTACATCAACGAGTCAACGAGAAGACGGCAGCAACACCCCAAGCGTACGTAGCAACGGACAACAACAACCATGGCGACGAACTGCAAGATCCAGTGAGAAATCTACCTGAACCTTTTCTTGGGACAACGACAGGCAGCAAGGTAAGCGGAATTTCTGAATTTTTTTTTAAGAATAGGGAAAATAAGGTTGTGCGGTTAGGTCTTTGCTGATTTTTTCCTTCGGCCCATTTGCGGGCCTATTTTGAAATGGCCGCTTACGGCCATGTAGTTTTTAGTCATTCAATCTGTACAGTTGAGAAAAAAAAGAAAGAAACGAACTTTCAAGAAAAGCCCAACTTATATCTTGGCCTGTGCTATTTTTCTGTGTGTTTTTTTTTCATGTTGTGTTCCCTTTATATTCGTGTTTGTAAATTGTGATTTACGTGTACACCGTAGCGTTCCGGGAACTCGGGAGTGTTCTACTGGGTGCGCCGAGCATCCTCGGCACCTCGTCCGGCCCCTTTGGCAACCAGGCGGTGCCTCCTAGGGTGGTCAGTAGTAGGAAATTGTTGTTCTGTGACAGGAAGTAGCTGTCAATTTAATTACTTGATGTGAATAATTAATTATTTATGACCCTACGTGACCCTAATTAATATGCAGGCACCTGACCCTTGTTGAGAGAGGGGTGTGAGGAGACCGATCGTTAATATGCAGGTACGTGATCCCTTTTTTAGGGAGGGGGAAGTGAGGGAACCAATCGTCATGGGCCTTTGTGACCTTTTGAGGAGGGGGGAGCTGAGGAAAGTGGCCGTTACATTTTAGTAACTGTCTCTTTCTGAAGCAGCGTGGGTGCCCGATGATTAAAATTCAGATTTTAAGTGGGAGGGGTTATGAGATCACGTGCGCACAAGTGCACGCATCGACTTGTTCCTCTACTTTTTCGGGGGTGGGAAAAGGTCATTAAAAACTGGTTTAATAAGAGGCCGCTCATTTTAGGTCAGATTTTAATTGGGCGGGGGTTATGAGATCACGTGCGCACAAGTGCACGCATCGACTTGTTCGTCTATTTTTTCGGGGGTGGGGAAAAGGGACCGATCATTAAAAAACCGGCTTAATAAGGGACCGCTCATTAGAATTCAGATTTGAAGTGGGAGGGGTTATGCGATCACAGGCGCAGAAGTGCACGCATCGACTTGTTTGTTTACTTTTTCAGGGGTGGGTTGAGAGGTCGATCAGGCACGTGCGCATTTAATTTACTCTCCCTTTTCTGAAGAGTGTGAACAGACCGTTTTTCTACACGGCGAATGAACACAAGTGCGGCGCACACTTGTAAACAGGTTTTGTTAGAGAAAAAGGTTCGATCGTAAATTTCACGCCTATAGACACCTACTGACAAGGGTAAACAGCTCTATTCTGGGTGCGTGTGGCAAGGGTAAAGGACTAATCATGTATTCAGGTAATGTATGGATGGGCTTCTGTAATTGTTTTCTCCTAATTATTCTAGTTTTATGACTTGTGGTTTACGTGTCAATTTTTAGTATCAGACTCATCGAATGCCCCAGATTTCACTGATTTTTAGGATATCTTCTTTCATCTTCACATTATTTTGATTGTTTTATGACTTTGGGCGTGAGAAGTTTCTTCAAAAAGTGTACACGCTTGTATTGTAGATGCACCGGATCATACCCTATGTCCTCTTAAACCTGTTTGTCCCTATCTCTAATATTTATCAATTGAATGAAATAATAGAAAAATCAGTCCCTGAGCTATTAAGGCTCCTTTCCTTCATTGAACCCGCATAAGTAGTTCCAGAACTATCGTAACCTTACAACCTTAAAACCTCAACCTCAAACTCAAAAAAAATTTTTTTTGTTTGTGTTTAAAATGGCTTTCAACAAGTGCAACAACAACAACAACTCCAACACTGACTGCGACCAAACGTTCAATTATATAAGTTATAATAAGAACATGGGTCGCGACAGCATCCCGAATTACTTCGATAATGTTGTGTTTAGAAGCAACAACATCGCCAACGGACTCATCGCCACCCCCAACGGACCCATTGCCACCTCCAACGGACCATTCGCCTTCGTCAACGGACCCATCGCCACTCCCAGCGGATCTGCCACCACCCACACGAGAGGAGATAAGCCGGTTATCATTTCGAACGTTCTCCTCAGGGGGCCTACCGCCAACGCTAGCGGAACTTTCGCCACTCCCAACGGATCTGCCACCACCCACACCAGAGGAGATAAGCCGGTCATCATTTCGAACGTTCTCCTCAGGGGGCCTACTGCAAACCATAGCGGCTCTATCGCGACCCCCAACGGACCCATCGCCACCTACAACAACTATAACGGCTACAGCAGCTCCAACACTTTCAACGCCCACTACGCCACCGGATCTACGATCGCCAATCCCACCTCCAACGCCCACTTCGACTACGACACCGGATCTAACGCCTTCAACCCCAGCTTCACCACCCACTCCAACTACACCACTGGATCTAGCATCGGCAACCCAATTTCCACCACCAGCTACAATAAAACTGCTATGCCAACACCCAAGCATGCTATTTATTGTTCTGCGTGTGATGTGTACATGCTACAAGCGAAATGGAGCACGCACTTCAGGTCAAATGCTCACAAGATCCGTGTTTTCACACCAGTGAATGAGAAGGTAAAGCTGATCGCAAGCGGTTTCAAGAACCGGATATGCACATATTCTTTCGAGAACAGAAAGGATGAACTTCTTCTGCCGGAAGAATTTATGTGCGATGCATCAGCTGCTCTACTCCCTTTCCTCAAAAATATTTTACATATTCACACTTCTGTGAAGGCTAATTTCGAGCTCTTCGCAGAGTATGTAAAATATGTTGATGAGGAGGTGATAAGATCTGTGAAGTCGCATCAAACAGAAATGGGTATTGTAACGCAGTCAACAAGCCTTGAGGATGCATTTATAGATCACTCTGCGAGTATAAAGCGAAAATGGACAAATTCCAGGAGAAGGATAGTGGCTGGAGCCTTTCAAAAATTCTTCGCATGGAGCTTAATGTGAACACATATACTCCATTAAAAGTATTGAGTTGGATCGCTTTACCAAAAACGCTAAAGGCGAAAAGAGCGTTGGTAAATGTGAAAAATTCTGATGAGTTTTGCTTCAAGTGGGCTTTAATTTCCGCTTTTAAAACACCGCAAGGCAATGCGAATAGAAGCAGCAGCTATACCATCGACGATATTAACGCCACCGTCATCCAATTAAGCGAGCATTTAACGCTTAATTTTGAAAACGTGGAGTTTTCTCTCCCTTTGAAACAACTCAAAGTGTTTGAAGAGCAAAACCCGACCATAAGCGTAAATGTTTTCGGATTCGACGAGGAGATTGGAGCAGTTATTGGGCCGTTATATTTAACGAAGGAGGAGAAACAATATCACGTGAGCCTTATGCTGTTGGAGATGGAAGGGCCCATTTTGCATGGATAAGAAATTTATCAAGGTATGTACTCAAATATAAATTAACATATGCATATATTTAGAAAAAATACCTATGAAATACGTTGATTTATATTTTCAGACTTGTACGCATACAATTAACAAGCCATACAGAAGAGCTTCTGTTCTGTGGCACGTGACTAAACTATTCCCACAGCATAAAACTACACGAGGAGCATAAACAGCAGTGTGGAAAGATGGTATCGACCTTGCCTACGGCGGAAAAGGCAAGTCTAAGTTTTAAAAAAATCGTAGTTTAGATGTACCCTTTGTAGTCTATGCAGATTTCGAATGCATGTTAAAGCCCTTAAACTCTAGAGTTAGTGAGAATGTAGTGGCAACACATGAACATGTTCCCATTGCATTCTCGTATTTCATCAAATTCGCCTTTAATTCCAATTTAATTCCAATTTTCTGTGTGTTTTTTTTTTCATGTTGTGTTCCCTTTATATTCGTGTTTGTAAATTGTGATTTACGTGTACACCGTAGCGTTCCGGGAACTCGGGAGTGTTCTACTGGGTGCGCAGAGCATCCTCGGCACCTCGTCCGGCCCCTTTGGCAACCAGGCGGTGCCTCCTAGGGTGGTCAGTAGTAGGGAATTGTTGTTCTGTGACAGGAAGTAGCTGTCAATTTAATTACTTGATGTGAATAATTAATTATTTATGACCCTACGTGACCCTAATTAATATGCAGGCACCTGACCCTTTTTGAGAGAGGGGTGTGAGGGGACCGATCGTTAATATTCAGGTACGTGATCCCTTTTTTAGGGAGGGGGAAGTGAGGGAACCAATCGTCATGGGCCTTTGAGGATGCATTTATAGATCACTCTGCGAGTATAAAGCGAAAATGGACGAATTCCAGGAGAAGGATAGTGGCTGGAGCCTTTCAAAAATTCTTCGCATGGAGCTTAATGTGAACAAATATACTCCATTAAAAGTATCGAGTTGGATCGCTTTACCAAAAACGCTAAAGGCGAAAAGAGCGTTGGTAAATGTGAAAAATTCTGATGAGTTTTGCTTCAAGTGGGCGTTAATTTCCGCTTTTAAAACACCGCAAGGCAATGCGAATAGAAGCAGCAGCTATACCATCGACGATATTAACGCCACCGTCATCCAATTAAGCGAGCATTTAACGCTTAATTTTGAAAACGTGGAGTTTCCTCTCCCTTTGAATCAACTCAAAGTGTTGGAAGAGCAAAACCCGACCATAAGCGTAAATGTTTTCGGATTCGACGAGGAGATTGGAGCAGTTATTGGGCCGTTATATTTAACGAAGGAGGAGAAACAATATCACGTGAGCCTAATGCTGTTGGAGATGGAAGGGCCCATTTTGCATGGATAAGAAATTTATCAAGGTATGCACTCAAATATAAATTAACATATGCATATATTTAGAAAAAATACCTATGAAATACGTTGATTTATATTTTCAGACTTGTACGCATACAATTAACAAGCCATACAGAAGAGCTCCTGTTCTGTGGCACGTGACTAAACTATTCCCACAGCATAAAACTACACGAGGAGCATAAACATCAGCGGCGGAAAAGGCAAGTCTAAGTTTTAAAAAAATCGTAGTTTAGATGTACCCTTTGTAGTCTATGCAGATTTCGAATGCATGTTTAAGCCCTTAAACTCTAGAGTTAGTGAGAATTTAGTGGCAACACATGAACATGTTCCCATTGCATTCTCGTATTTCATCAAATTCGCTTTTAATTCCAATTTAGACAAATTTGGTATGGAGACAGGAGAAAATGCAGGTGAAAATTTCGTTAAATCTCTAATAAAAGAAGTGAACGAAATTTACACCTCATACCTAAGTACAGTTAGGCCCATAACAATGAGTTCTGAAGAGGAAAATTATTTTAGAATAGTTTTTAACTGTCATATTTGTAAAAAGGCGTTAGGAGCTGATCGCGTTAGAGATCATTGCCATTTATCTAGTAAATTTAGAGGCGCAGCGCATAATGCCTGCAACATTAATTTCCAAATTGCACCTTTTGTCCCTGTATTTTTCCATAACTTCTCTAAGTATGATTCACATTTATTCGTTAGAGAATTAAACAAAGTCGATGGTGAAATCAAGGTTCTGCCACTGAATAAGGAATTGTACATCTCCCTTTCTAAATATACACACATTGCCTCCCACGATAAAAATCTTGAAATTAGATTTCTCGATACATATCGTTTCATGGCAACAAGTTTAGATGCGCTAAGCGTTAACTTAAGTGTTGAAAGGTTTGAAAGTGTCAGACGTTTCTTCCCACTTGATGACCAATTCAACCTGGTTTATATAAAGAGCGTGTTCCCATACAAATATTTAGACTCAGAGAGTCGCTTAAGTGAGAGCTCTCTACCTTCGAGAGAACATTTCTTTAATAGCCTCACAAACTCCGAATGTACAGAAGAAAATTATGCACATGCTCAACATGTCTGGACAGTTTTTGGTTTTCAAACCTTAAAAGATTACAAAGAATTATTATCTTAAAACTGATGTGCTTTTGTTAGCAGACATTTTCCAAAATTTCAGAGAAATTTGTCAGGAAATTTACTCTCTTGATCCAGCTCATTATTATACAACTCCTGGTCTGTCTTGGGATGCTATGCTCAAGACAACAGAAATTGAGCTGGAGCTGCTAACTGACATTGATATGTATAGGTTTATTTAGAGCGGTATTTGTGGTGGGCTTGTACAGTGCTGTAAAAGGTACTCAAAAGCCAATCATAAATATCTCTCTGAATACGATGCCAGCAAACCGTCTGAATACTTAATGTATTTAGATGCAAACAATCTATACGGTTGGGCCCTGTCACAATGTCTCCCTTATACAGGTTTTCAGTGGTTGACCGAAGAAGAAATTTCATCATTAGATGTTATAAATATTGGAGAAACCTCAGAATATGGTTATATTCTTGAGATTGATTTAATGTATCCATCAAACCTACACGATTTGCATAATGATCTTCCGTTTTGTCCGCTTAACCAAAGGGCCACACCGGCAGCAAAAGTCAACAAACTAATTGCTGACCTGAGGTCCAAAGTAAAATACCCCATACACTACAGAAATTTGCAGCAGTGCTTGATAAACGGACTAGAGCTGACAAAGATCCATTGTGTGTTAAGATTCAAACAGTCGGCTTGGCTGAAAAAATACATTGATCTTAACAAACATCATAGAACAATAGCACAGAACAATTTCGAGAAAGATTTCTTCCAGCTATTGAACAATGCCGTTTATGGGAAAACGATGGAAAACGTTGAAAAACGGAAAAATGTCAAGCTAGTCACGTCTTGGGAAACAGTGAGCCGCAATCGGTTGGGAGCTCGAGCGCTGATTGCAAAGGCTCGTTTTCATAGCTCTGCACAATTTGCTGAAGACATGTATGCCATACAGATGAAGCGACTTCATAATACTTATGATAAGCCGATGTATTTAGGGTTCACAGTCTTAGAATTATCAAAGTGGAAAATGTATGATTTCCACTACGATTACTTGAAGCAAGAGGCAGTTGAATTAAATTATATGAATACAGACTCATTTATTTATTCCATTCAAACAAATGATTTCTTTGCGGATATAAGCAAAGATGTGGATATGAAGTTTGATACTTCGGAATACCCCGAAGATTTAGCGGTTAAATACGGGATAAAAAGGTGCAATAAAAAGGTGTTAGGAATGATGAAAGACGAAAACTGCGGCAAAAGAATGGTCGAGTTTGACGGTTTAAGGGCAAAGATGTACTCCTTATCGCTTGAAGGCGGAGGGTGCATACAAAAATCTAAAGGAGTCAAAAAATCTGCATTAGATAAATTAAATTTAAATAGTTATAAGGAATGTTTATTTGAAAATAAGAAATTATGTGATAGTATGTTAATGTTTAGAACTAAGCTCCATAATTTATATACGCATAGAGTTAAGAAAACCACTTCAGGTGGATTAGATGATAAGAGAAAAATAAGAGAAGATAGCATCCAAACATATGCTTGGGGTCATTATAGAATAAGTTCATAAGCTAATTGTGATTTTTAGATATATAAGAAAAAATTTATTCACCTCCAATAAAGAAACATAACTAAATTAAATTACTATCGTTTTATATGTATATATAGAAATAAGAAAAAATAAATAAATAAACATGAATAAATAAATACGCATTTTATGAATTTCATTTGAATGTCTTTTATTGAAAATTAATTGGTATAATATTGCTGTGTGTGTGTATGTGTTTGAGTGTAATGGTTTCAGGGGTTCGTCGTTGATGATCTGTCGCCATTTAGAGCACCTCGTTCTTGTTTATCCATGAGTTGTGTTCATTAGGGAACCCCAACTAGTTAACAAAAACTCGATCGTTTTTTCGTTTTATTATCTTTTCAACAGGATAAGTATTTGGAAACCGTGTTTTCGTTAGCTCTTCTTTATAGAAACCCCCTTGAAGGGGTGCACCCTGATAGTCTTCTAATATGTATGTAGTTGGGTTTGTTATTTGTATTCGTTTTATTTTAAAAATTTCCGTTGTCCAGTTGGGAGTATATCCCTTTTCAAATGTATGTTTATGCTTGCTTATACGAACATAGTCACCCACATGAAATTTTGCCCCGTGAAAAATTTTAATATGATTGTAAACAGTGTTTAACAGATTATCTTCATTTAATGAGGTCACTTTTATCGGTTCCATTTTAATAGTTCTATGATGTTTTCGATTATACTCATCAATCAATTTATTATACATTTTAATCCAATGATATGTTCCTTTGAAACTAAACTCTCGCCACATCATTTCCTTGCGGGTTCTATTAAAACGTTCAACAATAGACGCTTTTAACCCACTATATGTCGAATAGTGGTTGATGTTATTTTTTTCACATAATGTTTTGAAAGTAGTATTAAGAACTCTATCCCATCGTCGGTTTGTAAATTCTTAGGAATTCGTCCAAATTTAAAAATACTTGAGAAAGCGTTAGTAACGTCTTTAGCTGATTTAGATTTCAATGCAACTCCCCATGCATATTTACTGAATGTGTCGATAACCGTCAATAGAAATTTATAGCCTTTATTCGATGACGAGTACTTTCCCATTTCTACCAAATCTGCTTGCCAAAGGTCGTCGATTCCTTTTATAACAACACGTCGACGCCTAAAGTTTTTACGGGCTGGTGCATGTAATTCATTAATTAAATCTCTTTTAGTCATGTTTTCCCATTGATTTTTTTTTCCATCTATATATTTTCTGTTCTTAATGTCAACTTCACTTGATGCGTATGTTAATATTGAGTCTTTCAATATTGATTTACGTTTTTTTATAATATATTTATTGTTTACGTTTTTTTCATTTTAGATGTTTATAAGCGTGTGCAAGTCTTGTGTCGCTTCGTTGATTCTCGATTGTAGAAAATTTGTGTTAACCGTGTCTCTTTCGTCCATTGCGTTACTGATGTTTTTAATTCGCCTGTTTTGTGCATCAACATATTGCTTATTATCCATATGCAAGTCCAACAACTGGAGATCATATTTCCTGTTGTGTCACTCATTAGAGAAGTGACCGAACTTGTCGACGACCATTAAGTCTTTACCTTATACCTCACAAGTGCATGCATTATTTATAGTTTTCCCCTAAACTGCGTGTTGTTTAAAATATGTAAATATATGGGTTTTTAATGTCTCCATTGCAGATAGCATCTTTCGATTTTCAGTGCTAATTAGACGACGTAATGTTTCAATTTCTATGTTCACGTATTCTTTAAGTGATTTATCTGTGTTTTGAATTTCACTTTTATTCTCAGCTTTTATATTCTGGAAACTAGATGCTATCTCGCCTATCAGTTTCTCTTTCGATGTAATTTGCTCCATTAAGAGTTTATCTTTCTTTCTCATCGTTTGTTTTTATTTACGTTCCATAAATATTTTTGTGCATACATCATTGTCTTCTAGGGGTTTACCTACATTTTTAAGTCTTTTGTTTGAAAAAATAATATTACTTTCAATATCTATCAATATGCCAGGAATAGATTTCTTCATAGTATAATTTTGGTTTGTAATGTTGCTGGAGGAAAAATGACCGAACTTGTCAAGCGACTGATTTAATATTGTTGCTAAAATCATTGAACCCATCATTTTTATTTAAAAAATTATTTTTGCTTCTCGCAGCTCTTCAATTATGGAAACTATTTCATTGTTATGATTACTATGACCAGCTGATTGTGATGCAACTAGAAGTCTCAGTCTATTAACGATCTCATTCGGATCATCCCAGTATACATAATTTGGTTTACTTGTATTAAGTGTCATTAGACCGCCCCCTTCATGAATAGATTTTGTACGGCGGTTAGGTGTAGACATCGCACTAGGCGCTTTCATTGATGGAAACAGTTTTTTTATGATTGTGAGATATTTTTTAGAGCGATTATCCTTAAGAGCATCATTATGTAAGTGATTTCTTCTATGAGCATTAGTTTTTATTAAAATTTTCTGATATGATTCCAAATCCATTTCGTCATAGCCTTGGGGGTTTTTACGGTAGATTAAAGAATATAATCCCGGTGTTAGTTTCCACCTTTCACCGGTTTCTAATATTATTTCATTATCATCTACAATTATTTTAGTTGCTCCCAATTTCATTTCTCCGCTTTTCTTGTAGGGGCCAAAGGCTTTATCAAGCTCGCCCTTTCGCTCTAACTCACTCAGATTTAAATTATGACTCACATTGCTTGTTACAGTATGCTGATTATTGCTTTCATTAGTTGACACAAAAGGTTGAGAATAGAATTGATCTTCTGTGATTTCCTCATCATATGTATCATGAGATACATTACTATAGTTTTGATCTACTTTAATTTCTTGTTTTGCATAATCTTCATTTTCTTCTTTTTCGTCTTTAAAGGCTGATTGGGTAGTATATTTCCAGTGATGAGTTTTTTAAGAGGTTGCGTAATTGGTTTAAATGTCTCTTCTAATTGATATTCATTTTCTTCTCTCCCTAATTTTATGCTTTGAAATTTTCGTTTTAATGCGTTTCTTGTCTTTGTTAATTCCTTCAGAATATGTTCCTTCATATTCTTAAATACGAAACCAGTGGATTATTTGTTGTTTATTGTTGTTTATTTGTTGTTTGTTGTTGTTTATTGTTGTTTATCTATTGTTTATTGTTGTTTATTGTTGTTTATTTGTTGTTTATTTGTTGTTTATTGTTGTTTATTTGTTGTTTATTGTTGTTTCGTGTTGTTTATTGTTGTTTACTTGCTGTTTATTGTTGTTTATTTGCTGTTTTTTGCTTTTTGTTGTTGTTTGTTGCTGTTTATTTGTTGTTTATTTGCTGTTTATTTGCTGTTTATTTATTGTTATTGCTGTTTATCAAGCTGTTGTTCATCTCAGACTGATTAAATATAAAAGATATTAAAAGTTATATAGTCCCATGCATTAAAAAATACAAAAATACTAGTTCGAATTTAATTTGTATAAATCTTTATTAAATATTCTTTAAAAAACAGCTTAAAAGGATTCATTAAAGGACAGCTCTTGTTCTTGGGTTCAATAGTAGAAACCTTAAACACAAGTGTCCACAGTTAAAAGTATCAAACCGTTGTTCTCGTTTATAATTGTATTCAATGTTATCTCCTAAATATTTGATTAGCTCTAAAGGTGGTGGTAAATTCCCGAAGCTATCAAAATATCGACTTTCCTTCTCTGTTTTATAAAAAGCTACCCAATGTGTCCCACCTCCTGTCGAAGAGTCTAAATTAATGATGCCACACTCCATTCTACGAACACGTTTTGGAAGTGTGTCTCTCATAAATACACCTCTGAAATTAGGAATATGCTTGCGTGCAAAGTTCATAATATCAATGTTTGAAAGCGGTTTATTGGGTAGCTGCGCTAGAAGTTTTTTTGAAGAGTTGATATACCGTATCCCTTTTGGTATGGCTTGAGATACAGACCAATGCCTAAAGCCATTGTTTCTATTTTTTTATTATGTCGCTTATTCTCCTCTACCTGTTTTCTGGCGGTATTAGCACTGTTAATAGTTTTAACAATAGCTGAACCACCGGACGCAAGCCCTCCTAAGGTACCAATCGCTGTTAAAATCGGTATAAGCGGCAAGAACCCGCCCACTTTAGGCACAGTTATTATTCTCGGGATTATTACATATTTTTTCTTATGTCCAATTGAGTTGTCTATGACTTTCTTAGCTATTTGGATTGCCGAGTGAATAAGGTTTCTTATTTTTAACATATTTGAAGCCACTCTAACTACATGCATACATTTTTTTTTTTTTTTTTTTTACATGGTTTTGTCTTCTTTTTCCTCTGCTTCAGTCCCATGCCCAATTTTTTGTTTTTTTTCATATGGCTTTGGTTTCTTTTTCCTTTGATTGAGGCCCATGCCGAATTTTTCTTTGCTTTCATTGCGAGATATGCTGCGGCTTTTTCTCCAAAACTGCTGTCAGACGCTTTAATTCGTTCCCACGCTCTTTCCGCTAGAACCAGGTCGGCTATATGACGTTTCCTTAATTCTTTGTGGTTTGAGTATGCTATATCATGCTCTCTGCAGGCGACATCTAATGGATTTATTCCCTTATCGCCGCCCTCCAAACGTGACTGGAGTTTTGTTCCTGGCCCACAAAACTGCTAGCCTGGCAAGTGTAATTCTACTGACAGCGAGTTTATTATATTATTAATGATACCTCCTCCGTGGTAGACGTTAATTCTATTACTAAATGGTTTATAAAAGTGCATTACCATTTTATTAGCTTATTATTCTTCAAATAATAATAATATGCGTTTAATAAAGCAAAAAACGAACATTGAAGTGAGAAATTTTGATTTAAAAAATAATGAAAACCAAACGATCAGGCACAGTAGCCTTTTACCCAGTTCAATTAGAGCCCTAATTGTTGGACCTTCTAACTGTGGGAAAACAAATGTAATGATTAGTTTGATCGAGAGTCCCAATGGGCTAAAATTTGAAAATATTTATTTGTATTCAAAGTCATTTTTTCAACCTAAATACGAATATTTAAAAAAACTTGTAGGCCCGATCAAAGGCATGGGCTATTTTACATATTCTGAAAATGAAAGTGTAATAGCACCAGACAAGGCCAAAAAGAACTCGATAATGATATTTGATGATGTAGCGTGTGAAAAACAAAATAATATTCGTGCGTACTTTTGCATGGGGCGACATAGCAACATCGATTCCTTTTTATTTATGCCAAACATACACACGTATTCCGAAACATCTTGTGCTTAATGCAAACCTAATTCTAATGTTTAAACAAGATGCCCTAAATATGAAGCACGTCTATCAGGATCATGTAGGCGTTGATATGAATTTCGATTG
Organism: Drosophila colorata; assembly: GCA_035041545.1. NCBI lineage: Eukaryota > Metazoa > Arthropoda > Insecta > Diptera > Drosophilidae > Drosophila > Drosophila colorata. Next base: position 828,118 of record JAWNLD010000673.1, read on the forward strand.
TTTTAAGGAAATTTGTCAATTATGTTGGAAAGAAAGATATGGCTTTCTATTAATTTGTAAAGATGACCCCATAGATAACGGACGGTATAGACGAGGATTTGCAGACTTCATTCGAATTTGAAATATAACGACAAGAACGTTCATTAATACTTCACTTACACGCAACTTGTCAAAATGTCAACAACACTTACGTTAACAGGATGCAGTTCAACTTTATCGGCAAACTTCTTTCCGCCTATTATACTACATACCGATTATGAATGTGCTCTTATCGATTTTCACATGTATAACTCGATTCCAAATGTGGATCATGATAATAATTTATTCCATATTGGAGAACATGTATTCGAGATTCCCGTGGGATCCTACGAGCTAAATGACATAAGTAATGTTATATAAGAGAAAATGAAGGAAGTAGAACCCAAAAATATAAATCATCCACTTATCGAGAGCAACAACAACACACTTCAGGTCATAATTTCAACTAAGGAACATCCCATATATTTTGACAGAGAGCGTACTATTGGCAAATTATTTGGATTTTATAAAAGGGAGCTAAAGTCAAATACCGTACATACCTCAGATCAACCTGTCGATATATTGAAAGTGAATACAATTCGCTTGGAGTGTAATATTGTAAGCGGATCATATGTAAACGAAGAATCAAGTCATGCGTTGCATGAATTTACTCTCAACGTACCACCAGGCTATAAAATGAGCGAGAAACCTATCAACCTGATTTATTTGCCAGTGAACACGAGAGTGATTCAGTCGTTAAGTTTACGGATTGTTGATCAAGACGGAAATTTAGTTAATTTACGTGAAGAGAGCGTTACAGTTCGCTTACATTTAAGACCACGACAATGATTATTTACAATAAATATACCCCACCTGAAACATTCCGAGTTCTAACATAGAGGGAACAAGATCAGTAAAGGGAACTCTCACACCTGCAAACAGATTATTTTTAAAGTCTTTGGGTCTTACAATCAGAACGCAATGAGCGATATCTTGAATGTTCGAGAGAAGCCCTATTCCGACGAGAGCATAATAAAAAAACAATATCATAGTTACTCACCCTATCTTCTATCATTTAAGACTAATTATGAAGTTCGAATTACAATCCAAAATCAGGATCTTTATGTATTACCGAGCGAGCGTTTTATTGGTTGTTGGTACAACGACCACCTTAAAAAACTACATTTCAATGAATAAGAGCGAGAGTCACATGCTTAGTAACTCTGGATGGTTTAATAGATCTGATAGACAGCTAGCAAACGGTGGATATTTTAATTTCTCCGTTCTTCTTAAATTCTTACTTGGATTTGGAGAAGACTATAATAAAGTATTGTTAAATTGTAAACATGAGCTTATACGACTCATGACTAAAAGCATGGAAGATGTATTTTATTCGAAAATTTGAGATATTAAAATTAAAATGAATATTTCCTATAACATGGAAAATACCACATGTAGCACTTAGCGATGAAAAGAAATTGGCAATGTTCAGTTTGACTAAAAACGGTGATTCGTTACCAATAGCATTTCGTAGCTGGGACTGCTATTTTAATCCCGCACTAGTGGAGGGCTCCCATCATATATGGAATGTTAAGCTTGCAGCCAACAGGGAGCGCCCCCGTTTTCCGATAATAGCATTTACACTAAATGGAGCACTAATTCAAAATCACTTGAGAAACATAAAAGTGTACTTAAATTCTGAAACGTATCCATATGATGACATGAATGTTAATTTTGGACGAGAACGTTTCGCTAGCCTCTACGACATGTATACAAATTTCCAACAAAGCTATTATATGAAAGAGTCTCGGCCGCTGCTTTCACCTAGCGAGTTTAAGGAAAAGGCGCTGACTATTGTTATTGATCTTTCGCATCAGAATGAGGCTGTTAAAACGGGACCAATTGATGTGAGAGTTTCTATCGAACTGGAGATGCAAGTTCTAGGAACACAAAAGTATATTGACTGGATTAGTTCAGCGCATCGTCTAGTATAAGCATCAAAAACAAACCCCTGAAAATGGATCTGGAGCGAGTTGCTATTGATGTTCAAGGATTTTATGCATCATTTGAATGCACCATATTATACCCATTATAGTTATTAAGAAAATAAATAAATAAATAAAAAACAACTCTATTAAAAAAAATAAAATGTACACTTTATATTTTCCAAAATTTTCGAAATTTAAACATTTCATAATTACAAAAAGTTTGCAAAAATTATTAAGTGCGCATTGGTTTAAAGATTTTGTATGTATTCTGCAATTTGTGAAATAGTTTGGAAAGTGTATTAAACTTTCTTCAAGCTCCAAATCAATTATGTTTGAAGATAAATATTTCATTAAAAATTGTTTCTTAGCATCGCCCCTTACAATGATTGAAGCGAAACTGTTTAATGGCGTTAATATATCCTCCAGCTCTAAATATGTAATATCTCCATCCGACCAATTACTTCGTCCAGCTCCTTTATATTGCAGGGTGGTTTGAAGTGAAAGAAATTTGGAATAACCGAACCACCGTGCATGAATGCACGAAAACCTGATTATCGTTTCCAAATACATATTGGAAATCAACCAAAACACAAGAGTTTCTATCTACCTTCAACATCTTGCCTCAACTTTATGTAACATACTGAAATGATTTAATGAGAGTCACTGCCTTAAAAGGTGCGCGTACGTTAATTTAGAGTTAGATTGATTCAGATGTCAACCAACATGATCACGCAACAGTTAAAAAAAGCGAGAAAGTGTAGGAAGCCTCAAGATCATGAATTAATTTTCGGATTTGAATATTATGTAGATCTTAAGCTAAAAGTAAAGTGTGGATTTTCAACTACAAGAGCATTTACACCGATGATCTGGATGCAACAACATAAACGAAATTTCATTGGCCTAGAGAAGGAGGAGTGGATTCAATTGTTAACGCCAAAGGAATATATCCAGTTAAGGCTTGAACAGTTTGAGTTCTTAATGCCTGATACAATAGTTGATCACCCCCTACTTGATACAGTAAAGTGTCATTTTAGGTAGAGAAAACCGGAAAATCAATGTATTTTAGTATTAAATCAATATGGTAATAATATTGAGTTTGATGGCGAATCCTGGCGATCGTTTATACGATTGGGTATATTTTTTACATCCTTTTTATGTTGGAACACATTATTGAAAAATCAAATTACAAGTATATATTATAATCATATTATTCCCAAATATGCAATGACTCAAAAAAATGATATGTGGTTCACCGATTTAAATGTAACTTATAGAAATGACGAAGAAATAGATTTTACTCGTAGACTCGTTTATGCTTTGAAATTTCTAAAAAGATGGGACGAGGAATAGAAAGAGATGCAAACAACTATAGAGAAATATTTAAAAAAAAAGGGTCAGCTGTATAAGTAGGCTCCCAGTATCAAGGCTGCATTCAGTTCTTATTTTATCTTGAAGAAGTACAGTACAGAAATGGGATTAATTTCAAAATTTGGCTACACCTCTATTGTAAAGAAAATTTATGATTTTCTAGCCGATTTTGATGGGATGATTTTTCCTGAGCATCAACGACTGTTTGCGGAATACCGAGAATATTTCACCAAATACGAAAAATCTCACATTAGAACATCGCAATATGGAGAACATTTAACAATATGTCCCTGGTCGTCAGATCAGACAATAACTGGATGTGACACCTGCACCTGTCACTTTTATATTATACGAATACAAAAACTAGAACGCCTTATGTCACAGTACACTAAATTAAGTAATAGAACGATACATAAAACTATTTAATCCTAAGCTAGAAAAAATATTTTAAATAAATTGTAGTATAAACAAAACAAAAAATAAATTGACAAAAAATCTGTAAAATGAAAACCTGTCGTCTTTCTTTTATCCCATACATTAGAATTTATGATCGAACCTTTTTCTCTAACAAAACCTGTTTACAAGTGTGCGCCGCACTTGTGTTCCTTCGCCGTGTAGAAAAACGGTCTGTTCACACTCTTCAGAAAAGGGAGAGTAAATTAAATGCGCACGGGCCTAATCGACCTCTCAACCCACTTCAAATCTGCATTCTAATGAGCGGTCCCTTAATAAACCGATTTTTTAATGATCGGTCCCTTTTCCCCACCCCCGAAAAAATAGACTAACAAGTCGATGCCTGCACTTGTATGCACGTGATCTCATAACCCCCTCCCAATTAAAATCTGAATTTAAATGAACGGCCTCTTATTAAACCAGTTTTTAATGATCGGTCCCTTTTCCCACCCCCGAGAAAGTAGAGGAACAAGTCGGTGCGTGCACTTGTGCGCACGTGATCTCATAACCCCTCCCACTTAAAATCTGAATTTTAATCATCGGGCACCCACGCTGCTTCAGAATGTAACGGCCACTTTCCTCAGCTCCCCTCTCCTCAAAAGGTCACAAAGGCCCATGACGATTGGTTCCCTCACTTCCCCCTCCCTAAAAAAGGGATCACGTACCTGCATATTAACGATCGGTCCCCTCACACCCCTCCCTCAAAAAGGGTCAGTTGCCTCCATATTAATTAGGGTCACGTAGGGTCATAAATCATTAATTATTCATATCACGTAATTAAATTGACAGCTACTTCCTGTCACAGAACATACAATTCCCTACTACTGTGGTTTCTCGCCACCACGTGAGGGCGCCGACACAGCAGAGGACCGCAGCAGAAGGCGTCAACGCAGCAGAGGACCGCAGCAGAGGGCGTCAACGCAGCCGGATTCGGAAGGCGTCATAACGAAGCAGATGACAGCACTAAGGGTCCTATATAAGGAGGGCCTCTGAACGAGGACAGTCAGTCAGAACCGGGCGCCCGACAAGCGAACATCAGTGCACTAAGTGAAAAGAACGCTACAAGCAGATCCTGCTACATCCTTGACAGCGACAACACAACGAATCCTTGACAAGGACCACAAACATCCTTCGGTATCCAGCCAACACGCTTCAACTCGCGCCACTTGAAATCCATCGTCCTTGACAAGGACCGCGAAAACCCTCAGTACCCGGTCAACGCGCATCAACTCGCGCCAACATCCGAAATATGGGCGTTCGGTGGATCGCATTCCGACGAGAGGATGTGCTGCAAAGACTAGCGGATGAATTCGGCCTGGAACCAACTGGCACGGTAGAAGAGTTGCGGAGCCGGCTTCAGCATTCATCTACAGGAATGATCAAACCACAGCGATAAAACCCCGGTTGGAGGAACTGGAGTCCACGTATCGGGATGTTCCGACACCCAAGGATGGGCGGTCTACAGCCACATCCCCCGGACCCGAAAGCCGGGAGAAGAAGAGCGACCTCAAACCGAGCCACTAATTGCAGTTGCCTGTACCTGAGCCGCCATCGACATCAAGAGAACCGCCGGGGAACACCGGAATCAACGTGGATCAGTTAACGGATATGCCGACCAGAGCCAGGCGGGAGGAGATCTCGTGTTCAATGCTGGCCGACAAGATACGGAGCTGGGGGGTTCTGTTTGACGGCCATTCAGACCATTTGAGTTTCGTGGAACGACTGGAGGAGCGAGTGGCTTCGTACCGGATGAGTGTCGACCAGTTGCCTCGGGCCATATCCGGACTGCTCTCGGAGCGAGCAGAGGGTTGGTTTCGGACGTTCCGAATACAGGACGCATCGTGGGAAGATTTCAAGAGGGAGTTCCTCGAATTATTTTTGCCGCCTCGATATTTCCATCGGCTGGAGGACACCATTCGGGCCCGTTACCAACGCCCTGGTGAACCGTTTCGGGATTATTTGATCGAACTACGACTGATGGGGCAGAGAGTTGGATCGAATCTAAGAAAATCTCTTGCCCGAATACCAGCTGTTCATCCAAATGCACGAATTTAATACACTGACTACGCTGACACAACTGATCACCAGTTTCGAGATAGCCAGAGAGCGGAACCCGGGACGATGGGCTCCTTTGCCACAACCCTTCTATGAGGCCACAAACGCCAACTCCGCTCGGGCTCACGGCACCACGCAAGATTCGGCTCTGATGCCAAGGACTTCGGAAGCTAGGAACCGGATGATCAGCCTGGACTCGGACAGGCCGGTGGACGTAAGGAGGTCATGCAGGAACTGCGGAGATGATGAACACTTCGCGAAGGAATGTCGCATCCCACAGTTGCTGTTTTGCTGGGACTGCGGCCGCCGTGGACGATACACGGACGATCGGGTGCTGTCGCCAACCCGAGTCGGGAAACGGCCAGCGTTTCCGTCCAACAAGGGACCGGGCGGATAACAACAACACTACGAGTCCCCGGAAGTGAGCCACCCATTACGCCCAGACAGAGGTCGGATTGTGGCCCTGGTCACCATAGAGGGTACGCCATTTTCAGCCACACTGGACACGGGAGCAACTCGGTCGATCATTAGCGAACGAACGGCTTAGATACTGGGCACGGGAAAGAACCAACGAAACGTTCGTACGCTTATTACCTTCGCAGACGAGTCAACAAAAGGCGTGACGAAGGCCGTAATGGTACGGGTATGTCTGGACCAGCAGAGGACATATATGCCCCTTCTTGTCCTTCCGACAATAACAATGACATAATACTGAGCATCGATTTCCTGTGCCGGGTACAGGCAAGGATTCAATGTGGCCGAGCGTACCTCCAACTGACGCAGCAGTCAGGTTCAAGGCCAACCGTACCACCCTCGGCAAACGTAGTTTCGCAAGTCGTCTCCGACCCAAAGCGGCCTTCCATCTCCGTAACGCTGACCTCGATCAACGCAATGACACCCGTAAAGACAACGCCCCGGACAAAACAACAGCAGAAGTATCAAAGACCAGGATATTAAAGGTAACACAACCGCGGACATCGAAAACAAAACCAGCAAAGACAACGACACCGAAAGCAGCGACATTGAACACAACGACACTGGAGACAACCACACCGAAGGCAACCGTGGCAACGACAGCGGTCCGCAAGATAGCACCATCATCTCCGAGCCCCCGAATCATCTAAAGCTTGCCGACGTCGTAGAAACCGTGCAGGCCAATAACCATCCTGAGCCGGCCAACCTCGTAGAGACCGAGCAAGCCAGCAATCTACCATTGCCCTCGGACCCGGACACCAAATTTAAAGGTCCACGGCGAGGAAACTCGCGCTTCATCCTGGAACCGCTATCAGACGGCGCGACGGCTAGGGAAAGGACTCCATTCCGGAAACGAGTCGCGACGACCGGGCGCCAATAACCGAAAATCCGGGAGGAGAACGAAACCACAACGAAAACCAACACAATAAGTTTGGCCACCGTCGCAACCAACGCTACCGAAAATCTGTGTACACCACCACTAACGGAACCACCCCTCGTGCCCTGGGTGGCACAGTTCTTGGACCGCAAAGTTCAAGGGATTGACCTGCGTCTCCCAAATCGCGGAACACACGATCATAATAAAGGATGACAAACCAGTTAAACAACGCTACTATCCGAAAAATCCGGCAATGCAAAAGACCATAAATGACCAGGTCGACGAACTACTGCGGGACGACCGGATAGAACCATCGAAGAGAGAAGGGGAAGGTTCGCATGTGCGTGGACTACCGTCAGCTGAACACCCGCTCGGTACCTAATGCATACCCCTTGCCTTGTTTTATATCCACCCTGAATCTCAAAAGTGGGTATTGGCAGATTCCCGAGGCAAAAAGGAGTCGTGAATACACCGCGCTTACGATCCCGGGCAGGGGCCTATTCCATTAGAAGGTCATGCCGTTTATCCTACATTCCGCGCCGGCCACATTTCAGGGAGCCGGTTGAGTGTCATTGGTGCTACTTTGGAAGACCACGTGGAGAGCTTACGCAAAGTGTTTCGACGACTTCGGGAAGCGAACCTCAGACTCAACCGAAAGAAATGTAGCTTCTTTCGTAGGAGTCTGGTATATTTGGGCCATGTCATCAGCGAAGCCGGCATCCACACCAACCCAGATAAGATCGCAGCGGTGCGGGAGTTAGCACCCCCGACCACACAAAACGAACTGAGGCGATTTTGAAAAGACAGATTGACCCAGGCACCGGTCCCAGCGTGCCCCGACTTCACAGAAAAATTCGCTTTGCAAACAGACGCCAGCGATTTCGGACTAGGTGCAGTGCTGACGCAACGTATCCAGGGAAAAGAGCGGGTAATAGCCTATGCCAGCCGGCGCCTGTTAAGGGCCGAGTAGAACTACTCAGCTACGGAAAAGGACGGTTTACTATGAGAGCTACCACTTCGAAGTCATCACGGACCACCTGGCGCTCAAATGGCTAAATTCCATCGACAACCCAACAGGACGCATCGCTCGATGGGCATTGGAGCTCTGGCAGTACCGCTTTGACATACTCTACCGACGGCGGAGTATTAAGAATTCGTCGTGGAAAACGGTCAAATCTACCGAAACCTGGGGCGTCGACCCGACGAAGAGGAATACGTACCCTGGAAACTCAGTGTTGGTAGCGAACAACGGAAGCGGTATTGGAGGAATGCCACGATCAACCCACCGCCGGACATTTGGGAATCAGAAAGACTACGACACGAGTAACGCAACGATACTACTGGTCAGGCCTGTTTCGCGACGTCGCGACACGTACAAAATGCGAGAAGTTCCAGAAATCTAAGGTGAGCCAAACCAAACCGGCCGGACGTATTTTTACACGACAAGCAATGGGCCCGTTATATATCCTCTGTGCCGACTTCGTGGGCAGGGACCGAAGGTAAGGGTACCTCGCTTTAAGCATAGTAACACGAGCCTCCTCGTCTTCTTCGACTCATTTTCTAAATGGTTAGAGCTGGTCCCTTTACGGAAGGCCACCACGCCCACCTGGAGAAATCCTTCCGCGAGCGCATTCTGAGTCGATTTGGAGTACACAGGAATTTTGTGTGTGACAACGACACGTAGTTCACAAGCCGTTCCTTCAAGGCTTTTTGCAAATCACCGCCCCGTATACTCCGCAACAGAGCCTGACGGAGAGGGCCAATAGGACGATCAAGACCATGGTGGCACAGTATATTGAGGGTGACCAAAACACCTGGGACGAACTACTCCCGGAATTAACCCTCGCTTTTAACAGTAGTCCTCCCCACACCACAGGATTTAGCCCGGCGTGCCAAGGACGGGAGCCTAGGCTCCCAGGTGCGCTGTACGGCTCATTGGTTCGCTTACGACAACACCACTTATCCAAGGCAGTGCACGGCTTTGCGGCAAAGCTGGCCCCTAAGTACGAGGGGGTGTGAAATTCATCTCCTCCAACATCGTCAGGCTTCAAAGTCAGCCAGGACAACAACGAAAGACCGCCAGCATCACAGACCTTAAAGAGTTCCAAGCACAAGAGGACGAGCAACCCGAAGATACCACGGCACAGCACCCACCACCGACAGAAGCAAGATGTTCAACGAGAGATGACCAGAGGACCCCGGAAAAGATAAGTAGTAAAACCAGCGAGTTCACGGGTTTTCCCCGCCCCCCTATGGGGAAAAACCACTTAAACACCTAATAAACTAAGTCTGTATCCCCTTCAGGGATTAAAACTTAAGGAAAAAATAATGTTCACCACACAACTAGGTCGGCGTAGGGTAACGTTGTAATGAAGAGGGAAATAGTAACGTAGTTTGGGATTTGTTTATCCCGTATTCGAATAGATATGGGTTCGGAGGATGTATGTACCGACATTTGGCTCCTAGGAGCAGGGGATGATAGCCAAGGGCATCCTAGCGGCCCGTCTTCGCGGGATCCCCGCCTGATGCACTTGGCGCAGGTGGGTAGGTTGCCCGAATAGCAGACCACCACGGTGGAGAAGCTAGGGGCATCCAGGATAGGCTGGGCCGGACCGAGCAGACCTTACCCCGAAGCCCGATGGAACCTGAGCCGCCGCGCGAGGCCATCACAATAAGCTCGGACGACTCGGAGGTGGAGCCAGCCTGGCGATTTGCCCCTTACAGGAGGCCGGGGCTCAGTCCACCAAGCAAGAGGTACTCTCCGGTGAGTAAGACCCCCACAACCAGAGGAAACCGCGGTCCTACTTGGGCCCAGCATCGCCAAACAGGCCAATACCCCGACCAGCAACCCGTGATACCCCGACGCCCCACCATCAGCGTACGTCTCATGGTTTGAGGCCACGCAAGAAACGCCCGAGATGCCCACCACAAGTGCCGGTGCACACAAGGCGGAGGCAGAGACACTGCTCTGGGTGCTCCACGAGCACCCTGCGGTGGAGATGGTCCAGGAGAAGGAGGACTGGGTCACGGACCCGGAAGAATGGAGAGTCGACACGATGGACCGGGTGCTGCCACTGTAGCTGGTGAACATCCTCCAGCGAGCCCCGAGTGGCATCCCGCATGTTACTGAGGGTAGGGCCGCATACCTCCCAAGTCACTATTAATCGGTCACGCGAGGTGACCGTCTCACTTCGGCCGCCGAAGTAAGGAGGGAGTGTGAGTAACTCCCCGTCCTTCCCCACAACGCATTTTTCTTTTTTTACTATTTCGTGTTTTTCTCTATTTTTGTAGTATGTAGGCTAGGTTAAGTTTAGAACAAATGAATATATTATTTTTTTTGATGAGTTTACACCCAGAATAGTTATTTAATTTGGCAAAGGTTATGACATGCGCATCACTGACAAACGGCCCGCGCACCACTGCACTCAAAATCCATCAACAGCAGCAAAAACTAACAGGAGCATCACTGACATACGACATGCGCTTCACTGACAAAATACGTGCACTCAGCAATGCACTCAAATTTCCCGAGCAGCCTCGACCTACGACAACAAAAGACACACATACAACGATAATTCTCAAGAGCTGCATATCAGCTGTAATATCTTAAGCTGGCGCTCAGAGAACATGCACTCAAAGCTGATCTCAACAAAAGGCACACACACAACGATGATGCTCAAAAGCTCCCTAGCAGCTGCAATAGCTTAAGCTGGCGCTCAGAGAACATGCAGGGAAAGCTGTCGCTCACGCTAACGGCAGAATCACATGATCTCAACAATGCACTCAGAACTTATCAACGACCTACGACAATACAGGGCGGGCATCACTTGCAAGGGACGTGCGCATCACTGACGAACACTTGCACATAACAACGCACTCAAAAGCTGCGTAACAGCTGCAATAGCTTAAGCCGGCGCTCAAAACATGCGTTCAAAACGGTCGGCAGATCCAGAGGCGCAGAGTAATATACTCACAGCTGCGCAACCGCAGCATAAAACATGCACTTAAATTGGGCGCTATCGGCAACGATGGCTGCACCTGTTGAGTGAAAATAGGTCAGATGCTATAACGGTATGTTTGAGCAAAATGCGCGAAAAGCTCAGAAGAGGGGGTCTACACGAAACTAGGCCACGGCGAACGAGAGAGTTGAGTTTGGACAAGCAGAGTCGAAAGGTCACGAAACAAAACGTTTGAAAAAATATTTAGAAAACACGTAGCGAGCAGCTACAACAACGAGTCAACGAGAAGACGGCAGCAACACCCCAAGCGTACGCAGCAACGGACAACAACAACCACGGCGACGAACTGCAAGATCCAGTGAGAAACCTACCCGAACCTTTTCTTGGGACAACGACAGGCAGCAAGGTAAGCGGAATTTCTGAATTTTGTTTTAAGAATAGGGAAAGTAAGGTTGTTTGGTTAGGGAAACTGCGTCTTTGCTGATTTTTTCCTTAGGCCCATTTGCGCGCCTATTTTGTAACGGCCGCCTACGGCCATGTAGTTTTTAGCCATGCAATCTGTAAACTTGAGAAATATAAGGAATAAACGAACTTTCAAGAAAAGCTCAACTTATATCTTGGCCAGTGTTATTTTTCTGTGTGTTTTTATACCCTGAACCCATTGAAAATGGGTAAAAAGGGTATAATGGTTTTGTGCAAATGTAAGTAACAGGCAGAAGGAGGCATCTCCGACCCCTTAAAGTATATATATTCTTGATCAGCATCACTAGCCGATCGATTAAGCTCTGTCCGTCTGTCTGTCCGTCCGTCTGTATGAACGAGTCGATTTCAGAGACTCCAAGGACTAGAGAGCAGAGCTTGGACTCTATAGATTCGTATAAAGTTAATATAACAGTACGGCCGGGTCCCCGACTCCAACACAGATGACTCAGCTCTGGGTCGGATGTCGTTGCTTTAACGTAACGTTGCGGCCGGGTCTTTGACTCCAGCACAGACGCTAACTCAGCTCTGGGCCGGATGTCGTGGCATAGCAGGCAATGCACGAGATGCAAGCTAAGCATTTCTGTGGCCGCTATGATTTCACTTTTTATATTTTTGTTAAGTTTAAGTGAATAATAATGTCTTAGCTTTAAGTTCTAATTTGATTTACGCTGCGACCAGTCGTCCAGCGAATTTTGAGCTCACTCACGCTTCAAACGAAGACGTGTTTAATTACAGCATAATCAATAAATAAATCAGTTTCAAACATAACACATAATCTTATTAATTGGCGCCCAACCTAACGAGACTCGCGAGCTCGTAACCAAGTCGCGTAGCTGGAAGTGTAAAAACGATCTATTTGATCTTGTGTATAAAAAAAAAAAAAAAAAAAAAATTAAAACAAACAAAGTCGCCCATCAAACGTTGAGGCACACTCTATAAACAAATTTGTGCTGTGTTTTTGAAACAAAAAACTTTGTCTCATCTGGCAATAAAACCTGCGCTGAACGAAACACAATTTACACATAATTTACGCCCAGTGCAGTGGTTGCTGACCTACGTCAACTTGGTCAGTGCGTGTGTGTTGAAGCACACGAATTATTTCTTTTGTACACCGAAGCCGCTGGAGCTCTTCGGGAAGCAGAGTGTCACCAGTACAGCGAACAAGCTAATCTGGGCAGCGTTGAGAACTCTTTTACAGACTGCAGCGAGGGACTACAGCATCGCCGGCGGAATTTATTTACATAAGGCTAGAACTACCCCGTCCTCAAGATCATGTAAGTGGGTTGCTCAGCAACGAAAATTTTAAGTCTCGTGGAAAAAAGAAAATTTAAAAATAAATGAGCTCAATATTTTGAACACATTATACTGTTTTGTGTATCATCTTGTTTTGCAAATCCGGTCAAGTTTCTGTGAAATATAAGAAACGTTTGGCGCTTTCGACCATCGTTTCAGTAAATAATAAATTTATAAAAAAAATTATTTTTATTTTCTCTTTACTATTTGATGATCTGATTCTGTAACTAGTTGACTTTTGTCACTTATCATAGCAACTCATGAATAGGGCATTCCTAAAATATAGACACCCCACTTCAAAAGACTGCGATTCAGAAAGCTCAGATAGTGACGATAGAGTAAAACCAGACATAGGAGACTTAGAAGACTGTTTGCCAAAACCGACTCCCTCAACCAAGACAAACATGGATCCCCAACAAATTAGAATGTTGGTCGACTCAGCGGTTGCAGCTGCGCTAGCAACGCAAGCGCAGGCATTTGATGCAAGGGATGCCGCTCTAAACAGACAAATAGCTGAATTGACACAAAGGGTAACAGAATTGAAAGTCACAGCACCCCCAATCAAAACGTTTGAAGAAATACAAATCGTCGACGACATTCGTTGTGATGAACCTTTAGATGCGATTAAATGCCTGCCCGAGTTTACAGGGTCCCAAGCAGCTTATGTTTCATGGCGACAAGCGGCAATGGCAGCATACAAAATATTTAGGCGGTATAACGGCAGCTCTCGCCATTATCAAGCTGTCATTATAATCAGAAGCAAGATAAGGGATTCAGCCGACACAGTTTTGGCTTCGTTTGCAACAAAATTGAATTTTAATGCCATCATTTCACATACAGTGACAAGAGACCACTGCATGTCATTGAACAAGAAATGGGCACTCTCAGGCAAGGGCAACTTACCCTGCCTCAATATTAGGACGAACTTGAGAAAAAGCTCACTTTGCTCATAAACAAAGTCAATATGACGTACGACCCAGAACTAGCGAGAGGTATGTGCAAGATGTTTAGGGGTGACGCTTTGCGCGTATTCATCTCTGGTCTTAGGTGCAGTCTCACCGATGTCCTCTTTGTGGCACACCCGCCTGATCTTCCTTCAGCGTTAGCGCTCGCACAAGAAATAGAGGCCAATCACGAAAGATACACTTTTGCGGCGAACTATGCCAAAAGTGTTGAGGAGAAGGCTCGGAGACCCGACCAAAGACCTCAGGCTCAGCAACGGCAAAAAGGCTCAGATGCAATAGAGGCACAGCCTGGCTTTGCAAAAAGCCCACACTACACGCGGCAACAAAAACCCCAACAGCCCAAACAGACCGACCAGCGTAGTGGTAGACAACGTAACGGCTGCGATGATCAGCAACCAATGGATGTTGACCCTTCAATGTCTAAAGTCCTGATGCCATCGCAGGCGCCAAAGTATGTCAACTCAAGTAACCCACAAGCTTACAAAAGAACTAGCACCTCTGACCGAACAACGGGTCAGAGGCGCCAAAGGGTAAATCACACTACTCAGAGCCAAGAATGTGGGTCTGAGGAATACACAGCGGCAGCAAGAAGTGCTGAGGCACAAATAGCTGACGATTTGGATGGGGATTCTGACGCTCTCAATTTTTTAGGGGTAGGTCCCTGCTGCCCTTCATCAGGCGGGAAATAGCGGGGACCCAGATTAAGTTCCTTATCGACACAGGTGCGGCGAAGAATTACATTCGTCCGCACCATGGGCTAAAAGGAGTCCGCCCAGTCGATAATCCGTTTACCACTCACTCCATCCATGGCACGACCAAAATCTCAGAGAAATGCTATGTATCAATGTTTGGAAAAAAAGGCTACCTTTTTTCTACTCTCAGAACTTTCCACCTTTGATGGGATTATAGGCCTCGACCTGTTAACACAAGTCGATGCAGAGCTTTGCCTAAGCTCCAGCCAACTCAAGTTTGGCAATACTTCAGAACCAATTTTGTACCATAAATGTGTGGATGTCAATTTCACTAACGTAGATGGCGCAAACGCACCTCCCCTGATACGAGACAAATTTTTGAAAATGTTGATGAATAGGAAGAAAGCTTTCGCAGACGCTAACGAAGCACTGCCATATAACACTTCCGTTGTGGCCACAATTAGGACTGTTGATGATCAGCTTATCTATGCTAAGCTATACCCATATCCTATGGGTGCAGGCGAATTTGTCAACAAAGAAATTCAGGATCTCTTAAAAAATGGTATAATCCAGAAATCCGTTTCACCCTATAACAACTCAATTTGGGTGGTTGACAAAAAGGGCACGGATGAAATGGGTAACCGAAAAATGCGCCTCGTGGTGGATTTTCGGAAACTCAATGAAAGAACCATACCAGACAGGTACCCCATGCCCAATATCTCTATGATTCTGGGAAATTTAGGTAAAGCCAAGTACTTTTCGACACTGGATCTTAAGTCTGGCTACCACCAAATCACGTTTGCAGAGCGTGATCGCGAAAAAACCTCTTTTTCGGTAAATGGAGGGAAGTACGAGTTTTGTCGGCTTCCTTTCGGCTTGAGAAACGCCGCTAGCATTTTCCAGAAGACAATTGACGACATACTGCGAGAGCAGATCGGCAGGTCATGTTATGTCTATGTCGATGACGTCATCGTCTTCTCAAAAGATGAAGAATCCCATTTCAGACATGTCGACTGGGTGTTAAAAAGCTTGCAGGAGGCAAATATGAGGGTATCTGAGGAGAAATCGCGCTTTTTTAAGAAAAGTGTAAATTTCCTTGGATTTGTTGTCGCTAGTGATGGTGCCACAACAGACCCAGAGAAAGTTAAGGCCATTCTGGAGTTCCCAGAGCCCAAGACAGTTTCCGAAGACAGATCATTCTTGGGACTTGCTAGCTATTAGAGATGCTTCATTAAAGATTTTGCATCGATAGCGAAACCCATTTCCGACATCCTAAAGGGGGAAAATGGTTCAGTCAGTAAACATAGATCACGAAAAATTCCGGTCGAATTTTCTGATCAACAACGCAGCGCTTTTCAGAAGCTGCAGAACATATTGGCATCCGAGGATGTCATGCTTCGATACCCTTACTTTAAAAAGCAGTTCGATCTAACGACTGACGCTTCAGGACACGGTATTGGAGCAGTACTTTCACAGGAAAATCGCCCAATCACAATGATCTCTAGGACATTGAGAAGCCCAGAGGTTAAATATGCAACAAATGAGAGAGAGCTTCTAGCCATCGTTTGGGCTCTTGGAAAGTTGCGCCATTATTTATGCGGCGTAAAATACATCAACATATTCACAGACCACCAGCCACTGGCATTCGCCGTATCTGAATCCAACCCAAACGCTAAAATCAAGCGATGGAAGGCACGCATTGAGGAGTCCAATGCGCACATTTTCTATAAACCAGGAAAAGAAAATCTAGTTGCTGATGCTCTGTCCAGACAGCCGCTCAATGCATTGAGCCAGCAAGATGCTGGTTCCTGCATCGCGACAGCTCATAGCGAGCTCTCCTTGACATACACCATTGAATCAACTGACAAGCCCTTGAACTGCTTCCAGAACCAGATAATTCTTGAAGAGGCACGTTTTCCACTAAAGCGTAGCTTCATCCTGTTTGGAAACAAAAGGCGACACTCCCTAAGTTTCGTCTGCAGAGATTCACTTCTCGAAGAATTATGGGAAGTAATCAAGCCTAATGTGGTAAATGCGCTGCACTGCGATTTACACACTTTGGCACTAGTGCAGGATGATTTGGTTCGGAAATTTCCGACTACAAAGTTCTGGCACTGCAGGAATCGGGTCGTAGACATTTTTAGTGTTAGCGAAAGAAGAGAAATTCTCATCACGAAACACAACAGAGCTCACAGGGCAGCGCAAGAAAACGTTAAGCAGGTCCTCTCAGAGTATTACTTCCCAAAAATGACAAAGATAGCCAATGAAATTGTACAGAACTACAAGACCTGCGCTAGGGCTAAATACGATAGACACCCCAAAAAACAGGAAATTGGCGAGACGCCAATCCCTTCGCGTGCAGGGGAAATGTTGCATGTGGACATTTTTTCAACGGGGAAAACAATTTTTCCTGACTTGCATTGATAAGTTCTCGAAATTCGCTGTAGTTCAGCCAATCCCATCTAGGACAATAGAGGATCTGAAGGTGCCGCTGTTACAGCTCATGAATTTCTTCCCGAGGGTTAAGACAATCTATTGCGACAATGAGCCAGCTTTAAGCTCCCAAACTATCATCTCACTGCTGATGAACAATTATGGAGTCAGCATTGCAAACGCGCCGCCCCTGCATAGCCTTTCTAACGGACAGGTCGAGCGATTTCATAGTACCTAGTTAGAACTCGTCAGATGTCTGAAGATCGATAAAAACATGAGCGATACCGTGGAAATAATATTGTTGTCCACGGTGGAATACAATAAGATAATCCACTCTGTCACTGATGAACGACCAGTCGATGTTGTCCGTTCCCTCCCAGACGAATCACAATTGAAAATTCAGAACAAGCTCAAGAAGGCACAAGACACGCTAAGAGCTAGGGAAAATGAATCTCGACAGATTAGGGTCTTTGAAGTTGGGAAAAAGGTGTTCGTGAAGTCTAATCGCAGGCTCGGAAACAAACTCACACCTTTGTGTGAAGAGCGAGCCGTGGAAGCTGACCTGGGAACCACAGTTCTCATTAAGGGGAGGGTGGTCCACAAGGACAACTTGAGGTAGAGTTTTTCCAGTTTTCCTTTTTATCATTAAAATTTTTTCCCTTATCGCGCCATTAGGCATTTTTCTCTTATGTTAAGCTAATAGGATATAAGATTTTACGCCACTTGGCACCTCATTTTAGATAAGTTTTGGTGATGGATCGTTCAATGTTAAAAGAAAAAAGAAAAAAAAAGAGTAATTTCCACTTCACAGGTTTGGGCTTCTGACACTGTTCCTTCTCACGACGGCCTCGGCCCGCATTACCGACTACTCGCAGGCCAAATACATTCCAATCGTCGATGGTCAAGTCCTTGTGTGGGACGAATTTCCTTTTGTTAGACACTCAGCGAACATATCCGAATATGAGCGCATGGTAGACGAGACGGCAAAACTATGTGAGATGTTCCCGCAATCGCATATGAGGAAGCTTTTGAGTGTGGATGCAGAGCATCTCAGGGATATGCTGGAAGCCCTAAGCACACACCACAGAATCTCTAGGAGTCTGGATTTTCTGGGTTCAGTCTTAAAAGTGGTAGCAGGCACTCCTGATGCCAGCGACTTAGAAAAAATAAAAATTAATGAAGCTCAGTTAATAAATTCAAACAATAGACAGGTAGAAATAAACACTAGAGTACAGGATCAGATCAATCAACTTACCTACACGGTAAACCAAATTTTGAAGGTCACCAAGGATAGGCAAATCGATTCTGGCCATTTATACGAAACACTTTTGGCCAGGAACAGAATGTTACTGATGGAATTGCAAAACATAATGCTCGCAATTACTCTCGCTAAAGCCAACATTGTTAGTCCAAACATCCTAGACCACGCAGACTTAAAATCCGTTTGGCATGAGGAGCCCACAGATACCCCCATTGCCGACCTAATGTCCGTTGCGTCCGTAAAAGTGCTACAATCCACAAACATTATTTATTTTATAATTTCATTTCCAAAAATTAAGTACACCTGTAGGAAAATTACGCTCTTCTCGGTCTCGCACAAGAGTCACATACTGCGAATGGATAACAACATCGTTGCCGAGTGCAAAGATCAAATGTATGCGCTAAAAAATTGCACAGCCGCAGCGAGAACAACCTTCTGTCAATTATCAACAGCCCGCTCGTGCGCCAAAGAGCTCCATACCGGCGGCTTGGCTCATTGCGAAACCCAACCAAGCAATCTGAATGTGGTCACATGGGTTGACGACGGAATCATTATCATCAACGACGTAGCGGCGTTGGTCTGCATTGACAACGGCGCTGAGACCTGGGTGCGTGGTACTCAATTAATCACGTTCAACAATTGGATCACGGTAAACGGAACAAAAAACATCAATCGTTGAACGTCACGGGTCATCAAGACATTCTTAGTCTCCCCTACCTTCATCGACTGAACGAACGTAACCTGGAGACAATACAGGAAGTCAGAGACGATATAGGCAATATCAACACAACTATAATATTGCTTCTTTCGGGTGTGGCCCGTGGCATGGTTATCTGCATCGGTTTTACCTATTGGCGAATCACCAGGAAGAGGATCGCAGCTAGGAGAATGAACGAGGTGATCGCTGAAATAGGATCGGCCGACGGCGGCCTTAACTTGAGGGGGAGTAGCTAATATAATAGTACGGCCGGGTCCCCGACTCCGACACAGATGCTGACTCAGGTTTGGGTCGGATGTCGTTGCTTTAACGTAACGTTGCGGCCGGGTCTTTGACTCCAGCACAGATGCTAACTCAGTTCTGGGCCGGATGTCGTGGCATAGCAGGCAATGCACGAGATGCAAGCTAAGCATTTCTGTGGCCGCTATTATTTCACTTTTTATATTTTTGTTAACTTTAAGTGAATAATAATGTCTTAGCTTTTAGTTCAAATTTGATTTACGCTGCGACCAGTCGTCCAGCGAATTTTGAGCTCACTCACGCTTCAAACGAAGACGTGTTTAATTACATCATAATCAATAAATAAATCAGTTTCAACATAACACATAATCTTATTAATTTATATACCATACGAAGATCAAGTTTATTTCAAATTATTGTTATTGGACGTAGATGTACTAACGGCAGTGCATTCAAGTGGCCCAACGATACCAAGCAAGCGCTTGTTAACGCGCGGATCCAGGCAAAATGCTACCCACCTCCCACCCAACCGACCGAGGTGCGCTCCGCATAACGTGCGGTGTCGAAAATCGCGAACAATGAGAAAGATGACATAACACTGGAGTTTTTAGACTAGGTATGGAAGTAGCATTACTTATTATATGGAAAAGATTATTATAGTTGGAACATAAGATCCGAAATGGGTTATGGTTAGCATAGTTACTATTACAGGTTTGAAGAGAAAGCGGTTAAAAGTTTCTAGTAATTCTGTTCGGACCTGCAAATCTTATCTGGCTAATCAATTCGGAAGAATCAATTTGCCCGTTAATTAATTTGTGTAAGAAGTTACACCAAGCATGGTTCTACGATCAGAAAGAGAAGGAAGATTTATTAGTAAAAGTCTACCAAGATTAGAAGGCATGCGAGAATTAGGATTCCAGTGATATCCCCGGAGGGCAAAGAGCAGAAATTGTTTTTGTACGGACTCAATTCTATCCTGATGAACCTTGTATTGGGGACACCATACACAAACATCCATACTCAAGAATTGGACGGACAAGTGAAGTATTTAGAGTTTTAGTAACGTACGGATCGTCAAATTCTTTCGACCAGCGCTCAATGAAACCCAGAACACCAAGGGCTCGACTAGCAGCAGAAGAAATATGCTTGTCAAACTTAAGCTTGGGCTCTAAAATGACACCCAAATCATCAACCGATTCAATATGATCAAGTTGCTTGCTATTAATAAAAAGACATTAATTTACATTTACTGCAATTAAGATTTAATAAATTTACTTGACACCAGGTTTGAAAACTGTCAAGATCTGATTGCAACCTTTGACCAGATAGAAAAGTAAAAGACGTTAGGCAAAGTTTTACGTCATCGTCATACATCTGCACCCGAGAGTGACTTATCATAGAGGGGAGGTCATTAATAAACAATGTGAATGACAACGGACCCAGGTGACTTCCCTGTGGTACTCCGGAAGTGACATTAACAGGCTTAGGGACAAAGCCTTTAAAATAAGGCTGAGTTCTAAAAGTTAAATAATTGGAGATCCAAAGAATTAGGTTATTTGGAAAACCCAAAAGATGTAGTTTATACAGTAAAAGCGAATGATTAACGGAGTCAAAAGCCTTACTGAAGTCAGTGTAAATATCATCTGTTTGCATTTTATTTTGAAATCCCTTGATTACAAAAGAAGTGAATTCTAATAGGTTAGTGGTAGTAGATCTAAATTTCAGAAACCCATTCTGGCAGGGTGAAATTATTGATCTACAAAGATATTGCAGTTGATAAGTATTCAATTTCTCAAAAATCTTAGGAATAGCAGACAACTTAGAAATACCTCTATAGTTCTGAACATTGGACTTGTTTCCTTTTTTAAGGAGAGGAATAATAAATGATTCTTTCCAAATGTTAGGAAAAGAACATAGCTCCACGGACAGTTTAAATAATTTATACAACGGCTTCATTAGACGTTCAGCGCAATACCTCAGCGCACAGCCTGGTACTCCATTAGGTCCCAGTGAAAATACAGGCTTCATGACCCTTAGATCACTTAGTAGTGAACTTTCCGTGATCAAAGGTACAAAAATGCAATTTGAGTCATTTAAGTGATAAGGATAAGGCAGACCCAATTGGTAATCTTGAGAACTGTAAGTCGTTTGAAAAAATTTAGCAAATAGATCGGCGATGGCCTGATCTGAGTCTGCTGTCGTTTTTTCAAAAAATACGGTTGATGGTAGTGTTGATGATTTACATTTCGCATTAACAAAATTATAAAACCGCCTTGGATCCCGCTGGAACTGTAACATTGGTTATTTAGGACAGATAAATTGGATCGAGCAATCAGATATCGAGAGTAATCCAAGAAAAATCCAGTTTTCTTGAACTTTCTATACATCCTAGACTTTATATTTTTTAAGTTTATTAATTCCCGTGTAAGCCACATAGGTTTGTTAGACCTAAGTGAATTACAAACCGGGGCACATATATCAAATAAATTATTTAAAGTGGAAAAAAAAATCCGTGTCTCTATACATGTAAAGCCGAGACCAGTCAGTCTGGGATAAGAGCTGAGTTAGTTTAGCAAAGTCGGTTTTCCGAAATTGACGAGCTCGCTCTGGAGGTTTACTGCCTGTGCGTAGCACCCGGGCAGGTAAATCAATCAACACGGCTAAAGTGGGGTGATAAGGATCTTCAGGACATGATATGGGCTCAGTACGGGAAACAGATAAGTAGGAATGATCCAAAACAAAAATAAGATCAAGCATTTTATGTAGAGAATTTGGGATACCATTGATTTGACACAATGACATCTCAAATAAATTGTCAAGAAAATCATTGTGGGTCGTGTAAGTCAACACACAAGAGTTGAGACTAGAAATCCAACTAGTTCCGGCAATATTGAAATCACACAGAACAAGAAAATAACGATCGGAAAGCATAGAGGAGACAGAATGTATAGCAGAGAAATGCAAAGAATAGACAGAATTATCTGAAGAAGGAGGAATATACGAATAAGTAATGAAAATGCAAACACTATGAGTGTACAATTTGACAGCAACAAATTCTATATCAATACTAAAGTCTGTTATTACAACCTCCGAAGAAAAATCGACGTCAACTGCAATTAGTACACCACCACCACGACGAGAAGTGCGATCTTAACCATGTCTCAGAGAAGGCGATGACATGAAAAGGAAAGGATAGACTATTAAGGTATAGATTGCTAAGTTTACTACAAAGACCTCTAACATTCTGATAGCCAAGTGAGAGGGAGAATGTTAGTTTTTGTGCTATCAGAGACCACAATAGGTTGATTTAAACCAACACCAGTAGGGGGAAGTGAAATCGGAGGCCGATTTTTCTTTTTTCAGTGTATTCGTTTATGATTACGTTATCCGGCCAGAATTCTTTACAACAAATACTGATGTAATGATGTTCGGCCGAAACACTTAATTTAAAAGATGAAATTTCCGGAGTATATGCGAATTTGAATTTTTCCACCGTAAGATTTGCTTGAGATTTGGGCAGAATAAAGGCCTTGACATCATCAGATGTAGTAGAAGGGGCAAGCCTAGAAACAAAGATTTGTTTTTTTGGTGGAACACCTACAAGGGCCATATTAGGATACTCAGCAGTAGCTACTGGCGGAGCTATAGCCTTGGTTGATTAACCATTTCATTCGGTCGGTATATTAGCACTGGAGTGTTGATCAGTACCAACAGTGCTAGCAATCGCCGAATCAGAACGCTTTTCGGGATCAGAAGGAACAACATCCATGGGTACAATGTTATTTTCGTCACTTCTGTCTTTGATGTGGGGAGACGGGGAAGAAAGATTGATTAATTCAACATTGGGAGCGGATATTGTGGGCAAGTGTGTTGGGACAGAAAGTTCAATATACAGAAAGTTCAATAGACAGTTTAAGATTGGCCTTTTTACGCCTTCGTTGCTTTGAACTTATTATCCAAAACGGTGAATCAAACGAACAGTTTTTTAAACCGTCTGAATTGATCTCCAAAGCCTTTCTTAGTCTGCCTCATGAATCGCATCATGTCCCTTGCCACATCCCTACAGGATTCACAAGTCCACTTCAGACCAGATTTGGACTCAATCAGGTCGATAATACGGCCATTTAGGCAAGCGCATTTTTCGTGCGACACATTGTCACACAGCCAGCAGCAAACGAAACTCATCTTAACGTTTGCTCGCACCTGGCAATTTTTATTGTAGCAGACATACATCATTTTTGTTAAGGGCTAAAAACAAGAAATTTAAACAAACAAAAATCACTACACAAACTAACTGCAAAAACAAGGTACAAAAAAAGATAGGTACACTAGGTTTAAAATAATTTGAGACGCTGAAAAGTACTTACAACAACAACGTTAGAAAGATGAAAGCGGCGCAGGCGCGACGACAGAAACAAACACAACGGAATCAAAACAAGAGCAAAATCCAAAAAAAAGACCACGACCAACACCAACAACAATATTAGTTAGAGCGCGGGAGAGAGATGAGTAATTAGTAGCGTTAGGAGCGCGAGTAAAGAACAAAAAATATAATGAGAGCGAAAATGCAAAAACAAAATAGGCGCGCAACAATGCAATTGCACAGGTCAACCAATATGTATGAGCTGCATATTGTTGTTGTATTTAAACTCTTTTTTAATAATTTATTTAAGTACTGCCTATTAAAGTCATACTGTGTGTTTTACACACCCGATGTATCACACAGTCACAACACTAAATATTGCAAAAAATGCACAGGTTAATTATTATTGAGTATTGCATTAAAACAAATTTCATCCAAACCGGTTAAAAAGCACAGAAGTTATTAAAGAAAAGGTATTTGTATATTGGCAAACCACATAGTGGCAAGCGCCAAGCGCGTGTGCACCCATATATACATACATATGTATATGCACATTCTTTTTCGAATTCTCAAGCGATTGGTTGTACGTGTGTATCTAATCTCCGAGTTTTACGGTGGTAATTGTGCAAATGTGGCTTGGGTTAACAGAGTTTTTTTTTCTGTTAATTTGAATTTTTATTTTGTTTTATTTTTAAACTTAACACACTTATTGGTCCAAGTGTAACTTAATGCTGGGACATCGGCGATTTGAAATATTCTGGAGCAACAAAATGGGGAAAATTAGTATTTGGCATGCAACCAACGTTTGAAAGGTATAGCTTCCCATTTTGTAAAAATTTTGCTAGAAATTTCACACCTACGATATACTAAAATTTGACTGCAAATATTAAAAGCGAGAGCGAAGCGCGAGCATTAATTTTTATTATTTTTTTTTTAATAAGTGCGGCTGTGCTGTCGTGATTATGAATGCAGAGGGGTTTAATAAATCCATGTAATACAGCTCACCGCTGGCTTCAGGTTATCTCCTAGTCGGCCACTCCCGACTAGAGCCATCTTACTTGTTTTTTGTTCATGTTGTGTTTCCTTTATGTGCGTGTTTGTAAATTGTGATTTACGTCTACACCGTAGCGTTCCGGGAACCCGGGAGTGTCCTACTGGGTGCGCCGAGCGTCCTCGGCACCCCGTGTGGCCCCTCTGGGTACCCTATCCTCCCCCTCCCTGTAGCCGTAAGGACTAGTAGCCCGAATGTGACCCACTGGGTGCGCCGAGCGTGCTCAGCGCCTCGTCCGGCCCCTTTGGCAACCAGGCGGTGCCTTTTAGGGTGGTCCGAGCGATTCTCGGCAGCACGGGCTGCCCCTATAGGTACCTCCGCTTCCCCCCGTTTCCTTGTCCCGGTAACCCCGCGCCTCCCCTTATGTCCGGCCTCTTCTGATCTCGGAGTCTCAGACAAAAAATATTTCTGTACCAACCCTTACAGCTGCTAGCAACCCATTTGTGAGTTTAATCCTCACAAGGCTCAAAGAAGCTACCTTCCTTATCTAGAAATACCATGGATTCAGTCCCAAGACTGTCTCCAGGGCTGCAGTAGGATATGTACGCATGACACCCGTGAGGGATAGGCATACGAGCCGCTGAAGTTTGCTGCATTTTTGTATGGCGGTAGCCTGCTGTACCTTTGGCCACCAGACAAGGGCAGCGTAAGTGACAACAGGCACAACCACCAAACTATACAGCCATCTGATGGCTTTGGAGTCTAAACCCCACGTTTTACCAAAGAGCCGACGACATGCCCACATGGCATGAGTACCTTTGGTCAACGTTTTGTCTAAGTGCGAGTTCCAGTTCAGTCTCTTATCCAGGTTAACTCCGAGATATTTTACCTCACTGGAGAACTCGACGGGTGTCCACCGATGTAGAGCTGACCGACATCGATGTTGTACCGTTTCGTGAAGGGAACGATAATTGATAATCGCCTTCTGTGGGTTGATATTGAGACCTATATCTGTGCACCATCTTAGGGCCGTGTTGAGTACAGTTTGCATAAATTCGGCGATCGTTAAGCCGAACTTTCCGGAGACTATTATTTCCAGGTCATCTGCATCTAGCTCCGATAGTTTCACCAGTAGTCCATCTACATTAGGGACCAAAGAAGGGGCGACAGGACCCCGCTCTGTGGACACCCTTTGACCACTCGGATGCGGACAGTGGTGACGTCCAGTGGATATCCAATGTCTCTTTCTCTCTATCCAAGTAACAGAGAAGGAGTCAACCCCCCTAGATGCTATTGCCCTGGCTATTGACTGATAGCCAGTGTTATCGAAGGCCCCTTCCACGGCTAGAAAGGAGCACAAAGTAATTTCCTTTGCCTCGAATGCCTTTTCAATCTTACTAACTATCTAATGTAGAGCGAGCTCTGTCGATCTGCCTTTGATGTAGGCGAATTGTGAATGGTGCAGGGAATTGGTATCTTGCAATCTGTTCCGGATATGCAAGTCCAACAGGCGTTCTGCGGTCTTGTCAGCGTCGAAGACAATACTTGACAGGCTGTAACCACGTCAAGCTACTGGTTCAGTATCCCCATCGTTACAGGGCTCAGAGCTAGGGAAATGCACCTGAAGCAGTAGCCCTAGTTTTTTTTAGGAGCCCCACACTATTTGATGACCATCTGGCGTATAGCCTTTGCAATCTCGGTGCTTCTGGAAGTGACTGCACACTTTTACAGTAGGTGCGCCAGGTATCGCGCTTGGCGCGTCTAATGTTCTTATTATACTCAGTTAGGGCGCATCTGTATGTGTCCGACGAGTCTCTATTTGACTTGGCCCTGTTGAAGAACCGTCTGACCTCCTTTCTTTGATTTGCCAGCCCTTCGCTCCACCAGGGAACTTAGCGCCGCACTACCATAGTGGGAGCTTGAAGGCACATCTTGAAGTTGTCTAGACGACAATTCTATATCCATCGTGGAATTAAAACTGGTAGGAAGTTGGTAAACTTTCGAACCTACTATTTCTTTGTACAGATCCCAATTTGTTTTCTTGTTGGGTTAAAAGAATTGGAAAGGAGTTCTGCTTGGCCTGGGAGATCAAATCTGATATGCTGGTAATCTGAAAGAGTGGCCTCATCGGAAACCCGCCACTTTTTAATGAAATCGGACAAAGAACTGCTAACCAGAGTGAAGTCTAGTACCTCTTCTCTGATTGCGTTTATAAAAGTGGGTTTGCACCCTCTATTTTATACATCTAACAGACTACACAAAAAATATTCAAAAAGGCACTCACCCCTTATGTTAAAATCACAACTACCCCAAATAGTGTGATGGACGTTAGCATCACAGCCAATGACTTGATGTTTGTTCGTCCTTCAGCAGAAGTCGACGACCGTCGGCGTTACGTCGTCAGTGTCGCCAGGGAATATGCAGACGCCACTACAATTTCCTCCGCTCCTTCTGCCTTAGCCACCTCAATGTTTGACGACAATAGATTCCTGGAGATAAAGTTTGTTGGAGAGAAGAGTCTTATGCTTTTATCCAGAAGGATAGCTGCGCGAGCCGCTCCACCTCATCACAGGTGAACCATTAGCATGGCCAGCAGACATGCTAGTAGAGGAACCCCAACCAGATTCCGGGTTTGTTGTTGGACCAGCAGCAGCTGGCACTGCGACTGTTGCTGGAGCGTCCCTCGTAGAGGGACCTACCAGCGTCAGCGGGGGGCACTTTTGCAGCTTTCAGAGCAGCTGCTCTGGGAAGCCCTTTAGCGATAGCTGCCTTGAACAGCTTCTTTTCGCGATATGTGTGTAGACGTGTTACCTGAGTGCATGCATTTGTCAGAACGGATCTCTAAGAGATCTCACTAGATGCGTCGTCAAGATCGGTGAATGTGACGTAAGAGTCCGATTCAGAGACCAATGCATCTATCGGACCCTGCCGGGACAAACTTTTTCTCGAGAGAAAAGAAGAAACTGGCACACTCCAACACTTTATCCAAGGAAGTTGGTGGTCTTTCCGGATTCTCCCCTTGGTGACCAACATCACCGCTTGGGAGGGTGAACACCGACAGCCCTACAGCTGCAGTGCCAGAGATAGGCTCAACCGTGTAGGTTATAGCTTGGGGTGATGCTATTTGAGCCGCATCAGACTCATTATTATTTATATTAATATTTTGGTTAATTTTGAATTCCACGAGTGAACGGGAAGGAGTTTAGCCATGGCATAGCCCGTCTACCGCGGGAGGGCGACAGGTATCCAGAGTCCGCATACTATTGGCCGCGGACCCCACCGGACTTGGATTCTTCGCCATATGCTGTTCCACCTTGGATTGGGGTAATTTTCTGATAATTTGTCATCTCTTTGCCCGACTACCATTAGTCAGCACCCATGGCAGAGACATGACCATGCCATGAATCTTCTTCCAGCCGCCCTAATGAGGAGAGTATAGTCGCACTTCTAACAATGTGTGCAGATACGGCGTGTATTATTGAAGTAATATTAACACGTTAGTCCCCTTGCACATCAGTTAGCTGACGGCCGATACATACATCGCATTTATTTATTTACAGTGTAGCTTATTCTATCAATTAAGTTTTTATTTCGATCTCTGCATTCGGCCAACCTGATAATAATAATCGACCTCAATTTATAATATTAAGTTTACGCTGCTAGCCCAAGGCTTAAGTCTGGCAAACTATAGGACGCCAGGAAATTGTAATTGAGTCATTTGGCAGTAATCTACTATTATGTCCACCACCTCATAACGATCTTTTTCAAACAGACGACAGACCTGATATAGGCCACATTTTGGCGCAATTGGTTATTGATACCTGGTGTTGTATTCACATTTCGAATTGAAACATAATCACCTACACTGGACGTCAATTCTCTATATTTTTTCCGACACATATCGTCATTTCTTATCTGCGACTGAACAATTTTAATACTCGTTCACGAAGTGAAACTAGTAAATTTGGTTTGTGCAATGTCCGTCATGCTGTCCGTCCGTCTGTCCGTATGAACGTAATTTTTTTCGCCGCTATTGAAGCTACAGACTTGAATTTTGGAATATATACTCGTGTATACCCGCGTCAGATAAAGTGTTAAGTGTTTCGGGGTGCGCTCACCGGGGGCGTGACAATTCAATTAAATCTATATATCTCCCTCACTTTTAAAGCTAGATGCACATAATGTATACCGATACACAGATTGCTGATGACCTCCTCTAAAGATCGCATTCAAACTATAACGAGTATAAAAATTAATTTCTTAGCAATTATATTGAATTTCGTTACACCAAAAACAAGTGATCGATGCGACTCGGGTTCGATTCCCGTTCCAGATGCAAGGGCTGGTTTGGATTCATCTAATAATTCAAAATTTTTCCAGTTCATAACAATTTCTTAAGCTTCTATTCTTTTCGCTATCTGTTAGAATTTTTCGTATAATTCTTATTAAATAATTTAATTTGAATTTCGTCACACTGAATATTAAATGGTTGGTTGCGTTGGTGTGTAACGCAGGGCTTACGTGTTAATTGTGCGGTAGGCCCGGTTTCGAGACCGCGGTCTTTGCCGCGGTGGCAAATTTATGTTTTCTTTTTTATACTCGTTTATTATTTTTTTGTGCACTCAAATTGCTAGGTTACATGTTTTCATTGTTCTTACACCGTGAATGAGTATTCCGCTGTCACTTACACTTGACTGCAACGCTCTAACTTGTTAAGCACTGAAAATTTCATATTCAAATTTCCTTGGTAATTTATGAACGAGACCTTCGAGCCATATAGTATGCCTCAATGTCAGGTGTGACCATTCCAACTCAATGCTTATTAGTTAGATTTTCGGTAACGCCATTTTCAAGTTTGATGAGCGGGTGAATGCAGTTAAAGCCTGCTCTAAATCGATATTGCACAGCAGGTAAGCCGTTATGTTGCTCTAGGTGTAACGACTACGAAGAGATTGGAGTTTTTTATTCCAAATATCATTGTTAAACTTAAATACTGAAAATCTTAATTTTGAGTTTACGTGATATTATTTAGCTATGATTTTATCCATTGCCTTTGTGTTGCGTCCCTAAATTTGAAAAGATCTTTGATGTAGTTAAGAATCTCCTCTTTATCTTTACGAACGGGTTTTTGGGGGACAGATCTATCAACTGCATTAGTTACCACATTCATAAACTAATTAAAATTTATGTTGTGTAATTGTTTGTAAGTACGGTCTTTTTTTAGGCTACAGGAGCTGTTTATACAATATACAGAGAAGCCGGCAAAATAGAGCGAATAAATTTTCAGGCATTTATTCTCGTTAACATCAATTTGTATACCTATGTTTTCTATTAAATGCGTTTTAATGCTATCAATTTCTTTATGAACTAATTCTTTTATGCCAAGATATTAAGAGAGTCGAAGGGATAATTTGTTTGAGTAGACATACTTAATAGAAAGTTGAGTAATTACGCTGAATTACTCGCTCTTACAAGTACAGTCGTTTAGGTTATTGAGTAACTCAGTCGTAAGATCGTTGATTTCTGCCATAGTTAAGAGAACCTGAGCATTTTGAGGTTGTGATTGCTGAGCGGTGTGCGAGGTGAGAGCGTAGCGTGTAGCTTAAATGTACTTGCATTACCTGGGCCTGTGTTGCGAGTAGAGTGAAGTGTATCAAGAAGAGAGTAGTTATTTTGATGATTGGTTTGGTGTAGACAAGAGCTGTGATTACTGTTGTTGAATTACCGTTCGGTTTGCGATAATGAGGTGCCAAACGTTTTTGTAATAATGCCCTTACAATTTGCACATCTGACAATGCTCTTATCTAGGCATGCTGAAGTTGGGTGAGGGCCTACACAGCGAGCACACGATGTTTTTCCTGCACACTTCCTAGATCCGTGGCCGTACAACTGGCAATTATAACATTGTGTAGATTTATTGTACGATTTTGCTTTGTATTCTCATCGTATTTTGGTGTGGTTAAGGTGAGGATAATCTTTTCTGAGCTGATTTTTATACTTGTTCATGAAGTGAAACTAGTATATTGGGTTTGTACAATGTCCGTCATGTTGTCCGTCCGTCTGTCCGTACGAACGTAATTTTTTTCGCCGCTACTGTAACTAAAGATTTGGAATTTGAAATGTATACTCGTGTATACCCGCGTCATATAAAGTGTTAAGGGTTTCGGGTTGCGCCCACTGGGGGCGTGGCAATTCCATTAAACCTATATATCTTGCTCACTTTTAAAGCCAGATGCATAAAATGTATACCGACAAATTTCTGATCACCTCCTCTAAAAATCGCATCCAAAATTTTTTGGCTACACCCACTACCGCGCCCACAATGTCCAAAACTTTATAGGTGCACTACATCAATGATGCCAGTGCAACATTGCTGGCGCCATCAATTGCATAATTTAGGTAATTAGTTTTGTTTGGTTTTGACTGCTTATAGACTCTGACTGCTACAATTATTCGAATTCTTAGAATTTGTATGCGGTTGAATGCTGATTGATTTTGCACTCGTCGTATATGTAACTTGAGTTGAGTTTTGTCACTTGATCAATTAGTAGTGCGGTGGTGCAATATAAAATCCAGCCACAATTATATTTTTTAATTATACGCATTCTCTGTCAAGCATAAATATATAAGTTAATTTTCACTTTGATTAAAAGCCGTAAAAAATATAACTTTAGGAATTACGTCCACTTTATTTAAAGTCAATTTGCAACTTCATTATATTTTTATTTTTTCTCTTCAGTATATGTAATGCACAGGTAAGATGGATGGCAACTGTGAACAGAGTTATAAGGCCGACTCTATTTGTTGTAGAGTGTATCTGAAGTTTTTGCATGTTTTCTATGTTATTGATGTGCAATTCTTCCAACGCTTCCAGATAAAGAGTCTTAATTCTCCCATTTTCTATTAGTGTTTTTTGAATTGTGGGATTTCCTGGGGTCATGATTGTGACCTCTAAGTTGCTAAACTCTTGTTTGTTAATAAACAAGGTTTCGTTCTAGAAATTTATCATGTAGGTGCCTCTCACGTGTTTCTCGTCTTCTTGCCATTTAATAGTGCCGTTGAAGTCGTTGACCAATATAAGTCCATCGTCGATTTCTTCGATCTCCGGGATATGGTCTGCATAGCTAAAGCCACACAGCGCTTTACTCCGCTGACTAACTTAGGTATACAGTTACTTGTGGTCAAGTTTACAATTTTGACTTATTACAAATTTTAATATTATGGTATCTTTTACAATTGCCGTTTAGGCCATAGATGGTTTTATTACAGTGGAATAATTCATTAAATTCTAAGTTTATAATGTTATTGTCTTTCACTACTGGCTTTATTATTGTGTTTTTTCTAGATTTGGAATTTTAATAATATAAAACAAAGTTGTTCCATTATGCAAGATGGATACATCTGAGAATTCTAACATTTCTTCATAATTTAAATTTGGCATGTTGCTCTTATCAAAATTATCATTTAATAGTAATCTGTAATTTTTATATATTTTGTATATTGCTTTTATGAACTATCTTGTCTGTTGTTGTTAGTACGGTTGTGTTTCTGTTTTCTTTAACTATTTCCTTTTTATATCTGGGTGATAGTTTGGTACCTAATCTTGTGTTGATTCTGACGAATATTTCTTGACCTGGTGTGTAGGTGCGTATGTCGTTACGTTTTTTATTATGATTCTGCATGTCAGTCGATTGTTTCTGTTTAAGTCTGTCAATATTCTCTTTCCTAGCTTTTTCGTACTGATCTGGGTTTGTGGTCACGTTTCTGCCAAAGAATATGTCTAATGGTCTCTTGTTAGTTGTTGAGTGTATGGTGTAGTTATAGTCGTATATAGATTTGTTAAACAGTTCTTCAAATGTTCTGTGTTCTTGTTTTCTTTTATTGCATCTCATAATGTCCGATAGCGTTACATGGAATCTTTCTACCTGACCATTTACTGCGCTTTTGTAGGGTAGTGTCTTGAAAACCTCGATACCTAATTGGTCCTGCATCATAAATGTAATTGAGGCCGAGTTGAGGGATCTTTCATTGTCTATTACGACAGCTTTCGGTACGCCAAAATAAAAAAGGATTTCATGAAGTGGTTTTTGAATGTCTTCTATTGCCCTAGATTTGATTATTCTACCTTGAGCTAATTTCGAAAATTTATCTACTGCTGTTAGTACTAAGTTCTTTTCTGTCGTATATATGTCGATATGGATTGTATGTCCTGGGTATTCGGGGATTGGTGTTTCTTTTAGTTTTGGGTTAGTTGGATGCCTGTCTTACTTTTCTTCTTTACAAACTTGACACTGTTGGACTAATTCTGTTATTCGTTGCTTCATTTTTGGGAAATAGAAATTTTCGGACAGTTGCTTTTTGTTCTCTAGTGCGTTACGGTGTGCTCGGTTGTGTGTAATCAATTTTTTCTCATCTTGCTCTGTTTCATTTGTTAAATCTTTTACTGGAGACTGTGTGAATCTAATTTTGAAGTTTCTAAAATGTTGGTGATATATCTGTTGAATTTGGTTCATTATTTCCTCTGAAGCTATTATCCCGTTAATTACTGATGGGTTTAGGCGAGCTTTCAGTATCTGTCTAAGATCTTGTTCTGTGAAATGTGGTCGGGTGATTGTATGTCTGTGAAAAGTTGGGAATGGGATTTGGAATTTGTAATCTGTCTCGTTAGCTTTGCTGAGAAATATCTGGTTTTTAAATACGTTTATTGGGGCTTCTATGCTTGGTATTAAGTTGTGGCTTGAACTGTCTGCACTATGCTGGGTGGAGGCTACTGACCCGGTGTTATTGATTACTGGGATTCGTGATAGCGCATCGGCTACAATATTATCCCTACCTGGCTTATAAAAAAGTTCATAATCGAACTCTTCCAGGTCTGCTTTCCACCTTTTAATTCTTGCGTTGCCGTTCCAACTGCTGAGAGAGTAGGTTAAAGGTTGATGGTCGGTGTATATTTTTACTTTTGCTTTACCGTAGAGGTAATTTTTGAGAGCTTTTAGAGCCCAATCTATTGCCAACATTTCCTTTTCATTGGTGGCGTAATTCTCTTCTGCTTTAGAGAGTGTTCTAGAGAGAAAACAAATAGGTCGCTTGTTCTGGGATATAACCGCGCCAATATCAAAGTTAGGTGCATCTGTGGTAAGATTAAATTCCTTGCTGAAGTCTGGGTAATGGAGTATTACCTCATTTGAAACCAAATAGATTTTGATTTGTTTAAAAGCTCCGACTGCTTCCTCATTGAGGTTAATAAGCTTCTTTGCTGATTGGTTTTTGGACACACGTCCATCTTCCCCTCTTAAAAGATAAGTAAGGGGCTTTGCCAACTTAGCGAAATCTTTTATAAATCTTCTATAGTAGCTGGCAAGTCCAATGACAGATCTTAGATCTTTGAGTGTTTTCTGAATATTGCGTCGAGGTGACGCGCATGCGACTCGTCATCTTTGCTAAAGATAATGATATCGTCAATGTAAATGAAGCATATTTTTCCAATATGCTCACGAAGAATATAGTCAAGAGCTCTCTGAAAAATTGAGGGCGCGTTCTTGAGTCCGAAGGGGAGTCGTGTAAACTCATATTTTCCGTTGTTAACGGAGAATGCTGTCTTCTCTATGTCTGATTCTTTAAGAGGAATTCGGTAAAATCCACTTTTCAGATCTAGGCCAGAGAATACTTTATTTTTACCTAGATGTGCTAATACCTCGTTAATTTCGAGTATAGGGTATTTGTCTGCAGTAGTTTCTTTATTTAGTTTTCTGTAGTCTATGACCATGCGATATTTCTTTTGCCCAGAGGCATCTAATTATTTGGGGACAATCCACATAGGTGAATTGTATGGGGATCGGGAGGGTCGGATTACTCCGTCCTCCAAAAGTTCTTTAATTTGTTTATGTACCTCGTCTTTCAATGACATTGGAAATTGGTAGAATTTTGAATATATCGGGGAATCAGTTTTGGTTCGGATTTCTGCTCTTACGTTTGTTGTATAGGTTAGTTTTTCATCAGGATTGGCGAAGAGACTTGGGTGCGTTTTGACTAATCGATTTAAGCTGTTTGTTCATTTGTCATATGATCTGTTCGTGGTATTACTGTATTAACTGCCTCTATTTTCTTTTGTTTGATGGGTACGCAAATGTTGTTTTTTATTATCAATAGGTTCCTGCTGCTTTGGATTACGGCATCTAATTCTTTCAGACTATCGTTGCCTAATATGGCATCAAATGTCTTTAGTGTGGGCAAGAGAAAGAATTTTACTTTTATATCATTTCTATAAAAAAGGTTAGGGAATTTGTGGTGTGTGATTCTGATGCTTCCTCCGACTGTGGCGGCTTCAAAGGGGTTTTCGTTTGGAATAGGTTCGGACACGAATTTGGGTTGGATATAATTTCTATTTGATCCTGTATCTATCAATACCTTGAGTAACTTTCCGCTGCTCATCTTACATTCTATGTATGGTAGAGAGGAGCTCTTTATCCTAAAAAATGTATGTCTGAATGTTCGTACTGGTTATGCTGTCCGTCGTTTGCTTCTTCTATTTGTTGGGTGTACTCGTTTAACGGCTGCTCGTATTCAGTTTGCTGTTCATAATTTAGCATTGCCTGTGTGTATTCTTCCATAGTCACGTAGTTGTCAGTGTTTTCGGTCTCGGTCTGTTCTTCTCCTGTTTCTATGTTAAAATTTCTTTGTTTTTTGTCAGTGGCGTCCGTTGGTGGTGGAGGTCTTTTCCATGTTTCGAAATTGGGTCTATTAATGTAGTTAACCATCCTCGCGCGGATGCTTGGGTCTACGTCCATTGGCTCCGGACGTGGTTGGGGTTTTGGTGCAGAAGGTCTATTGGGTACGTATACTTGTTGTGGTTATATCTGATAAGTTACTTGGTTGGGGTATTGTGGAGTCGGTCCAGTACTGTTGTACGTTGGTTGTCCATAGTTTGTATTGGTTGGCCAAGGTGTATGAACTGGGAGTTGGGGCCTGAAGTTAATAGGTGGTGTCCTAAAAGTTTGGGCGTAAGAAGACTGAGCTGTTCGGGGTGGCAATGTAGGTGGTGGTCCATTTCTATTTGGGTTTCTGGCATGTGGCTGTTGATTCCTATTCAAAGCCACGTTTGTGCGATAGCTTTGATTCTCTAATTTTAAGCGATAGTGAAGAGCTGAAGGAAGATCCGCGGGCTCCTTTATTCCAAGAATCCGCGATAAATCTCCTTTCAATCCTCTTATAAAAGTATCTAATGCCTTATCCCGGTATATCTTCGTCATAAGGGTTTCCAATTCCCTATTTAAATCCGTGCAGCCTACTTGTGGTTGTAAACTACAAGTGGTTGTAAACGACCTGGTAGAATTCTTCTACAGTCTGGTTGTTACCTTGCACTAACATTGTCATCTGATATTCTAATGTTCCCATATCTCTTTTGTCTGCGTAGTGCAGCGTTAGACATTTGGAGATGGCACTCCAATTTAGGGGAACATTGTACGACTCGAGGGCCGTATCAGCATTGCCAGTGATCTTGTTTCTCACTGTATGTAATATGCCGAAGTATTTCGGAGAACCTGCTTCAGCTGCATAGACTGAGAGTATACGATCCACACTCTTTTTCCATGAGCTAAATTCCGATGGATTACCGGAAAATTCCCTGAGGCTTTTGACTATGTCCGGTACTCTGTCCAAGTCGCTCAAATTATGGTTGTCAGTTATCCTTTGGTCATCTACGTCACAAAACTCCCTAGAAGGGTTAACTAATTGCTTTATTAGCGTTGGCAATTGTTGTGCCAAAATCTGGCGAACCGTAGCTGCTATTATCTGTTCTGCGATATTCGCCATGCCTCTATTTTGTAGATGTTCGTTTTGTCTGTCGAGATGTCGTTGTTGCTGTCTGTTCAAGTTATGTTCGCCTACCTGTGGTTGATCTGGTACTATTGGGGGCCTAACCAAATTGTTCTCGTTAGCCATCAACTCGGTCTAAACTAAGGGTATTTTTTAGGAAACCAAACTTTTTTTTTTGGTATTTTATACTTGTATATTACACAAGTGCTATGGTACATGTTTTAGTTATTATTACACAGTAAAACAGGTAACCCGCTGTCGGTAACTCCCGAGTGCCTTCTTTCTCATAGAACTCAACTCTTGTTGCCCCAAGTCGTTGATCTTAGTTTCCAAATACTCAGCGAGCTCATCCACAATAGGTCCTTTTTGATCAACTCCAAATAGTAGAATACCAGGAGTTTTCTGTATACTGCTATGGACTGCATTATTCACTGCGTATTCTACTTTATACATTAACTCATGCCAATCTGACTCGTTTTTTTTAGAAAGGTACTAAACTCTAAAGAAGTAAAACACGTGCTACGGTCTGTTATTATTCTTTGAGGGCGGCTATAGAACTCGAAATATATTATCAACGCGTCTCTAGCCTCGCGTGTGCTTATACTATTCACCGAGAAAAGCTTTACAAATTTTGTAAATGCATCCACTACCACTAACAAGTGCTTTCTTTTAGAGTTTATGCTTGGTAAAGACCGTAAGTGATCAATATGAAGAATATGAAACGGTACACGAAGTTTAGATCTTTGGAAGTGTAATATACACGGCAAGCAATTCCTAATAAATTTCCCTACCTTCCTCTGCATAGAAGGGAATCAATATGACTTTTTCACATTATTTACATACTTGTCCGCCGCTAAATGTCCCAATTTTTCATGTGCTAATCTAATTAACTGGTTTCCTATAGTAGAGGGAGCGTACAATCGCAAGTCATCTTTTTCGTCTATCTTTTATACAACACCGTCTACTAATTCGGAACCGAGGACATCAGCATTCTCCAACTATTCACGGGCTCTCACTAAATCTGAATCTCTCATCTGTTCAGCAATATTAAATCCATATCTTCCTTTGTCACACCTACCACGCCAACAATAGGTAAAGGTTGCAATAAATATTCTTCTAAGAACTTGACTTCCACTTTTCTCTGATTCACTTTTCTCTGATCCCCTCCCCAGGCCTCTTTATTATCGACCATACGATTATTTGACTCAACTTCACAACATTTGTCCAATTTATCTCTACCAGGATATTTGATCTCAGCAAAATCTCTATGAAGTTTCCTAAGTACTAATCTACTATTATCTTTATCATTGACATTGTTTCCTAATTATCATTATACCCATCACTAGGCTATCATTATAATCATCACTACAGCTGTCCACGCACACGTTTTTATGGTTATCTGTATCCTAGGCACTATGATTATTACTATGATGCTGTCTGCGTTTATTTCTACGCTGTTTTCTTCATTTATCTCTACACTTCTCTCTACGGTTATTACTATGATGGTCTCTACGTGTATTAATATGGTGTTCTCTACGATTATCCCTATGGTATTCTCTACGGGTTTCACTACGGTATTCTCTACGATGATTACTATGGGTATCACTATGCTCGTCACTACGGTTATCTCTACGTTCAACCTTACAGTGGTCTTTATGTGTGTTATTATGCTCATCATTAACTAAGCCAGCTTGTCTACTCAATGCGTCGGCGTGTGACATGTGAGTACAAAGTCTATGTTCGATGCGAAAGTCGTATTTCTCCAATTCCAGAAACCAACGAGCGATCTTCGGGTTAATAGCTTTTCGACTTTTCGACCAAAGAATTGTAATCGGTAACTATTTTAAGGGCTTTATGTTGCAAATAGAGGCGTATTGCATAAATAATAGCAAAAGTTTCCAGTTCGCAACTATGATATCTGGACATACAGGATGAATCTTCTCGTCGTCCTGACGTTGCATTAGTATGGCACCGAAACCGTGTGCAGTTGCATCAGTGTGCAGCTCTGTTTCCTTAGTGGATCTGAATATTGCCAATATTTACTCTTTATTAAGCAGAAAAGGACCACCATTCTTTTATAATTCTGTCAAAGGTATAGCTATACTAGCAAATGAAAATACAAAACGGCGAAAGTATGAGAAAAATCCCAAGCATGAATGCTTGTATGCAATCCATGTATGCAACAATTTTCTTAGCTCTAATAAGATCCCTAAATACATCAAAAATAAATCTCTGGAAAATTGAACGACGTCACTCACTGCCAACTCAGCTTGCATAGCGATACTACACTTCGCTACGAAATAATCCAGAACATTTT
Source organism: Drosophila colorata (assembly GCA_035041545.1). Lineage (NCBI taxonomy): Eukaryota > Metazoa > Arthropoda > Insecta > Diptera > Drosophilidae > Drosophila > Drosophila colorata. The sequence goes on from JAWNLD010000673.1 coordinate 866,880, forward strand.
AGCCTTTCTTGATTTTGCATGCCTCTGGATTAATTAACTCCTCCTTCATATCCCTCCAATTTAATATTCCGGTATTGTGCATGTAAAATTGTGCAGATCCGGCTAGTGAGCGCTTTGCATAAACAAAGCGTTTCATTGGACACAGTAAAGGTCCATAATCTCCTCGAAATCACGAATCCACATGCCCACGGGGTAGCTATTGTCACCGGAGAAAGGGTGCACCAAGGCTTCAACATCTTTCACACTCAGGTAATATTTTTGCACTAGGTCAGTAGGGATTGCAGCGATCTCCACTTTCTGCAGCTCACCCTGTAGATCAACGATACTCCTCCGAACAGCATACAGATTCTCCAACTGGTCCAAGTTTCAGTCGCATAAGTTTTCGACATTTCGCATGATTGGCTGGCAATTGCGTCATTTGGCTCTTGCGATATATATAACGGTTGATCTGCCATATTGTTTTCCCCTGAACTCCGTTAGTGACCGGCGCTACAATATAGGAGTCGCTTTTTCCAAAACTTTTTATAAAAGCGGTAAGTTCACATTTTATTTTTTCACTATATTGCATGGTCCGAACGATCAACGAAAGAACTGAAAGTGGTAAACGGGTGCGACGGAGGCACCTGTTCTGCACCAGCGTCCCCACTCCACAACCTATCGTCCTTAGGTAGCCCTCTGGAGCATGTTTGGTAACCATGTTCTCCTGAACCACCTCATGTCGCCATTAAATTATATATATTCAATACTAAACATGGGCTTGATTGTCGAATGTGCAGGTCGTCCTACTGGAGGATGGCTAATAGTCGAGATTCGTTACCCGGTATTATTATACGTACCGTTTTCTTGAAATCGGGTGGTCTATCCCCGTATTCTGCAACCGAATGCAACGCGTAGTGAAAATAATAATCCTACGTGACGCCTGACCGACTTGATGACCGCCCGAATTCAGAAAACAGACGATTAGGTGCTTGAACACACACAAAACAAATAAATTTTACATTTAAATTACTTTATTGCCCACAACAGAAAACTGCAATCTAACCTACTCTATAGCACAATATTATTATCAAAGTTTCGTTCAGATCACCTTTGTTCACCAGGCAATGTGTACAGTGGCGAATCGGCTGCTACCCATTAGCGGCGACGATACCCTCAGCGACATAAACGCTTCTGTCCCTATTCTGATGCAGCACAAACGTTAGATGCCCTCCGGATCACTTTTGGGCCGAACGATTACAAGTCGCGGATTCAGCGTGATCCAAAAGGCAGACCACGTGTAGCGAGACTTCTTCAAGTGTTCTTATTTTACTTAGAGAGCAATTGACATGATGTTGCCCATAGGCGACACCATGCAACATTCTCATTTGGGTGCCATATTGTTAAGTATCGGTTTGTCTCCCAAGGAGCAGTATCGGCCAGCCAGTACTGTCATATAGGGGTGGGTACACCCGTGCCCGAACAATCACACAATATATATATAAAAGACCAAACTTACTACGAACAGTAGTATTGGAACGGTGGCTTGTGTTTTGTCACAGCGTTCCCGCCCAACCATTGTAACTAAACATTGTTTTCAACTGCACCCTTTGACACTTGTATATTTGTATAATATACAATTTTGTGACGAAGGATACAACCTTACAAGGTGTATATATTTGCCGATAAGAGACTCTTGATTTTGACATCGAAAATTTAGTTAAGTCCAGGTGATAACTTATGGGGCAGATCATCCACCCTATAAGTGCTTAACACAGAGTTGAACAATATGGCAACCTGATTCAATTTTCAATGACATTATTTTATTTGCTCGATTCACTAAAAAAGTATGACCTTCGGCACTTTACGCAAAAAGCTCAAGCTCCAAAAATAACTTTTTGCGATGTGCCGAGCGCCCGACTATTTTTTTATAATTTGGAATATATTATCATATATTAAATTAAATATCCTTCGTCACAAAATTGAATATCACAAATTTTGGGGCTGTAATGTGTTTTCGTCCCTAGATTGTTACCTCGTGTAGAGGTGTTTTTGTTTGAAATGTATGTACTACAATAATATATGTATATATACCCCATAAGTGACCAGGTCAATGACCCTTTTTATGCGCTGATTCAATGCGCTCTGACTGCGCTGACAAAAAACAATTTGACGTCGCTTACGCATGCAGAGTCCCGCTTTCAAATTTTCGCCATGACTGCTAAGCCGAAGAAACTTCCATCGCCAATGCTGTAGCATAGCAAAAAAAAAAAGTTGCTCTTTTTTTTCCATGTGTGCGTGTAGATCTCAGCGCGTTTCACATGTCACTCTGTGCTCTCCTCCGGGTTCGCTTACAGCACTCCTTCTCCGGTTCGCTCATTTTACTTTTTCCTCGGTTCGCTCACTGCACTGTTTTCAGGTTCGCTGTCTGTTGAAACAGCCCAGCTGACCATTTCGACTACCGCTATCGATAGGCGGAAATGCCAATGCAACAACTTAAAAGATAAGAGTTTATTTGTACTGTTGAGCTACAAAGTTTTTTAGCAGCTGTATAATGTTCACTGCCTAAGCCCTGCGCAAACAAAACGCAAAGTTATATTTTAGCAACAACGTTATAAAAATGTTTATTTAAGAAATTATGCACTCGTATACAAATGTGACTGTGGCTTCGAACAGATTCTTGGCTGGGCCCGCGAACAAAGAGACCGATGCAATCGTATGCGACAATAGATTAGCGACGACTAACTACAACCGACGGCTAGCTCAATACCCAAGCCTGCAAACAGTGCTTGCAGAACGACAAACAACAGCGATAGAGAGAGCGTTGTCGAAGCCGAGTTTACACTTTACATATGTGATTTACATAGCCATATATTAAGCAACTTCAAACAAGAATAATTCGTTATGTTAATTTATGTATCTTAAAATTAAATAATTGGATTTATGACGAATATGCTTCTGAACCGAACATACTCCCACCGTGGAAGCCTGTCTTTCAAAAAATTCATTGAGGGGCAGCTGACAAAGCTGGTTTATGGCCCTCCTGATGACTTCAGATGCCGTTTTGAGATCCGTTACTCGATGGACACTATCACGTCCAGGGATCAGATAGACCACTCTTGCTAGTGGGCAGTGCATGGGAGGTAGGTTTTCATCCTTAATGAGCAGAATGTCATTTCGAAGGCATGTGCCACTTAGCCCGTTGGTGAAGAAGAGTTAGATACTCCTCGCGCCAACGATCCCAGAAGACTTGCTGAAGCTGCATTACCCTCTGCCAGCCCTCCAGACGATTATAATTAGGATGTCTGATAAGCAAAATCGGCAAACTGCTTCCATATGGGGATCAGATTGTAAAAGCCGCATCAATTCCAAGAGTTCGTTCTTAGCACCGACAAAGTTTTTGCGTTGTCGGACCAAATTTGACTAGGCCGTCCACGAGTAGCTGTAAATCTTTTTAGGGCGCTTAGAAATGATGCAGTGGACAAATCCCTAACAAGTTCCAAATGTACTGCCTTACTTGTGAAACAAATGAATAAAGCTATGTACGACTTTTTGGGAGGTCTAACTTCCGACTTGTAGAAAAAATGGCCACAATAATCAACTCCTGTGACGGCAAACGCTCGAATTGCTTCCAATCTTTCCTTCGGTAGATTGGCTCTGAAGCATGTCAAACATCGGCTCACAGCCTTGGAAACAGTTGTTTGACCTCCAATTGGCCAATACTGTAACCGAATTTTAGCCACCAACACACACGGTCCAGCATGTAAGTTGACATTGTGGAAGTTATGCATGCAAATGTGATTGTATGTTGAGCCTCATATGCAAGCGATGAGGTGGTTAGTCGACCACCAATGCGAACGCGTCCAAAATCATCTATAAATGGTGACAGAGAAGCGATTGAGCTAGATTTCTTAACAACGCCATGCATTCGCATCTCCTTTATATCATTCCATAAGTGTTCTAGCTGGACAGCTCGCAAGAGAAGTTGAGTGCCATGATGCACATCTGCAACTGTGATATCGTGATGCCCTTTATAAATTTATATATATGCAAATGTACGCCGTATGGAGGCAAAGGACTAATTTACAGCCAAGAGTAATATCAGGTACCGAGACCTAGCAAGCAAAACGTTTTTTCGCAACTCAAGAATGGGTTTGTCCGGCAGACAAGCAGCAGGCCAATCGTCGCGATTGCTCGTAAGATACGATGGGCCACGAAACCAAAGCTCAGATTGAGCCATCACCTCAGAGAGCGCACCTCTGTATGAACGTTCAATAGGAACGTGACGCCACTCCATTTCAATAGTTAATAGCAGCCAAAGGATTTGCTACGAATACGTTGAACTTGTAGGGCACATCATTGATCCAGGACAAAGCCACTGAAGAGTCACACCGGCATTAGATTTGTCCAACGAAGATTTCCATTTCCATGATCTCATGCATGAGTTTTGCCAACAGCGCTGCTCCACATAGCTAGCTTTGGAACTGAGAGGGTTTTTAATGGCACGACTCTTGATTTTCACATTAGGAGATGACTTGAAGATGACTGATTTCTGGATACAACATACACGCAAGATCCATAAGCCTCTAAGCTGGCATCGCAAAATCCATGAATTTCTACATTAGCTCCTGCCAAGAGTACATTTCTAGGAAAAGAGAGACGACCAACGTTATGGAAACTAATACATAGGTCCTTCCAAGCCGTGCTCCGCACGAAGGGCAAGCTCTCATCCCATGTCAGCTTATCCTTGCAAAGCTGCTCCAGAAATATTGTAGCCTTGGCAATAACTGGTCCTAGCAGATCTAGTGCAGAGTTTGGAATGGGCTTATATGGGCGACAATGAAAACAGCAGCTATTCGGAGACAGGATCCCAAGCAAGACCAAGAGTTTTGGTAATATCGCTACTATCATCAAATCTCATATATTTCTATCCTCCTCCGATATACCAACAAGTACTTTTGGATGACTAGAGCATCACTTCCGTAGTTTAAAATTGCCACGAGACAATATGGCAGTAGTTTAATGCATTTTGGCAAAAGCTTCAGCTATGGAATTTCATCCAGAAATATAATCATTCACATAGAAATCCTCTTGCAGGGCAACTCAGCCAATAGGGAATGATTCATTTTCATCAAGGGCCAGCTGGTGCATTGCGCGAACAGGCAAGAATGAGGCGGCCTTTGTGCCATATGTTACAGTATCCAACTTATAGATTTGTAACTCTTTGTCAGGTGCATCCCGCCACGATATACATTGGAGGTAATTATCAGGAGACTTAACTCGAATGCACCAATACATTTTACACATACTTCCTGTCAGTGCAACTAGATGTGTGCGAAATCGAATAAGTATTTGTATAAATTTTGGTTGTATTACTGGTCCTACCATCCAAATGTCATTTAGCGAATACCCTGATGAAGTTGCAGCCGATCCATCAAACACAACGCGAAGCTTTGTTGTGGTGCTGTCCTCCATTAACACACAATGATGCGGGAAAAAGTATTTGCAAAGACTAGCCAACTCAGAGTTAACAAGAGACATTTAAATCAAAGTACTCTTTTAAATCAAGGTACTCCTCCTACAATTTGCGTTCAAGACTGAGAAATCACCGATATGCTTGAGTATAAGACTCTCCTAACAAATCCTCGTTGAACTTCAAAGGCAATCGAATCACATATTCGCCAGAAGAGAGACGAGAAAATTTGTTGACGAAATGCTCTTCGCACTGCACTTGCTCTTTACTAGCCTTGACTAAAGATTCGTCACAGCTATCAATTGACCAAAATCGATGAAACCAACTCGTCAAGATTGACGTCCTTGTGAATAGCGTCATATTCAGACGCGCTGCGAGCTGCTGAAAGTGGTACGTTACTTTGCCTTTAAGCTCCACCGAATACAACCCAAATCGAGTCTTCTGTAGAAGTGGCAATCCCGGCAAGAGCTTGATTTGCCCAACACACAGAAGCTCATAGAATAAATCACAATGAGAAGATCCACATGCTGAGGTTTGTTGAACGTAAGGTCTGCTAATTTAATGTTGGAGGGAATATTCCAATCGGCGGTATTTACAGCAAAGCTACTCTGGCTATCGGTAATAATTGGTGCAACAAGAGCAGTAAAGGCAGTAGAATAATCCGAAATTCTAGATTGCATGAAAATGTCAACTGTAGATCCGTCTGTAGAAATGGTTGTATCTCCAAGACCCGAGACAGTACCTGAAGTTCGAGTTTTCTTCAGTTGTAGCATTTGAGCAAAATGAGACGTTACTAGATGTAGTTGACTGCCTGAAGTCAGTAAAGTTCCACATGGAAATAATGTGCCATACCCATTTTTTATCAAAACGATAGCGATAGCACAACATTAGACTGAAGACACTGTGAAGTAAGAGAGGCAGAAGTATGCGATGTGTCTGTAGGAGTTTTGTCATTCAAGGGCAATGCTACAGATGCAGAGGTTTGAGGTGCTGTCAGACCAGTCATTGAGTTTGGAACTGCTGACTGCGATGCATCAAAGTGGAGCAGAGTGTGATGCTTTCCGCAGCAAACACGGCAATGGCCTCCTTAAGCAAAGAGCAAGTTTCTTTACATCTTTGTGACGAATGGAAGGCGACAATTTCCAAACCTACTGTATGAATAAGTTCCATGGCCAGTAGTATTGTAAAATAGGCAGCGATTTGGGTTAGATTGAGCAGCAACAAAAGCCTTTTTACTGGGATTAGTAATAAAATTAATTTTTCCGACCTGAGAGTTTGGCGTATGATAAGCCTCCAACTTATGCAGTAGCATATGAACAATCATACAGCCTGCGATTTGCTCAGAATTTCCCAAGCTCTGCAATGCTCGCATATGACAGTTGACCTTGTCCGAGAATTCGCGAAGTTTCGTAGCAGACGTTGAATACACTCTCTTGAGCCCAATGACCTCTTTGATGTGTGCCTGGAAAACAAGACGTTTATTGTTAAATCGTTCACTTAAAACATGCAGAGCTACACGAGAATTAGCCGAGCCAGATAAGCAGGAACATAGATGCCGCAGTTTCTCAATTTCGCTTAAATCTGGATCCTTGTCGATGACCGAGTTGAACATGGAGAAGAAGTTGACGTAATCCGTGAATCCGCCAGAAAATGTGGGTAATTTGAGTTCAGGCAGACGAAGTCTATGTGGCCGGTCATTTGCACTAGCTTACTCCAAGTTATTGTCATGACACATAGTTGACGCGGCATCTGCGACTTTCGATCTTCAATTTGCACCATCAGTCGAGACTTCATTGTGCTTACTAGAACATCAAAATCATCCCGTAACTGGCTGCCAATCTCAGAACATTCTAGTGCCTCCAAACCATTGTGGGCTAGATTAAAAGATTTTTCCGTTTGCACAAGCAACTCCAAACGAACCATAAGCTCAGTTGAGCCAAATGCTCTAATCCGTTCTGTATTCAAAGAAGCATTAAACCTTCGCGCACTTGTGTATATTGATTCAGCTTGACGTTTAAAATAATGCACCATATCAGTTGGTACACTATTTTCAGCCGACACTGTACTTTCGTTGGCGCTGAGCATGATTTAATGTCAAACGCACAAATTACGCTTTCAACTTAACAAGCTCGAACCGCAAGCGCAATCAGCGAACGCAGGAATGAAAAAAGCGGCCGAAAAATAGCCCATTGCTGAAAGTTCGAAAGTACATTGCTTATGTACAAATAATATGTGTCTTTTTTTTCGTACCGCTGCACAAAGATCAACGCACCCACTCTTGAACAGCGAGACGAAAGAAGAGAATGAGAGGTCAAGCAATAACACGTGCAGTTGGCAACGAACGAACGGCACTTATATACTCGCGAATTATTATTTAGTGGTTGCATATAATTATTGGCAATAAAATGATATGTACTTCGCGAACTAATTAATACATTAATATTGTCAGTATCTCGCCGGGGCCTCCTAATGTTGAGCTACTAAGCTTTTTTAGTAACTGTATAATGTTCACTGTCTAAACCTTGCGCAAACAAAACGCAAAGTTAGATTTTAGCAACAACGTTATAAAAATGTTAATTTAACAAATTATGCACTCGTATGCATATGTGACTGTGGCTTTGAACAGATTCTTGGCTGCGCCCACGAACAAAGAGATCGATGCAATCTGTTGCGATATTAGATTAGCGACGACTAACTACGACCGACGGCTAGCTCAAAACCCAAGCCTGCAAACAGTGCTTGTAGACCGAAAAACAACAGCGATAGAGAGAGCGTTGCCGAAGCCGAGTTTACACTTTACATATGTGATTTACATAGCCATATAATAAGCAACTTCAAACAAGAATAATTCATTACGTTAATTTATGTATCTTAAAATTAAATAATTAAATTTATGTCGAATATGCTGCTGCTCAACCGAACAACAAGTATATATATTCAATGTTTTAAGTCTCTAGCTTGAATAGCACCGAAAAAGGTTTCTGATAGCTGCAGTTGGGTGTAACCGATTGCGCGAAGCTCGTTCACATTATAATAACAGCTTAAACTAGTTAAAAACGGTTTTAATTACTGGCCGAAAATTTTCGGGTCGATCTTTAGTGGAGGTCATCAGAAACTCTCTGCCAAATTTGGTGACTCAAACCCCTTATTGTGGATATGGATCTGGCCGATGTGTTAAATAATAATGTTCATTACTTAATTAATATTAAATTTAAATATTTCACATTAAACCTCATTCAAAATAGCAATGCAATGGCTTGTGTGCACATGCATTGATATGCTCATGGTTCCACGAGAATTCTAAGCAACACCATATACAAGTAGTGAGAGCGAGACACAGTATACACTCGGGGCTCTACTAGATCTCAATGAGAAACAATAAGAGCGAACGCCCACTCACTGTTTTGCTCCCAGCGAGAGTTTAAATACAACAACAAACTGCAGCGCAAACATATTGGTTGACTTGTGCAATTGCATTGTTGTCTGAGAATATTTTGTTTTAATTTTTGCTCTCTGCATATTTTAGTTTTCTTCTCGCGCTCTTTACGCTACTAATAACTCTTTCCCGCGCTCAAACTAATATTGATGTTGGTGCTGGTCGCGGTTATTTTATATTTGTTGATTCCTTTGTACTTGTTTCGGCCATCGCGCCGGCGCCGTTTATATCTGTTTAACGTTGTTGTTGTAAGTAAAAATCAACGTCACAAATTATTAACCCTAGTGTCCCTATCTTTTTATATTCTTTGTTTTAGTTTCTGCAGTGATTTCACTGTTTTAATTTCTTGTTTGCTATCCCTTACCAAAACAATTAAGATGGGTGTGCCCGACTGTATTATTTGATTTGAGATGGACGGACGGACAGACGAACATGGCTAAGTTCACTTAGCTCGTAGTCCTGATCAAGAATATATATACTTTATGGGGTTGAAGATGCTTCCTTCTGTCTGTTACATACATTTGCACAAAACCATTATAAAATTCTTACCCATTTTTAATGGGTTCAGGGTATACAAATTAATAAGTAAATATGTATATATGTATATATATGTCTGCTATAATAAAAATTGCCAGGTCCAAGCAAACGATTAGATGGGTTTCGTTTATCTGCTGGCTGTGCGCTAATGTGTCGCACGAAAAATATGCTGGCCCAAATGACCACATTATCGACCTGATTGAGTCATTCATGCGGCAGACTAAGAAAGGCGTTGGAGATCTATTCGGACGGTTTAAAAAACAACGTTGAGGGAGCTAAGTATAATTTTCATTCCCAAGCACGGGAACCGTCCTTTGGATTAGCCTAAGTCGAATAGACCAATTAGCTTTATAGTCTTTCTGATTAAGACCGCGGAACGCTTGTTGGACTAGCATATCCAGTGAAGATTGCAAGATACTAATCCCCTGCACAATACACAATTCGCCTACATCAAATGCTTTGTGCTTTTTCGACAATACTGACCATCAGTCAATAAACAGGGCGTTAGCATATAGGGGGGGTTGGCCCTTCTCTAATATTTGGATACAGATAATGCTTATTCACAGAGACATTAGACCACCACTGCCCTCGTCCGAGCGGTCAAAGGGTGGTCGCGGTCCTGTCTCTCCTTCTCTGGCCCCTATTTATAGATGGACTACTGGTGAAACTATCGGAGCTAGCATCGATACCATAGGGTATGCAGATGACATGGCAATAATAGTCTGTGTGCCTGTTGTTACGTCCGCTGCCCTCGTTTGGTGGCCAAAAGTACAGATGGCCACCGCCATGCAAAAATACAGCAAACTTCAGCGCCTCGGATGCTTATCCCTCACAGGTGTCATGCGTACATGTCCTACTGCAGCACTGGAGACAGCCATTGAACTGAATCCACTACATTTGCACATAAAGAACGTAGCTTCTTTGAGCATTCACAAATGGGTTGTTAGCAGCAGACATTTGCCATGCCTTTCTAGAAAACACAATTCCTGTCTTAAGAATCTGCGACAGAACGGATTTTGACGACCATAGAACTTTTCTTTGGGGCGAAATTTAGGATAATTTTTCTAGACCGTAGGGAATGGGGTGATGGCAACCCTTGCAATGATTGCATGAGCCTGCAGCTTTTCTTATACGGATCTAAAACTAATCTAGGATTTGGTGCGGAGCTCACCATAATCTCGATTGCAATGGGTACCTGGTCCAGTGTTTTTCAATCTGTGATCCACGCCATTAAGTCCTGCTCCAGACATATCCTTGACAAGGGGATAAGAGGAGCCACCATAAATATCTTTTCAGATAGCCAAGCAGCAATTCAAGCTCTTTCCTCATGACTCATACCTCGATACTGGTTGCGGATTGCTGGAATTATCTCCAGCATCTCTCACTAAACCGGGTCACAATTTGTTGGGTCCCAGAACGCCCGGAATTTCCTATAAGGAAGTTGTCGGCTAGCTAGGGACGGTAGCGCAAGCTCTTCTTGGACCTGAACCCTTTTGTGGGTTAAGCTTGGACTCTGTCAAAGAGTTGATAGAGGAATGGTCAATGAAGGAGAGAGGGAATTTCCCTGCGAATTTTGCAGGTCAACGAGACCTGGGTTACGACAAGCTAAAGAGCTGCTCAGCCCATATATAGGTAGAAAGACCAAAAATCTTTCAAGGGCGGAACTACGGCTCTTGGTGTCCTAACTCACGGGACACGGACACAGTCAAGTATCACCTCCACAAAATGCGCCTATCCCCTGACATAGAGTGCAGACTCTGCAGAGAGGATGACGAGACAACAAAACACATTTTATGTGATTGTATCTACGCAGTATCAATGCAGAGCTATTGTTACTCCAGTACAGATCAGTAATTCCTCGACAAGGGATCTGCTTTCCTTCAAAAAGGAGGTAAAGCGCCTATTGTCCCAATAGGCAGCCCCATGGTACAAAAAACTGCCCTTAGCTCGCTGTGCTCGTTAAATCTCCCTCACAAATAATAATGTTTTCTGATCGTGATTTTTTTGTTATTCTGGGTGAATTTAATGTTGCTGGAGATACTTGGATTTCTCGTCCCGAATCTAGTGTGTTGACTTTCACGACCCAAACTGATTTTCTTGATGATATGTTTGGGATGTCATTGTGTCAAACCAATGGTATCCCAAATTCTCGACATAAAATGTTTGATCATATTTTTTTTTTGGTCACTCTTGCTTATCTGTTTCCCATACTGAGCCCAAATCGTGTCCTGAAGATCCTTATCGCCCCACTTTAGAAGTGTTGATTGACTTACCTGCCCGGGTGCAGCCGGTAAGCTTCACACTTTATAATTTATTATTATTTATTTTATACATGAGTCCAGGTCTGTAATTCACTTAGGTCTAACAAACCCATGTGGCTTACACGAGAATTAATAAACTACAAAATATTAAGTTAGGGAAGAAGTTAAGTTAAGATGACATAACAATAGAGGTTTTAGACTACGCATGAAAGTAGCATTACTTATTTTATGAAATGATTATTATAGTTGGAACATAAGATACGAAATGGGTTATGGTTACCATAGTTACTTTTACAGATTTGAAGAGAAAGCGGTAAAAAGTTTCGAGCAATTCTGTTCGGAACTGAAAAACTAATCTGGCTAATCAATTCGGAAGAATCAATTTGCCCGTTAATTAATTTGTGTAAGAAGATTACACCAATCATGGTTCTACGATCAGAAAAAGAAGGAAGATTTATTAGTAAAAGTCTACCAAGATAAGAAGCCATGCGAGAATTAGGATTCCAGTGATAACCCCGAAGGGCAAAGAGCAGAAATGACTCGAATTGCATTTTTTGAAATTTTTTTATATTGGACGTAGATGTACTAACGGCAGTACATTCAAGTGGCCCAACGTGGTTTTTGTACGGATTAAATTCTATCCTGATGAACTTTGTATTGGGGACACCAATTGCAAGATCCATACTTAGGGATTGTAAAATTCTTTCGACCAGTGCTTAATGAAACCCAGGACACCAAAGGCTCGATGAGCAGCAGAAGAAATATGCTTGTCAAGCTTAAGTTTGGGATCTAAAATGATACGCAAATCATCAACCGATTCAATACGATCAAGTTGCTTACTATTAATAAAATAATTGTTTAAGAAGGGCGTTCGCCTATAAAAAGACATTAATTTACATTTACTGCAATTAAGATTTAATAAATTTACTTGACACCAGGTTTGAAAACTGTCAAGATCAGATTGCAACCTTTGACCAGTTAGAAAATTAGAAGACGTCAGGCAAAGTTGTACGTCATCGGCATACATAAGCACCCGAGCGTGACTTATCACAGAGGGGAGGTCATACTGAACAATGTGAATAACAACGGACCAAGGTGACTTCCTTGTGGTACTCCGGAAGTGACATTAACAGGCTTAGAGACAAAGCCTTTAAAATAAACTTTTTTAGTTATAAGAGTTAATTTGATAACGGAAAGAAATTTTTTAAACTGTCCGTTGAGATATTTTATTTTTCTAACATTTGGAAAAAATAATTTATTATTCCTCTCTTTAAAAACACACACGTCCAATGTTCAAAACTATAGACGTTGTCGGCTTAATCAGTGGTTGTATAATTATAAAATCAATAGCCAGTGGTGCTATTTAACGCATTATTATTGTTTGCTTTGATTTCGTGTATGTTATGTAATCTACGCTCAGCAGCAGCCAGATGTGCGATATCTTGAGAGATTCTCTCTTAGCTATTCTCTTATGTTGTCCAAGTTTCCCACGCTCATTCTTAGTTATCAGTCATTATTTATGCTGCTTTATCTCTTGTCGCTGGCTTGGGCAGTACATTTTGGTTCAATGCAACTTCAAGGGGAATGTAACAATTAGTGAAAATCTCACTTTCTTGTTGGCAGCTGCAACGCGCATTGCCGCCTATGTAAAATAAACTTACACACATATTTACATATCGAACAAACTTTGTCTTTTTGGCTTTCCATTGGTGACCCCGACGTCATTTTTATACTCGTTCACGAAGTGAAACTAGTATATTGTTTGTGCAATGTCCGCCATGCTTTCTGTATGTCCGTATGAACGCAATTTTTCTCGCCGCTATTGAAGCTAGAGACTTAACATTTAAAATGTATGCTCGTGTATAACCTCGTCAGATAAAGTGTTACAGTTTTCGCGGTGCACCCACTGGGGGCGTGGCAGTTCGATTAAATCTATATATCTCGCTCACTTTTAAAGCTGGATGCAAAAAATGTATTTCGAAAGATTGCTTATGACATCCTCTAAAGATCGCATGCAAATTTTTTTGGCTACGCCTAATACCGCGCTCACAATGTCCAAAACTCGATATGTGCACAACATCAATGATGCCAGTGCAACATTGCTGGTAATTTGCATATTTTCGGTAATTATTTTTGTTAGGTTTTGCCTGTTTACAGAGGCTGACTGTTACACTATTTTGAATTCTTAGAATTTGTATGCGGTTGATTGCTGATTGATTTTGCACTTGCCGCACATGTAACTTAAGTTGAGTTTTGTCACAACTAGATCAACTAGTATTGTGGCGGTGCAATATAAAATCCAGCTAAAATTAGTATTTTTAATTATTCGCATTCTCTGCCAAGTATATATAATACTTAAAGTCATTAACATTAACACAATTTGAATTGTTAACCTAGGTCAGTTTTTGTCTAACATAAAACTAACATAACATTACATAAAACATGAAATATGTTAACATGAGTAGTGTTAGTCATATGCACCAACCACAGCGGTTTGTGTATGCACTTTTTGGCGCTAGCACTATAGCGGCCGAAGTTAGAAATAGTCCCCCCAAGCCACAGATTTCTGTTATACTCGTTCAGTTTCAATTGGAATTCTATGTTGGTTCTTATTGGACAAGTTAGGTTATTAGATAACTGAACGTGCATTTCGTCAAAAACGACATCGATGATGTCTAACACGCTGTTAAGGTGACAGTTGTGATCGCAAAGAGGCAATTTTTATTTGGTATTTTATACTTGTATATTATTATTATTATTATTATTAATACACATAGTGCTGGGGTACATGATTTAGTTGTTATTACACAGTAAACGAGTAATCCGCTGTCGATTACACCCGACTGCAACGTTCTCACTTGTTTTTATTGTATATCGCTTAATAAATAAATTATGCTCTTAAATCATTAACAAATGTTCGGTATCTACATATTTATTTACATATATGAAGCGACTCAAGCATCTGACCGCTCAATTTGTATATAAACGCATATACATAATTGCTTTCTTACTAAGGTACTAACATACTATTGTACTATCTAACGATCATAGACAATCATCCGGACCGCACAAACGGCGAGTAGCTGCAGCATTTACACTCTTGTCTACAGGATGTAGCGCTAGAGACAGTTCACTGGGAATTCGGAATGCGAATTATACAGTCGCGTTAAATTTATTAAAATCAAGATTTGATAACCGCCGTTTAGTTTTTCAGGCACACATCACAGAGATCCTGGGGCTTCCGTTGGTAAAAAGTGGCTATACATCGAGGGCTCTCGGATAAATTCAAAGCCCATATTCGGGCTTCAAAGGGCTTGATGGCTAGTTGCATTACCTTGCAGGTGCTTCTCCAGACAATGGATCCAGCAAGTCAAGTGAGATGGGAGGAATGCCTAAACGCCAGACTCTGTAAACCAGATTCACCTGGTGCATTTTTGAAATAGTGTTGCAGGACTTTGGAGACCATTGCAACCTATGTGCCGAGCACCAGGTGGGCAAGAATAGAAAATATAACAGTAGTAGCTCTTCATTTATTGCAGCTAATTCAATTGCCTCTGGTTGCGTTCTTTGCAATGATGCTAGTCAAGCCAATTATTACTGTCCGACATTCAAGTATATGTCTTCCTCGATTAGACTTAAATAGGTGAAGAGGCTTGCTCTCTGCATAAACTGCCTCCGAAAAGGGCATCCATTGCTTAAATGCAGCTCGAGCAACTGCTGAATCTGCGGTTTTAAGCACCATTCCCCTCTTCATCTTGGCAGCCCTGCCTCAACTTCTGCCCAAGGGCCACCAACGCAAATGGTCCCAGCAGGTCCCCCAGGTCGTCAGCAAATAGCAATGAATCGACTGTTTCATCCTCTACCTGCCCTGCACTTACAGCCCAGGATCTCATGTTGTGCTTCTAGCCACAGCAGGCTCCCAGCTGTATTTAATAACATTTCGGGCTTCAAATGAACTCAGAAAGGTCAAGTCTGCTGCTACAGTCTCCGGGATAAGCGATTCCAATTTCGTTACGGATGGATACTCGGTCAACGTTAGCTTGCAGTCTCACACTTCTGAATGTTTAACGCTGTAGTTGCTGATCGGCAGCCTAGCTTCAATGTAGTCTTTGCTAACTGGAATATACCTGCAAATATACGGCTCGCGGAAACGAATTTTATAAGCCTCAGCATTTGGACATGTTAGTTGGAGTCAGACTGTTCTATGAACTTCTTTGCGATGGACAAGTTAAGCTACTACTAGGGCTGCCACTAATTAAAAAAAAAGCGGCTGGGTTGGGAAGTATGCGGAGGCGATTACCGCTTGAATGGTTCCTCATTGTTGGCGTAAGTTCCAGCCATAGCTAATGAAGATATGGATGAGCGATTTGATATTTTTCTTCAACGTTTTTGGAAGGTCGAGAAGTATACTGAAACCATTGTTAGGATTTCTAAGGAGAATTTAGATTGTGAAGCCCACTTTACAAAACCCTTCATTCGATTGCCTGCTGCCTGTGGCGATTATGCTGTTCGATTGCTAGTAAAATTTAATTTAGATCTACTAGGACAATAGTACCAGCAAGCTCTTCGTAGATTCTTGTCACTCGAGAGGAAGCTAGAGCGTCAAAAAACTTTGAAGTTCCAATATGCTGCATTTATACATGATTATCTCAATTTAGCGCATATGTCATTAGTCCCTGCCGAGTCAGTTAGATACTGCCGATACTTTCAGACCCATCACTGTGTAATGAAGGAAGATGGCACTGCGACCCAGCCACGTGTCGTATTTAATGGATCCACTTTATCCGGCTATTCTTTAAGTGACGTATTGATGGCTGGTCCAGTAATCCAAGCTGTTTTACACTCTCGTTCGATTTTGCTCATGCCCAATTGCAATCACAGGAGACATCTGCAAGATGTATCGCTGCGTGAGAGTTGCGTTAGATGATAGCTACTTTCTCCTCTGGAGAGATACTCTTCATGATGACTTGCAAGTTTTCAGGTTGGAATCGGTGACTTACGGGACAAAGCCTGACTCCTATTTGTATGTGAGAGCGACGCATCAGTTGGCTACTTAAGAGCAGGCAAGGTTTCCCATTGGCTCATAAATAGTTCGTCGTGACTTCTACGTTGATGACCTCATTTCTGACACTAGCTTCCAAGAAGATCATAAAGACATTATTAGACCAACTACTAAGTTTTTGTTCAAAGGGCATTTCAATCTGCTGTTCTTGAATGTGTTGCTGATGACGATGAGGCGTCTTACTTAAAGTTCGATCATGGCAGCGACTTAACAAAGACATTAGGACTTGCTTCGGATCCTTCTCCTGACCAACTTTACTTTACATATTCAGCATTTAAGTCGAAATCTAAGCCATGCAGAAGCTCAGTTTTGTCAACAATAGCCCGCTTCTACGACCCCCTGGAACTTGTTGGACCTGTCATCACGAAGTCTAAAAACAGCTTTGTAAAGAGAAGTTATCTTGGAATGAAAGCCTTCTATCTGCGCTTAACTCTAACTCTGGCTCTAACTCCTAACTCTAATCTGGAAAATCACGGATTCTGCAAAGCCAGCATCGAAGCCTATGGACCCTGCGTCTATGTAGTGTCTAGAGGACCGCAGTCCTTAGGTCATCTGCTCTGCGCAAAATCTCGCGTAGCTCATGGAGCTATATGGAGCAGAGTTTCTGGCTAGGCTCATGACTGAAATCTTGGACTTGGAGGCTTTTAAGGGGCCGTATTGCTGGAGTAACTCTGCTGTTTCGCATTTTTGGAAAAGGGACGATCTTTCAAGACTCAATAACTTTGCAGCAAAAGATTTTCCACTCTTCAGAAGCTGACAAGCTCATTAGAATGGCATTATGTGCCCACAGCTTTAAGCCCAGTAGACATACTTTCACGAGGTGAGGGTCGACTGGCCCGCCAACATGTTATCTGGAAAACCGACTCTTGAGCTACATCGAAAGTTGCCGCTTGTCAAATCGCCATATGTGAACACAATCTCTACTTCCAACAACGCAACGCTCATTTGGATACGTGTACAAGTCCTCTAAGAGAATTCGGCGCCCGGGGCTCAAGGTTTCTGATATTCACAACGGCACTCAGCTATTGCTATGTCTAGTTAAATGTACTTATTTATTGGAGGTCATCAAGTCATTGCAGACAAACGGAATGGTTCAATTATCTAGTTCACTAGCTTAGCTTTCACCGTCTTTGAATCAATTTGGTCTTCTTCGCGTGGATGGGTAGGTGGCGGTCCTTGTTGCCTAGAAAACATCCAGTGACGCTTGATTTTCATGAACGTAATCTCCATACTGGACCCCGAGCGCTACTGGCAGTTTCTCGAGCTCAGAATTGGGCTATTGGAGGGAGGAAGACAGTCAACATGGCGGTAAGCAGAGGCATCAGGTGCTTTCGGGCCAAGCCCCATTAGTCGAGCACATTATGGCGAATTTGTCGAACGTCAACCGAACGCGTCAACGGATCTTATGCTTTCGAAATCACATTAATTCCCATTCACAATCACACAACAAAACGGTCCCAAGCGCTTCTTATGCACCAGACGAAAGCCGCGACAAATTTGGTCCGATAACGCAACCAATTCCGCAGGTGCACGAAACGAGTTGCTGGAAATGAAGCGATTGTTCCTGAGCAACGGTCATCAGAAAGCTCTCTTAGATTTCTGACTGGCGAAAACCATTGTCTGGCGGTTTATTTCACCGCTTTCCCCGCACTTCGGTGGTCTCTGCGATGCAGCGCTTAAGACAGCCAAACACTAAAAATGGTGTTTGCTGTAGGCCTATCAGTTCTTTCATTCGACGGGCTCAAAACCCCAAATTGCCACATCGTACCGTAATTAACTCTAAACCTTAAGTCTAAATTTCAGAGAGCCCTGCCGATTTGGATGTATTAAATCCAGCGCATTTCTTGAATTGCGGCCCTCCTGTTTCATTCGGTGATAAGATCCTCAACTGAACCCTCTGCGAGAGTGTCGACCAGGCAACGGGTCTCCAGCTTTCTGTTAACACAGAAAGGATCCGGCTAAAATCACCCAGCGACAAACCTGTGTTAGCACCCGTTAATGGTGTGGCACAGATGAGTAATTGGATAACATGGTTGGTGGTAGAGCAGTGGTGAGGTCTAGAGACCATGGGGTCACATCACCCCCCTTAGCCAGGGTGTAATGCGACCCGTGGCCATTGGCTGGCTTGCAGTCAGGAGTAAACGACTGTACATGTACGGAGCCTCGTCGATACCTGGCCGCCTTGACAAGTACAGGGCAGGCAGGGCTACCACAGCATTGACGGACGTAGGGTGTTGATGTAGCAGTTGATGCCAGCAGTAAGCCCACTGCTGCACCAAGGAAGACGCTTCCTCCCATACCCGAACCTGGGCAACATGGCGGACCTGGTGATCCGCTCAGCAACGTCTAAGCGGAGCAGGCCGCAAATATTACCTCAGCTAGGTGGGAATACCTGGTGACACCACCTGCAACTAGAATTTTTAAAGCTATTTTTAAGGACGAGGGGAACTCTGTCTTAAGAAAACAGATGGGTCCTTTACGGAAAATGAGGGGGAGAAGGTGACACTTCTACTAAAAACATATTTCCCACGTGCAAAGCCATAGGGCTGTCCGAAACTGATATCATTGAGGCAGGGAAGGTCACGGCCAGGAAACCAAACTGGAAACTGGCGTCAAAGATTATCACCGAACACAAAATAAGGTGGGTAGTTGGCAATTTCTCGCCACACTAATCTCCAGGATTAGATGGCATCCTGTTGATACATCTACAAAGGGGCCTGTATATGTTACTGCCATATCTAATTAGAATTTAAGGGCAGCATAGCTCTAGGGTACATGCCTCAAGCGTGGAGGGTAGCCAGGGTTATTTGTATCCCTAAGGTAAAGAAAAAGGACCCCTTCAAGCCAAAATCGTTTCGCCCAATAAGCCTCGCCTCCTTCCTGCTCAAAACCTTAGAACAGATAGTGAACAACTACATAAGGCTTAGTTACTTAAGTAACCATCCACTGCACTATAAACAACACGCTTATCGAGCCGGTAGATCGACAGAAACTGCACTAGTAGAAATTACAAGCACTCTCAAAAAATCAGTGGAAGCCAAAGGAGTGGCTCTCTGTGCCTTCATGGTGTAGTAGTCAGGGCAAAAAACGACTGTCGACGCAGACCTAACAAGATGGCTGCGACAATTTTTGGAAACCAGGATAGCGAAGGTGACATTTAGCACCACAACAGTCAGAGTCAGAGCAGTCCGCAAGGGGGGTAACCCTTACTGTGGAGTGTGGTAATAGGTACTCCTTCAGGTACTCACAGACAATGGCATAGAATGTCAGGGATACGATGACGACAATGCCATTGTCTACGAAGGCGATTTTAGCACACCTTATGTGACAGATCAAAGACTGAAATAGAAGCCTCGCACCGAATAAGTTATCAAAAAGGCCACACTCGCTCTGATGAGCTGAAGAGCCTTTACTGGTGAAAGGTGGGTAAGCTCATATCAAGCGTTCTACTAGGGCTACCGTCCCTACACATCTACATCAAACAGGTTGCGGAAATATCGAATATAAAAGTCGCAAATGGGGTCTGTCTAAGACAAACGCCAGCGGATTGGGGCTGCTGGCGCAATACCCGCAATACGAATCAGAGCCCAAATATAGTTTCGACAAGCTGGTCAGAGTAGAGCTAAGCAGCAAGAAAGAGTAATATTTACAACATAACATGTAAAAACACTTGCAATAATGCATGGTGCAGGAGCTGGGGTCTGTGGACCCAAAGTTCGCTACCACAAATTACTAGGGAAATTCGCAAGCATTTTCCAAGCAGAGATACACGCAGTAGAGGTGTGCCTCATTCAACCTTAAAAGAGGGTACACCCAGAAAGACATAGCAATTTTCTCGGACAGCCAAGCAGCAATAAAAGCGCTAACTTCTTATAAGGTGGTATCTGAGGTTGTATGGCAATCCCTAGTGTCCCTGAACAAGCTAGGCGAGACCAACAAGGTGACCATCTACTGGGCTCCACGTCACGCAGGGATTCAAGGGAACGAGGTAGCAGATGACCTAGCCAGAAAGGGGTCGAGTACCCCCTTATCAGAGCCCGAACCTTTTTGTGGAATAGGACCTAGCATATTGAAGCATATTGAAGCAAAGTAGTCGTTAAGAGGCGCAACGTGATTGCGAACATTACTGGCCAACGCCACAGAGTGCAAGACAAAGTAAGAAACTGTTTGGCAGTTATAACAAGATACGAACCGATGAGTGTCTGAATATTAGCAAAAACTCACTTCGAATTATCACGGGCTTGCTGATAGGACACTGCACTACGCAATCATCTACTCAAGCTAAAAATTTTTGGATGGTACTTGCAGACTGTCTCTTGTGGGTGACGAAACACCGAAACATATCCTAGAGGACTGTCCAGCAGCATTCAAGTCAAGACTGTCTTAGCTGAGGGCGTGACTCTTAGCACACTAGAAATTAGAAAAATCATTGCATTTTTGCAACAGTTAGTACTGGATAAGGAGCTATAATTCACTAGAGAGAGGCACAATAGACCCAGGAAATAAATTAAAATGATTCGCTGAGCCTGACGTTACGGATCTGAGCTTCAATCAGTGGCAAGGTTGGTCGAGCTGATACCTGAAAAAGATGTCATCGCCCGGGTCGCCTTGCTGAAGACTGCGTCAGGAGTGACCCAGCGAACTGTCAACAAGCTGTGTTTGCTGCATCTTAAGCATGCTGTTGAAAGACAGGTTTCCCATCGTGGGAGTATGTCGGGTCAAGCACCCGTTGTAGAATTATAAAGTCAATAGCCCATGATGCAGTTCAACGTCACGCATTATTATTGTTTGCTTTGATTGCACTGCATGTGTATATTATCTACGCTCAGCAACAGTCAGCTGTACGTTTACTTGACAGGCATCGCTACCTTTGCAAAATAAAGTTACATACTTATCGAACTAACTTTAGCTTTTTCGCAATAGCTAATAAAAACGCCTATTAGCTTTACAGATATTAAGAGATTTTTAAAAAATTAATAACTTCTCAACTGCAACATCTTTGTATAATGTTGTATAATTTCACCTTGCCAGCATGGGTTTGCGAAATATAGATCTACTACCACTAACTTATTGGAATTCACGTCTTTTGTTATCAAGGAATTTCAAAATAAAATGCAACCAGATATTATTTACGCTGTTTTCAGAAAGGCTTTTGACTTCGTTAATTATTCGCTTTTACTGCATAAACTTAATCTTTTGGGATTTCCAAATAAGCTAATTCTTTATTTAACTCTTAGAATTCAAAAAGTTTATTTTAAAGTCTTCGGATCTAAGCCTGTTGATATTAATTCCGGAGTACCACAAGGAAGTAACATAGGTCCGTTTTTATTCACATTGTTCATAAATGACCTTCCTTCTGTGATAAGTCACTCACGTGTACTGATGTATGCCGATGACGTAAAACTGTGCCTGTCGTCTTCTAATTTTTTATCTGGTCAAAGGTTACAATCCGATATTGACAGTTTTCAAACCTGGAGTAAGTGTAAATTAATGTCTGTTTATAGGCGAACGCCCAAGCTTAAGTTCGACAAGCATATTTCTTCTGATTCTAATCGATCCTTTGGTGTCCTGGGTTTCATTAGGCGCTGGTCGAAAGAATTAGACGATCCCCACGTTACTACAAATCTAAATACTTCACTTGTCCGTCCAATTCTTGAGTATGGATCTTTTATTTGGTGTCCCCAATACAAGGTTCATCAGGATAGAATTGAATCCGTACAAAAGCCATTTCTGCTCTTTGCCCTCCAGGGTTATAACTGGAATCCTAATACACGCATGCCTTTTTACCTTGGTAGACTTTTACAAATAAATCTTCCCTCTCTTTCTGATCGTGGAACCATGCTTGTTGTAATGCTCTTACACAAATTAATTAATGGGCAAATTGATTCTTCCGAATTGATCAGCCAGACTAGTTTTGCCCCTCCAAGCAGAATTACTAGAAATTTTTTTCCGATTTCTTCTTAAACCTGTATTAGTAACTATGCTATCCTGCAGTCCTCGGTAGATAAGTTGTCTAAGTGCTCAGGAATTTGGGCAACTGAACAGCGGGGACCCGGGTTCGAATCCCAGGCTAGTGTATGGATGTAGTGTTTGTCTCAGCCGAAGGCCACAGCAGCCAGTGCTATTTAAAAAATAGTTAGGTTGATAGTTTATAACTATCGTATACTTTAAATAATAATAATAATAACTATGCTATCCATAACCCAGTTCGAATCTTATGTTCTATTTATAATAACATTTTCCTGGGTATTCCGTTACAGACATTTTAAAAATACACACGCAAATGTATGTATGTATGCACTGCTTGCGGGTGCACTGTTTTCGCATGCTGCTAATTAACTTGTGAAATTTGTTTAGTTTTACCACTCATTTTCTTTAAGAACTTATGTGTTTCCTAACCGATGTTGATGAAACTGTTTTGCAATAGATTCTTTCAGTGCTCTAGTAAATTAAAATATAAACATAAACTATATAAGAACATTGCAGTCGTGTGTAACCAACAGTGGAATACTCGTTCATTGTGTAATACCAACATCTCTCTGCTCTGCTCTGCGCAAAATCTCGCGTAGCTCATGGAGCTATATGGAGCAGAGTTTCTGGCTAGGCTCATGACTGAAATCTTGGACTTGGAGGCTTTTAAGGGGCCGTATTGCTGGAGTAACTCTGCTGTTTCGCATTTTTGGAAAAGGGACGATCTTTCAAGACTCAATAACTTTGCAGCAAAAGAGTTTCCACTCTTCAGAAGCTGACAAGCTCATTAGAATGGCATTATGTGCCCACAGCTTTAAGCCCAGTAGACATACTTTCACGAGGTGAGGGTCGACTGGCCCGCCAACATGTTATCTGGAAAACCGACTCTTGAGCTACATCGAAAGTTGCCGCTTGTCAAATCGCCATATGTGAACACAATCTCTACTTCCAACAACGCAACGCTCATTTGGATACGTGTACAAGTCCTCTAAGAGAATTCGGCGCCCGGGGCTCAAGGTTTCTGATATTCACAACGGCACTCAGCTATTGCTATGTCTAGTTAAATGTACTTATTTATTGGAGGTCATCAAGTCATTGCAGACAAACGGAATGGTTCAATTATCTAGTTCACTAGCTTAGCTTTCACCGTCTTTGAATCAATTTGGTCTTCTTCGCGTGGATGGGTGGGTGGCGGTCCTTGTTGCCTAGAAAACATCCGGTGACGCTTGATTTTCATGAACGTAATCTCCATACTGGACCTCGAGCGCTACTGGCAGTTTCTCGAGCTCAGAATTGGGATATTGGAGGGAGGAAGACAGTCAACATGGCGGTAAGCAGAGGCATCAGGTGCTTTCGGGCCAAGCCCCATTTGTCGAGCACATTATGGCGAATTTGTCGAACGTCAACCGAACGCGTCAACGGATCTTATGCTTTCGAAATCACATTAATTCCCATTCACAATCACACAACAAAACGGTCCCAAGCGCTTCTTATGCACCAGACGAAAGCCGCGACAAATTTGGTCCGATAACGCAACCAATTCCGCAGGTGCGCGAAACGAGTTGCTGGAAATGAAGCGATTGTTCCTGAGCAACGGTCATCAGAAAGCTCTCTTAGATTTCTGACTGGCGAAAACCATTGACTGGCGGTTTATTTCACCGCTTTCCCCGCACTTCGGTGGTCTCTGCGATGCAGCGCTTAAGACAGCCAAACACTAAAAATGGTGTTTGCTGTAGGCCTATCAGTTCTTTCATTCGACGGGCTCAAAACCCCAAATTGCCACATCGTACCGTAATTAACTCTAAACCTTAAGTCTAAATTTCAGAGAGCCCTGCCGATTTGGATGTATTAAATCCAGCGCATTTCTTGAATTGCGGCCCTCCTGTTTCATTCGGTGATAAGATCCTCAACTGAACCCTCTGCGAGAGTGTCGACCAGGCAACGGGTCTCCAGCTTTCTGTTAACACAGAAAGGATCCGGCTAAAATCACCCAGCGACAAACCTGTGTTAGCACCCGTTAATGGTGTGGCACAGATGAGTAATCGGATAACATGGTTGGTGGTAGAGCAGTGGTGAGGTCTAGAGACCATGGGGTCACATCACCCCCCTTAGCCAGGGTGTAATGCGACCCGTGGCCATTGGCTGGCTTGCAGTCAGGAGTAAACGACTGTACATGTACGGAGCCTCGTCGATACCTGGCCGCCTTGACAAGTACAGGGCAGGCAGGGCTACCACAGCATTGACGGACGTAGGGTGTTGATGTAGCAGTTGATGCCAGCAGTAAGCCCACTGCTGCACCAAGGAAGACGCTTCCTCCCATACCCGAACCTGGGCAACATGGCGGACCTGGTGATCCGCTCAGCAACGTCTAAGCGGAGCAGGCCGCAAATATTACCTCAGCTAGGTGGGAATACCTGGTGACACCACCTGCAACTAGAATTTTTAAAGCTATTTTTAAGGACAAAGGGAACTCTGTCTTAAGAAAACAGATGGGTCCTTTACGGAAAATGAGGGGGAGAAGGTGACACTTCTACTAAAAACATATTTTCCCACGTGCAAAGCCATAGGGCTGTCCGAAACTGATATCATTGAGGCAGGGAAGGTCACGGCCAGGAAACCAAACTGGAAACTGGCGTCAAAGATTATCACCGAACACAAAATAAGGTGGGTAGTTGGCAATTTCTCGCCACACTAATCTCCAGGATTAGATGGCATCCTGTTGATACATCTACAAAGGGGCCTGTATATGTTACTGCCATATCTAATTAGAATTTAAGGGCAGCATAGCTCTAGGGTACATGCCTCAAGCGTGGAGGGTAGCCAGGGTTATTTGTATCCCTAAGGTAAAGAAAAAGGACCCCTTCAAGCCAAAATCGTTTCGCCCAATAAGCCTCGCCTCCTTCCTGCTCAAAACCTTAGAACAGATAGTGAACAACTACATAAGGCTTAGTTACTTAAGTAACCATCCACTGCACTATAAACAACACGCTTATCGAGCCGGTAGATCGACAGAAACTGCACTAGTAGAAATTACAAGCACTCTCAAAAAATCAGTGGAAGCCAAAGGAGTGGCTCTCTGTGCCTTCATGGTGTAGTAGTCAGGGCAAAAAACGACTGTCGACGCAGACCTAACAAGATGGCTGCGACAATTTTTGGAAACCAGGATAGCGAAGGTGACATTTAGCACCACAACAGTCAGAGTCAGAGCAGTCCGCAAGGGGGGTAACCCTTACTGTGGAGTGTGGTAATAGATAAGCTCCTTCAGGTACTCACAGACAATGGCATAGAATGTCAGGGATACGATGACGACAATGCCATTGTCTACGAAGGCGATTTTAGCACACCTTATGTGACAGATCAAAGACAGAAATAGAAGCCTCGCACCGAATAAGTTATCAAAAAGGCCACACTCGCTCTGATGAGCTGAAGAGCCTTTACTGGTGAAAGGTGGGTAAGCTCATATCAAGCGTTCAACTTGGGCTACCGTCCCTACACATCTACATCAAACAGGTTGCGGAAATATCGAATATAAAAGTCGCAAATGGGGTCTGTCTAAGACAAACGCCAGCGGATTGGGGCTGCTGGCGCAATACCCGCAATACGAATCAGAGCCCAAATATAGTTTCGACAAGCTGGTCAGAGTAGAGCTAAGCAGCAAGAAAGAGTAATATTTACAACATAACATGTAAAAACACTTGCAATAATGCATGGTGCAGGAGCTGGGGTCTGTGGACCCAAAGTTCGCTACCACAAATTACTAGGGAAATTCGCAAGCATTTTCCAAGCAGAGATACACGCAGTAGAGGTGTGCCTCATTCAACCTTAAAAGAGGGTACACCCAGAAAGACATAGCAATTTTCTCGGACAGCTAAGCAGCAATAAAAGCGCTAACTTCTTATAAGGTGGTATCTGAGGTTGTATGGCAATCCCTAGTGTCCCTGAACAAGCTAGGCGAGACCAACAGGGTGACCATCTACTGCGCTCCACGTCACGCAGGGATTCAAGGGAACGAGGTAGCAGATGACCTAGCCAGAAAGGCGTCGAGTACCCCCTTATAAGAGCCCGAACCTTTTTGTGGAATAGGACCTAGCATATTGAAGCATATTGAAGCAAAGTAGTCGTTAAGAGGCGCAACGTGATTGCGAACATTACTGGCCAACGCCACAGAGTGCAAGACAAAGTAAGAAACTGTTTGGCAGTTATCACAAGATACGAACCGATGAGTGTCTGAATATTAGCAAAAACTCACTTCGAATTATCACGGGCTTGCTGATAGGACACTGCACTACGCAATCATCTACTCAAGCTAAAAATTTTTGGATGGTACTTGCAGACTGTCTCTTGTGGGTGACGAAACACCGAAACATATCCTAGAGGACTGTCCAGCAGCATTCAAGTCAAGACTGTCTTAGCTGAGGGCGTGACTCTTAGCACACTAGAAATTAGAAAAATCATTGCATTTTTGCAACAGTTAGTACTGGATAAGGAGCTATAATTCACTAGAGAGAGGCACAATAGACCCAGGAAATCGCAGTGCACTAAACTCTATCTATAATAATAAATTAAAATGATTCGCTGAGCCTGACGTTACGGATCTGAGCTTCAATCAGTGGCAAAGTTGGTCGAGCTGATACCTGAAAAAGATGGCATCGCCCGGGTCGCCTTGCTGAAGACTGCGTCAGGAGTGACCCAGCGAGCTGTCAACAAGCTGTGTTTGCTGCATCTTAAGCATGCTGTTGAAAGACAGGTTTCCAATCGTGGGAGTATGTCGGGTCAAGCAGCCGTTGTAGAATTATAAAGTCAATAGCCCATGATGCAGTTCAACGTCACGCATTATTATTGTTTGCTTTGATTGCACTGCATGTGTATATTATCTACGCTCAGCAACAGTCAGCTGTACGTTTACTTGACAGGCACCGCTACCTTTGCAAAATAAAGCTACATACTTATCGAACTAACTTTAGCTTTTTCGCAATAGCTAATAAAAACGCCTATTAGCATTACAGATATTCCTAAGATTTTTAAAAAATTAATAACTTCTCAACTGCAACATCTTTGTATAATGTTGTATAATTTCACCTTGCCAGCATGGGTTTGCGAAATATAGATCTACTACCACTAACTTATTGGAATTCACGTCTTTTGTTATCAAGGAATTTCAAAATAAAATGCAACCAGATATTATTTACGCTGTTTTCAGAAAGGCTTTTGACTTCGTTAATTATTCGCTTTTACTGCATAAACTTAATCTTTTGGGATTTCCAAATAAGCTAATTCTTTATTTAACTCTTAGAATTCAAAAAGTTTATTTTAAAGTCTTCGTCTCTAAGCCTGTTGATATTAATTCCGGAGTACCACAAGGAAGTAACATAGGTCCGTTTTTATTCACATTGTTCATAAATGACCTTCCTTCTGTGATAAGTCACTCTCGTGTACTGATGTATGCCGATGACGTAAAACTGTGCCTGTCGTCTTCTAATTTTTTATCTGGTCAAAGGTTACAATCCGATATTGACAGTTTTCAAACCTGGAGTCATGTAAATGTATTAAATCTTTATTGCAGTAAGTGTAAATTAATGTCTGTTTATAGGCGAACGCCCAAGCTTAAGTTCGACAAGCATATTTCTTCTGATTCTAATCGAGCCTTTGGTGTCCTGGGTTTCATTAGGCGCTGGTCGAAAGAATTAGACGATCCCCACGTTACTACAAATCTAAATACTTCACTTGTCCGTCCAATTCTTGAGTATGGATCTTTTATTTGGTGTCCCCAATACAAGGTTCATCAGGATAGAATTGAATCCGTACAAAAGCCATTTCTGCTCTTTGCCCTCCAGGGTTATAACTGGAATCCTAATACACGCATGCCTTTTTACCTTGGTAGACTTTTACAAATAAATCTTCCCTCTCTTTCTGATCGTGGAACCATGCTTGTTGTAATGCTCTTACACAAATTAATTAATGTGCAAATTGATTCTTCAGAATTGATCAGCCAGACTAGTTTTGCCCCTCCAAGCAGAATTTCTAGAAATTTTTTACCGATTTCTCCTTAAACCTGTATTAGTAACTATGCTATCCTGCAGTCCTCGGTAGATGAGTTGTCTAAGTGCTCAGGAATTTGGGCAACTGAACAGCGGGGATCCGGGTTCGAATCCCAGGCTAGTGTATGGATGTAGTGTTTGTCTCAGCCGAAGGCCACAGCAGCCAGTGCTATTTAAAAAATAGTTAGGTTGATAGTTTATAACTATCGTATACTTTAAATAATAATAATAATAACTATGCTATCCATAACCCAGTTCGAATCTAATGTTCCATTTATAATAACATTTTCCTGGGTATTCCGTTACAGACATTTTAAAAATACACACGCAAATGTATGTATGTATGCACTGCTTGCGGGTGCACTGCTTTCGCATGCTGCTAATTAACTTGTGAAATTTGTTTAGTTTTACCACTCGTTTTCTTTAAGAACTTATGTGTTTCCTAACCGATGTTGATGAAACTGTTTTGCAATAGATTCTTTCAGTGCTCTAGTAAATTAAAATATAAACATAAACTATATTAAGTGTCTATAGCTCTCATAATCTACAATATAACAAGTAAGAACATTGCAGTCGTGTGTAACCAACAGCGGAATACTCGTTCATTGTGTAATACCAACACAATCATGTTCCCCATCATTATTATATTATATTATAATTATATCAAATATTAATTATACAAATATAGAGCAACCCTTGCGTTAGGAGTGGGAATCAAACCTGAGACTCCCGCAGCTAAAGCGCGCAACAAGAATTATACGAAATCGTGAAAAAATAAAAAATGTCTATATGTCGCTTGTAAGGCTGACCGAGATATACACCCGGGCCTTTAACCCAGGACGTATTCCGATAAAAAAACAAAACATTTAGTTTTTTGCACCGCCAAACGTTTAATCATCAGTCCACTTAATTCAGCTTAAGTTATCTAACAAAAATTGAAGGCAACTGTCAAAAATTGCAAATAAATTCTAACAAAGAAGATTAAAATTGCTATTTAGACTTTATACAAAATAAACAACAACAAAAAAAAAGAAAAAGAAAAAGTAATATATGCGTAAAAAATGCAATCTTTAGAATAGGTCATCATCAATCTGTCGGTATAAAGTTTATACAAGTCAACACAAACAATTCAGAAAGTGTCGCAAGAGCGGATGCGTGAGCTACAAAGTAGCTAACGATGCAGCATAGCGATCGACGAAATCTGTCACTAGCATGCGCACACCAAGTGTCCAAGCATGTGCATTCCAAGTGCCCAGGTTAAGAACGGTGACGAGACGACAACTCAGCATTCTGTTGATGTCGCTGCGTCCAACGTCCAACGCCGCGAAAATGCCAAAAATAAAAACAAAATATTTTTTAAAGAAAAATATTTTCAGTTGCCAACTAACGCTGCGACAAAAAAAAAACAAAAAAAAAACCCCAACACTAGAGCCAAAACCCTAGCCATTGAGCGAGTAAATTGAATTTACAAAATTCAAAAATTCAACGCTGTTGAGAAGAATTTAACATGCTAACAAGCGAGACCACAGATAGCGAAATTTTACGACCTCTGCGACCGTCTATTGCCATTGCAGGGAAATTTTAACAACAAAACGTTCACGTAAGTGAGACGTTTATTCTGTTTACAAAAACATACAAAATTAGAAACCAAACAAGTGTTATCCATGGCTTTTGTTTAAATTATCAAGTTAATCAAATCTATGCAAAAAAGATCCGTTGTCCTTACTTAAGAATTAATGTACAGAAATAAAATTAGTACATGTAGTGCTAGTGACGAGGAATTGTTACCGAGTAACAAGGAAAATTTATCAACAAATCAAAAACAGCAAACAGTAAACAATATGAATAACGAACAGTTTATTCAATTGGTAGAGTCTGCCGTAAATGGGGCACTACTGCACCAAGAGGAAAATTTTGGTAAAAATTAAGAGCATTAATAGAACAAATGCATAATGAGAGAACACAAAATGCACCAGGCATAGTAGTATACGAACAAGCCAAAATTTAAGGGGAGGTTATCTGTAATGAACCCTTAGACATCGTAAAGTCTATACCACAATTTGATGGAAATAAAGAATATTACGTCTCTTGGCGACAAGCTACAATTGCAGCATACGAAATTTTTAAGCCTTATGACGGTAGCTCCCGACATTACCAAGCGGTTGGTTAAGTCGAACTGCTTTTGCTAAAATACTACGACGATATTGAAAGAAAACTTACGCTCCTGACAAATAAAACAATAATAACCGATGTAGCAGCCGCAACAGTCCTCAACGCAAAGTTCAGAGACGACGCGCAGCATACTTTCGTATCTGGCCTTAAAAAGTCCCTCAAACAGGCAGTGTTTCCCGCTCAACCGCGAGATCTCCAATCCGCCGTGGCGTTGGCCCAAGAGGCAGAGGTAAGCAATTAAGTAAAGAGGACCATGTTAGGGACATTGACAAAGTCCTAAAAACATTG
Source organism: Drosophila colorata (assembly GCA_035041545.1). Taxonomy (NCBI): domain Eukaryota; kingdom Metazoa; phylum Arthropoda; class Insecta; order Diptera; family Drosophilidae; genus Drosophila; species Drosophila colorata. The sequence goes on from JAWNLD010000673.1 coordinate 898,093, forward strand.
TATGAAGCAGGCATGAGAGTGTCTCAAGAAAAATCAATGTTTTTCAAAAAAAGCGTAGAGTACTTGGGATTCGTCGTGTCAACGGGCGGAATCACTGCTCCACCTGGAAAGGAGTGGGCCACAAAAGATTTTCAGCCCCCTTCTACATTGTTTAATCTCAGATCATTTTTGGGATTATTTTAAGACATTTTAAAGGGTGAAAATGGCAAAATAGGTGCCAACCACTCAAAAAAAGTCAAGCTCGACTTGACAACAGAGCAACTAATAGCTTTTGAAAAATTGAAAAACATAATACAGTCAGAGGACGTCATGTTTGCGTACCCTGAGTTTAGCCAACCCTTTGACTTAACTAAACACGCTTCGGGGCATGACTTCGAGGCCGTGCTGTCGCAAAATATGCGTCCAATTACCATGATCTCGCGTACACTACGCGGTAATGAGGTAACAATGGCAACAAACGAGAGAGAATTCCTCGCAACTGAATAGGCGTTGCAGAATTTAAGCAAAATCCTGTACGGTGTCAGAAAATTAAACATTTTAACTGACCACCAACCTTTAACATGTTCTATGTCCGAGAAAAACCCTAACCCCAGGTTAAAAAGATGGAAAGCGAAATGAACACGACGCACATGTTTTTTATAAGCCAGGAAATTAAAATTACGTTGCTGATGCTCTATCACGACCACATGTTAACGCCTTAGAAAATTCGCCATATTCAGATGTTGCCACTATTCATAGTGAGGAATCCCTGACTTATACGATAGAAACAACAGACAAACCGGTCAATTGTTTTAGGAATCAAATTATAATTGAGCAATCAGACTTCCCATCTTTAAAAACTCTCATAATCTTTAAAAATAAAATACTACACATTGTCCGATTTTCAGACCACGAGTCTCTTTTACAAACATAAGAAGATATAGTTAAAACAGATGTCGTAAATGCGATATTCAGCGAACTTCCAATATTGGCTTCCATTCAACATAAATTAGTTGAATCATTTGCATCAACCACATTTAGGCACACTAAATATATTGTAGTAGATATTACCAATAATACTGAGCAGAGAGAGATCATGACAATGGAATACAAGAAAATATGAAACAAGTACTTCGCGTCTACTTTTCACCAAGATGAATCAATTAGCATCACCAATAGGTGCAAATTGCAAAACTTGCTCCATGGCAAAATACAACCGCCACCCAAAAAAATCAGGCCTTAGGGAAAACAACTATCCCATCATATACCGGTGAAATTCTCCTAATCGGTGTTTTTTCTACAGACAAAAAGAAATTTTTTGACATGCATCGTTCCAAGTTTGCCATAGTCCAGCCTATTGATTGAAGAGCGATCATAGATTGATATCATAGCACCGATTGAAGAGCGATCATAGATTGATATCATAGCACCGATACTTCAATTATTAAACATATTTCCAAAAATAAAGACCATTTATTGTGACAACGAAAAGTCACTCAGCTCTGAAACCATTAGATCCATTGCAAATAATTTCGAAATTCAAATTTCCAATACACCTCCATTGCACAGCACCTCAAATGGGCAAGTCGAAAGATTTCAAAGCACTCTCGCGGAAATCACACGGTGTATGAAGATCGATTGGCAGGTACACGAAACCATAGACCTTATTCTACTCTTAACTATAGAATACAATAGAACAATACATTCGGTCACAAATGAAAAACCAATTGAAGTCATCCTTGCAGCCCCAATAAAATTTGAAACACATATCAGAGAAAAAATTCAAAAAGCTCAAGACGAGAAGTTAAGGCAAATAAACTCGGACAGAGGTAACAGAGAATATCAGGTTGGGGACAAAGTTTGGTTAAAAACAAACAAACGACTTGTAAATAAATTGACATCGCTATGCGCAGAAGAGGGCCGATCTGGGCACGAAAGTTCTTATCAGAGGGAGGGTGGCCCATAAGGACAGCATTAAGTAAACAACACCCCTTGTTGCCGCCGAAAGCTGATATGTAATGCAAAAAGACATTTACAGAAGTCGGTCGTGAAAGTCGGCTAATATGCCGAACTGTAGATTATTTGTGCATTCCCCTTTGATCACATTTGTTGTCGCAGATACTGGTAAAGTACCGCTACTTGCAGTACAAATAGAAGCTGGCGACGTACAGCTTGATATGTGAGCATTTCATTTTTGCTGCGGACACTGACACGATTTGTTTTAAAGCTCTCGCTTTAAGCTCTATCCTTTAAACTCTCGCCTTAAACCTCTACGTGTAATAATTAGAGTTAATAAATGAACATTGAGATCAAAAGGGTTACGCGTTCTTATTAGCAAACTGATAGATGGTCGTCCGCCCGCGCCGGGCTCAACATTCTATAAAACAAATCTAAAGCAATCTCAGGTAGTCTGGCGATTACGTAACTGTTCACTAACACGTGAGAGAGAAACACCACGTGGATTCGGGCTAAAAAATGTCTCGAAAATGCCAGACAAAGACATTTCAATTGGGGTATATCACTGCAAAAAGGTGCTTGCAGGCGGATAATGATCGGATGGTACAGTGCTGCCGCTGCAGCTCTTGGTACCACTTTGAGTGCGTCGGTACCAATGTCAGTGACGACGCTAGTTGGAGCTGTGACTGCGACAACGCCTCGCAAAACATAACAGCCGTGAAAACTACGACAGGCCGCCCGCAGTACAACTGCAAGCGTCTTTATCACCGGCTACTAGGGACTCGCTAACTGGTCTGGGGTTCAACATCGGATACGAAGTGCCATCGTTGGGTACAGCCAAGACAACAGTTTCAGCGTACACGACAACAACAACCATAACGATAGCAAACAGTACCCCAACAACACGTGATCTGTACGATTGGCGACCATTTAGTGGTCCGCCGTCAAGGGCGAATCCACAGTCGTATAGCGACCAAATGGGATTGGCACGACCGACGTGCATATCCTCAATAATGCCTACACCAGCAATGATCTGCGCGCAGACTACGAACATAAACTCAATGACGCACGTGCAAGCAACAGCATGCGAGCAGCCGCTAACAAGCGCTGCACCCCGCTGGCCTTGGCAAGAGCCTGACATAGACCAGGAAATAATCCACAAAGGGATCCAAAAATACAAGTAAATGGTTCTATGCAACATAACGTGCCAAGCGTTGCGCCAATTGTTGACGGCCAGGCAATACCCCGAGACCTGCCAAGGTTCGACAGCAACCCGCTAAGCTTGCCGTACGTAACCAGTACGGAGATCGCCGTTTACACTCACGCCGAGAACCTCATGAGCCTACAGAGTAGCCTAAAGGGTAAGGCGAGGGATATGGTTCAATATAAGTTATTCCTGCCTGCAATGGTACCGGAAATTATTAGAACTTTAAAAATGTGTTTTGGCCGCCGGGAGCACATTCTCCATTCAGTACTCGCGAACGTGCGTCAGCTACCACCAGTCAAAGATAAGTTGGACCACTCATTGAATACACACTTGGCGTGCGTAACATTTACTCAACCATAGAGGCATGTGAACTGAAGAACCACATGAATAACCCAACGCTCGTACAAGAGCTAGTGGACAAGATACCCACACAACTGATACTGCAATGCGCTATGCAGCCCAAGGATGACAAAAAACTATCAGTGCAGATGTTCTGTGAATGGTTGTTCGGTATCGCTGAGGCTGCCAGCCAAGATACAACGCCGCTCTACATGACAAAGACGGCAAACCTTCATTACCATGCCGAGGACAAGGAAACTCGTCCCAGCGCTACAAAGTGCCACGCATGTAACATATCCGGATATAAACTACAAAACTGTGCGGAGTTCAAGGCCATGTCTTTGGAGGAAAAATTACAGGTCATACGCACAAAAAAGCTGTGCCATAACTACCTGAACCGTCATCACAAACCGTATTACCTCAAAAAGGTATGCGGTATACGGCTGTAACCAGCGACACCACCCCCCTGATCCATACCGAACAACAACAACGAAATTTCGCATCGCCAAGCGATGCACAAAGACCTAACAAAGCTAAGAATGAACCATACAAGAAAAACGGATACATTCATATCCAACCAGATTCGGCGCAGACAAATTTCCGTAGTGTTCCAATTCGCATTCATATCAAGAACATCTCTTTTAATACCTATGCTTTTCTAGATGAGGGCTCGTCCGTGAAACTCATCGACAAGAAGATCTTCAGGCAGCTCAACATCAAAGGCTTTCATCAGCCACTATGCTTGAAGTGGACCGACGATACGACACGCACGGAAGATACATCTGAGCGAGCCACGCTCCAGATATCCAACGAGATTCGAGATTCTCGCTGCAGGACGTGCACAGCGGATCTTCAGGAAAGCCTGAATCTGCCTGTGCAATCAATCGACATGCATGTGCTCGCCCAAAGGTACCTCTATTTGGCGGGACAGCCAATAGAGTCGTATTGCAACGCGCGGCCCACCATACTCATCGGTGCAAACAACTGGCATCTAGCCGTGCCCTTCAAGGTGCGAGAAGGAGCATGGCAGCAACCAATTGCGTCAAAAACGCGTCTAGGTTGGACGCTACAGAGCTGCACAAGGCATCAGTGCCCAGGTGGACATGTAAATGTGCACACGTGCGGCTGCACCCACCTGGACGCAAAGATGTAGTAGCCATAAAGCAAACGTTTTCCCTGGACTTAGTAAGAGAGAAGCAGATGCGGTCGGCAAAGGACGCCCAAGCGTTGGCAAGTTCAATATCAAGTTCCGATATCAAGTCGTCCTTCCCTGGAAGGATACTGCTGCAACATTGCCTGACAGTTATCCAAGCGCACTTAAACGCCTTATGTGTCTGTATCGAAACTTCTCCAAACAACCTAAGCTGAGAGTACAACTTTAAAAGGAAGTGGACAACCTTCTTCAAAATAACTAAGCACGCAAACTAACATCAGAGAAATTGGCTACTCCAAACAAGCGGGTGTGGTACCTGCCACTTTCATTACTGTCAATCCAAACAAGCCAGAAAGAGTCCGCCTGGTATGGGACGCAGCACAATCAGGAGGAAGTTCCTTAAATGTCTTTATACTACGAGGGCCTGCTCTGCTCAAGCCTCTCTTCGACTTGTTAATTTGATTCAGAGTCGGCAGAGCGGCCGTTTGCGGGGACATAGCTGAAATGTCCACCAGATCAGAGTAAAGCACACAGATGTTCATGCACAACGATTTCTATAGTGGGACTGCAACGACGATATACGACAACCATGTGTATACGCCATGAAAGCTCTGACATTTGGATTCAATTGTGCCCCATTCATTGCGCATTTTATCAGAGATAAAAATGCCGATCAATTCCAAAGCCTGTATCCGATGACAACCCAGGTCATAAAGGACTACCACTACGTTGACGATTTCATCTACAGCGGCTAAGACGAAGAACAAATTGCAGCCACCGTTACGCAGGTAAAGATCATCCACGCGGTGGGCGGTTTCATCATACGCAACTGGTCATCTAATTCAAAAAGTGTGCTGTGCGAACTGGAGATGGCCGCAACCGCACGGGCGGAGGTTGAACTCGCAGCTTCGGAAAAGGTGCTCGGGTTATATTGGTTGCCAGCATCGGACGAATTTGTGTTCCGACTTAAATTTTCGCGGCTAAAGCACAATGTGAGCTGCTACAGGTGTACGACCCCCTTGGATTTATTTCATGCTTCACGATCAATCTATCCTTCTACAGGAGGTGTGGCGGAGTTCGATTGAGTGGGACGAGAGGTTGTCCGACAACCTTATCCCCAAATGGACGCGATGGAATCAAGCCCTACCAGCAATCGCCGCTGTTAAAATACCAAGATGATATTTTAAAACAGGTGAACATACAAGCAGCGTTCAGCTACACAACTTTGTGGACGCCAGTGAAGTGACATACGCAGCTGTTTCATATCTACGAGGATGCCAAGGAAGCACCACATATCTAAGTCTCGTATCTTCGAAGGCCAAAGTGGCTCCGTTAAGCCCGATGTCGATCCTCAGGATGGAGCTCCAAGCAGCCGTTATTGAAGCAAGGCTGGGAAAGAAAATCCTCAGTAACTCACGGCTGCCAATCAACTCGAGCTGGTACTGATCTGACTCCAAAACGGTCTTGAGTTGGCTACGCATGGATCCCCGCAAATTTCAGCAGCATTTTATCCATCGAGTAGGCGAAGTACTGGAGCACACCAACGTCGATCAATGACACTGGGTGCCAACCACCCTTAACACAGCGGATCTGGCGACGAAGGTATCAGGCTTTAACAGCACCAGTAAATGGCTCAACGGTCCGGAATACCTACAGCTTGACCCATCTGAGTGGCCTCACTGCGACTATCTGGCCCACCAACGAAAACTGAAATGCGTCACAGCGTACTTTTTATACAAAATTCATCTTTGCAGTCCCTGCTTAACGCTGAATACTTTTCCGACTAGCGGAGGTTATACCACGCGCTAGCGGCATGCATATTATACATTGAGCGACTTCGCGCAAAGGTGCGAAAGACACCACCGCCGCACAAAGTATCACATGACATGGTACAACGCGCTCAAACAATTTTGTGGCGCTGCGCAAAATTATCTTAGTTTCGAACAGACATTTTCAGTCTGGCTCGAGGTAAATGCATAAACACAAAATCAAAACTAATATGTTTAAATGTCTTCGTAGATGACAACAAGCAGCTGCGAATTCGCGGACGAGCAGAACATCTCAACAGACGACAAAAAATTGTGCTCCCTTATGGGCACCATATAATGCGCCTCATAGTGGGAGGGCATCACCAGCAGATGCGCCTACGTGTTCTGTACAAAAACGTACGCAGATATTGTCAGCGCTGCAAGATCGAAAGCGCCATGCCAGACATACCATAGATGGCGGCATTGTCCATAGCGCGTTTGGTATCGTTTCAACGCCCATTCACGTACTTTGGTATCGACTATTTTGGACAATATATGTAACTGTTGGTCGCCGAAGAAAGAAACGGTGGGGCGTCCCTTACCTGCCTTACCATCAGAGCAGTCCACCTGGAATCAGCGCACTCTCTGGACACCGCATCATGTATTATGTCTATCCGCAATTTCACCAACCGGCGAGGTAAGCCCCGCGAAATCTACTCGGACAACGGAACCAATTTCAAGGCTGCCGAGAAGATTATATGCGACAAGCTTCAAAATGTCAACTTCAACGAAATCGAAGCATCGTTCGAACAGATTTATTGTAAGTTTAATCCACCAGCGGCTCTTCATATAGGGGGTGCATGGGAGAGGCTCATACGCTCTATAAAAAAGGTACTGAATGCCCTATGCCCTGCAAAGAGGTTCACGGAAGAAGGGCTCCGGAGCGCGTTTTGCGAATGATATAAAATATAATGATATATTCCAATTTATCATTAACGCACGGCCACTCACATTTGTGTCTCTGGAGACCAAAGACGACGAAGCCATCACGCCAAATCATCTGCTGTTGGGCACGTCAAGTGATTACAAGTCCATCTTCAACACAACAACACAACACACACTGTGCGGCATATGTGGCAATCGACACAAATGTCTGCCGACAAATTCTGGCGACGCTGGGTGCGCGAATGCGTACCCGATATTGCACGGCGCGGGAAGTAGTTCGCCAAACGACCATCTATCTCCATGGACGACGTTGTCCTGATAGTGGACGAGAATATGCCTCGCAATAGCTGGCCCAAAGGCATCATCGAACAAACTATTCTGGCAAAAGACAACTAGGTGAGACGAGTGATCATCAGGACAACTACTGGGATGGTTCAACGACCCGTGGCAAAAGTCGCTGTGCTAGACGTCGGCAAAATAGGACATAAACACGCTACCGTAGAGAAGCAGTTTACCGGGGGTAGAATGTTGCCGCCGAAAGCTGACATGTAATGCGAAGAGGCATTTATAGAGATCGGTCGCGAAAGCCGCCTAATATGCCGAACTGTAGATTGTTTGTGCATTCCCCTTTGATCACATTTGTTGTCGCAGATGCCGGTAAAGTACCGCTACTTGCAGTACAAATAGATAAGCGAAGCTGTCGACGTACAGCTTGATATGTGAGCATTTCATTTTTGCTGCGGACACTGACACGATTTGTTTTATAGCTCTAGCTTTAAGCTCTATCCTTTAAACTCTCGCCTTAAACACCTACGTGTAATAATTAGAGTTAATAAATTAACATTGAGATCAAAAGGGTTACGCGTTCTTATTAGCAAGCTGATAGATGGTCGTCCGCCCGCACCGGGCTCAACACCCCTCTTCACATTATTTCCATCATAATTCCAAAAAAATCGTTTCATTTTATATTTTAGGCTAAGGCAGTTATTACCTATACTTCTGATTTATTGCAATACTTCTGACGACCTTTATCTTTGTTATTGACACCTTGAAACTTAACGATTACTCACACTCGAACTACATACGCATTATAGACGAAGACGTGACAATCTGGGACGAATATGGTTACTTAGGACATACAACTAACGTGACATCATACAAAATCTACGCCGACGAGACCAGAAATACCATAGACTTCTTCAATAAAGAACTCATGAGACAGATTATCACCATGGACCTCAGACACATAGAGGCATTGCTGGCAACAATAAAGGTTCACCATCGTCATGCTCGTAGTCTAAATATTCTGGGCACCGCACTAAAATTAGTAGCAGGAAATCCTGATTTTCACGATTGGGAACAAATTAAGTTCAAGCAAGGTCACCTAGTAAATTCAGTAAATAACCAGATAGAAATAAACACCAATATTCAAAGTAAGCTTAATGAAATTACAAACTCCTTAAATAGCATTCAGAAAACAGACGGCCTGGACACGGAACATTTGTAAGAGACAATTTTGGAAAAAAAAAATAGAATAATAATAACAGATTTAGAACATTTAATACTCGCAATAACTTTGTCAAAAATAAACTTGATCAGCCCTACAGTTCTGGATAATATTGATGTTAATGAAATGACGACTGAACATCTCACGAATGTCAGCGTAAAAGATATTTTAGACATTTTTTCAAACGACTTACAGTTCTCAAGATTACTAATTGGGACTGGCTTATCCCTATCACGTAAATAACTCAAATTGCATTTTTGGACCTTTGATCACTACTAAGTGAGCTAAGGGTCATAAAGCCTTTTTTTTCACCGGGACCTGATGGAGTACCAGGCTGTGTGCTTAGGTATTGCGCTGAAGGTCTAATGAAGCCGTTGTATAAATTATTTAAACTGTCCGTGGAGTTATGTTCTTTTCCTTACATTTGGAAAGAATCATTTATTATTCCTCTCCTTAAAAAAGGAAGGAAAAGGAATAGAGGTATTTCTAAGTTGTCTGCTATTCCTAAGATTTTTGAGAAAATGAATACTTCTCAACTGCAACATCTTTGTAGATTAATAATTTCACCCTGCCAGAATGGGTTTCTGAAATTTAGATCTACTACCACTAACCTATTAGAATTCACTTCTTTTGTAATCAAGGGATTTCAAAATAAAATGCAAACAGATGTTATTTGCACTGACTTCAGTAATGCTTTTGACTCCGTTAATCATTCGCTTTTACTTATTCTTTTGGGATTTCCAAATAACCTAATTCTTTGGATCTCCAATTATTTGACTTTTAGAACTCAAAAAGTTTATTTTAAAGGCTTTGTCTGTAAGCCTGTTAATGTCACTTCCGGAGCACCACAGGGAAGTCACCTCGGTCCGTTGTTATTCACATTGTTTATTAATGACCTCCCCTCTGTGATAAGTCACTCTCGGGTGCTGATGTATGCCGATGACGTAAAACTTTGCCTGACGTCTTCTAATTTTCTATCTGGCCAAAGGTTGCAATCTGATCTTGACAGTTTTCAAACCTGGTGTCAATTAAATTTATTAAATCTTAATTGCAGTAAATGTAAATTAATGTCTTTTTATAGGCGAACGCCCTTCTTGAACAATTATTTTATTAATAGCCAGCAACTTGATCGTATTAAATCGGTTGATGATCTGGGTGTCATTTTAGATCCCAAGCTTAAGTTTGACAAGCATATTTCTTCTGCTGCTAATCGAGCCCTTGGTGTTCTGGGTTTCATTAAGCGCTGGTCGAAAGAATTTGACGATCCCTACGTTACTAAATCTCTTTATACTTCACTTGTCCGTCGAATTCTTGAGTATGGATCTTGTATTTGGTGTCCCCAATACAAGGTTCATCAGGATAAGTGAATCCGTACAAAAACAATTTCTGCTCTTTGCCCTCCGGGGATATCACTGAAATCCTAATTCTCGCATGCCTTCTTATCTTGGTAGACTTTTACTAATAAATCTTCCTTCACTTTCTGATCGTATATATATATATATAATCGTATTATATATAATAATCTTTTCCATATAATAAGTAATGCTACTTCCATACCTAGTCTAAAAACTCTTGTGTTATGTCATCATTCCAATTGTTCGCGATTTTCGTCACTGCACGTTATGCGGCGCGCCCCTCGGTCGGTTGGGCGGGAGGTGGGTGGCATTTGCCTGGGTCCGCGGGTCAGAAATCTCCGGGACTTACCCTCTAACTTTTGAGGACAAGATATACTTGAACAGCACGATGTATGTCAACAACTACGGGGCACTGCAGGGCACTGAAGAAAAAACCTGCGGTATCCGCCATGGCCCAAGTCAACGTTACTAGGCATCTGTTTAGCTTCCTTTCATGAACTAAGCATGAAAAACCTCCAGCACATACGTGACCTACAGACCAGGTTGCTATCCAGGCCAATATTGAGCAGCTGCACTACCCTGGCCGTAGTCTCCTTGCTTACATCATCATCTGTCTTGTTCGCCACCGTCTGAAAATCATACTTTTTTTTCTGCCTGTTACATACGTTTGCACAAAACCATTCAAAATTTCAATTCAATTTCAAATTCAGTCAGTCGGGTAAAAACCCGTTTTCAATGGGTTATTATACCCAAAAAAACTTAAATATATAAATTATGACACTAACGAATTGATGACGGCTTGTGCTGGACTAATGTCGCTTTACTTGACGTTCGCTATAAAAACTAATTTATTGGATACAAAATTTATACAGCTAAAGCTAAAGACAATATTTCGAAGCATAAACATCTTGCTGCATGGTCATGGTCGGCAACTCAACACAGCATAATTGTAGGCGATAGCGGAAACACTTCAGACAAAAACAAAAGTATTCAGTTACCGCCGTTGACCGCTGCAGTGAGAGTGCTGATAAAATGTATTCGTACATCAGCATTGCGCGTACGAGTGTTATATGTTAAATACCCCCCGAGAGAGAACCGTGATTCCCCTGTCAGCTTCCACTGCTCTCTCTTCACATAAAGGCGTGAGCTTGTGTCCGCGCCTGCGGTTGGACTTCCCCAATACTTGTTCAATAACTTCAAAGACCGTGCTTTGTCGGGAAACTTTTTCTCTAGGTCTAAGCGCGTCTTGGGCCCTTTTGAGCTTATTTTGGATCTCTGTTTGTGACACATTCGGGTGAGAGTAGGCAACGTGAACTGGTCTTTTATTGGTGACCGAGTGAATTGTTTTGTTGTACTCTACTGTGGCCAACAAAATTATCTCTACTGTGTTGCCTATGCTTTTGTCAATTTTCAAGCATCTAGCGAGTTCCAATAAGGTGCTATTGAAACGCTCGACATGTCCGTTGGAAACGCTACGTAAAGGTGGTGCGTTTGAAATGTTGACACCATGATTATTCATCGGTATCGATCTGATTGTCTGAGAGTTTAGTGATTGCCTATTATCACAGTAGATTGCTTTAGCTACTGAAAACAAATTCATGAGCTGTAACATGGGAACTTTTAGGTCCTCAATTGTTCGCGATTAAATCGGCTGAACTACAGCGAATTTTGAAAATTTGTCAATACTCGTGAGAAAAATTTTTTCATCTGTCGAGAAAATGTCCACATGCAACATTTCCCCTTATTGTGAAGGGATCGGCGTTTCACCGATTTCCTGTTTCTTAGGGTGCCTGTCATTCTTTTCCCTAACGCAGGTCTTGCAGTTCTGCACAATTTCGCTGGCCATCCTAGCCATCTTTGGGAAATAGTACTCGGACAACACTTGCTTAACGTCAAAACCAGTTAGTTCTGGAAGAGGCACGCTTTCCATTGAAGCGCAGTTTCATTTTGTTTGGTGGTAAAAGAAGGCATTCCTTGAGCTTCACAGACGTATTCAATGCTAGCGAAAGGAAGGAAATTCTAATCGTGCAAGAGAACGTTAAGCAAGTATTGTCCGAGTACTATCGATGTGGGCTGTGGCCAACCAGGAGTTAGCGTCCAGGTCGTCAAAGCGTTCAGTTGCTGTCTAGAGAGCGCATCGGCGTCCAGGTTTTCTTTGCCGTATAGGTAATGGCGTAATTTACACAGTGCCCAGACAATGGCTAGAAGCTCCCTCTCGTTTCTGGCAAAGTTCATTTCCCTATCCTTCAAGGTTCTGGATATCATTGTAATTGGACGACCCTCCTGGGACGCCCCAATGCCATAAGCAGAGGCGTCGGTCGTTAGATCAAACGGCCTCTTGTAATCAGGATATCTAAGCATGACGTCTTCCGATACCAAGATGTTGCGCAGCTTTTGGAAAGCGTGGCGTTGGCGATCGGAAAATTCAACCGGGATTTTCCTAGATCTATGCTTGCTAACGCAGCCATTTTCACCCTTAAGGATGTCAGAAATGGGTTTTGCTATTGCCGCAAAGTCCTTTACACAACACCTATAATAACTGGCCAGACCCAGAAATGACCTGACTTAAAATACCGTTTTGGGCTCGGGAAACTCTTGTATGGCTTTAACTTTTTCTAGGTCTGTTGTAGCGCCATTACTAGTGACAACGAAACCAAGGAACTCCACACTACTCTTAAAAAAACGTTACTTCTCCTGAGAAACCCTCATGTTAGCGTTATAAAGGCTGCACAGTACCCAGTCAACGTGCATGGGACACCTCGTCTTTTAAAAAGACGATGACTTCATCGACGTATACGTAGCATGATTTACCTATCTGCTCTCGAAGGACGTCGTCGATAGTTCTTTGGAATAAGCTGGCAGCGTTTTTCAGGCCAAAGGGAAGCCGACGGAATTCATACTTCCCTCCGTTTACCGAGAAGGAAGTTTTCTCACGATCTCTCTCAGCAAGGGTGATCTGAACCAAATTAAAATTTCTCTGATATGGTAACCAAATTTAAGGTCGAGAGCCGTCGGACACAGTTTTCTCATTAAGTTTGCGAAAGTCCATGACTAATCGCTTATTTCTGTTCCCTTCGTCAGTGCCTTTTTTATCAACCACCCGAATGGGGTTGTTGTAAGGGGAGACTGACTTCTGAATTATGCCGTCTTTAAGGAGATTTCGTATTTCTTTGTTGACGAAATCGGCTACACCCATGGTATATGGCTACAGATTGAATAGGTAGGCCCCTCATCGGTTGTCCTAATCGTGGCTACTACAGACGTATTGAACGGTAAGGCTTCGTTAGGATCTGCAAATGCCTTCTTCCTGTCCTTGAGCATTTTAATAAATTTTTCGCTGATTGAGGGAGGCGAGTCGGTGACATCAGCGTTAGTGAAATTGACATTGGCGTACTTATGGTATAGAATCGGTTCGGACTCAGTGCAAAGCATGAGTTGGCTGGTATTCAGACAAAATTGTGCTCCGACTTGTGTTAACAGGTCGAGGCCTATGATCGCATCGAATATTGAGAGATCTGGGAGGAGGAAAAAGGTAGATTTTTTCCCAAACATTGATACGTAGCATTTCTTTGAAATTTTCGTAGTGCCATGAATGGAGTGAATGCTTAACGGGGTATCAACTGGGCGGACTTCTTTTAGCCCATTGTGCGGTCGAATGTTGTTTTTGCCCCACACCCGTGTCGATAAGAATTTTCATCTGTGTCCCCGCTACTTCTCGCTTGATGAAGGGTAGTCGGGACCTACCCCTAAAAAATTGACGGCGTCTACATCTGAATCGTCAGCTATCTGCGCCTCGGCATTCCTTGGCGTAGTTACGTATTCCTCAGGCCCGCCTTCTTGGCTCTGGGTAGTATGGTTTACCCTTTGGCGCCTCTGACCTGTTGCACGATCAGAAGTGTTTGATCTTTTGTAAGGCTGTGGGTTACTAGAGTTAACATATGCCTGTGCTTGCGATGGCATCAGGCATTTAGACATTGACAACCTCCATAGGTTCCTGTTCGTCACTTATATTGCGTTGTCTGCCACTACGTTGGTCAGTCTGCTTTTGAAAATTTTGTTGTTTTGTGTAATGTGGACATTTTGCGGTGCCAGGCTGCGATCTGTGCCCTTTTGTCGTTGTTGAAATTGGGGCTTTTGATCGGGTTTCCGAGCGCTTTCTTCAATGCTTCTGGCGTAGTTTGTAGCGAAATTGTATCTTTCGTGATTAGCCTCAATTTCTAGCGCAAGTGATTGCGCAGAGGGAAAGTCAGGCGGGTGTGCCGCAAACAGTACGTCCGTGAGACTACGTTTCAGACCAGAGACGAATACGCGAAAGGCATCCCGTCTGAACTATTCGCACATGCCTTTCGCCAGTGCTGCATCGTATGTCATGTTAACTTTGTTTATGAGCAGAGTACATTTTTTTTCTACCTTATCATAGTACTGAGGCAAGGTGAGTTGTCCTTGCCTAAGTGTGCCTAGTTTTTGTTCAATAACATGAATCGTCTCTTATCACTGTAAGTGAAATCTAAGCGTTTAACGATCGTATCGAAATTTAACACTGTGCCGAACGAGGCCAACACTGCGTCTGCCGGCCCCGTATTTTACTACTAATAATGATCACCGCCTGATACTGGCGAGACCTGCTGTTGTGTCGTCAAAATATTTTGTATGCTGCCATCGCAGGCTGCCGTAAGTTTCTTGTGCCCCCGTAAATTCAGGCAGGCACTTAACCGCTTCTAGAGGCTCATCACAACGAATGTCATATATGATTTGTATTTCCTCAAATGTTTCTATCGGAGGCACTGCAACTGTCATACCGGTTACTCTTTCGGTTAGCTGTCTTTTTGATTGTTAAAGTTTTCTCTTAGGCGTTCCTCTTACTGAACGCATGTGTCTGCGCTTCTAATGCAGGAGCCACAGCCAATTCTACTGTGGTTCTAACCTTCTGGAGATTCATAGCTTATCTTTTTTTGGCGACTGGGCGTATCCTAACAATGTCACTATCTTACCCGTCTGAATGTTTTGGGTTAGGGCCTCTATATTCCAGAAATGCTCTATTCATAAGTTATCCCAAAATCAGATCTCCATACACACATAAAAAAAAAAATTTCCGATGTTGAGGTTTGCAAAACACAATGAAAAAAAAAACTACTTAAGTCAATCGCTTGCACGACCCACTTACATGATTTTATCCTAATCTTATGTTTCTATCCGTTGTATTGTATTTCGCCTCAAACAGAATTGTATCCCTCGGTGCAGTCAGAATTGTACTTTGCTGCAGCCAGAATTGTATCCCTCGCTGCAGTCAACGCTGCCCGAAGAGCTCCAGCGGCTTCGGTGCACAAAAAAATAATATGTGAGCCACAACGCGCGCACGCACTGACTTCAGCGTGAACTACGCTGTGTTGAAGATGGTGGCTATTGGTGCCGAATATTTTATAAGCAGTAAGGCACAGCTTTTGCCTTTAGCTCTATTTATATTGCGTTAAATCGCTTGACTTTTCACAGTCTATGTTTTTCGCGGGTTTTCCACGAGTTGGGCGCCAATTAAGTGAATAATAGACATTAGCGACATCGTGCTTTATTTGACGTTCGCTACAAAACTGATTTATTGGATACAAAATGTATAAAGCTAAAGCTAAAGACAATATTTTGCATGGTTATGGTCGGCAAGCCGACTCAGCATAATTGTATGCGACAACGGAAACACTTCAGACAGTAACAAAAGTATTCAGTTACCGTCGTTGACCGCTGCAGCAAGAGTGCTGATACAATGTATTCGTACATCAGCATTGCGCGTGCGAGTGTTATTTGTTAACTTATATACGAACATAAAAAAATCTAAGTTCAGCTCTCTAGCTCTTGTAGTCTCTGAAATCGACGCGTTCATACAGACGGACGGACAGACGTACATGGCAAATTGAACAGGACGAAAAAAAGAAAAATAGGAAGCGTGGTCGAGTTTGGGTACGACAGTAGATAGACTGACCTAGTGAACGCGGTTTTCATATTCGTTCACGAAGTGAAACTAGTATATTGGGTTTGTGCAATGTCCGTCATGGTGCCCGTCTTTTTCGATGCTCTTGAAGCTAGAGACTTGTACTTTGAAATATACCACGCCCACAAAATTTTGGAAATGTTGAATGTATACTCGTGTATACCCTCGTCAGATAATGTTTTACGGGTTTCGGGTTGAGCCCACTGGGGGCGTGACAATTCGATTAAATCTATATATCTCCCTCACTTATAAAGCTAGATGCAAAAAATGTATACCGACACATTGCTAATGACCTCCTTTAAAGATCGCATTCAAACTTGTTTGGCTACGCCCACTACCGCGCCCACAATGTCACAATGCTCAGAAATACTTAAAGTCATTAGCATTAATGTA
Organism: Drosophila colorata; assembly: GCA_035041545.1. NCBI lineage: Eukaryota > Metazoa > Arthropoda > Insecta > Diptera > Drosophilidae > Drosophila > Drosophila colorata. Next base: position 914,655 of record JAWNLD010000673.1, read on the forward strand.
ATTTGAACTGTTAACTGTTTTGTTTTTGTCTAACATAACATAAAATAAAAAAAACATTTATCTTAACATAAGTACTGTAAATCATATGCACCAGCCGCAGCGGTTTTTGAATGCACTTTTCGGCGCTAGCGCTATAGCGGCCGAAGTTAGAAACAGTTCACCAAGCCACAGACTTCTGGCATACTCGTTCAGTTTCAATTGGAATTCTATGTTGTTTTTTATTGGATAGGTTGGGTTCTTAGATAACTGAACGTGCATTTCGTCAAAATCTAAGGGGATGGTGTAGATGTCTAACATTTATACTTGTATATTATTATTATTATTAATACACATACTGCTAGGAACGACTGAAATATGTCGTTATTACACAGTGAACGAGTAATCCTCTGTAATGTACAATTACTTGTGAGGTATGCCGTCAGCTGACTGTTAGCCAAAAAAATGTATTCAAAATAATAACTAAGGCAAAAATACTAGTCCTTACTTAAAGTTATGTGGCAGCATTAGGCATCGGCATGCAAAAAATAGTTAAATCTATTATCAATTATCTACACATATACAAATTTTTACGGTACTAAAAAAACAATGATAATAACTAAAATTCTAAGCAGCTGCAATCACAACGTATGAAATTAAAGCAATTAAATTAAATTAAAGCGACGAAGGCCTTCGACGGACACTGTGAATGGGTGAGTGCTTCTTAGAAACAGTTATTATTGTTGTGGACCTTGTTCATTTTATTTTTATTTTTTTTTATAAAGTAAAGAGATAAAACTGGTATCGCGAGTTGTGCCAAAGCGTTTTTTTTTTTTGTTAGTCTTGCAAGCTTTGCGACAAGGCTTAATACCGTTTTATGGAATTTTATTTTGATCGTGAAATTTGTTTCTGTTTTCAAATAAGATCAATATTTAAAGAGTCCATTAATTCAGCTTACTTACGTTGTTTGTTTGGTTGTTTGGTTTGTGTTCGCGCGAATACTTCTTGCTACTGAGCAAATATAAAAGAAAAAAACTACAAGATTTCTTAGGAAAAAAAAAATATAATTTAAGAATTGAAGAATGCCGTTGAGTATTTTTTTTAAACTTTAAATCGTTTATTCAAAATACTTTAACAATATATTATTATTAGTTTACCTATATGTTTAAAGAATTTTCAAATATAATGTGAATTTTTCCATTTTCTAATTTTGAAGAGACTATGAGTATCGAGAATATTATTAAGTCAGTTGATTTGTGACTAAGTTTGCGAATGTCCATGACTAGTCGCTTATTTCTGTTGCCCTCTTCGTCAGAATGGGGTTGTTGTAAGGGGAGACTGGGTTCTGGATTATGTCGTCTTTAAGGAGATTTCGTATTTCTTTGTTGACGAAATCGGCTACACCCATGGGATATGGATACAGATTGGAATAGATAGGCCCCTCATCGGTTGTCCTAATCGTGGCTTCTACAGACGTATTGAATGGTAAGGCTTCGTTAGGATCTGCAAATGCCTTCTTCCTGTCCTTGAGCGTTTTAATAAATTTTTCCCTGATTGAGAGAGGCGCGTCAGCGACATCAGAGTTAGTGAAATTTACATTGACGCACTTATGGTATAGAATCGTTTCGGCCTCAGTGCCAAACTTGTGTTGGCTGGTATTCAAAAAGAGTTGTGCTCCGACTTGTGCTAACAGGTGGAGTCCTATGATCCCATCGAATGTTGAGAGATCTGGGAGGGGAAAAAAGGTAGCTTTTTCCCAAACATAGATATATATCATTTCATTGAAATTTTCGTAGTGGCATGAATAGAGCGAATGGTAAACGGGGTATCAACTGGGCGGACTCCTTTGAGCCCATTGTGCGGTCGAATGTAGTTTTTGGCCGCGCCCCTTTCGATAAGAATTTTCATCTGTGTCCCCGCTACTTCTCGCTTCATTAACGGTAGCAGGGAGCTACCCCCAAAAAATTGACGGCGTCAGAATCTACATCTGAATCGTCCGCTATCCTCGCCTCGGCATTCCTTGCCGTAGTTGCATATTCCTCAGACCCACCTTCTTAGCTTTGGGTAGAATGGCTGGTAGTATCAGAAGTGTTTGATCTTTTGTAAGCCTGTGGGTTACTAGAGTTAACAAATGCCGGTGCTTGCGATGGCATCAGAAATTTATGCATTGACGGGTCAAGCTCCATAGGTTGCTGTTCGTGACTAACATTGCGTTCTCTGTCTGCTTTTGAGATTTTTGTTGTTTTGTGTAATGTGGCTGGGTCTGTGCCCTTTTGTCCTTGTTGAAATTGGGGCTTTTGATCGGGTTTCCGAGCGCTTTCTTCAAGGCTTCAAGCGTAGTTTGTAGTGAAATTGCATCTTTCGTGATTAACCTCTATTTTTTGCGCAAGTGCTAGCGCAGAGGGAAGGTCAGGCGGGTGTGCCGCAAATAGTACGTCCGTGAGACTGCGTTTGAGACCAGAGACAAATACGCGTAAGGCGTCCCCTCTAAACTTGTCGCACATGCCTTTCGCCATCGTATGTTATGTTACTTTTGTTTATGAGCAGAGTACTTTTTTTTTCTACCTCATCATAGTACTGAGGCAAGGTGAGTTATCCTTGCCTAAGAGTGCCTAGTTCTTGTTCAATAACATGAATCGGCCTCTTATCACTATAAGTAAAATCTAAGCGGTTAACGATCGCGTCGAAATTTGACAATGTGTCGAACAAAGCCGACACTGCGTCTGCCGGGCCACGTATTTTACTGCTGCCATCGCAGCTTGTCGCTAAGAAACGTAAGTTTCTTATGCCCCCGTAAATTCAGGCAAGCACTTGCCCGCATCTAGAGGTCATCGCAACGAATGTCAGCTATGATTTGTATTTCCTCAAATGTTTCTATTGGAGGTACTGCAACTGTCATACCAATTACTCTTTCGGTTAGCTGAGCTATTTGATGGTTAAAGTTTTCTCTTAAGGCCACGTTCCTCTCATTGAACACCTGTGCCTGCGCTTCTAATGCAGCGGCCACAGCCGATTCTACTATGGTTCTAACCTGATAGGGATCCGTGGCTAATCTTTTTTTGTCGACTGGAGTATCCTAACAATGTCGCTATCTGACCCCTCTGTGTTAGAATGTTTTGGGTTAGGGCCTCTATATTGCAGAAAAGCTCTATTTATAAGTTATTCCAAAATCAGATCACAAATTAACCCACACACACAACAAAAATTTTGCTATCCGTTGGCGAAGTTATTTTCTCGATTCAGTCAGAATTGTATTTCGCCGCAGACAGAATTGTATACATCGCTGCAGTCAAAATTGTATTTTGCTGAAGCCAGAATTGTATCCCTCGCTGCAGTCAACGCTGCCCGAAGAGCTCCAGCGACTTCGTTATACAAAATTATAATTTGTGTGAAACAACGCGCGCGCGCACTGACTTAAACGTTTTTCGCGGGTTAACCGCATTATTCAGTTACCGCCGTTGACCGCTGCAGCGGTACAATGATACAATGTATTCGTACATCAGAATTGCGCGTGAGAGTATTATATTTTAACTTATATATTATATAACTGAAGCATTCATCTTAAGTTTATTACTGTACAGCTACGTTAAGATGCTCAAGAATAAAATATCAATATATTAGCTAATAAAAAATAAAATATAAAATAAAACAAATTTCAGAAGCCACTTAGCAGCAAGTGCCAGCAAAGCATACATGTGCACGCATACATACATTTTCGTGTGATAACTTTTACTTAGAATTTGGTTGTGTGGCTTAGTATGGAGTAAGTTTAATTTGCCAAGCGCATCCGTTAATTAAAGTGCACAGCATGCGACGGGTTTTTATGTGTGTATATGTATGTGTGACTTTCTGTATGCAAGTTAAAACGCTCACTCAGCAACAGAGTGATTCGAAAGCTCAACACGCATAAGAGGCGTGTTGCGATGCACCGTCAGCGGCTTGTGAGGGTATTGAACAGCAACAAAGTCGCGAACGCTGCGGGCCGATATATGACAACAACACAACAGATAAGCTGCCTATTAAATGTGCTTGTGTTTGTAAAGAAAAGCAAAGTACCAGGCATCGACGTCAGTAGCGCTGTGCTGCTTAATGGTGGGGGTAGGGGTAGCATTTTGCATCTGTACCTAAAACAGGCTAAAGAGTCCACAAAAGCAGGTAGACCAACAAAAGAAAAAGAAAAAAAGCATACGTTCAAGAATATGGGGCAGGTTTAACTCAAACAACACTCTGCTCGTTTCACACATTAACAGGATTTGGAGACTTTATAATCTGTAAACTGTTCAGCTTAACATAAATAATAGCATAACAGCTACGCTGCTGTTACAGTTTTTTGGATGTTAAACATTTCATGGAACTAATTTTGCATAATTTTAAATCTCTTATGCTCATGTATGTGTGTGCATTGAATATATTAAATAATTTATGAATTTAAAAAGAGGCTGGGTGTTCATAGAATATAATAAATAATTTATGAATTTAAAAAGGAGGCTGGGATAATGTTGTAATTAATGCTTATGTACATTTACACATTTTCCAATCATTTGGCAAATAAATCAATAGGTTAATTTAATGACTGGGATACAAAAAAATGAAGTGACAATAATTTGTTAAAATACAATAGAGTTAAATGCTGAAGGTGGAGAACTTTTCTATAGTCAAATACACATACAACATGAGTGCTCTAGTCGGGAGTGCCCGACTAGGGAATACCCTGTGGAAGGCTGGAATATATCATATTTATAAGAAATGTTGTGCAAATTTAAAAAAAAGCAAACATGCTGCATAATTCTTCTTCTTCACTCAGCCCCACACTATGGGAAGTGCAACCCTGAATAATTTCGCTATTTATCGCCCGATCCTTATGAAACTGTGAGGGTCAAAAATGGCATATATATAAATTATTATAAATATTTTTTTTTATGTATTATTTTTTTGATATGTGTTTTCTATACGTGAGTTTAGATACCAAATTTGGTGGGTCTATCTTTTAAAGTCACTGAAATTCTGTTCTTGTAGCTAATTTGATTTTTGGATATTAAAGTTTTCAGTACTTAAGCTCTCCCTTCTTTTATTAGTGCACAGAGGACTTTGTTAATTCAATAATCAGCTGTCAGTGAAATAATCTTACCCGCAACCCAAGTCAACTCAAATCAACTGGAACTGCATACAAAGTCAATACCGACGGCAGCAACAGAAGATTTGTTTGAAAAATTTCAAACATTCGGCATTAAAGACTGCATACAAAACCATGAGAAGTGAAACAAAGTAAATAAAACAATTATATATGACAATGTCTCAAGAACGATTGCAGGCATTAATAGAAGCCGCAGTTAATTGAGCATTTTCCGCTCAGAAGAAGAGCTTTGATGCACAAATACAGGCTTTAAACCAGCGTTTATCATTATCAGTCTCGTAACTCTAGAAGTAGAAACTTAGAAATACGCGGAAATTCGAAAACCTGTTCTGTCTAGCAAAACATTAGACATAGTAAAGTCTGTGCCGGACTTTGAGGGAAAACATGAGACATACGTATCATGGAGGAAAGAGGTACACTCAGCTTATAAAACTTACGAAATATATGACAATAGTTAAAAACATTACCAAGCTTGACGTATAATGAAACTGAAATTAAGGGACCAGCTGACATGGTACTAACGTCTTCGACACGCCTTTAAATTTCAAGGTTTTAATAAACCAACTCGACTTTACTTATGCGGACAAGCGTCGCATATACTTAATAGAACAATAAATGTCAACGCTCCAACAAGGAAATTTGATACTTCTACAATACTACGAAGAAGTAGAGAAAAAAAAGCTCACGCTACTAACAAATAAAACGATCATGACCTACGACCACGCAATAGCTGCCATACCGAACGAAAAGTTTAAAAGTATGCTTTACGCGTATTCATTTCGAGAACTAAGAAATCAGAAATCCTGTTCTCAGCAAGACTGAAAGATCTTCCTTCCACTTTGGCTTTAGCGCAAAAAGTCGAATCTAATAACGAACGCTACACATTTGCCAGAAAATATGCTATGAGTGTGGATAAGAGGGGCCAAAGAAACGAACAAAGACAACAAACCAAAGATAGAAGCTTGACAGGATAACATTTTAGTACCCCACATGGGAAAAATCATTTTAATAGGCGACAATGACCTACTAATGGACCTCCAACAAACAAGAACGACCGAAACCTATGGACGTAGACAATCCATAGCGTTTTAGACATATGACACAACATCAACAAATGGTCAAGATAATACCTTCAATAGCCATGGACAAACGGACAAAAACCCAAACAGTGGCACTGCCAGGTTTACAGGATCAAAACACCAAACAATGAATAATTAATAAAGCCACAGGTGCACACTGCTTAGTTATGTCCCTTCAAGCATGTGCGTGGATTACCGGCAGCTCAATGCCCACTCTGTTTCGGACGCATACCCCGCACCGCGCATAAATCACATTTTAGAACGCTTGCGGCATGCTCGATTTATATCAACGTTGGACTTAAAACATGGGTACTGGCAAATCCCTATGGCCGAGGACCAGTAAGCCGTCTATTTCAGTGGAAAGTGATGCCTTTCCATACCCTGAACCCATTGAAAATGGGTAAAAAGGGTATAATGGTTTTGTGCAAATGTATGTAACAGACAGAAGGAAGCATCTCCGACCCCATAAAGTATATATATTCTTGATCAGGACGACGAGCCGAGTCGATGTAGCCATGTTTGTCTGTCCGTCCGTCCGTCTGTATGAACGCAGCGATCTCGGAAACTACAAAAGAGAGACTTAAATTTTTCTCCTAAGCCATAAGCAGTACCAGTATCTTTTTTTTATCTATCTTGCGTCGATTCATTATTATCGATAAAAATCGTTTTTGAGGCTTGGTTTTCCTGGCATATTTCAGAGTCTATAAGAGCTAGCGTCACCAACTTGGTTTAATATGTGCTCGTAAAATATACACAGATTATGAATATTTCGGATTTTGGATACTTCCCCCCAATCGCCGCCCATATCAAAACAATTCAAGTACTTTAGAGTTGCGCTTCGGTGTGTACATAGATTTGGATGCTCTTATTGGAGGTGGTTGGAGGCGGGACTGCTTGAGGGGCGAATGAATGTGCAGAAGCCACCGTTGGAATTGGGACCGGGCCTAGATCCAGACGTTTACGAGGGGGCATGCGTAAAAGGACCTTTGGTAGCCCAAGCCCAAGTGCTGAAGAGCTACACGATCAGGTAGACGGTCAAGGCGGGTCGTCGGGACTCGGAGCGGAGAACAAAACAGACGTTCGCAAGGTACCGGGCGTTGAGGAGCCATTAACCGCCAGCCCGCATCTGGACTTGGTCAAGTTAAACAGATAAGACGAAGCTGGGGTCAGTATAGCTGGAGCTGGTCAAGGAGCTTACGGAGGAAGAGAAATTCCGGCTAATTCACTTAAAGCCTGAATTGCGAGAGTTCTTGGATTACAAAAACTAATCATGCGCGCACATCGTTAAGAAGAAGGCGCATGTGCGTGGATTACCGGCAGCTCAATGCCCACTCTGTTTCGGACGCATACTTTACAACTGTGGACCTGAAGTCAGGTTTTCATCACATCCTACTCGCGGAATAAGAAAAAACGTTTTTTTTTCAGTGGGAAATGCGAAGTACGAATTCTATAGACTTCCCTTTGGATTGAAAAATGCACCAAGCATTTTTCGGAGGGCTATTGACGATATACTCAGGGAACAGGCAAATCAGGCTTTATTTACGTCGATGACATAATTATTTTTTTAGTGTTTTGGATAATTGGATAACTGACCAAATTTTTCAATGTCAGATCCTTTCTTCGAGAAGCTTAAAAAGGTTCTCTCATCTGAAAATGTAATGCTTCTCTACAAGAAGCCGTGTGATTTAACAACAAACGTTACTTGGCTTAGGAGCAATCTTATCTCCATAACCATGATATCAAGGACTTTTAAGGATTAATAGCTAAACACCGCAAGAAACAAATGGGAGGTGTTTGCTATAATGTGGGCTCTGGAAAACGCCAGAAACTACATATACGAAGAAATTTTTTTTTAATATTTTCAAGGACCATCAGTCGCTAACATTCGTAATCTCTTATCGCAAACCCGAACGCAAAAATTATGCGCTGGAAGGCTTTTATTGACGAACACAATGCTCAAATAGTTTACAAGCCGGGGAAAGAGTACTACATCGCTGATGCGTTGTCACTACAAAACATTCACGCTTTCGAAAAAGAAGATGCGCAGTCATATATTACCACGATACATAGCGAGTTATCACTCACCTACACTGACGAATCTGCTGCTGTCTGTCTACTGCCTTTGAAACCAAATAAAAATAGAAACAAGTAAAAGTGCTCTAGTCAGGACCGTCTGACTAAGAGATACCCTGAATCCAGCTCACAACCAAACACACGCCAATTGCTGTGCACTTAAATTGTGGTATCAATAAGCCCAAAATGCAGTTTAATATATGATCAATTCCAAATTATAAAAAAAATAGTTGAGTATTCGGCACATCGCCAAAAGTTATATTTGTTATAATTGATCATATATTAAATTGAATATCCTATGTGACAAAATTGTATATCAGTAATTTTGGGGCTGTAATGTGCTTTCGCCTCTAGATTGTTACCTCATGTGGAGGTGTTTGTGTTTGATAATATAATACTGAAAAAAGTTTCATCAAGATCGGTTAAGAAACACAGTCAGTTATTAAAGAAAACATGTGGTAAAATTTTAGTAATCTGACAAGCCAATTGACAGCAAGCACTGAATAAGAGCTAGAGAGTTGAAGGCTATTTTTTTAAGTTCGTCTATACCATACGCAGATCAAGTTTATTTCGAATTATTGATAACCCGTCCAGTTTTTTTAAATTTTTTTTAAGCCACATAATGGCTGGGCATTCACATAATATGTGCTTTGTGGTTTCGTCATTTTCTCTACAGATTCTACACCCTGTGTCAGGAAATGGGCGCATTTTGTGGAGGTGATACTTGACTGTGTGGTGTCCCGTGAGATAGGACACCTAGAGCCGTAGTTCCGCCCTTGAAAGATTTTTGGTCTTTCTACCTATATGTGAGCCGGCCAGCTCTTTAGCTTGTCGTAACCCAGGTTTTGTTGGCCAGTAGATTCCCCCCTCCTTCTTTGACCATTCTTCTATCAACTCTTTGACAGAGGCCCAGCTTACCCCACAAAACGGTTCAGGTCCAAGAAGGTGGGTCCTCTAATCTCCTTGTCAAGGATATGTCTAGAGCAGTACTCAACGGCGTGGATCTCAAATTGAAAAACACTAGGCCAGGTACCCTTTGCAATCGATTTTGGTCTTGGGTCCTGTGATCCCCGCACCAACCCCTTGATTAGTTTTTGATCCGTATGTGAACCACTGCAGGCTCATGCGATCATTACAAGGGTTACCATCATCCCATTCCCTACGGTCTGGAATAAGAGTCCTAAATTTTACCCCGAAGCAAAGTTTCGTTGTCTTAAAATCTGTGATGTCGCCGATCCTTAAGCCAGGAATTGTTTTTACTAGACTAGCATGACCAATGTCTGCTGCTAGCAACCCATTTGTGATTTTAATCCACAGAAGGCTCAAAAACGCTACCTTCAAATGCAGTGGATTCAGTCCTAAGACTGTCTCCAGTGCGGAATAGGCCTACGAACCGCTGAAGTTTGCTGCAATTTTGTATGACAGTGGCCTGCTGGACCTTTGGCCACCAGACGAGGGCAGCGTCCGTGACAATAAACATAACCATCACTGTACAGCCATCTGATGGCTTTGGGGTGTAAGCCCCACATTTTACCGAAGAGCCGACGACATGCCCACATGGCATGAGTACCTTTGGTCAACGTTTTGTTTAATTGCGAGTTCCCGTTAAGTCACTTATTCAGATTTACACCGAGATATTTGACCTCACTGGAGGGCTCGACGGGTGTCCCACCCATGTAAGGCTGTCCGACATCGATGTTGTACCGTTTCGCGAACGGAACGATAATCACCTTCAGTGGGTTGATATTGAGACCCACATCTGTGCACCTTCTTGGGGTCGTATTGAGTGCCGTTTGCATCAATTCGGTGATGGTTGAGCCAAACTTTCCGGAGACTATTATTGCCAGGTCCCCTATGGGATCGATGCCTAGCTCCGATAGTTTCACCAGTAGTTAATCTATCACTAGGGACCAAAGAAGGGGAGACTGGACACCGCTCGGTGGACACTCTTTGACCGTTCGGATGCGGTCAGTGGTGGCGTCTAGTGAAAATCTAATGTCTCTGTGCATAAACCATATATCCAAGTAATAGATAAAGAGTCAACCCCCCTAGATGCTAACGCCCTGGTTATTGACTGATAGCCAGTGTTGTCGAAGGCCCCTTCGACGTCTAGGAAGGCGTACAAAGCAATTTCCTTCACCTCGAATGCCTTTTCAATCTTACTGACCATCTGATGTAGAGCGAGCTCTGTCGATCTGCCTTTGATGTAGGCAAATTGTAAATGGTGCAGGGGATTGTTGTCTTGCAACATGCACCGTATATGCATGTTCAACAGGCGTTCTGCGGTGTTAAGCAGAAAGGATGTAAGGCTGATTCGTCTCTAAGACTTATGTTGATCCAAGGGACGGTTCCTTTGCGTGGGAATAAAAACCACATTTACCTCCCTCCAAGATAATTATATCGTCTAAGCTGTGTTGCAGCATGGCTGGGAAAATCTTGTCGCTCCCCGTGGCTTTGAAGGGTGCGAATGATGATGACCCACCTGACCTTTTCAGCGTCGAAGATTATACCCGACAGACTGTAACCAAGTCTAGCTGGTAATTTAGTATCCCTATGATTACAGGGATTTTCCGGGCTTATAACAGAACCAGGGAAATGCACTTGAAGCAGTAGCTCTACCGTTTCCCGTCGATCCTGTGTGTTAGAACCACACCATTAGATGACCCTCTGGCCAAAACCTTTTGCAATTTCGCTGCTTCTGGACTCCACACTTTTTCAGTAGTTGCGCCAGGTATAGAATTTGGTGCATCTAATGTTCCTTTTAATATACTCAGTGAGCACGCATCCGTATGTGTCCCACAAGTGTCTATTTGACTTGGCCCTGTTGAAAAGCCGTCTGACCTCCTCCGTTTGCTTTGACAGGCTTTCGCTCCACTAGGGAACCTCACGTTTCGCCTGATGTGGTCTGAGGGCCGCACTATCATGGTAGGAGGCTAAAAGCACATCTTGAAGTTGTTCTGACGCTAATTCTATCTCCCTCATGGAGGTAAAGCTGGCAGGAAATTGGTGAACTTTCGAAGCCACTAAGGCTTTGTTGTTGGGGCAGCAGCAACCGAAACCGCGACTGTTGCTGGAGCGTCCCTCGTAGAGGGACCGGCGCTGCTCTTTTCCCTAATTGCCGTGTTCCTAAGGATAAGTCTGGTCCTGCCAAAACCGTACCAGACTTTTCCGCCGCACTTTCTCAGCGACTGCAGTGACGCGTCATCCACCATGATAACTAAGTGCAGCATGGTGCCACTCGTGGTCCGCTGCACAACCCTCCATTGGCTGGGGCTCGTTCTGCGCACGTATGTGCGCTAGAACCTTCTCGTTAGGCAGCTCCAGGCTGTTGGCGAAGACACCTCAGATGAGGTGCGCCCAGGGGAACTGGCTGTCCTCCACTTCGAGTGAGCTGCAGACCTTGATATGACTGAAGTTCGCCCTCACCCTGCTGCGTTGTTGTCGTAGCAGACGAGCATGAGCCACTCCGTTCTCGGAACAACACCCTCGAACTTTAGACCTGGTGTCACACACGTCAGGGTGGACGATAGGATCGCCGCCTTTAGCGTTGCCATTTGCTGCGCTGTCAGAGGTGATGATCTATCAGTCACGATAAAACCGAGCGTGACACCGCTCGCCATCTGAATGTACGATGGCTCTGAATGAGTATTTTTCGGTTTCTTTGACAAACCGAGCTCCGTAAACTTTTCGTCTGATCGACCCCTTTTGACCTTGGCGTCAGCGGGGGGCACCTTTGCAGCTTTCAGAGCAGCTGCTCTGTTGAGCCCTTTAGCGATAGCTGCATTGAACAGCTTCTTTTCGCGACTTATTATTTTACTCAAGGCGATCTCATGGTCTAAGTGTAGACGTGCTACCTGAGTGCCTGCATCCGTCAGACCGGATCTCTGAGAGATCTCACTACATGCTACCTCGAGATCGGTGAGTGTGACGTCAGAGTCCGATTCAATGACCAATACCTCTATCGGACCCTGCCGGGACAATCTTTTTCTCGACGAGAAAGTGACACACTCCAACTCTTAATCCAAGGATGTTGATGGTCATTCCGGATCCTCCCCTTGGTGGCCATCATCACCGCTTGCAAGGGTGGAGGCCGGCAGCCCTATAGCTGCAGTGCCTTGGGGTGATGCTATTTGAGCCGCATCAGACTCATTATTTACATTAATATTTTGGTTCATTTTGAATTCCACGAGTGAACGGGAAGGGGAGTTCGCCAGAGGCATATCACGTCAACCGCGGGAGGGCGAAAATTATCCAGAGTCCGCATACTAACGACCGAGCACCCCCTCGGTCATGAATCTTTTGGCATATGCTGTTCCACCTCGGATTGGGGTAATTTTCTGAAAAGTTGTCTTCTCTTTGCCCAACTACCATTAGTCAGTACCCTTGGTAAAGACATGACCATGCCAAGGATCTGCTTCCAGCCGCCCTCATGAGGAGAGTATAGTCGCACTTCTAACAGTGTGTGCAAATACGGCGTAAATTATTCAAGTAATAGGTACACATTAATCACCTTGCACACCAGATAGGTGACGGCCTAATAAATGGACATACACAGCACTTATATTTTTGCGGACATATGTATAAAACCAAAAGCAAAATAAAGTACTCCTATCAACGAACTGTTTCGAGTTGGTTTCATGCATATAATTTTCTCGGACTATGTAGAAGTTGGTTCGAAGTTTTAAAGTAAATGTCGTTTCTATTATTATACCCTGAACCCATTGAAAATAGGTAATAAGTGTATAATGGTTTTGTGCAAATGTATGTAACAGGCAGAAGGAGGCATCTCCGACCCCATAAAGTATATATATTCTTAATCAGCATCACTAGCCGAGTCGATTAGCCCATATCCGTCTGTCTTTCCGCATGTCTGTCCGTCCGTCTGTATGAACGAGTCGATTTCAGAGACTACAAGGACTAGAGTGCTGAACTTGGACTCTTTAGTTTCGTATATACCATACGCAAATCAAGTTTATTTCAAATGATCGAAAAGTTGCCCCGTTTTCTTATATTGAGTGTTTATCGGTTTTTTGACCCGGTTTTTTTATCATATCTCAGAAACTATAAGAACTATGAATATTTCGGATTTTGGATGCCTCCCCTCATTCGCCCGCCATATTAAAAAAATCAAAATATCCGCAAATCAAGTATTACAGACTTGCTCCTTTGGTTTGTACATAGATTTAAAATCTCTTGTTCCGTCCTAAAATATTTCACAACGATCCTATTCTTAGTTGAGAAGTTATTTAAGACTTACCTATCTATAGCGGGGGCCAAGCGCAGCTGCATTCTCGCAAATATTAGCGAGCGCGCAGCATGAGCATTAATTTTTATTATTTAAGTATAAGTAAGTATAAGTATAAGTATAAGTATAAGTATAAGTATAAGTATAAGTATAAGTATAAGTATAAGTATAAGTATAAGTATAAGTATAAGTATAAGTATAAGTATAAGTATAAGTATAAGTATAAGTATAAGTATAAGTATAAGTATAAGTATAAGTATAAGTATAAGTATAAGTATAAGTATAAGTATAAGTATAAGTATAAGTATAAGTATAAGTATAAGTATAAGTATAAGTATAAGTATAAGTATAAGTATAAGTATAAGTATAAGTATAAGTATAAGTATAAGTATAAGTATAAGTATAAGTATAAGTATAAGTATAAGTATAAGTATAAGTATAAGTATAAGTATAAGTATAAGTATAATGCAGAGGGGTTTAATTAAATGTATATACCGAAAGTTCGCCGCTGGGTTGAAAGTATCTCCTAGTCGGGCAGTCCCGACTAGACCCATTTTACTTGTTTTATTATTTATTAGTATTTTATTTTACTAAGTAAAATAAGTATGAATGCAGAGGGGCTTAATTAAATGTATTTAACGACAGATCGCCGCTGGGTTCAGGGTATCTCCTAGTCGGGCACTCCCGACTAGAGCCTTACTTGTTTTTTCTATGGTTTCATTCATATTATTCTCTCACACTATTTATAATTTGGTTCGAAGTGTTAAAGTGAATGTCGTTTCTATTATTTTTTCCATGACGGTATATAATTTGTATACATTTGTACTTGACGCGGCACGTTGTCATTTACGTTTACGTTGTTGAATGCTGCTGGTCCCTGCTCGGGCGCCAATTTAACAATGGTTCATTGCTTTTATGTCCAAAAGAAACTCAACTGTTTACTTTGAGTGCAACTTAAGAGCTAATTTGACAAATGTATAGGTAATATAAATAAAGATAATATAAATAATGCCTTGAACTGCTGCTGCTGCTGGCGTCTTGTCGCTGTGGGTTTGTCGCTGCTGTCGCCGTTGCCACTACTGCTTTATCGCTTCCGCCCAATTGGTTGGTGTCGGTTGTCCAGGGTGAATCTCACGGTGGAGCTGTCTTACGGTGGCTCCTTTTGGAATGCACTGATGTATATAATTGGACATGAACCTTAGCAGTGATCGTTGGCTGGGTGCATGAGTTTTTTATTCATATTTGAAATAGCTGTTCCTAACTCATATAATGATAAAAAAAAATAGTTAGAAAAAATCATTATCTTCTACTATCTTACCATTTTTTTTTTGTCAGGGTCTTATAAATATTGAGTTTTCTTTTGGTTCTATATTTTTTTTTTTTTTTTTTAATTTTTTTTTTTTTTTTGCCCTTTTTGTCTATAAAGACTGAACTCAGTGTTCAAATATATAAACTCATCACTTCTACTATCTTACCATTGTTTTTGTCAGGGTCTTATAAATATTGAGTTTTCTTTTGGTTCTATATTTTTTTTAATTTTATTTTTATTTTTTTGCCCTTTTTGTCTATAAAGACTGAACTCAGTGTTCAAATATATAAACTCATCACTGGCTTAAGAGAGCAAATCATCATCAAATATACAAGCAAATTAGACTTGTAATTATTCCACAAAAAAACAAGTAAGAACCTTACAGTTTAAAACAGTTTAAAACGGTCTTCTTTATTTTTGTTATTTTGGAAAAATATCGATTATAGAAATTTATGGAGGCGGGAGCCTCTATGCCCAGATTTTTTTGGCTAGATCTGTGGAGGATGTCATCCGAAAACGTTCTGCTAAATATGGTGAATGTAACTAAAATTGTCGGAAATATGGATTTTCGCAGTTTATCCGCCATCAAGATATACATATTTGATCGATTTGCTACTTCCCCAGTGGGGGGCAAGAATAAAAAAAATGTTTTTAAGATGTTTGGAGGAGGTAATTAGCAATCTGTCTGAAAATTTGATGTATCTACTTAAAAATTGGGGATGTATATATACATCAATTAAATCTAGTTGCCAAAAAAAATCTTAGCATTTAATTTGACGCGGCTATGCACGAGTATAAATTCAATGATTAAAAATAAATTGCAATCATACTGACGGATATTCCTCAAAGATAAATTTTCTTGACTTGTGTATTATTCTTCACAGGAACAAATTCAATCATTTGGTTGCTCTTATAGATTCTGAGATATGCTTAAAAAACCGGGTAAAAATACCGATAATTATCAATAATAAAAGAACGAAATAAACTTAATCTGTGTATTCACGAACTTAAAAACCCAAACTTCACTTCTCTAACTCTTGTATTCTCTTATATTGATGCGTTAATACAGACAGACGGCAAGACGGACGGGCAGACAGACGAACATATATACATATACATACATCATGGTGTCGGAAATGCCTTCTTATGTATATCTGTTACATTCATGTGCACAAATTAATTCTAAACCTTTTTACGCATTTTCAAGGTTATAAAAATTGTTGGGCACTTTATGCAAAAAGATCCAGCTTCATTGTACCCAAAAATAACTTTTTTAAATGTGCCGAATGCTCAAATATTTTAATTCTAATTTGGAATTGATCATATATTAAATTCAATATCCTTCGTCTAAAAATTGTATATCAGAAGTATTGGGGTATTCAAGATTTTGTTATTAGATTGTTACATCTCGTAGGCGTGTTTTGTTTTTTTATATCAGACATTATTTAAATTTCAATTCACTTATGATAGTATTAGTTTTGATATTTATTAATAGACCTTAAGGGCGTGTACAGATTGATATGGCGCGTACTAAAACTTGTATTTTGCAAACATTTTTCGCTAAGACTTAAAAAGGGATTCCGTCAAAATATTTTGATTTAATGCAAGTGGTTCTTTTTTTAGCGAAATTTCTATTGGGTATTTGTGAGTTTGGCAGGCTCGATGTCAGTTTATTGGTTTATTGAACCAATAATAACAACAACGTATAAAGCACCGAAAAGTGAGCAGGTTGTCTGTATAGCTATTTTAATAACCTCCCGGTTCTATTATCAGCAGACTTTGCTATCGAACTTTGGTTTGCGCTCTTTTCTGCTGTTTTTTCGTTTTTTTGACTTGAAATTCGCAACAAGTTCAAGCTTCGAAAGAGTGACAAGGCGTACGCAAACCAAAGGTCGATAGCAAAGTCTGCTGATGATAGAACCGTGAGGTTGTAGGATTTTTGCGATTTCCCGCCAAATCAACGGGTTTTTTTTTTCCAAAAATCGTAGAATAAAAGTTTCACAAAAGTCCTCAAAATTTCGAAAGCCATCTCAATGCTTTCAAACGCGAAAATGTGTACACAAACAAACAAGACTTTCTTCTCATTTTCGAAGAGACAGAAAAAAGGTAATTTTATAATGCCTTTTGAACGAGTAATCGGATTGGGATGAATGAGCTACCATTCGACGCGTTATCGAAACACTAATTGTTATATGTACAAACGAATTCCTGAATGACCCTAACGGCTCCATCAGCTCCAAAAATTAAAATTTGTTCCTAATCACTTACATCTCATGAACCAAATGAGCTATCAAATATTAATGTGTTCTGTTCTAGTTTTATCAATACGTTTCGATTGTTATATACTCGATCTGCTCGGAGTATCGCAGCAAAACCGCAAAGCCACCAGTATATATTGCTAACGGCCTTTTGCATAAGGCGTGGTGCCTCGCCACTAGCGTGTACCGCCATTCGCAGTGATACTTCGTATATTCGTCAGTAAATACTTTTGAAACGACTGGATAAAGACATAATACTAGATACCACAATATCAAAAAATCTATTAAGGGTAAGTGTTTTTATGTCTTGATAGTTATGAACCGAAATAAAACTATATATTTATAATTACAATTTTATAGAGACGGTTATCTATGTTGATTAAGATATCATGAAAACCAACTTTTATTTTACAAAATTATTGCTTTCGACCAATTGTTACTGTGTACAGTGTTTCGAAATGTAAGGGCAATGGTCGCTCGATAAGTAAACAACTTATTATATGGGACAGTATAAATTATAAAAACAAAATTTTAAATCCTAACGTGTTGCTTATTGATCAAATTATAATAATTACATTAAATAAATTTTTTGGGAATAGTAATAAACATAAGTACAATCCTAGATCTTATTATACAAACATATACATATACAAACATATACATTGACCAGGATCCGGCCAACCAGTTTAAACGTTAGTTTTAGCTAGGTTCTTAAGTCCGTTACATCGAAATTCATAGCTCGACCAATTGCACATACGAATATAATTATGTAAATTGAATTAAACCGTTTTGTACGTATTACTGTTTCAACTTTTAAAAAAAATTGGAATGGCTTAGAGTTTGTATGAAAAATGGTTACCTGCATCTTGCTTATTTTCATGTGAGATACAGGTAACCATTTTTCATAAACTCTAAGCCATCAATTTTGATGATATTCGTATGTGCAATTGGTCGAGCTATGAATTTAAATAAATAAAGCGCATGCTTAAAACAAAAAATGTATAGATAAATATGTATATTATACACAGTTAAATATATATATATATATATATTATTATTATTTTATTACTTATTGGGGTCAATATTTTACATATATATATATATAAATACAACAATAAATATATTGGCCCGTGTAAACGCTGCGTTATCATTGAAGGTTTTAGTTCCATCGATTGACTAAAACAATCGATATTTTTTTGTGCATGCCTGTATTAGTTCTAGGTGTTGGCTACCAATTGTAAAGTGCAAATGAGGAGTTGTGTTAAGATTGATATACTGTGAAAAGTCGGAGCTACAGGCGATTAGTTTACAACTTTAAATATCTACATACAAAGTAAAATCTATACAGCTGTTAAGCAGATTGTTGTGTACATATTCTTGTAAAGTTTAATCATCAGTAGTTACTTAAATACTTGTTGAAGACCGCGACTGAGGTGCCCAGGTGTGTGTTCACTTTTGAAATAGTTTTTATAGCTCAATGACAGATACTACATATGTATGTATGTATGTACACCTACCATTTTTCCATTTGTGCACTTTTCATAAAATGCTAAAATATGACACGTTGATGTGCATTTGTTGTTAACATTATGTGTACATTTAAAAGTAACTTATATTAGGTTTGTTCAAATATAAATAATTGTTTTCTGAAATATTTTAGTATTTAAAATTGATTTTTCTCTTGTATTTCTTTCTCTCTCTATCAATTTCATGAAATCACATTTTCTGTTGGTGCGAATGGGATAAATGCTCACTTTCATTAAACTATGCTTGTCGCGCCGACATTGTGTGGTTACATTTCAACCTGCTTACGCTGCCGTACATACCTATATTCACCACTTTGAAACACTGGCTGTACTGCTTGCTCCAATAACTTTGATCGCTAACGACAGCGGTGGTGCAAAAATTGCAATTTTGGTGTACCAAAAAAGCGAATCGAGAAACCAAAAGAAGGCAGCACGGGTAAAAACAGGCGGACCAATCGAGCGGCTAACGGTAAAAGAATAAAATATTTTGCTTGGGGCAGTTACATTTTTAGTTAAATGTTTCAGAAGTGTAAACGCATATCTGACATTAACTGGGTACAGTGGATATGTATGGAATATGTGCTGCTTAAATAAAAAGAAAATTTACACAGAATAAGCAGAACCTAAGGAACTATGTGAGCAAATTTCATCCATCGTCTTTAAATGTATTAAAAATATATATTCATTATTAATTATAGACAAAAGCAAGGACGTTAAGAGATAACTAAAAGGACCTTTAGAAGGCAATTTGCGCACGTCGTAAAGATTTTTCAATCGGAATACAGGCTGAAGAAATCACCGCTTAAGTACAGAGTTTTAGTTCATCAAATGTGCGTTCTTTCACGCGGATTGAAAAATAACTTTTATTTAATACATACATAAACTCAATTACAGTCGGCGAAGGCATGCAATTGTTTTTGCAAGAATTCATGTAAGTTCAACTAACAGGAAAGCACGGATAATCGGTGCGTACAAAAAATTTCAAGTGTTAAAACAACAATATTGTATCTTTGGACCTTGAAGACAAATCATCTTCATTTGAAAACAATCATATTACCGGTTAATGTCCAGTTAATATAACATTGCTTGTATGAAGGCGTACTTGAAAGCGACGGCAAACAAGCAAACAAAAATCAACAGGCAACGCTGACAAAAACACTGCAATCAAAATATATAGAAACGTGAGTTGCTGTTAGCGTTTTTATAACAATATATACTAAACTAATTCAAAGAACATATTTAGCTTTGAAACAAGAAATTCAGCAAGTCAATCAGTCCAGTTGCTAACGTCTTGTTGACAAGCCTTAGATACACTACGAGTGCTAAAGAGAAAACCATTTAAAAGAAGAGCGAATCTTTTAAGAAAGACAAGATGAATGAACTAGATAGTCTAAGACAAGAAGCTGAGTCTCTAAAGAATGCTATTCGAGATGCGCGAAAAGCTGCGTGCGATACCTCTCTGTTGCAGGCTGCCGCTTTGCTAGAACCTATTGGACGTATACAAATGCGCACACGACGTACGCTGCGCGGCCACTTGGCCAAAATTTATGCCATGCATTGGGGTAATGACTCCAGAAACCTTGTATCAGCCTCACAAGATGGTAAACTGATCGTCTGGGACTCGCACACTACGAACAAAGTGCACGCCATACCGCTTCGTTCTTCGTGGGTGATGACCTGTGCATACGCTCCATCGGGAAGCTACGTTGCTTGCGGTGGCCTCGACAACATGTGTTCAATCTATAACCTGAAGACACGCGAAGGTAACGTGCGTGTGTCCCGTGAGCTGCCGGGCCATGGTGGCTATCTATCATGCTGCCGGTTCTTGGACGACAATCAAATTGTGACAAGCTCAGGTGATATGTCATGCGGTCTATGGGACATCGAAACTGGTTTGCAGGTAACCTCTTTTCTTGGTCATACGGGAGATGTGATGGCCCTTTCTCTGGCACCGCAATGCAAAACTTTTGTGTCCGGTGCATGTGACGCGTCAGCTAAGTTGTGGGACATACGTGAAGGTGTTTGCAAACAAACGTTTCCCGGGCATGAATCTGATATCAACGCAGTCACCTTCTTCCCTAATGGACAAGCCTTTGCGACAGGATCTGACGACGCAACCTGTCGCCTTTTCGACATACGAGCCGATCAGGAATTGGCTATGTATTCGCATGACAACATAATTTGTGGTATCACCTCTGTTGCGTTCTCAAAAAGCGGCCGACTGCTATTAGCGGGGTATGACGATTTTAACTGTAATGTATGGGATACAATGAAAGCAGAGCGCTCGGGAATTTTAGCCGGACATGATAACCGTGTTTCATGTTTGGGGGTCACTGAAAATGGCATGGCAGTAGCAACAGGATCGTGGGACTCGTTCTTGCGCGTGTGGAACTAAGTATCGTGCACAATGCGTAAAAACGGGTGGGGTAGGGTCAACGTGGCGGTGGTTGCGCGCAGTCAGCGTTTAGCAGCAGCGACAATAACAACAGCAGCAACAAAAACGACATCCCCTCAAATATTGGCGAAGATGCATACATATGTCGCACCAATATAATTTTTGTGCTCTGATGTCAATCGTTCCATGTTACTGTTATTAGGCTAAAACAGGGACAGTATGTTTCAAACGCTTGACGTATTAAAAAAAAAACAACAGCGATTATGAGGATTAAAACGGCGTTGACTGCAACGTAGACCACAGCATAAACAAGAACTTTATATACAAATTATTTATATTGCTATATACTTATACTTATACAACAAACCAAAACACAGACATACACAGCAACATACAACTAGACATACACACATACAAGTATATTATTAGTGTAAATGAAAAATTCGAAACAGATCCTATAATGAACTGTCGCTGATAGTCAGTTGTTTAGTCAAAATTCCGGTAACAGCTACAGTTTAAAGTACGTAAAGTTAGTTCAAATCGTATAAAAGTCATTTATGGACGGCGACGTTCGCTATATAGTAATAACAAATTGAGTGTGCACTGTGTTGATTACTATGATAGCACAAGCACGATATTTATGGTAATTATACTGTAATATTCGTACATATGTGTATGAATAACGGGTGACGCGTCAGTCTTATTTGCCAGACATCAAAGCAAAGAATCCTTACATGACTACAAACACGACAAAAAGTTGGTCTTAAGAAGCAAAGTCAAATAAAATTCAAGCATTTACAAAAAAAAAGAAACAAAATAAATCACAGGTAGAACGGCAAAAAAAAATCTATATATACATTTATATATATATATATATATATATATATATATATATATATATATATATATATATATTAAATCAATTGCAAAATTTAATGAAATGGAATGAAAAAAATCAGTAAACAATACCCTTTATAAAACATTTTTCTTATAACTTTTAAGTCCTTAATTTATATACAAACAAAAATAAGAATGATTTAAATAACATATTTATTAGTAAAAAAAACAAAAATACTATTTACATACATAATTGACGGCCATATAAGCTACAACAATAAATGAAAAAATTAACTTTAAAACAAAACAAAAAAAATTTATAAATGTTTAACGAAATCTTAACATATAGACTAACAGCAGTAACGATCGTGAAAGTACAACACTCACATGCATAACTAGTAGCAAAAACGTGTATGAATATTCAGACCTTGTGACCGGCACATTAACTTTATCAATTGTTACAGGATAAGTGTATTCAAGAGTTCTGCATACTAAGCTTTACCAAAAGTGAAAAGGATTGCAATTTAATATGTAGTTTGCTTATTGTTTGATCATAAAGCACGTATGAGCTTCTAAATTATGTCCTAAATTTCAACTGTATTAAGTTTATACAAACATTCAATACCCGTTAAGCCAACTAAAGAGCCATTCATAAATATAACGCTCAACGAGGATAGATTAATGCGTCAATAAAAGAGCACTCCATTTTTATACTTACTAAATTCTATATTTATTTTTCTTAAATATAGCTGGAATGGAAAAAGCTTGCACGTCGACACATACACAATGCTACGCTTTATTGAATATTAAGAACTGGTCCCACAAGTATTACCAAAACAAAATACCTTTAAATAAAAATGCTAATGAAACGGAATCTTAAGTTGATTTTTAATATTAAATTGTGACGCCGTACAGCGAGTTTAAAATAACATCTTACAATCATACAAACAATTAGTTCAATTCTGTTCATTGGCAAGAGATATTCCGAGAAATAAACACTTTATTGTCCTTGCCTTTACTTTCTCTACATCACAGTTCTATTTTGTGCATAGGAGTCAAAACATAATTTAAAAGTTGGTAGTTAATTTGGTAAATATTAAGTCCCGAAAGTCGGATTGTGTGAAGTATTTACATCATTTTTATATGTATACCAGTTCATAATGTTCATAATTCAATTTACGTTCACAAAAAAAAAAACAAAATGAAGTGTTAATATGATTCAAATTTGATACGTCAAATTTTTATTATGCATAAAAAATTTAGGATAATGCTTTACGACAAAGCTAGTTTGAATGTTTTTTGGTTAATATAAACGCATTACTAGAGACCATTAAAATTATGTTAATTTCAGAATCTTTATACTACATATTTATATGTTTATATATAAATTTAAATATACTTATATACATGCAATACATTTTTACTTACGTTTATATGTATTTGCCTCAAAATCACACATGCATACGTACAATATTGTACTTTTATTATGATTTTTTATGTACAATTTAACCAAAATCAAAAGTAATAAATAAAATTAATGTCTGTAATTAGCTGAATTCATCAACAAAGAAAGTAACCCAATAACCAAATGCTTATGGTATTATCAATAAACAAATAGATATCGAAACGAAAAATACATGTTCATGTTAAAATTACATTAAAACACACAAAAAACCATTTTGCTTACATAAATATGTACCACTTATGTTGAGTCCGTCAACTCAGCATTTTCAAACAGTGTAAGACCTTTAATTTTGTTAAGTAAACGTGGATCCTACTAGCAGCTTGAGCGTTGTTTAAGTTAGTATGTGGTCATTAATGGACAGAAAGGATTATTGATGTATTTGACGCATGTAGGTATTTAGAGCAATAAATTGACATCCACCCTAAAATGTAATACGCAATTTGCATTTGTATATTTGCGCCGAATAATCGGTACTTTCCCATGATGGCCCATATGTAAGTACTGGAATACATTATACATTTACATATGTACATACGTTACCATTTCAAGTAAAGCTGGGCTATATATGTTAAGCACTTCTGGTCTCTAAAATTCTCATAATAGGATTTTATCTATATCAGGGCCACTAACATGATAGTCGTACGCACGTCTTTAATATGAAAAAACACACAATTTAATCCGAAAATGGCGTTATCTGTCGAAAGTCAGTCATGGGCAGTCAATATAGCGCACGTGCACAGAAGTGATTACATTGCACTAATCTGGTATTTTAACCACATTTTTGGACAAAAAGGTCAGAAGAAATATAGTATGTCGAACAATTGTTTGCAAAATGAAAAAGCGAAATTTGAATTTAAATGTCACATTTTATAAGCAAAAATATACTTTTTATTTTTATTATTTTAATATTAACACAAGTATTGTTTATAACAACGAAGAAAAAAGTACTTAGTTAAATTTAAATTTTAAATGTAAAAAATTCAAGAAAACATTGTTTTCAATGAATTTTAATTTGAATTTGCCTATTGATTTGTGAGTTGATAAAAGTTGAGCGTTAGTATTTGATCAGTGCTGTGTTAGCCAAAACCTCCGTTTAAAATACGTCTGGAAAGTAAGTTAACGATTATCTAATACAGTGGGCTTATTTCAAGTATAGTAAAGGAATAACTGCCAGAGTTACCCAAAATGTTTTCGATCAACTTATAGATAGTTTGTAATATTTTAAAACGCGAAAATAATGAAAATCGGTTGAAGCCTTCCGGAGTCAAACCGGCTAAGCTTAAAAAGCTAAACATAGATTGAAATATGTAAATGTATCGGCGTCACTCATACATATGTATTTTTATTGCCCACACTATGGAATGTGCAATCCTGAATAACTTCGGTGTTTATATAACTGACAGTTAAAATATTGCATTCAAATGCATCCAACCTAAATCGCAAGGCTATATCTATTAGAAAGCGTTTTTCTCAATACTTCTCTACTTTTAGCAATAAAAATACCGGTTATTTTTTTTGCAAACATACCAACACTTAAGCATCCCCACCAGTAACCGATTGTGAAAATTCTAAGATATCTTGCCGATGTGGCAAACCCCTTAAATATTTCACATTAGTCCTCTTTCAAAAGAGAAGACATGCGGCAGAAAATTTAAATTTTAAAATTTTTTATTTAAGCGCATTGGTGCTTGTGCATACAAACATTCATACATACTTTTTGTTGCCATAGCATTGCTCGGCTATTGTGCACATGCACAAATACAGATGCTCGGGGTTCTACGAGAATTCTAAGCAACGCCATGCAGTGTGAGCGAGACGCACTATACTAGATCTCAATTTTAAACAGTGAACAGCTTAGCACTATATTGCTATTGAGGTTCTCAGTTTAGCTCGCGCTCTCAGCGATCTTTCTCTCTCAGGTCGTACAAAATAAGTGCAAGTGTTTGTTGGGATTCCACGTGCACGGAAATTTTTACAATCACTTTTATTTGTCGATTTGACGACTCTGTGTATTCTATGCTTGGTGGTAGCTGTTAAGAATTATTTCTATTGAGCTGCGCTCTTATTTTTTATTTAACTTCTTTGCCTTGAAATTCGGTCTTGATTTTTATGATCGCTGCTGCGCGGCATTTCGCTTAACTCAACTTAACATAATTATTCTCGTTGAAAATTCGGATTCGCCTGCCTTGAGCAGAGACTAATTCAAGTCTGTCTGTTATAAAATAGTATTGTACTAGACATTTAATAACATTGTAAAATATTAAATAAGTTAAAATTAACTATTAAAATAATTGCGCAAGAAACCAATATTTGTGCAATTAATCGAAATTCTAAAGTTATTGAAAAATCAACATTTTGGTGACTCCGACGTGTCAATTTTTATGAGTGCAGTCTTAGTGTTATATTGAAGCAAATTGATCGACTCATACAAGCCTATAAGAGCTAGACTTAAATGAAATTAGTAGTCAATTGCGTGAAGATTTTGACAATTAGCAGTCTCTTGAAACGGCGGTTCAAAGCGAATTAGCAAAATGCAATCCTCAAATGTTGCGCTGTTCGACATTTCGCGACCCCACCGGCACATACAGTTAAGACGAAGACATTGCCCGCTTGGAAGTTGCCTAATGTTAGTGGTGAATACACTAACTGAGGTGACTTCAATTCTATGTTTACATCAGTCATAGAAAATCGTCCGGATCTACAAGATATTGAGAACATGCAACATCTTTGTTCGTGCCTCAGGGATTCGGCGCTGGACGCAATTCGGTCGTTGGAAATCTCAAATGATAATTATGCTCTCACTCTTTAATTATTGAAAAAACGATTTAATAACAGTCCTTTGGTTTTTCAGGCACACATAATTGAGATACTGGGGCTCAAGAGAGTGGCAAGTGGTTAAAGCGTGGCTTTAAGAGAGCTGTCTGAGTAATTCAATGCACATATACGCGCTTTGAAAAGTTTGAGCAACACGGAACACATCGCTGGTTACAAAATTCTGCAAAAGCTGGACCTAACTTTACAAGCCAAGTGGGAAGAGAAGCTAGAAGCTTTCATCGATCATCAACCTGATGCCATCGTGGGAACATCGTGCCGCACATTGGAAACCGTAAATTTTGCTTTGGTTAACTATGTCCCAAACTCTCAAGTGGGAAAAAACTAAACAACTATCACAAGTAGATCGACATTTATCGCCACTAATAATGATGCCTCAGTCTGCGTTTTGTGCAATATGCCTGGCCATGGCATATATAACATTGTTTTGGAAATTTGGCCCCTGCTCTACGGCTTATTCGTCGCCATCATCATCCACCTCTCTTGTTGCCCAGTACCTCAGCATAGATATTGTCCTGTTAGCCATTGCTATGGTGTTTGTTAAAAATCGCTCAGCACATTATTACCGAGTCGTACCTTATTGGACTCTGGCTCTTAGCTTCATCTTATAACTTCTCGCCTCGTTCATCTGCTTCAGTTAGAGTCGAGATTCTCGTTTAGCCTAAGAAGGTACCACGGTCACTGTCACGCTTAAGCCCCAAGTCTCATAGTATTCAACATGCCTCACAGCTGGTAGTTGGCCCAACATAACTGATAGCCAATGTAAGACTTGCAGATCCATCGTTCTTTAAGCCACAACGCGTATACTAGCTGCTTGGAGTTAGAGTATTTTATGAGCTATCTCCCAGGCTGCCATGCATTCAGAAGACTAGGCTTGGTTGGATAGTGTCAGGAGGTGAACGGCGGTTAAGTGACTCCACGTTGTATGCGAAATTAACTACAGAAGATTTGGATTCAAGCTGTCGAAATCGCATTGAGGTAAAAGTGCATAGATTTCGGGAGACAGAAGGCTGATTGCACACTTACTAGCTAGACAGCTATATATATTCTTGATCAGGACTACGAGCTCAGTGAACTTAGCCATTTCCATCCATGTCCGCCCGTCTATAAGAACACAGCGATTTTTGAAATAACAAAAGCTAGAGACCTAAACTGTTCGCTTTTAGATTCTCCTAAGCCATACGCATAATTTTTTTTTATATTTTGCCCTATTTCACATATATCGATATAAATTGATTTTAAAATTTGGTTTTTCGTGCATATCTCGGAGACTATAAGAGCTAGAGCCACCAGCTATACTATTTTGGTTACCTCCCCCCACTCGCCCCCGATATCACAAAAACACAATTTAAGTACTACTTGTGTTTTGGCTTATAAATACCTTTGGTCGCTCTTTTTGTGTCCTGAAAAGTTCATCAAAATCATACTTAGTTCAGAAGTTATTCAAGAACTTTAGTTTCCATAATGGGGACCAGTAAAGTGCCGCTAAGTAAAGTGTGCAGCTTGCGGAGTGTCTTTGTGTGTGTGTGTATGTGTAATTTTGTGTATTCATAGACAATGAATGCAAGGGGATTGAAATGTCTGTAACAGCTCGTAGCTGGGTTCAGGTAAAGACATTATAAATACTAAGATGAGTAACGCGCATTCACTTGAATCCAAGACAAAATTTCTAGTGTGGCTTTTCGCTCTCCAAAAGACACGCGCAACGAAATCAGTCGCCGCTTTGCGTCGTTTGATTTTATAAGTATATTGATCTAAAAGCTATACTTACAATCGACGCATACCTTTTTTTGCAAATTAATTTTTTTATGAAACATATTTTTTCTTAGTTGCAATTTTTAAATTGTATAAGAAAATTTAAAAATAAAATATAATTTTTTTTTAATGTTCCTCCGTAGCTATAATAATTTGTATAAAATAGCCCACAGTGTCTTAGCATTCGTCTCAGCCAATGACGATTGTATGTTTGAAATATGCATGCATAAATACCCTACAATATGTATATGTTATTATGCAGAGAATAGACCTTGGCCTCCGAAAAACTAATTTTGTTAGTTTTCTTGCCCCGACCACGATCTATATGCATATATTCCTCACTGATGTTAGGTCGGTAGAATATCTGCATCTGCTAAAACCATTGTAATATTTAAATAAATATTTTTAAATACGGTTTTACCACTACGTACAGCTACCACCAAGCATACAATACATAGAGTCGTCAAATCGACAAAAAAAACTTGCACTAATTTTTTACGACTAGAGAGAGTAAGATCGCTAAGAGCGCAAGCTGAACTCTGAGCCTCAAGATCGAAATAGTGCTACGCTGCTAAGTTTCACTGCTTAGCATCGAAATCTAGTAAAACCCAAAGAGTATAGTGCGTCTCGCTCACACTGCATGGCGTTGCTTAGAATTCTCGTAGAACCCCGAGCATCTGAGTGTATACAAATGCACACAAGCCGAACAATGCTATGTCAACGAAATGTAAGTATGAATGTTTGCATGCATAAGCAGGACTGCGCAAAACTAAAAATTTTCACTTTTCGGTCGCATGTCTTCCCTTTCAAACGACGACTAACGTGAAATATTCACATCGGCCAGATATTAGAATTTACATCATTGGTTGCTGTTGAGGGTACCTTGTAAATCTGATCTGATAAGTTTGATTACAAGGTTAAGACGAAAGACTAATTGCTAGGGTGGACCTATATAAGTGCAATGTTAACAGTAGCAGCGTCGGCGTAGGCATTGGCAGAGGTACAGCGAGTGGTGTAATTATTTGGAATTCTTTCTTGCAGTTGTTCTCGACGGAAGTGTCGAATTCTCACAGTCAGCGTTGATAATGTTGCAGGGGGTGTTGGTCACCAGCGGCCGTTTGGTCAATGCCCATTTGCATGTGTTCTGTTTATGCAACTGCGGCATTAACTCTTCCCTCTTTAGTTTCTGCTTGTACTCAAGCGGATATCAGAAGCACGGTATGTTATTAAATTGCAGATGTGAAGCGTTTGTTGTGCTCGCACTTTTTTTTAATCATTGTTGACAGTTTTAAGGAATATGGATTCATTTGCAAGGTTACGGTATTCTTCTTCCGTTGCCATATGTGTAGACTTGCACGGCAGAAAATGATAAAACAGAATAGTGTGATGAGCGAAATTCCATTTATTGATGATTGGGTTTTAAGATGTTGCAATTGTCCTGTAATCTTTATATGCAACATTTCCAAAGCTTCCAGGGATAGTATTTTAAGACGTTCGGCCTTCACTGGTGTCATCTGGATGATTGGCACTACTGGTTTTAAAATTATTGCTTCTACGTTGCCTGATTTCTTGTCGTTTATGGTCACGGTGTCGTTTCAAAAGTGAATCAAGTGTGTGCCCTCTATTTGATTATTGGTTGCATTCCACCTCATTATGCCGTTGAAGTTATAGAGTGCGATGATGCCGTCGCCAACCACTTCTATTCCTGATGTATGGTCAGCATTACTAAAACTGCAAATTGCTTTCTTGTCTTTAACTATGTTGGGGATACATTGTGTCTTATTTAGATTAACAAGTAAAACTAGTATATTGGGTTTGTGCAATGTCCGTCATGCTGTCCGTCTGTATGAACGCAATTTTTTTCGCCGCTATTGAAGCTAGAGACTTGAAATTTAAAATATATACTCGTGTATACCCTTGTCAGATAAAGTGTTAAGGGGTTCGGGTTGCGCCTATGGTGGGCGTAGCAATTCGATTAAATCAATATATCTCCCTAACTTTTAAAGCAAGATGCACAAAATAATCAGATTGCTGATGACCTCCTCTCCATTGCATCCAAACTTTTTTGGCTACGCCCACTACCGCGCCCACAATGTCCAAAACTCGATATGTGGACAACATCAATGATGCCAGTGCAACATTGCTAGCGACATCTATTGCATACTTTGGTGCTTATTATTTGGTTGCATTAGAATAGTGTTGAATAACTGTTCAGTTAATTTGTCACATGGGAAAATAAGTGGTCACTGATCACTGGTCGGTAGATTACATTTAGTTGCCAGACTTTTTCGTATTCTTAGAATTTGTGTGCAGCGCTTTGCGATTGTGCACTTGTCATATAACTTGAGTTGAGTTTTGTTACAACTTGTAGTCTAAAATGCAGCTAAAATTATTATTTCTAAATGATTATTCTTTTATATCTGAAAACACTCTTGGACAAAGTAATATGACAGATGATTATAGGAATAAAATTTAACTATTTTTTTTTTATCAAACAAATGATTACCTATGAAATTTCAGAAAAAAACTTATTTCTTAGCATTTATATAATTTTGTCACACCAAAAACAAGTGATCGATGGTGCTCGGGTTCCATTCCCGCTCTTGATGCAAAGGCTGGTCTTGATTCTTCTAATAATTCAAACTTTTTCCAGTTCATAACAATTTCTTTATATTATATTCTATTTGTTTTCTGTTGGAATTTTTCATACAATTCTAATTAAATACTTTAACTTGAATTTCGTCACATTTAAGGTTGAATGGTTGGTGGCGTTGGTTGGTGCGGTAGGCCCGCGGAGTCAAATTCCTTTTTTTTTAAACTCGTTTATTATTTTTTTTGTGCACCCGTAATGCTAGGTTACATGTTTTTCGTTGGTATTACACCGTGAAGGAGTATTTCGCTGTCGGTTACACCTGACTGCAACGTTCTTACTTGTCTATTACTGGCTTCAATATATTTTGAAAATTTAACTGCTTAAGTTTTTGTATTTTTACGAGATAAATAAATGTAGATCTATTATGTAGTATAGAAACATCGGAAAAATGTAACATTTCCTCAACTGAAAGTAGCGGCATGCTATTATTGTTAAAAAAATTTTGCTGATTTATTCTAACTCTTGCTCATTTAAAAGTATGGAAAATTATTATGTTTAACCTTGCCCATTGATTTGCGTATCTTATGTTAATTACCTCATCTTTTAATCTCCTAATCTGGTTTTGCAAAGCTATGTCGTTGCTAAGAAAATGTCAATTTTTATGGAGTTAGTCAAGTCGTTGGATGTTTTAGTCAATACGTTGGGTCTTTCTTCTAACTGACTATTGATAATTACTTGGTGGTTATTTGATATGACATTCTAAAGAGTTCCCTCTAGCATTGTTCAGTCGTCGTGGTCTAGACTACCTGCCACGTATTTCCAAGCCGTTCCGATCCAGTTTATTGATCTAGTCTGTCGTTTATTGAATGATGATGTGATTGCATGAAATCTTTGTGTTATTTCTTGATTTAGAGTATGATACAAATTGTTTGTTCGTAAGTCGTTTTCGATATGTTAGAGTAATTTCTCAAATGTGTTTTAAATTTGGTCCATGTTAATGATATGAGTAATTTTAATCGTTGAGGTTTGTAATTTCCCAATTTTCTTGTAGATAGTAATGGTCTGCGCATTAATATAGTTTGTTAGTTCACGAATCCGTACGTAGTCGTTATGTTTAGTATTATGAGCATTCTGAAAATAAATTATAAAAATAAAATATATTGCTTTTATGAAGCACTCTTCCTAGTTCTGTCAACATCCTCGTGCCTTTGTCTTCTTTTACGATTTCTCTTTGGAATCTTGGTGTTAATTTTGATCCTAACCTTCTGTTTCTTTTTACGAATATTTCTTGTCCAGGTATGTAAGTCTTATCTGTTTTTGTTATGGTTTTCCAAATCCGTCATTTGTTTTTGCTTAATTCTGTCTATGTTATGCTGCCTGTTTTTGTCGTATTGTTCAGGGTCAGTAGTTACGTTTCGCCCAAAGAATGGTCTTTTGTTGGTTATTGAATGTACTAAATAATTGAATTCGTAAATATCTCTGTCTTATGTACTTGTTTTGACTTGAGGCGCCTCATGATCTTTTCACTTGCCCGTTGACGGCACTCTTGTATGGTGGAGCCTTGATACATTTTTATATTTTTAACTGATCTTTTAACATGAGGGTATTGCTGCGGAATTTAAAGAAATCCCTTTGTCTATTACGATGCATTTGGGTACCCCATAATAAAACAAGGTGTCATGCAATTGTTTCCCGATGTCTTCTATAGCTTTGGATTTAATAATCCTACATTGCGCTAGTTTAGAAAATTTGTCTATTGCCGTCAACATCAATATTTTCTCCGTGGATCGTATGTCTATGTGTACTATTTGCCCGGGAAACTCGTGTTTATTTTACCTCTGGATTTGGAGGGTGTCTGTCAAATTGTTTTGGCTCTTTGCAAACCCGGCATTGGTTAATTAGATTTTAGTTAGAAGTAGTATTCCTCGGACAGTTGTATTTTATTTCCCTGGGCACACCGTAACGCTCTGTTATGAGTTTGAAGATTTTTTTCTCTTGGTCTTTACCGTTTACGATATCTTCAACTATTAAGGATGTGAATCTAGACGTCATATTTCTAAAATGTTCTGGATATTGATTTTGAATTGGACCCATTAACTCTTCTGAGGTGTGGGTTCCGTTAATAACGGACGGATTGAGGTGTGTCTTTAATATGGTGAGAAGGGCTTCTTTTTAAAAGCATTGATCGGAAATTCAATACTGGGAATAAGATATTCTGCTGAACTTTCGCGGGTATGTTTTGTGGATGCTACTGAATTGATTTGACTAACCCTTGATAATGCATCTGCGACTATGTTAGTCGTGCCTGGCTTCTAGTGGAGTTCGTAATGATACTTCTGCCAATACGCCTTCCATCTCTTGATTCGATCAGTATACATTTTGACTTTCGGTTTACCGTAAAGGTATTTCTTGAGTGACTTCTTTGCCCAAATTATTGCCAACATATGTTTCTCGTTGGTGGCATAATTCTCCTTAGCCTTAGAAAACTTCTTGAAAAGAATGAGATCGATCTTGCGATAATACAGTGCCAACGACAAAATTTAAAGCGCCTGTTGTTAGTTGAAATTCTTTGTTGAAATTGGGGTAATGCAGAATCACTTCGTGGGACACCAATGCTTGTTGATCAAACTCATCCTTCCATCTTAAAAGAGACATAAGTGGTTTTGTCACTTAGGCGAAATTTACGATAAAACGTCTGTAGTACCCAGCCAATTTTAAGAATGACATTAAACATCTCGAATATTTGACTATTGCCAAAACATTGTTCGGATTTGTCTCGATGCCCCTATCTGATACGTTAAAGCCGAGGACCTCAATCTTGTTTTTGAAGAACTCGCCTTTTGCCAACTTACACTTTATGTTTGCCTCTTGCAATGTTCTAAAAATTCTGTTCAGATTTATAGTGTGTGAAACACTATATTTGCTAAAATATATAAATGGGGAATTGTCGGTAATCTGGATGGTCGAATTATACCGTCGCTTAATAGTTCTTAGATTTGTTTATTTACCAAGAGGCATGGAAAACTGATCAAATTTAGAAAATACCGGAAAACCTGACGTGGTTCTAAATTGCGTTTGTTTCATGGATAGGTTGTGACCAACTGAGCAAAATCTCTGTTTTGTTGTTCTGTTAGGTGCTCCGTTCTGGATACAATGATGTTTTTATTGGTGTATGGAGACTCTTTTTGATGGCCATAATTCCTTTATTTATTTTGATTTCAGCTTCCAAATCTTTAAGACTATCGCTCCCTAAAATTGCATCAAATGATGTCAAGGTGGGTAGTAAAAAGAATTTGATATTGATATCCTGTTGATTAAAGAGATTGACTATTTTGTGGTGTGTGATTGGAATACAGCCCCCAACGGTCACGGTATTGAAAGGGTTCTCGTTATGTAGGGGATCGCATCAAATTTTGGTTGTATATAATTCCGGTGTCTATTAATATTTTAAGTATCTGTCCGCTCCCCACCTTACATTCGAATTATGGTAGTGAGGAGTTTGTTAAGCTAAAAAATATAGCATTGAATTCGTATTCGGCCTGAGTCTCATATTTCCCGACTTCTTGTTCGTACTCAATTGCAGTGGCATATGTTTCAGCAAACTCAT
The DNA here is from genome assembly GCA_035041545.1 of Drosophila colorata. Taxonomy (NCBI): domain Eukaryota; kingdom Metazoa; phylum Arthropoda; class Insecta; order Diptera; family Drosophilidae; genus Drosophila; species Drosophila colorata. The sequence continues at coordinate 948,739 of JAWNLD010000673.1, forward strand.
GTCCTTTATGTGGTTCTTCCCCTGTTTGGATATTAAAGTTTCTTTGCCTCTTGTCTTGGGGCTTTGGGACAGGTGGTCTTTTACCTACTTCGAACTGAGGTTTGTTTAAATAGTTAACCTGTTTAGTTTGAGAACTAGGATCCACGTCCATTACTTCTGGTCGTGGCAGGAGTTTGGGAGCCATAGGACGAGATGGAGCATCTTGTTGCGGATATTGGTATTGATAATTTGGGTTCTGTATTATGTATGAATTGTATATGATTAGGTTGTAAAATTTGGTGGCTGTCAGTGATTGTGGAAGCTTCGCGTGGCGTTCATATTTCATTAAGGAAATGGTGGCTTTGTACGCGGTGCAGATATCGGTCTTAGTTCTGTATTTCTGAAGCCCTGAATTCTCCCGTTTGCATGGGTGGTCCTGAAAGAGTGATTTTGTAACTTAAAACATAAATTTATGGTAGAAGGTAGGTCAGTTGGGTATTTTATTCATAAGTTTATCTTATTTAAAATGAGTGACAAATGTTTGTAAAACTACCTGACAGAATTCTTCAATCGACTGGTGGCTACCCTGTATTATTGTAGTCATTTGTAACTCTACAGAGTCGCGTTTGTCTGCGAAATGTAGCGAAAGGCACCTCGATATTAAATCCCAATTTAGCGGTACGTTATAAGATTCGAGAGCAGTGTCAGCGTCTATTGTGTGTAAAATACCGAATTATTTAGGAGTGCCTATCTGGCCAGCGTATGTGTCTAAAATTCTATCTATGCCCTTTTTCCACGAACTTTCTTTTTCTGGCGGGTTGCCAGAAAATTCTCGTATGCACTTCACTATATCAGGTATCCGATTTAAGTCTTCTAGATTCGGGCGATGTTCAGTGTTTATAGAATAAATAGTACCGTTAGCAAAGTCTGTTGTGTTTTTAATATTGACTTGTTGCAATATTGATTGTAATTGCTGTGCAATTACTTCACTTATAAAACGTTTTATTTGCTGTATATTTTGTTCGTACATATTCCTGTTTTGTTGATACCCTAATTGTCTCTGTGCGTTTCGTTGTTCCTGCCTTAAGGCGTTTTGTTTCATTTGTCTGTTCTGGTTAGGTTAGGTTGAACCCCGAAAAAGCGGTTGCACATAGACAAAGTTGGTATTGGTGTCCTTATGATCCTGTAGTATGTGTATGAGTGTTTGTTTGAATGTTTGGCAGTATCTACTAGCGATGCGAGCCACTATGCATTGAGGTATGCCGAGTGAGTGCCGGCCAGCCGTGAATGAGATGTTCCAGTGTTTCAGCAACTTCTGGTTTTTTACATTTGCGGCAGTCTTTATCTGTCGTAATGCCCAGTTTCGTAGCGTAAACTGCTGCTAGGCAATGACCAGTCAGTACTCCTACCATTAGTCTGCAGTGTCGTCTTGATTGCTGCAGTAGGAAGTGAGTGTACATAGGGACTTTAGTGCGATTTCAATATTTGCTGAGTTTTCGTGATATCGACATCTTCCTTAGCTTGGCGGTCTGCCATTTCGTTATCGTCAATGCCCCGGAGGATCCCTATAGATGTGCACTGTTCCAGCAGTGATATGGTCATCTAGTGCCTTCCTGCTTGCCAGGAAATTTTTGGAGGATATAGCAGATTCTTGCAAGGATTTTATAGCTGATTGGCTATCTACTAAAATGTTGATCGAATGTTGTCCAGTTCCAAACACCAGTCGTCTGGTCCCATTGTCGTTATTGTATCTTTAAAGTTGTTTCGGGGAATCATATAGTCTGTGAGAGGCCCCATGTATTGCTCAGCATCTTATGCGGTGCATAGAGCGCGACTGTAGCCTTCTTTACCCTTTCTTCTACATTGGATTTCCATGTCAGTTTTCTGTCTAGAACCACTACGAGATATTTTATAGTATTCTTCGGTTTTAGCGGTACTCCGTTCACCTTCGGCGGGTCCCATAGTACCTTGTATCTCTTGGTGAAGAGAATGAGGTCCGTCTTGTCCGCATTGATGCTAAGTCCGGATCCTGTGGCCCATCTTAGTATCTCTTTCAGCGAGTAGTCCATGATCCGTTCTGGTTGAGGTTCTATTAAAATTGGTGGTCATATTAAGTTGTTCTGATTCGCCATTCAATGGCGTGTGTTATGATTAATTATAGAAATTGTTAAAAATATAAAATAATATAAATATAAAAATCAGTTAAAAATATAATAGAATTACTTTAGTGATTTACTTTGTGTTGTAGTGTTGGATTTATTTATTCTTTATTGTTGTGTGTTTGTATAATTTTATGCGCGAAGCCCGTTTGCCTTTGTCTGGTTAGAAACACAGTATCAAGTGTCAGAGAAAAATTGTATTTACGTTTTTTTTTTGTTTTTTGTGAAAACCAACTGGTTTTCTATTTTACTGTGAAGGGTTCGGGGGAATCGCAAAGTTGGGATGTTTTAAACAACACTTTGTAGTGTATTATTTTGTTATAATATTACGCTTCTAATATACGGCTTATGTTGCCTTATGTTCCTTCTTGGGTGCAGAAAATTTTTAATTTTGCTAGTTCTTATATGTAGTTTTGGCACTTAATTTCTTTAAAAAAAATTTTTATTTTGTTTACTTATTCACTAGTCATCGTGACTACAATTAATGGGGCCGCCTTTCCTGATGGTGCGATATTAGTCCTTTTTGCCAATTCTACTCGGGTTTCGCTGACCATACTCGGCGAAAGTATTCTGTGAACGGATCGTACAGAATTTGCAGTCCACCGATGTGCAGTGAAAGAATTAAATTTGCAACTGCTTCAGCTCTCTTCCTGGCTGACCAAATTAATGATCAGGAGTGGAATAAACTGCTATCCGGCCACGCGAGCTTAGTAACTGTTTTGTTCTCTCGTAAACGCGCGGTGGTCCCTGCTCGAGCGCATGTTAAATAAAGATATTATTTCGGTACAAAAAAATATTGTTTTATTTAACGATCCGAAGATCTGATCTGATAAGTTTGATTACAAGGTTGAGACTAAAGAGTAATTCAAAAGCTGACCCTATATAAGTGCAATGTTGATAATGGCAGCGTCGGCGTAGGCAGTGACAGACCGACAGATCGTATGCGGCATTGGTCAGCAGCGGCCGTTCTGTCAATGCCCGTTTGCATGTGTTGTGTTTATGCAACTTTGGCATTAATTCGTATCTTTGCTAACTAATGATAGCAAAATTTTGTGATTATCCATATCCCAATTTAATTCAGCAATCAGGGAGTAATAATACAATAGAAATACGACCAAGACCTTTCGAATATTATATCGCATGAGCGGCCAATAGCATCCACAAACCATGCGCACAATTTTTTCCAAGATCTTCTACATACATACACATACAAACATACATATGTGTATGAAGGTGAAAATCCATTAAATTTGAAATCTAGATTTTTTGCTTTGAGTAGGCACCCGTCAGGCTGCAGCCGACAAATCATGGGATCACAAGTACAAAATGCAAATACATCTACACAAGTGAATAAATGTGCGTGCATTCTCATCCCGAGAAATTTTTCTTGCAAGTCCCTTTTAGGTACTTTCACCAATAATCATTAAACAAAATCCCAAGTCTTCATGCCAAAGTGGCAAACCCTTTACAAATTTCACATTAAGGCTGAACCGAGAAGGAAGACAAGCGACCGAAAAGGAAAAAATTTCAATTTCTGCGTACTGCTGTTTGAGCTTAAAGACTTACACATGTACATAAATACATTCCCTAAGAGCACCGATAGCAAACCCAGGTAATGTTTTGTAGAGCGAAAAAGTAAATTGCACACTAATCGCTATCTCGCTCGATCCTTGCAAAGCAAACTTCAACATTACTCTCTAGCTCTCTAAAATTGTGAGTAAAATGAGGACCCGAGCAAAGCTGAAGTTGCTGTGTGACCTGTGGCACCGAAAATGAGCGTCAGACTTTTTATACCCTGAACCCATTGAAAATGGGTAAAATGGTTGTATGTTTATTTGAAATGATCGTTAAATTGTCCCGGGTTCTTGTTATCAGTGTTTATCGGTTGTTTGTACCGGTTTTTTTTTTATCATATCTCAGAAACTAAAAGAGCTAAAGCCACCAAATTTGTTTTAACATGTTCTCGTAAAGGGTACGCAGATTATGAATTACAGCACTTGCTGCCAATTGGCTTGCCATATTTGTCAAATTTTACCACACGCCTTCTTTCTTTTTAATAACTTACTAATTCTTAACCAATTTTGATGAATCTTAATGCAATTGATTCTTCAAGTGCTGTAATATATATAAATATTCATTCGAAACACATATTGCGTCTCTGTCTCATAATCTACTATATAAACTGAAACAATTTGAGGTGCTTGTAGATTTTTATTGATTTTAGGAAAACGGTGAGGGTTATCGACCATTTGAAAAAAACTTGATCTGCGAGTGCCATGGTCTAGTCTATATCCAAAAAGTTGAAGTCTCTAGCTTTTATATCCACTTGGCTGTTGATCCTGATCAAGTATATATGTATATACTCTATGGGGTCGGAGATACCTCCTTTTGCCAGTTGCATACTTTTGCACAAAACAATTATACCCCTTTTATCCATTTTCAATGGCTTCAGGGTATAAAAAACTATTGGAGATGCATATGGCAGCACACTGCACTGCTCACTATGTGGCAACTCTTTTAGTCGATACAATCGATATGCAAAAACTGGAGTTAGTTGCCATCGAATGAACACCGGGTCTACAACGATCGAGAGATAAACTTGTATTCACATATAACCCATTAAAGCAATAATCTCTTCCAATAAAAACATTTGTTATTGCATGTACAACAACTCTTACAACTTAGGTTGCTCGCCAATATCTAAATGTCTTGTAGTTCAATAAGAATACAATAAAGCCAGGGCTGCAAACCCAATATAAAATGTCGCTGGTTCGGTTCACGGTTCAAATCATGAAACCGGTTTTTCACTTTCATGAACCCAGGTTTTGGTCCGCACCTGGATTCGGCGGTATTATAATAAATTTTAAAATAATGTCAAAATTCATTTAAATCAATGTTTATTTAAGTAAAATTATTTATTTCATATTTCGACATGACCGACCGCTCGCATCAAGATCTAAATGAAAAATGTGCGTTTGCCTACTACTCTTAAGCACGAAATTCTCAGAAACGAAACGCTTCTACGTATGTATATATGTATGTACATGCATATGTAGAGCGTGAGTGTTATGTGCATCAGATTTACCAACAACTTTGTGGCACTTCGTTTCTTCGTCAGTGTGAGCGAATAGATAGAAAATATTCCAAGAAATAAATAAAAAAAAAAAGGAAATATAAAAGCAAACAGAATATTTGTATATAAATTAAATGATTATTGTTTTCGGTTAAGTAAATGTTATATTTATTAATATATTTATTACTGTTTACAACATAGCTGAATCGAGCAGTCTATGAAGGAGTTAATTAGCGCTTGGACTTGCTGTCTCAAGGCATACAAATTGTGAACTGAAACTAAGTTGACAAAAAGAGACTTATGAAGCTACAAAGAATTACAATGAAGAATTATTAAAGTATTAAGTTACACAATGCAAAAATCATAGCGGCTGCAGAAACGCTTAGCTTGCGCCTCGTGCATTGCCTGCTATGTGAAGACATCCGGCCCAGAGCTGAGTCAGCGTCTGTGCTGGAGTCAAACCGAGTCGCGTTAACTTATGTTAACTACTCCCCCCTCAAGTCGAGGCCGCCCTCGGCCGACCCTATCTCAGTGATCACCTCGTTCATCCTTCGAGCCGTAGCCTTCTTTTTCATGATCTGTCGATAGGTTAAACCGATGCCAACGACTATGCCACAGGTTATGCCAAGGAGAAGCAACAGTATGATCGAGTTGATGTTACCAATTTCGTCCCTGACCTCTTGTATCGTCTCCAGATTACGTTCATTGAGCCGATGAAGGTAAGGGAGACTGAGGATGTCCTGGTGGCCTGTGACGTTCAGCAGAGGGGAAGCTGCGATGCCTGGGAACCGGTTCTGTACGCTGTTGCGATTGATGTATCTCGTTCCGTTAATGGTGGCCCAATTGTTGAAGATGATTAATTGTGTGCCACGCACCCAGGACTCGGTGCCGTTATCTACGCAGATTACCGCCGCTGCATCATTGATGATGACAATTCCATCGTCGACCCACGTGACTGCGTCTAGGTCGCTCGGTTGTACTTCGCAATGAGCTACACCGCCCGCATGAAGTTCCTTGGCGCATGAGCTGGCTGTTGACCGTTGACAAAATGTCGTTCGTGGGGTGGCTGTGCAGTTTTCCAGCGCGTAGATTTGATCTTGACATTCGGCGATGATGTTGTTCTCGATTCGCAGCATATGATTTTTGTGGGCGACTGGGTAGACTGTAATTTTCTTGCAGGTGTGTTTAATTTTTGGAAAAGAGATTATAAAATATATCATGTTTGTGGATTGTAGGACTTTGACGGACGAAGCGGACATTAAGTCGGCTATGGGAGTATCTGTGGGCTCTTCAAACCAAACAGATTTTAAGTCTGCGTGGTCTAAGATGTTTGGACTGACAATGTTGGCTTTAGCCAGGGTTATGGCGAGCATTAAGTTCTGCAACTCCATCGACAACATTCTGTTCCTAGCCAAAAGTGTTTCATATAAGTGGCCTGAATCAATTTGCCTGTCTTTTGAGGCTTTCAAAATTTGGTTGACTGTGAGCGTTAGTTGGTTAATCTGATCCTGTACTCTAGTGTTTATCTGCACCTGTCTATTATTTGAATTTATTAATTTATTAATCTTTATTTTTTCCAAGTCCCCGGCATCTGGAGTGCCTGCAACTACCTTCAAAATTGAACCTAGAAAGTCTAGACTCCTAGCAATTCTGTGGTGTGTGCCCAGGGCCTCCAGCATGTCTCTGAGATGTTCTGAGTCTACATTCAGAAGTTTTTTCATGTGTGACTGCGGAAACAAATCACACAGTTTCACTGTCTCATCCACCATGCGCTCATATTCAGATATGTTCGCAGAATGTCGGACGAAAGCGAACTCCTCCCATACCAAGACTTGGCCGTCGATGATCGGTATGTACTTAGCGTGGGAATAGTCGGTGACCCGTGCCGAAGTCGTCGCGAGGATAAGTAGTATCAGAAACCCAATCCTGTGGAATGAAAATTACTTTCTTTTTTTGAGGAAAAACGTTGAACAACCCATCACCGAACTTATTTAACTTATAAATGTTATTAAGCAACCTAATACTAAGACCTATCTAAAGCGGGGTGCCAAGTGGCTTAAAACTTATACCTCTAGCAACCTAATGTAAAACAAAAACTGCCAAATGGCACAACACAAAATTAAAAGTAGAAAAGAAAACACTACTTAAGGTTGTCTTTGTGGACTACCCTCCCCTTAATGAGAACTGTAGTTCCCAGGTCGGCTTCCACGGCTCTTTCTTCACACAAAGGTGTAAGTTTGTTTCCGAGCCTACGGTTAGACTTTACCAAGACTTTCTCTCCTACTTCAAAAACCCTATTTTGTCGGGAGTCATTTTGCCTAGCTCTGAGGTTTTCCTGCGCTCTTTTAAGCTTGTTCTGAATCTGCGTCTGAGTTTCGCCTGGGAGTGAACGGATAACATCGACCGGCCGCTTATCAGTGACCGAATGGATTGTCTTGTTGTACTCCACTGTGGACAACAAAATTACCTCTATGGTGTCGCTAATGTTTTTGTCTATTTTTAAGCATCTAGCTAGTTCCAGTAGGGTGCTATGGAAACGCTCGACTTGCCCATTGGAAACGCTATGCAAGGGCGGGGCATTTGAAATGCTGACTCCATAGTTATTCATCAATAGTGAACAGATAGTCTGGGAGTTCAAGGCTGGCTCATTGTCGCAGTAAATCGCTTTGACTCCCGGGAACAAATTCATGAGCTGCAACAATGGTACTTTCAAGTCCTCTATTGTTCTGGATGCGATCGGTTGAACTACAGCGAATTTTGAAAACTTGTCAATACAAGTTAAAAAAAATTTTTTGTCAGTTGAGAAGATGTCCACATGTAGCATCTCCCCTGGGTATGAAGGAATCGGCGTCTCACCAATTTCTTGTTTTTTAGGGTGCCTATCGTATTTAGCCCTGGCACAAGTCTTACAGTTTTGTACGATTTCGTTGGCTAATTTGGCCATTTTTGGGAAATAGTAGTCTGAGAGGACCTGCTTAATGTTCTCCTGGGCTGCCCTGTGGGCTCTGTTGTGTTCTGCGACGAGAATTTCCCTTCTCTCACTAACACTGAAAATGTCCACAACCCTGTTTTTGCAGTGCCAGAACTTGGTAGTTGGAAATTTCCGCACTAAGTCGTCCTGCACCAGCGCCAAAGTGTGTAAATCGCAGTGTAGCGCATTCACCACATCAGGTTTTACTATCTCCATTAGTTCCTCGAGAAGTGATTCTCTGCATGTAAAACTCAGGGAGTGTCGCCTCTTGTTTCCAAACAGAATAAAGCTGCGCTTTTGTGCAAAACGCGCCTCTTCAAGAATTATCTGGTTCTGGAAACAGTTCAAGGGCTTGTCAGTGGACTCGATAGTGTAAGTCAAGGAGACTTCGCTGTGAATCGTGGCAATGCATGATTCATTATCTTGGTGGCTCAGAGCGTTAAGCTGTTGCCTGGATAAGGCATCAGCGACCAGATTTTCTTTGCCTGGCTTGTAGAATATGCGCGCGTTGGATTCGTCAATGCGCGCCTTCCATCGCTTGATTTTAGCGTTAGGGTTAGACTCAGAAACGGCAAAGGCCAGAGGTTGATGGTCCGTGAAGATGTTGAGATCTTTCACCCCATACAAATAGTGGCGCAATTTGCCAAGGGCCCACACGATAGCTAGTAGCTCTCTTTCGTTTGTGGCATAATTGATCTCTGGATTCTTTAGTGTCCTGGAGATCATAGTGATGGGACGACCTTCTTGAGAGAGGACTGCCCCTATCCCATACCCCGACGCGTCTGTCGTTAGATCAAACGGCTTATTGAAGTCAGGGTATCGGAGCATGACATCCTCAGATGCCAATATGTTTCGCAGTTTTTGAAAAGCACTGCGTTGGAGATCAGAGAATTCGACAGAAATCTTTCTTGATCTATGTTTGCTAACTGACCCATTTTCACCCTTAAGAATATCTGAAATGGGTTTTGCTATTGATGCAAAATCTTTGATGAAGCACCTATAATAGCTAGCGAGTCCTAGGAATGATCTCACCTCGAAAACCGTCTTGGGCTCCGGGAATTCCTGTATCGCTTTGACTTTCTCTGGGTCGGTTGTAGCACCATCGCTTGTGACCACGAATCCAAGAAAGTTCACGCTTTTCTTAAAAAAATGCGACTTTTCCTTGGACACCCTCATGTTAGCTTCATATAAGCTTTTTAATACCCAATCAACATGTCTGACATGGGACTCCTCATCTTTTGAAAAGACGATGACGTCATCGACATACACGTAACATGTCTTGCCGATCTGCTCTCGCAGTATGTCATCGATCGCCCTTTGGAAAATGCCGGCGGCGTTTTTCAAGCCGAAAGGAAGTCGGCAAAATTCATATTTTCCTCCATTTACGGAAAAGGAAGTCTTCTCCCGGTCGCGTTCTGCGAGCATAATTTGGTGATAGCCAGACTTAAGATCCAGTGTCGAAAAGTACTTGGCTTTACCCAGGTTTCCCAAAATCATGGATATATTGGGCATGGGATACCTGTCCGTAATCGTTCTTTCATTGAGTTTCCGAAAGTCCATGACGAAACGCATGTTTCGGTTACCCATTTCATCCGTGCCCTTTTTGTCGACCACCCAAATGGGGTTGTTATAGGGAGAAACGGATTTCTGAATTATGCCATTCTTCAAGAGATTTTGAATCTCTTTATTGACAAATTCGGCTGCGCCCATAGGATAAGGGTACAGCTTAGCGTAGACAGGCTGTTCGTCGACCGTTCTAATGGTGGCTACCACTGATGTGTTGTATGATAGCGCCTCATTAGCGTCTGCGAACGTCTTTTTTCTATCCATTAACATTTTTAAAAAGTTTTGTCTAACCAGGGGAGGTGCGTCTGTGCAATCTAGGTTAGTGAAATTGACATCCACACACTTGTAGTATAAAATCGGTTCGGAACTGTTGCCAAATCTGAGTTGGCTCGAGTTTAGACAGAGCTGAGCCCCGACCTCTGTCAACAGATCGAGGCCTATAATTCCATCAAATGTTGACAATTCTGAGAGAAGGAAAAAGGTTGCCTTTTTTCCAAACATTGATACATAGCACTTCTCAGAAATTTCGGTAGTGCCATGAATGGAGTGGGTGGTGAATGGGTTGTCGACTGGGCGAACTCCTTTCAGCCCATGGTGCGGCCGAATGTAGTTTTTCGCTGCACCTGTGTCGATGAGAAACCTCATTTGAGTCCCCGCTACTTTTCGCCTGATGAAAGGCAGCAGGGACTTACCCCTAAAAAATTGAGAACGTCAGAGTCGCCGTCGGAATCATCGGCTATCTGCGCCTCAGCATTTCTAGCTGCCGCTGCATACCCCTCAGCTCCACATTCTTGGCTCTGAGTGGTATGATTTACCCTTTGACGCCTCGGACCCGTTGCTCGGTCAGAGGTGTTTGTTCTTTTGAACGCCTGTGGGTTGCCCGAGTTGACGTAAGCTGGTGCTTGCGATGGCATCAACATTCTAGACATTGAAGGGTCAACGTCCATTGGTTGTGGATCATTATTGCCGCTGCTTTGCCTACCACTACGCTGATCGGACTGTTTGGGCTGCTGAGGTTGCTGCGGTTTTTGTTGCCGCGTGTAATGAGGGCTTTTTGTAGGGGCAGGCAGTGTCTCGACTGCTTCTGCGCCCTTTTGCCGTTGATGAAATTGAGGCTTTTGGTCGGGTCTCCGAGCCTTGTCCTCGATACTTTTGGCATAGTTTGCCGCGAAGGTGTATCTCTCATGGTTGGCCTCGATTTCTTGTGCGAGTGCCAAAGCAGAGGGGAGATCGAGCGGGTGTGCCGCAAAAAGAACATCAGAGAGGCTGCGCTTGAGGCCAGAAACGAATATGCGCTAGGCATCCCCTCTAAACTTCTCGCACATGCCCTTAGCTAGTGCTGCGTCATATGTCATATTTACCTTGTTTATGAGTAAGGTGAGCTTTTTCTCGACCTCATCATAATATTGTGGCAAGGTAAGCTGTCCCTGCCTGAGAGTGCCCATTTCTTGTTCTATGACGTGAACCGGCCTCTTGTCACTGTAAGTGAAATCTAAGCGGTTGATAATGGCATCAAAATTTAGGATCGTGGCAAACGAAGACAAAACTGCGTCGGCCGAACCCCTTATTTTGCTTCTGATGATTATCACCGCTTGGTAATGGCGAGAGCTGCCATTATATCGTCTGAATATTTTATACGCTGCCATTGCAGCCTGTCGCCATGAAACATAAGTTTCTTGCGAGCCTGTAAACTCTGAGAGACACTTGACCGCGTCTAGAGGCTCGTCGCAGCGAACTTCGTCCACGATTTGTATTTCTTCAAAAGTCTCAATTGGAGGTGCTGTGACCTTCAGATCTGTTATTTTTTCTGTCAACTCGGCAATTTGCCGGTTGAGGCTCTCTTTAAGAGCCGCATCCCTCTCCCTGAATGCCTCCGCCTGTGCTTTGAGCGCACCCGAAACTGCTGACTCAACCAAAGCCCTGAGTTGCTGGGGATCCATATCTGTTTTGTTAGAATGCACTTCTTTGTATGGGTCTACTCTAATATCGTTGCTATCTGAGCCCTCTGAGTCAGACTTTCTCAAATAAGGGTCTCTATATTTTCCGAACGCCTTTCTCATTAGTTAAGGAATATGACAACTAGCCACAGAGTCAGATTAGCATCATTTATAAAAAATAATCAAAACAAAGTATTTGTCGAAACGATAGAACAGTCAATGGTCAATTGGATTTGCAGAACAAAATAATCGATGTGCAACAACACAGTTTAGTTAATTATTCAATTTTTCGAGAGAGAAAAAAAATATTTGTATCTACCTCACGCAGTATTTAAAATTTGTTTGAATGAAAAGCTCACTTACATGATCTTTATGAAATTATGTGGTAACACTAATATCCTAATATCCGCAGGTGATGCTGTCTCCCTCGCTGCGGTCACGCACAAACAACTTTTTAGCGCTGCCCAGATTAGCTCGCGCGCTATACTGGTGACACACCGCTGCCCGAAGAGCTCCAGCGGCTTCGGTGTATAAAGAAACAATTTGTGTAATTCAATACACTCGCACTGACCGAGTTGACGTAGGTCAGGTACACTGCACAGCACTAAACGTAAATTACGCTATGCCGAATTTGTTGTAATGTTTGGCGCAGATTTAAATGTGAGCGCCGTTAGTGTCAACACACAACACAAGTTCAGATTTAATTTTTATCTGTTTTAAATATCTGTTTAAATTCACGGCTACGCGACTTGGGACGGAGCGCGAGATTCGTTACCGTTGGGCGCCAATTAAATGATTATTGTTTTCGGTTAAGTAAATGTTATATTTATTAATATATTTATTACTGTTTACAACATAGCTGAATCGAGCAGTCTATGAAGGAGTTAATTAGCGCTTGGACTTGCTGTCTCAAGGCATACAAATTGTGAACTGAAACTAAGTTGACAAAAAGAGACTTATGAAGCTACAAAGAATTACAATGAAGAATTATTAAAGTATTAAGTTACACAATGCAAAAATCATAGCGGCTGCAGAAACGCTTAGCTTGCGCCTCGTGCATTGCCTGCTATGTGAAGACATCCGGCCCAGAGCTGAGTCAGCGTCTGTGCTGGAGTCAAACCGAGTCGCGTTAACTTATGTTAATTTATACATACATATGTATGAACATATTTGTCTATAATTTATGTACGTAGGAGGTATAAATAAATAAAATAACAAGATGAGTCGGATGAGCCCGACTAGGAGATACCCTGAACCCGAGCTGGTACATACATTTAAACCTCTTTGCATTCATACACATATTCACAAAGTCACACACAAAAACGCACGAACTAATCTGCGCACTGTACACATCGGCGGCGCTTGGCCCCACTATGGAAAATGAATTCTTGAATAACTTCTAAACTAAGAGTATGATCGCTATGAAATTTTCAGTGCTTAATAAGAGTATCAATATCTAATCACCAAAGCGTGATTTAAGTATCCAAAATCCAAATTATTAATTATATGCGTATTACTTACGAGCATATATTAACCAAATGATGGCTCTAACAGTCTCCAAGATATGCCAAGAAAACCAAGTTTAAAAATCGATTTTTATCGATAATAATGAAACGGAGCAAGATATCGAAAAAATGTTAGACTTGTACTGCGTATGGATTAGGAGAATCTATAAGTCTCTAGCTTTTGTAAATTCCGAGATCGCTGCGTTCATACAGACGGACGGACGAACGTACATGGCTTAATCGACTCAGCTCGTCGTCCTGATCAAGAATATATATATTTTATGGGGTCGGAGACGCTTCCTTCTGTCTGTTACATACATTTGCACAAAACCATTACACCATATTTACCCATTTTCATCGGTTCAGGGTATTAAAAATGTGCACAGCTAAAATCAAAGAAAAAAAAAAAAATTTTTTAAATTAAATAAAATTTATGAAGCAAACCATTTTTTAATGAATGATGGTTCGGTTCGGGTTCAGGTTACATATTTAAGCTGGTTCGGCTTTGGGTTCGGTTCAAAATTTAAAAATAATGGAGGTTCTGGTTCGAACCGATTAGGCTCAAATAAGAATACTCTAGTCGGGAGCACCCGACTAGGGGATAGCTTAAACCCAGCAGCGAGCTTAAATCCTTTTGCATTCATACATACATGTAAAAAATCACACAGACACACACACACACACACTCAAGCGCACGCCGCTTGCTTGCCCCCACTCTGGAAAGTTAATTCTTAAATAACTTCTAAACTAAGAATTGGATCGTTATGAAATTTCTGGACGTAACAAGAGCAATCTGAAATCTGTGTACAAACCAACACGTAAGTCTGTAGTATTTGATTTGCGATATTTTTTTATTTGGGGGACGAATGGGGGTATCTAAAATCCGAAAAATTCATATTCTGCGTATCCTTTACGAGAACATATTAAAACAAATTTGGCTCTAGCTTTTATAGTTGCTAAGATATGCTCGATAAACCGTGTCAAAAAATCGATAAATACTGAAATAAGAAAACGGAGCGAGTTATCGATTATTTGATTATAAACTTTAGCTGCGTATGGTATACACAAACTTAAAAAGTCCAAGTTCAGCTCTCTAACTCTTGTAGTAGCTGAGATCGACGCGTTCATACAGACTGGCGGACGGATGGACATACGGACATGGCTAGATCGACTCGGCTATTGCTTCTGAAGAAAAACATATATACTTTGTGGGGTCGGAGATGCCGCCTTCTGCCTGCTACAAACATTTGCACAAAACCCTTTCCACCCATTTTCAATGGGCATGGCTAGATCGACTAGGCTATTGCTTCTGAAGAAAAACATATATACTTTGTGGGGTCGGAGATGCCGCCTTCTGCCTGCTACAAACATTTGCACAAAACCCTTTCCACCCATTTTCAATGGGCTCACGGTATAAAAATGTATTTGTGTATTGGCTAAGCCACGTGGTGGCAAGCGCCAAGCGCAAGCGTTATCTGCAGGCGTGTAGCCACATAGATACTTGTTTGCAAATTTATATGTGTGGGTTCTTTTTGAAATTCTAATGCGATTGATGTGCATGAGTGCTATTTTTTTAGCTCAGATTTTGTCAAGGACGATTGGGTTGATGCTGTATCTCGGTGGCAGAAATATTGCCTGGCTGACTATCAGACGCGTGTTCGGATCGTCGCTGTGTTCATGAGATTTTTTGTTTTTTTTTTTGTTTTTTACTTTTTACAACTTAACACAATTATAGGTTGAACTTGGTTCAACTCAATGTTGGGAAATCGGCAATTTCAAATACATAATTAAAAGCAACAAAATAGGGGAAAATTGGTATTTGGTCTCAGCTCGTTCACTGTGTAATAACAACTAAAACGTGTACTCTAGCACTTGTGTATTAATAATAACAATAGTATACAAGTATAAAATAAAAAAAAAAAGTTTGCCTCTTCGCGGTCACAACTGTCACCTAAAGAGCGAGTTAGACATCATCGACACCAACCATTTCGTTTTTGACGAAATGCACGTTCAGTTATCTAATAACCTAACCTATCCAATAAGAATAAACATAGAGTACCAATTGAAACTGAACGAGTATAACAAAGGTTTGTGGGTTGGGTGACTGTTTCTAAATTCGGCCGATTTAGCGTTTGCGCCGAAGAGAATACACAGAGACCGCTGCGGTTGGTGCATATGATTAACATGTTATCTTTTGTGTTAGACAAGAACTGACCTAGGATGACAGTTCAAATTGTGTTAATGTTAATGACTTTAAGTATTAAATATATATATGTATATTTATGTGTATATATAGATATGTAGAATGACAGAGAATGCAAATAGCTAAAAATAATAATGTTAGCTGCATTTAATACTGCTCCACTGCACTACTAGTAGATCACGTTGTGACAAAACTAAACTCAAGTTACATGTACGACAAGTGCAAAATCAATCAGCAATCAACCGCATGCAAATTCTAACAATTTGAAGTAGTGTAGCTGTCAGCCTCTATAAGCAGTGACAACCGAACAAAAATATTTACCGAAAATATGCAATAGATGGCGCTAGTAATGTTGCACTGGCATCATTGATGTTGCGCACATATCGAGTTTTGGACATTGTGGGCGCGGTAGTGGGCATAGCTAACAAGTTTGGATCATCAGCAATCTGCCGGTATACATATTATGCATCTAGCTTTAAAGTCGGGGAGATATATAGATTTTATCGAATTGCCACGCCCCCAGTGGGTGTACCCCGAAACCCTTAACTTTATCTGACGCGGGTATCAACGAGTATATATTTTAAATTTTAAGTCTGTAGCTTTAGCTGCGGCAAAAAAAATTGCGTTCATGTGGACAGACGGATGGACAGCTTGACGGACATTGCACAAACCCAATATACTTGTTTCACTTCGTGAACGAGTATAAAAAGCTTTCGCAGATCAACTGAAACCAACATTTGCAATAAATATTTTGTAAAAAATCTTTCGAGAACTTTCACATCTACGGCATAATTAAATTTGTATGCACATATGAAAAGCAAGCGCGAAGCGCGACCATTAATTTTGATGAGAGAATATATTACAAATTGGCCGAATTTTGATAAGTGCGGCTGTGGCATAGAAGAGAAAACAAAAGGTATCTCCCAGTCGGGCACTCCCGACTAGAGCCATTTGACTGGTTTGTTCTAGATGACCCATTTATGTGTTATTTGGATAGTGCCTTAACCCAATTGAGAGCTGTCGTTATATACATTTTAAGCACATTGCTTTCTCACACAACGCACGCCGAATATGGAAGCTAAATTTTTTTTATAAACTTCTAAACTGTAATCGTGTTTGACGTTTTCTGCCTCTGGTTTAGGAGAATCTATGGATGAAAAGTTTAGGTCTATAGTTTTTGTAGTTTCTGAGATCACAGCGCTTATACAGCTCGTTGTCCTGATCAATAATATATATACTTTATGTGGTCAGAGATGCTTCCTTCCTCCTGTTACATAAATTTGCACAAAACTATTATATCCTTTTTACCCATTTTCAATTCGGGATATACAAATGATAATATATATTCATCGATTTCAGAAAAACTTAGTTTTTCTTGCTTAGCGCTGATGTCTGGACCATGTCGTTGCTGTTGGAGGTGCTTCAAATTTGAAAGTTTTTACACGCCGACGAACTTTTTGTTTAGGATATATATATTTTCCGAAGAATGTTATTTAAATATATATTTATTAAATATATATATAGACGGACAGACAGCTTGACGGACATTGCATTGTTCACTTCGTGAACAAGTATAAAAATTGCGAAGCACACTCCCGTACTCGCTGGTCACCCCCTTTAAAGATCGTTGAAAACATTTCCGGCCGCGCCTAGTCTATATATCTATATATCCCTCATTTTGAAGGCTAGATGCAAGTGAGATTGTTGCAGTTCGGTTCACCGCATTTTTACTAAGGCTGCTTACCGGGTTCGAACAGCTTCCGTTCCGCTATTATTTTTAAATTTCGAACCAAACCCTAAACCGAACTCGTTTTATAAAGATAACCGAATTCATTATTATTTAATTCAAAAAATATTTTTTTCTTTGATTTTAACTTCACACATTTTTTATTTTATTTATTTATACATCCTACTTGCATAAATAAAACGCAAATATGCACACAAAAAAGTTTGGATCATCAGCATTCTGTCGGTATTTATTTTATGCATCTAGCTTTAAAGGTGATGGAGATAAATAGTTTCAAACGAATTGCCACGCCCCCAGTGGGCGCATTCCGAAACCCGTAACACTTTATTAGACGAGGGTATAAACGAGAATATATCCAATATTTCAAGTCTCTAGCTTCAATACCGGCGAAAAAATGTACGTTCATACGGACAGACGGACGGACAGCATGACAGACATTGCACAAACCCAATATTCTAGTTTCACTTCGTGAATGAGTATAAAAAGTTTTCAATTGCACATTTGGATCATTTAAAAGAAAACGGCGACTACGATTTTAAAAAATGTTAAATATTTTGTAGGCATTGAGCTTCCGCAACTTTTGTTATATTTTAAATATCTGCGATAATTCGTTTTTGCAAGATATTCCTTGTTAAGTGTGCATATCATAAAATCTTAAACTACACATTCATACAGTCGCGTTGGAAAACTAACCAGTGTTGCCAGTCAGTTTTTTAAAAATTAGTTTTTTGACAATGCGGACAATAATTAGTTTAAATGAGTTGATCTGTTTTTTTGTGTATAACTGTATATACGGATTGCGTCAACTTATTTTGATTCACTTTAAAAAAATTTAGATCAGTTGACGGACTGGATTTTGATTTCGTCATTTCGTGATTTTGGCGCGAACAGCTGACTTTGATTTGAGGCTGTGCCGCAAAATGTAAACAAACATTCCTATGGTTGTGTATGGATCAGCTGATTGAGTACTTTGTTTACCAAAAGTTGAAATCAAATAAAAATGTAATCAAAATCAGTTGACGGAATTTTTAATATTAATTTCTTAGTGAAAAATTGTAAAAAATACAATTTACACCACGCGTCTTTACAATGGCGTATTCTCAACTAAAATGTTTATCAATATAATATGTGAATGTCGATACTTTTCTTAATTCCATTATAATTTTTTCAAGTTCCGCGGTAGGCAGGCTATGCCACGGGCGAACTCCCCTTCCCGTTCACTCGTGCGATTCAAAATAAGCCAAAATATTAATCCAAATAATGAGTCTGATGCGGCTCAAATAGCATCACCCCAGGCTTCAACCTGCACGGTTGAGCCTGTTTCTGGCACCGTACTGTAAGGTTGCCGGTCTCCACCCTCCAAAGCGGGAATGTTGGTCACCAAGGGTCCGGAAAGACCACCAACTTCCTTGGATAAAGAGATGGAGTGTGCCACTTTCTCGTCGAGAAAAAGATTGTCCCGGCAGGGTCCGATAGGGGCATTAGTCTCTGAATCGGACTCTGACCTCACACTCACCGATCTCGACGACGCATCCAGCGAGATCTCTCAGAGATCCGGTCTGACGGATGCAGGCACTCAGGTAGCACGTCTACACTTAGACCCTGAGATCGCCTTTATCAAAATGACAAACTGCGAAAAGAAGTTGCTCAAGGCAGCTATCGCCAAAGGGCTCCGCAGAGCAGCTGCTCTAAAAGCTGCAAAGGTGCCCCCTTCTGACGCCAAGGTCAAAAGGGGTCGCTCAGACGAAAATTCTCCGGAGCTCGGTTTGTCAAAGAAACCGTAAAATACTCATTCAGAGTCAACAGCGCCATCGGACATTCGGATGGCGAGCGGTGTCAAGCTCGGTTTCATCGCGGCTGATAGATCGTCACCTTTGACAGTGGAGCAAATTGGAGCTAAAGGCGGCATCTTATCGTCCACCCTGACGTGTGTGATGCCAGGTGTGAAGACAAAGTTCGAGGGTTTTGTTCCGAGAATGGGTTGGCTCATACTCGTCTGTTACGACAACAACGCAGCCGAGTGGGTGATGGCGAACTTCAGCCATATCAAGACCTGCAGTTCGCTCGAAGTTGAGCTGTTGGAGGAAAGTCAGTTCCCCCGGGCGCACCTCATCCGAGGTTACTTCGGCAACAGCCTGGAGCTACTGGACGGTTCTGGCGCACAGAGTTGAAAGCCTTGCCAAAGAGTTGAAAGAGGAATGGTCAAAGAAGGAAAGGGGAATCTACTGGTAAACGAGCCATGAGTTACGACAAGCGAAAGAGCTGGTCAGCCCACATATAGGTAGAAAGACCAAAAATCTTTCTAGGGCGGAACTACTGCTCTTGGTGTCCTATCTCACGGTACACAACACAGTCAAGTATTACCTCCACAAAATGCGCCCATCCCAGGGTGTAGAATCCGTAGAGAGGATGACGAGACAACAAAGCACATTTTATGTGATTGCCCAGCCATTATTTGGAGTAGGAGGAAGTATCTATGCAGAGAATTTGTTACTCCAGCACAAATCAGAAATTCCTCGACAAGGGATCTGCTATCCTTCATAAGGGAGGCAGGGCGTCTCTTGTCCCCATAGGGAGACCGATGGCACAAAAGACCGCCCTTCGGTCGCTGTGCCTCTAAAATCTCTGTTGTGAGACTCCCTCACAAATAATAATAATAATATAGTGAAAAATTTTGAAAAATGCATGTAATAGCTGGCGCTTTACCATACAATCTGTAATTAAGAATGGCATCTTCTCAAATAAAATGCTTATCGATATAAAATGTGAATGTCGATACTTCTCATAATTCCCTTAATCTTTATTTAAATTCCATCCTTAATATATTTGAACGAAAGTTTTCGAAGAAAAGATTAGGGGCAGAACTATGTGCTCTTTTTTTTATTAGCTAAGTAATATGGGATCGACTCTTGATCATGATAATGGGGTATATTAATAAATCGCAAAACTAAATACTTTTTGACAAAGTAAAACTGTCCTAAGTAATCTAAAGAATTTCTGATAACAATCTAGCGCCGAAAGCACATTCCAGCCCCAAAATGTTTGATATAAAATTTTCTGAGGAAGGATATATTTGATATATGATCAATTCCAGATTATTAAATAATAGTAGGGTTTTCGGCACTTTACGCAAAAAACGCCAGCTTCTGTGTAAATAAAAATTATTTTTTCCGATGTGCCGAATGCCCAACTATTTTTTAATTCCTTATGCGAAAAAAGAAATAGATGTAGGAAAAAACATTGATAGACTTCACAATCACGAAATAAACCTAGCTGTAAATCTTAAAGATAATAGTATAGCAGTAAGAACACTCGCTCTCCCGGATAGATAATTCAAATAAGTTCTACCTAACCTAACATAGAAAATAAGTTAAATATAATAGTATGTTTCATTGGAAACTTTCTTTTCCTGTTAATTTTAATTATTGCTAGCTAAATTTACTTTGGACCGTTTTCACATCTTGCCGAAATCTTTACAGGGCAGATAAACTTGCCGAGAAGAGAAATTTGATTTTCAAATCAAAACTTAGTTAAATCCAAGTGATTACTTATAATTCACCCATAAGTGCTTAACACCGCGTTGACAAATTTGGCAATCTGGTTCAGTTTTGAGTGTTGCCCACTCGCTCAAGCTCTACATATGGGAACGCCGTTGAACTTTTGCTTTTGCTCCTCTTCCTATTCTCCCGAAACATTATTTTATTTGTTAGATTTATAAAAAAATGCAAAATTCACACTCAAATGTAAAACAACTTTTTTGCGCGGACATTTCCGACAAGTGTTGCCCATTTTTTACTAGACTGAGAGGGGCACCGAGATGCCATTGTCACAAATTTTAAACGTTATGTTATGTTAAAACCAAGATGAGGGAACGATAAAAGTTAAAGGCTGATTTAAGTATAAAGTGTACTATAGCTACAGTATTATCGCCAAGATGTGAAAACGGGCCTCATTCTCTGAAGACAGTGTAAATAAATAAAATGTAAAATAACATAATAAACAAGTAAGATGGCTTTAGTCGGGTTGCCCCCGACTAGGAGACACCCTGAACCCAGTGGCGAACTGTCGTTACATACATTTAAACCTCTTTGCATTCATACACACATTCACAAAGTCACACCTACACTCTCACACAAACGCACGCAGCAAACTGAAAACTATGGAAAATGAATTCTTGAATAACTTCTAAGCTAAGAGTATGATCGTGAAATTTTCAGTGCTTAATAAGAGCATCAAAATCTATGTACAAACCAAAGCTCAAGTCTGTAGTATTTGATTTGCATTTGTTTGGTATGGGGGGCGAATGGGGAGAGGTATCCAAATATCCAAATAATCTGCGTATCTTTTACGAGCACATATTAAACTTAATTTGATGGCTCTAGCTCTTATAGTCTCTGAGATATGCCAAGAGAACAACAAGAAACGTCTTAAAATTTATTTTTATCGATAATAATGAAACGGACCAGGATATCGAAAAAAGTATAAACATGTACTCCGTATGGATTAGGAGAATCTATAGTCGTTTAGTTTAGGTTTCTAGCTTTTGTAGTTTCCGAGATCGCTGCGTTCATACAGACGTACGGACGGACAGACGAACATGGCTAAATCGACTCGGCTCGTCGTCCCGATCAAGAATATATATACTTTATGGGGTCGGAGATGCTTCCTTTTGCCTGTTACATACATTTGCACAAAACCATCATACCCTTTTTACCCGTTTTCAATGGGTTCAGGGTATGAAAAGGCATCACTTTCCACTGAAATAGACGGCTTACTGGTCCTCGGCCATAGGGATTTGCCAGTACCCATGTTTTAAGTCCAACGGTGATATAAATCGAGCATGCCGCAAGCGTTCTAAAATGTGATTTATGCGCGGTGCGGGGTATGCGTCCGAAACAGAGTGGCATTGAGCTGCCGGTAATCCACGCACATGCGCCGACTTCTTAACGATGTGCGTGCATGATTTGTTTTTGCTCGGCTACGTCCGACACACCCTGTAATCCTTCGAATAATGCCAGTTCTGATAGCAAGAACTCTCGCAATTCAGGCTTTAAGTGAATTAGCCGGATTTTCTCTTCCTCCGTAAGCTCCTTGACCAGCTCCAGCTATACTGACCCCAGCTTCGTCTAAACTGTTTAACTTGGCCAAGTCCAGATGCGGGCTGGCGGTTAATGGCTCCTCAATGCCCGGTACCTTGCGAACGTCTGTCTTGTTCTATGCTCCGAGTCCCGACGACCCGCCTTGACCGTCTACCTGATCATGTAGCTCTTCCGCACTTGGGCTTGGGATAGCAATTAACAGGCTCCTTGACGCATGCCCCCTCGCAAACGTCTGGATCTAGACCCGGTCCCAATTCCAGCGGTGCCTTCTGCACGTTCATTCGCCCCTCAAGCAGTCCCGCCTCCAACCGCGCGATGCCATTAATGGGCTCATCGATGGTAGTAGGTGACATAGCCCTCGAACAAGGATACACCACCGCCCTAAAGATGACCATGCCCAGGATCACCTCCAGAAATGTGGAGAAATGCAGGCCACAGCAACATCGAAATTATAAAATAACAACTAAGAACGATTCAGTCGGGTGTAATCGATGTATAAAACAGCTTAAAACAAATGAAAGACCGCTTTAATTATTATTGTTATTTCAAACCAATGTTACGGTTTTGGGTGTGGTTCATGAACCTGGTTTTCCACAGGTTTTGGCTCGAACGCGGATTCGGCAGCCTTATTATAAATTTTCAAAATAATGTCAAAATTCATTTAAATCAATGTTTATTTAAGTAAATTAATTTATTTTATATTTCGAAATAAATTAAAAATGCGCGTTTGCCTACTTCTTTTTCTTAAGCACGAAATTCTCCACGAGTCTGACAAATTTGTCGCACCAGTGATCTAACTATGAATACGTTAAACGCATACTACACACATGCCTACGTATGTATATATGCATGTACATGCATAGTTAGTGTGTGAGTGTTGATGTGCATCAGATTTACAAATAATTTTGTATACATACATATGTACATATGTATGAACAAATATTCTGTCTGCTTTTTATTTTTTTCTTGAAATATTTTCTATTTTTGCGGTCACACTGACGAAGAAACGAAGCGCCACAAAATTATTTGTAAATCTGATGCACATCCACACTCACACACTAAATATGCATGTACATACATATATACATATGTACTTATAGACCGGATCATCCACCCATAAGTGCTTAACACTGGCAACCTGGTTCAGTTTTAAGTGTTGCCCACTCGCTCAAGCTCTGCATATGGGAACGCCGTTGAACTTTTGCATTTGCTTCTCTTCCTATTCTCCCGAGACATTATTTTATTTGCTAGATTTATAAAAAAATGCACAATTCACACTCAAATGTCAAACAACTTTTTTGACAAATATGGCAACCTGGTTCAGTTTTAAGTGTTGCCCACTCGCTCAAGCTTTGCATATGGGAACGCCGTTGAACTTTTGCATTTGCTTCTCTTCCTATTCTCCCGAGACATTATTTTATTTGCTAGATTTATAAAAAAATGCACAATTCACACTCAAATGTCAAACAACTTTTTTGCGCGGACTGGCAACATTTCCGACAAGTGTTGCCCATTTTTTACTAGACTAGACCATTTTTTACTAATGTGGTTCATAATACAAAGTTAGTTATGACCGATCTGACAACGTTTTAATTCCACTTTCTGCTCCTACCGACAACAACCGACGACCATTTCGACTTCCTTCTTCTCTATCGACTCTGACGACTTATTGATAGGCTGCAGTTATCCAAAATGTTAACTAACAGGGTAGTGTTAGCTATAATTTCATGTAATCACTGCTAGCTGCTGTGATATTTGGCCTTCGAAATTTGCCACCTTTCTGACGTCATAGCGGCCGTTTCGTTTGATTTTGGTAACTTCGTATGGGCCTAAATACTCGCTGGCCAACTTGCGTCCTGCAACGAGCTGCGTTCTCCTGATCGCAACCAGATCTCCCATACTGTAGCCGTGCTCAGCTCGTCGTTTTCTGTCATAATTGCCATTGTAGGCTTGTTGCGCTTGTACGATGTTGGCTTTGACTTGGTTACGCAGCTTCTGGCGCTCGTCGCTGAATTGCGCAACCAACTCCTTGTTGAGTACCTCCAACAGTCAATCCTCAGCTTGGCTATGCATTTTAGTACCAAACATGACCTCGAATGGTGACGACTTTAACGTTGCATGCACGTACGAATTAATCGCCTTCTGGACCTGGGGCACATACTTGTACCACTTTGTTGACTCATGCATTGACAGCTTCGCGATGATACCCAAAATTGAACGGTTGACTCGCTCAATCTGGCCGTTGCCTCTCGCCACACCTGTCGTTGTCCAGACATGCTCTACTTTGTTCTCGTGGAGAAACTCGCTGAAAGCGCTGGATGTAAAGGCTGATCCTCTGTCGCTAATTATGCGTTTGGGGAAACCAAACACCGTTGACCAGTCGCTGAGCCTTTTGATAACCTCTTCATAGCCAGTTGATTTGGATCGAAACAGCCATTCAAATTTGGAAAACGCTTCCACTACTGCCAAAATGTATTTGTATTGCTTGGCTGTTCCGTCCATTGGCCCCAAGTGATCAACGTGCAGCGTGTATAGTGGCGTATCTCCGTTGTCTATGCAGTGCAGATAGCCCTCTTGTTTGCCCAACTTTTTACTGAAAAGAATACAACTGATACAGTTAGCAATCAACTTTGATACCTTTCCCTCAAGGTGAGGAATCCAGTATTGCTGCTGTATTGCGTGCATCGTCTTGACTGTTGAGAAATGACCAACTTCATGTGTTCCTTGGATAACCTCTCGTTCCATCTGCTTCGGAACAGCAAGCAACTCATTGCCATTAACGACTTTAAACAGTAGACCACCTTTAAGCGTGTAGTCTTGGTATTGGCGTTGCTTCAGGATCTCTACAACGGCTTTGATGAAATCGTCTTCTTGTTGTGTCTTTTTTATACGAGCTTAGTTCGGGCGTCACGAACATGCACGCCTGTGGAAAACGGCTGAGACAGTCCACGTGTCTCATTCTATCGCCTGGTCGATGTACTGCTTTGAATGTGAAGTCCTCCATTTACAAAATCCACTGGGAAACTGCTCTCGGTATGTCTGCTTTAGTTGTTGTCTGCTTAAACGCCACACAATCAGTAACGAGATCAAAGTTGATCCCCAACAGATAGTGGCGAAACTTCTTCAGAGCGAGGTATGCTGCCTTAACTTCTAAGTAATAACTGTGACGCTTAGACTCAGCTTCTGTTGTTTTTCTGCTCCAATAATAATCCGGATGAAAACTGTCATTAAACTTCTGCAGCAACACAGCTTCAAAGCCTTCTTTGGATGCAACCGTGTGGAGTTCAGTTGGCGCTTCCCGTGAATAAATATTTAGTACCGGCTCCATTGCCAGTAGCTGCTTTAATTTTCGTAGCGCGTGGTGCTCTGCTTCGCCAATGTTGAACACCACTTCTTTCCTAAGTAGATTCGTGAGCGGCCGTGCAACTTGTGCGTACCCAGGAATGAATTTTCTGAAGAAACCTGTGAGTCCCAGAAAAGCTTGAACTGCTTTAATGTCATTAGGCGTTGCAAAACGGTTGACTGCTGCTGTCTTCTCTTTGCCGGGTCACATTCGACCGTCTTCGATTATATGGCCAAGAAAGCTTATGCGTGGCTGCATGAAGCTACACTTCTTTCATTTTATCTTTAGACCATATTGCGCGGTTGTCTCTAGAACCAACTTTGTTTTCTGCATGCATATATCGGGTGGCTCGGCGTAAACAATTATGTCGTCCATATAAAGCTGCATAACATCAAAATTGATTAGTTCTTGAAAAATATAATTTACGCAGCTGGCGAGTTTTTAAAGCCAAAAGGCGCCTTGTCAAACTCGAACAGCCCATCTTTTGTGACAAACGCTGTAAACGGTTTGCTCTGCTCCTCTATGGGTACATGAAAAAACCCACATTCTAGGTCCATTATGGTGAACCACTGCTGCAGCTTCTCCAAGATCTCTTCCATCATCGGTACAGGAAAGCAATATATCAAGGCCATGCTGTTCAACTTTCTGTAGTCTATGCAAACTCGCAGTGTACCATCCTTCTTTTTAACGACGACAACTCTACTCGCTACGTTGGAAAACGACTTTCGCACGATTCCTTGCTCGACCCATTCCTCGACCTGTTTCTTCACTGCGCTGGATTCGTCAGCTGCTAGACGACTCGGTGAATGATGAAACGGCTTAATCACTACGTCGGGAACTATCTTCAGTTGAATTGGGTACAGTTTTGCAGCTTCTGTGGGCGTCTGGTAGCTGCTCGACAGCTTTGCGATATTGCGGTGGAACTATAAAAGAAGACTCTTCGGTGACATTATAAATAAGAGTATGTTCATCTTTCGGCATCGGGTCTGCATCTAGCTTCAAAAACGTGTACCCTTGCTAGTCGGCGATCAAACGAAACTTTTTGATAAAATCATGCTTCAACAGAGCATCGTAATCGATCTGATTATTGGGTACGACTAAAAACTTCTGGTCCGTCTGCGACTAGTCCACCATAACCTCTGCGTTAAAGCATCCAATAGGCTTTGATGTTGTATGGCCCAGATCGCACAACGTGGATGTGCTTTTAAAAAGCTTAACGTTTTTCATGTTCTTCATGACACTCTCTTTAATATGGTTACATCCGATCCTGTATCTATGAGACAATCAACTTTAGAGCCATTTGAACTTCTTTCATGCGACTGCGATCAGCAACGACGCGAACTTTATCAACTTCAATAACTTTATCGGCTTTTTCGGGACAGTTAGAGAGATATGACCGCTTTGATTACATTTAAAACATTTAATTTCGACTGTGCAATCTTTTCGTTTGTGCTCGCTAGATCCACAGTTGAAGCAATATTCTTTTTTACCGCTTTGCATGCTTTGTTGCTTGACACTTGATCTCGGCTGATCTTTACCGTACTTCTTTTCAGATATGCATAAACGTTCATATATATCAAACTCTTCTTTCAAGGCTCTGAAGGACTTACAGCGATACATAGCACATTTGTATTCGTTTTTTATGTCAAGACCGTTTACAACATGACTTATGACAGCTGCGTCTTCAACATAACCTACTGCTGCAATTTTTTTCATATGTAGCAAATACTCGTATAGCGTCTCGTTGCTCTCCTTCTTTCTATCATGCAGCTGCTGATGAATGTCTGCACTGTTAAATTCTTCGAACAATACGCGCTTCAGCTCATCATAGTCAGACACTATTTCAGCTTCCAGAAAAAGCTTAGCTGCACCGGTCATCTTTCCCCTAGCATGTACATATTTTTGTTTATCTGTGAGTTCATACGCGTCCGCATTCTTCTCAAAAATTTCGAACCACTTTTCTATTGGTACAGACTTGCCATCACACTCGCTTATTATTTTTCCAAAATTATCCGGAGCGATTTTCATTTGGTTTTACGTTGCTCCTCAGAATTTATTTTAAGGCTTAACAGTTGTAGCATTTGCTCAATTCTCGCGTTAATACTGTTACCCTGATTGTTCTCATTTGTATCTGTCATTTCATTCACACTGGCACGCGATGTTTCCAGTCCGACTTCTGCCATCTCATTTACACTCGAACGAAACTTTACTCCTGTTTCTCTTGGTTTTGTAGTTTCTACTTTTGTATTCTGCTTCTTTATCGGCGTTTTCTTCATCTTGCGCGTCTTTTTCTATACGAGTCTATCCTACCCAAGTAACGGTTTTGCACAAAATGACGGCGACACTGGGGCGACTTTTGATTTCACAACTGTTCGACAAAATTACACCACGATCGACTTGTATCAAACTGTGCGTCTCTGGCTATGCTCACAGAATTCGAATTGTTCAACTTAATATCTATAGCTATTTTTAACAACTTTACAACTTTATAGCAGCATATAACAACTTTAGCAACTTTTTCGAAAATCTGCTTTTTCGACACGGACGAGGTCGCAACTGTAAGACGCTTTTAAACTCTGTATTTGACACGAACGAGCCCCAAATGTAAGATATTTATTATAGTTAAGTTTAATTAGATAATGTGGTTCATAATGCAAAGTTAGTTGTAACCGATCTGAAAACGTTTTTAATTCCACTTTCTGCTCCTACCGACAACAACCGCCGACTTCTCTGTACCACTTTCGCATATCATACATATGTACATATGTATGAACAAATATTCTGTCTGCTTTTATAATTGCTTTTTTATTTTTTTCTTGAAATATTTTTTATTTTTTTTCGGTCACACTGACGAAGAAACGAAGTGCCACAAAACTCACACACTAAATATGCATGTACATACATATATACATACGTACTTATAGAGTGGATCATCCACCCATAATTGCTTAACACTGAGTTGACAAATATGGCAACCTGGTTCAGTTTTAAGTGTTGCCCACTCGCTCAAGCTCTGCATATGGGAACGCCGTTGAACTTTTGCATTTGCTTCTCTTCCTATTCTCACGAGACATTATTTTATTTGCTAGATTTATAAAAAAATGCATAATTCACACTCAAATGTCAAACAACTTTTTTGCGCGGACTGGCAACATTTCCGACAAGTGTTGCCCATTTTTTACTAGACTAGACCATTTTTTACTAATGTGGTTCATAATACAAAGTTAGTTATGACCGATCTGACAACGTTTTAATTCCACTTTCTGCTCCTACCGACAACAACCGACGACTTCTCTGTACCACTTTCGACTTCCTTCTTCTCTATCGACTCTGACGGCTTATCGATAGGCTGCAGTTATCCAAAATGTTAACTAACAGGGTAGTGTTAGCTCCTTGACACTTCTGCACTTTACATTCGGCCCTCTTGATCCTCCTCATCTGTCCCATATGATAATATCTCGTCGTTCTCTGACATTAAGCGCCATAATTTCATGTAATTACTGCTAGCTGCTGTGATATTTGGCCCCTCGAAATTTGCCAGCTTTCTGACGTCATAACTTGCGTCCTGCAACGAACTGCGTTCTCCTGATCGCAACCAGATCTCCCATACTGTAGCCGTGCTCAGCTCGTCGTTTTCTGTCATAATTGCCATTGTAGGCTTGTTGCGCTTGTACGATGTTGGCTTTGACTTGGTTACACAGCTTCTGGCGCTCGTCGCTGAATTGCGCAACCAATTCCTTGTTGAGTACCTCCAACAGTCAATCCTCAGCTTGGCTACGCATTTTAGTACCAAACATGACCTCGAATGGTGACGACTTTAACGTTGCATGCACGTACGGATTAATCGCCTTCTGGACCTGGGGCACATACTTGTACCACTTTGTTGACTCATGCATTGACAGCTTCGCGATGATACCCAAAATTGAACGGTTGACTCGCTCAATCTGGCCGTTGCCTCTCGCCACACTTGTCGTTGTCCAGACATGCTCTACTTTGTTCTCGTGGAGAAACTCGCTGAAAGCGCTGGATGTAAAGGCTGATCCTCTGTCGCTAATTATGCGTTTGGGGAAACCAAACACCGTTGACCAGTCGCTGAGCCTTTTGATAACCTCTTCATAGCCAGTTGATTTGGATCGAAACAGCCATTCAAATTTGGAAAACGCTTCCACTACTGCCAAAATGTATTTGTATTGCTTGGCTGTTCCGTCCATTGGCCCCAAGTGATCAACGTGCAGCGTGTATAGTGGCGTATCTCCGTTGTCTATGCAGTGCAGATAGCCCTCTTGTTTGCCCAACTTTTTACTGAAAAGAATACAACTGATACAGTTAGCAATCAACTTTGATACCTTTCCCTCAAGGTGAGGAATCCAGTATTGCTGCTGTATTGCGTGCATCGTCTTGACTGTTGAGAAATGACCAACTTCATGTGTTCCTTGGATAACCTCTCGTTCCATCTGCTTCGGAACAGCAAGCAACTCATTGCCATTAACGACTTTAAACAGTAGACCACCTTTAAGCGTGTAGTCTTGGTATTGGCGTTGCTTCAGGATCTCTACAACGGCTTTGATGAAATCGTCTTCTTGTTGTGTCTTTTTTATACGAGCTTAGTTCGGGCGTCACGAACATGCACGCCTGTGGAAAACGGCTGAGACAGTCCACGTGTCTCATTCTATCGCCTGGTCGATGTACTGCTTTGAATGTGAAGTCCTCCATTTACAAAATCCACTGGGAAACTGCTCTCGGTATGTCTGCTTTAGTTGTTGTCTGCTTAAACGCCACACAATCAGTAACGAGATCAAAGTTGATCCCCAACAGATAGTGGCGAAACTTCTTCAGAGCGAGGTATGCTGCCTTAACTTCTAAGTAATAACTGTGACGCTTAGACTCAGCTTCTGTTGTTTTTCTGCTCCAATAATAATCCGGATGAAAACTGTCATTAAACTTCTGCAGCAACACAGCTTCAAAGCCTTCTTTGGATGCAACCGTGTGGAGTTCAGTTGGCGCTTCCCGTGAATAAATATTTAGTACCGGCTCCATTGCCAGTAGCTGCTTTAATTTTCGTAGCGCGTGGTGCTCTGCTTCGCCAATGTTGAACACCACTTCTTTCCTAAGTAGATTCGTGAGCGGCCGTGCAACTTGTGCGTACCCAGGAATGAATTTTCTGAAGAAACCTGTGAGTCCCAGAAAAGCTTGAACTGCTTTAATGTCATTAGGCGTTGCAAAACGGTTGACTGCTGCTGTCTTCTCTTTGCCGGGTCACATTCGACCGTCTTCGATTATATGGCCAAGAAAGCTTATGCGTGGCTGCATGAAGCTACACTTCTTTCATTTTATCTTTAGACCATATTGCGCGGTTGTCTCTAGAACCAACTTTGTTTTCTGCATGCATATATCGGGTGGCTCGGCGTAAACAATTATGTCGTCCATATAAAGCTGCATAACATCAAAATTGATTAGTTCTTGAAAAATATAATTTACGCAGCTGGCGAGTTTTTAAAGCCAAAAGGCGCCTTGTCAAACTCGAACAGCCCATCTTTTGTGACAAACGCTGTAAACGGTTTGCTCTGCTCCTCTATGGGTACATGAAAAAACCCACATTCTAGGTCCATTATGGTGAACCACTGCTGCAGCTTCTCCAAGATCTCTTCCATCATCGGTACAGGAAAGCAATATATCAAGGCCATGCTGTTCAACTTTCTGTAGTCTATGCAAACTCGCAGTGTACCATCCTTCTTTTTAACGACGACAACTCTACTCGCTACGTTGGAAAACGACTTTCGCACGATTCCTTGCTCGACCCATTCCTCGACCTGTTTCTTCACTGCGCTGGATTCGTCAGCTGCTAGACGACTCGGTGAATGATGAAACGGCTTAATCACTACGTCGGGAACTATCTTCAGTTGAATTGGGTACAGTTTTGCAGCTTCTGTGGGCGTCTGGTAGCTGCTCGACAGCTTTGCGATATTGCGGTGGAACTATAAAAGAAGACTCTTCGGTGACATTATAAATAAGAGTATGTTCATCTTTCGGCATCGGGTCTGCATCTAGCTTCAAAAACGTGTACCCTTGCTAGTCGGCGATCAAACGAAACTTTTTGATAAAATCATGCTTCAACAGAGCATCGTAATCGATCTGATTATTGGGTACGACTAAAAACTTCTGGTCCGTCTGCGACTAGTCCACCATAACCTCTGCGTTAAAGCATCCAATAGGCTTTGATGTTGTATGGCCCAGATCGCACAACGTGGATGTGCTTTTAAAAAGCTTAACGTTTTTCATGTTCTTCATGACACTCTCTTTAATATGGTTACATCCGATCCTGTATCTATGAGACAATCAACTTTAGAGCCATTTGAACTTCTTTCATGCGACTGCGATGAGCAACGACGCGAACTTTATCAACTTCAATAACTTTATCGGCTTTTTCGGGACAGTTACAGAGATATGACCGCTTTGATTACATTTAAAACATTTAATTTCGACTGTGCAATCTTTTCGTTTGTGCTCGCTAGATCCACAGTTGAAGCAATATTCTTTTTTACCGCTTTGCATGCTTTGTTGCTTGACACTTGATCTCGGCTGATCTTTACCGTACTTCTTTTCAGATATGCATAAACGTTCATATATATCAAACTCTTCTTTTAAGGCTCTGAAGGACTTACAGCGATACATAGCACATTTGTATTCGTTTTTTATGTCAAGACCGTTTACAACATGACTTATGACAGCTGCGTCTTCAACATAACCTACTGCTGCAATTTTTTTCATATGTAGCAAATACTCGTATATCATGCAGCTGCTGATGAATGTCTGCACTGTTAAATTCTTCGAACAATACGCGCTTCAGCTCATCATAGTCAGACACTATTTCAGCTTCCAGAAAAAGCTTAGCTGCACCGATCATCTTTCCCCTAGCATGTACATATTTTTGTTTATCTGTGAGTTCATACGCGTCCGCATTCTTCTCAAAAATTTCGAACCACTTTTCTATTGGTACAGACTTGCCATCACACTCGCTTATTATTTTTCCAAAATTATCCGGAGCGATTTTCATTTGGTTTTCACGTTGCTCCTCAGAATTTATTTTAAGGCTTAACAGTTGTAGCATTTGCTCAATTCTCGCGTTAATACTGTTACCCTGATTGTTCTCATTTGTATCTGTCATTTCATTCACACTGGCACGCGATGTTTCCAGTCCGACTTCTGCCATCTCATTTACACTCGAACGAAACTTTACTCCTGTTTCTCTTGGTTTTGTAGTTTCTACTTTTGTATTCTGCTTCTTTATCGGCGTTTTCTTCATCTTGCGCGTCTTTTTTTATACGAGTCTATCCTACCCAAGTAACGGTTTTGCACAAAATGACGGCGACACTGGGGCGACTTTTGATTTCACAACTGTTCGACAAAATTACACCACGATCGACTTGTATCAAACTGTGCGTCTCTGGCTATGCTCACAGAATTCGAATTGTTCAACTTAATATCTATAGCTATTTTTAACAACTTTACAACTTTATAGCAGCATATAACAACTTTAGCAACTTTTTCGAAAATCTGCTTTTTCGACACGGACGAGGTCGCAACTGTAAGACGCTTTTAAACTCTGTATTTGACACGAACGAGCCCCAAATGTAAGATATTTATTATAGTTAAGTTTAATTAGATAATGTGGTTCATAATGCAAAGTT
The DNA here is from genome assembly GCA_035041545.1 of Drosophila colorata. Lineage (NCBI taxonomy): Eukaryota > Metazoa > Arthropoda > Insecta > Diptera > Drosophilidae > Drosophila > Drosophila colorata. Next base: position 982,009 of record JAWNLD010000673.1, read on the forward strand.
AGTTGTAACCGTTCTGAAAACGTTTTTAATTCCACTTTCTGCTCCTACCGACAACAACCGCCGACTTCTCTGTACCACTTTCGCATATCATACATATGTACATATGTATGAACAAATATTCTGTCTGCTTTTATAATTGCTTTTTTATTTTTTTCTTGAAATATTTTTTATTTTTTTTCGGTCACACTGACGAAGAAACGAAGTGCCACAAAACTCACACACTAAATATGCATGTACATACATATATACATACGTACTTATAGAGTGGATCATCCACCCATAATTGCTTAACACTGAGTTGACAAATATGGCAACCTGGCTCAGTTTTAAGTGTTGCCCACTCGCTCAAGCTCTGCATATGGGAACGCCGTTGAACTTTTGCATTTGCTTCTCTTCCTATTCTCACGAGACATTATTTTATTTGCTAGATTTATAAAAAAATGCACAATTCACACTCAAATGTCAAACAACTTTTTTGCGCGGACTGGCAACATTTCCGACAAGTGTTGCCCATTTTTTACTAGACTAGACCATTTTTTACTAATGTGGTTCATAATACAAAGTTAGTTATGACCGATCTGACAACGTTTTAATTCCACTTTCTGCTCCTACCGACAACAACCGACGACTTCTCTGTACCACTTTCGACTTCCTTCTTCTCTATCGACTCTGACGGCTTATCGATAGGCTGCAGTTATCCAAAATGTTAACTAACAGGGTAGTGTTAGCTCCTTGACACTTCTGCACTTTACATTCGGCTCTCTTGATCCTCCTCATCTGTCCCATATGATAATATCTCGTCGTTCTCTGACATAAAGCGCCATAATTTCATGTAATCACTGCTAGCTGCTGTGATATTTGGCCCCTCGAAATTTGCCACCTTTCTGACGTCATAGCGGCCGTTTCGTTTGATTTTGGTAACGTCGTATGGGCCTAAATACTCGCTGGCCAACTTGCGTCCTGCAACGAACTGCGTTCTCCTGATCGCAACCAGATCTCCCATACTGTAGCCGTGCTCAGCTCGTCGTTTTCTGTCATAATTGCCATTGTAGGCTTGTTGCGCTTGTACGATGTTGGCTTTGACTTGGTTACACAGCTTCTGGCGCTCGTCGCTGAATTGCGCAACCAACTCCTTGTTGAGTACCTCCAACAGTCAATCCTCAGCTTGGCTACGCATTTTAGTACCAAACATGACCTCGAATGGTGACGACTTTAACGTTGCATGCACGTACGGATTAATCGCCTTCTGGACCTGGGGCACATACTTGTACCACTTTGTTGACTCATGCATTGACAGCTTCGCGATGATACCCAAAATTGAACGGTTGACTCGCTCAATCTGGCCGTTGCCTCTCGCCACACCTGTCGTTGTCCAGACATGCTCTACTTTGTTCTCGTGGAGAAACTCGCTGAAAGCGCTGGATGTAAAGGCTGATCCTCTGTCGCTAATTATGCGTTTGGGGAAACCAAACACCGTTGACCAGTCGCTGAGCCTTTTGATAACCTCTTCATAGCCAGTTGATTTGGATCGAAACAGCCATTCAAATTTGGAAAACGCTTCCACTACTGCCAAAATGTATTTGTATTGCTTGGCTGTTCCGTCCATTGGCCCCAAGTGATCAACGTGCAGCGTGTATAGTGGCGTATCTCCGTTGTCTATGCAGTGCAGATAGCCCTCTTGTTTGCCCAACTTTTTACTGAAAAGAATACAACTGATACAGTTAGCAATCAACTTTGATACCTTTCCCTCAAGGTGAGGAATCCAGTATTGCTGCTGTATTGCGTGCATCGTCTTGACTGTTGAGAAATGACCAACTTCATGTGTTCCTTGGATAACCTCTCGTTCCATCTGCTTCGGAACAGCAAGCAACTCATTGCCATTAACGACTTTAAACAGTAGACCACCTTTAAGCGTGTAGTCTTGGTATTGGCGTTGCTTCAGGATCTCTACAACGGCTTTGATGAAATCGTCTTCTTGTTGTGTCTTTTTTATACGAGCTTAGTTCGGGCGTCACGAACATGCACGCCTGTGGAAAACGGCTGAGACAGTCCACGTGTCTCATTCTATCGCCTGGTCGATGTACTGCTTTGAATGTGAAGTCCTCCATTTACAAAATCCACTGGGAAACTGCTCTCGGTATGTCTGCTTTAGTTGTTGTCTGCTTAAACGCCACACAATCAGTAACGAGATCAAAGTTGATCCCCAACAGATAGTGGCGAAACTTCTTCAGAGCGAGGTATGCTGCCTTAACTTCTAAGTAATAACTGTGACGCTTAGACTCAGCTTCTGTTGTTTTTCTGCTCCAATAATAATCCGGATGAAAACTGTCATTAAACTTCTGCAGCAACACAGCTTCAAAGCCTTCTTTGGATGCAACCGTGTGGAGTTCAGTTGGCGCTTCCCGTGAATAAATATTTAGTACCGGCTCCATTGCCAGTAGCTGCTTTAATTTTCGTAGCGCGTGGTGCTCTGCTTCGCCAATGTTGAACACCACTTCTTTCCTAAGTAGATTCGTGAGCGGCCGTGCAACTTGTGCGTACCCAGGAATGAATTTTCTGAAGAAACCTGTGAGTCCCAGAAAAGCTTGAACTGCTTTAATGTCATTAGGCGTTGCAAAACGGTTGACTGCTGCTGTCTTCTCTTTGCCGGGTCACATTCGACCGTCTTCGATTATATGGCCAAGAAAGCTTATGCGTGGCTGCATGAAGCTACACTTCTTTCATTTTATCTTTAGACCATATTGCGCGGTTGTCTCTAGAACCAACTTTGTTTTCTGCATGCATATATCGGGTGGCTCGGCGTAAACAATTATGTCGTCCATATAAAGCTGCATAACATCAAAATTGATTAGTTCTTGAAAAATATAATTTACGCAGCTGGCGAGTTTTTAAAGCCAAAAGGCGCCTTGTCAAACTCGAACAGCCCATCTTTTGTGACAAACGCTGTAAACGGTTTGCTCTGCTCCTCTATGGGTACATGAAAAAACCCACATTCTAGGTCCATTATGGTGAACCACTGCTGCAGCTTCTCCAAGATCTCTTCCATCATCGGTACAGGAAAGCAATATATCAAGGCCATGCAGTTCAACTTTCTGTAGTCTATGCAAACTCGCAGTGTACCATCCTTCTTTTTAACGACGACAACTCTACTCGCTACGTTGGAAAACGACTTTCGCACGATTCCTTGCTCGACCCATTCCTCGACCTGTTTCTTCACTGCGCTGGATTCGTCAGCTGCTAGACGACTCGGTGAATGATGAAACGGCTTAATCACTACGTCGGGAACTATCTTCAGTTGAATTGGGTACAGTTTTGCAGCTTCTGTGGGCGTCTGGTAGCTGCTCGACAGCTTTGCGATATTGCGGTGGAACTATAAAAGAAGACTCTTCGGTGACATTATAAATAAGAGTATGTTCATCTTTCGGCATCGGGTCTGCATCTAGCTTCAAAAACGTGTACCCTTGCTAGTCGGCGATCAAACGAAACTTTTTGATAAAATCATGCTTCAACAGAGCATCGTAATCGATCTGATTATTGGGTACGACTAAAAACTTCTGGTCCGTCTGCGACTAGTCCACCATAACCTCTGCGTTAAAGCATCCAATAGGCTTTGATGTTGTATGGCCCAGATCGCACAACGTGGATGTGCTTTTAAAAAGCTTAACGTTTTTCATGTTCTTCATGACACTCTCTTTAATATGGTTACATCCGATCCTGTATCTATGAGACAATCAACTTTAGAGCCATTTGAACTTCTTTCATGCGACTGCGATGAGCAACGACGCGAACTTTATCAACTTCAATAACTTTATCGGCTTTTTCGGGACAGTTACAGAGATATGACCGCTTTGATTACATTTAAAACATTTAATTTCGACTGTGCAATCTTTTCGTTTGTGCTCGCTAGATCCACAGTTGAAGCAATATTCTTTTTTACCGCTTTGCATGCTTTGTTGCTTGACACTTGATCTCGGCTGATCTTTACCGTACTTCTTTTCAGATATGCATAAACGTTCATATATATCAAACTCTTCTTTCAAGGCTCTGAAGGACTTACAGCGATACATAGCACATTTGTATTCGTTTTTTATGTCAAGACCGTTTACAACATGACTTATGACAGCTGCGTCTTCAACATAACCTACTGCTGCAATTTTTTTCATATGTAGCAAATACTCGTATAGCGTCTCGTTGCTCTCCTTCTTTCTATCATGCAGCTGCTGATGAATGTCTGCACTGTTAAATTCTTCGAACAATACGCGCTTCAGCTCATCATAGTCAGACACTATTTCAGCTTCCAGAAAAAGCTTAGCTGCACCGGTCATCTTTCCCCTAGCATGTACATATTTTTGTTTATCTGTGAGTTCATACGCGTCCGCATTCTTCTCAAAAATTTCGAACCACTTTTCTATTGGTACAGACTTGCCATCACACTCGCTTATTATTTTTCCAAAATTATCCGGAGCGATTTTCATTTGGTTTTCACGTTGCTCCTCAGAATTTATTTTAAGGCTTAACAGTTGTAGCATTTGCTCAATTCTCGCGTTAATACTGTTACCCTGATTGTTCTCATTTGTATCTGTCATTTCATTCACACTGGCACGCGATGTTTCCAGTCCGACTTCTGCCATCTCATTTACACTCGAACGAAACTTTACTCCTGTTTCTCTTGGTTTTGTAGTTTCTACTTTTGTATTCTGCTTCTTTATCGGCGTTTTCTTCATCTTGCGCGTCTTTTTCTATACGAGTCTATCCTACCCAAGTAACGGTTTTGCACAAAATGACGGCGACACTGGGGCGACTTTTGATTTCACAACTGTTCGACAAAATTACACCACGATCGACTTGTATCAAACTGTGCGTCTCTGGCTATGCTCACAGAATTCGAATTGTTCAACTTAATATCTATAGCTATTTTTAACAACTTTACAACTTTATAGCAGCATATAACAACTTTAGCAACTTTTTCGAAAATCTGCTTTTTCGACACGGACGAGGTCGCAACTGTAAGACGCTTTTAAACTCTGTATTTGACACGAACGAGCCCCAAATGTAAGATATTTATTATAGTTAAGTTTAATTAGATAATGTGGTTCATAATGCAAAGTTAGTTGTAACCGATCTGAAAACGTTTTTAATTCCACTTTCTGCTCCTACCGACAACAACCGCCGACTTCTCTGTACCACTTTCGCATATCATACATATGTACATATGTATGAACAAATATTCTGTCTGCTTTTATAATTGCTTTTTTATTTTTTTCTTGAAATATTTTTTATTTTTTTTCGGTCACACTGACGAAGAAACGAAGTGCCACAAAACTCACACACTAAATATGCATGTACATACATATATACATACGTACTTATAGAGTGGATCATCCACCCATAATTGCTTAACACTGAGTTGACAAATATGGCAACCTGGTTCAGTTTTAAGTGTTGCCCACTCGCTCAAGCTCTGCATATGGGAACGCCGTTGAACTTTTGCATTTGCTTCTCTTCCTATTCTCACGAGACATTATTTTATTTGCTAGATTTATAAAAAAATGCATAATTCACACTCAAATGTCAAACAACTTTTTTGCGCGGACTGGCAACATTTCCGACAAGTGTTGCCCATTTTTTACTAGACTAGACCATTTTTTACTAATGTGGTTCATAATACAAAGTTAGTTATGACCGATCTGACAACGTTTTAATTCCACTTTCTGCTCCTACCGACAACAACCGACGACTTCTCTGTACCACTTTCGACTTCCTTCTTCTCTATCGACTCTGACGGCTTATCGATAGGCTGCAATTATCCAAAATGTTAACTAACAGGGTAGTGTTAGCTCCTTGACACTTCTGCACTTTACATTCGGCCCTCTTGATCCTCCTCATCTGTCCCATATGATAATATCTCGTCGTTCTCTGACATTAAGCGCCATAATTTCATGTAATTACTGCTAGCTGCTGTGATATTTGGCCCCTCGAAATTTGCCAGCTTTCTGACGTCATAACTTGCGTCCTGCAACGAACTGCGTTCTCCTGATCGCAACCAGATCTCCCATACTGTAGCCGTGCTCAGCTCGTCGTTTTCTGTCATAATTGCCATTGTAGGCTTGTTGCGCTTGTACGATGTTGGCTTTGACTTGGTTACACAGCTTCTGGCGCTCGTCGCTGAATTGCGCAACCAATTCCTTGTTGAGTACCTCCAACAGTCAATCCTCAGCTTGGCTACGCATTTTAGTACCAAACATGACCTCGAATGGTGACGACTTTAACGTTGCATGCACGTACGGATTAATCGCCTTCTGGACCTGGGGCACATACTTGTACCACTTTGTTGACTCATGCATTGACAGCTTCGCGATGATACCCAAAATTGAACGGTTGACTCGCTCAATCTGGCCGTTGCCTCTCGCCACACTTGTCGTTGTCCAGACATGCTCTACTTTGTTCTCGTGGAGAAACTCGCTGAAAGCGCTGGATGTAAAGGCTGATCCTCTGTCGCTAATTATGCGTTTGGGGAAACCAAACACCGTTGACCAGTCGCTGAGCCTTTTGATAACCTCTTCATAGCCAGTTGATTTGGATCGAAACAGCCATTCAAATTTGGAAAACGCTTCCACTACTGCCAAAATGTATTTGTATTGCTTGGCTGTTCCGTCCATTGGCCCCAAGTGATCAACGTGCAGCGTGTATAGTGGCGTATCTCCGTTGTCTATGCAGTGCAGATAGCCCTCTTGTTTGCCCAACTTTTTACTGAAAAGAATACAACTGATACAGTTAGCAATCAACTTTGATACCTTTCCCTCAAGGTGAGGAATCCAGTATTGCTGCTGTATTGCGTGCATCGTCTTGACTGTTGAGAAATGACCAACTTCATGTGTTCCTTGGATAACCTCTCGTTCCATCTGCTTCGGAACAGCAAGCAACTCATTGCCATTAACGACTTTAAACAGTAGACCACCTTTAAGCGTGTAGTCTTGGTATTGGCGTTGCTTCAGGATCTCTACAACGGCTTTGATGAAATCGTCTTCTTGTTGTGTCTTTTTTATACGAGCTTAGTTCGGGCGTCACGAACATGCACGCCTGTGGAAAACGGCTGAGACAGTCCACGTGTCTCATTCTATCGCCTGGTCGATGTACTGCTTTGAATGTGAAGTCCTCCATTTACAAAATCCACTGGGAAACTGCTCTCGGTATGTCTGCTTTAGTTGTTGTCTGCTTAAACGCCACACAATCAGTAACGAGATCAAAGTTGATCCCCAACAGATAGTGGCGAAACTTCTTCAGAGCGAGGTATGCTGCCTTAACTTCTAAGTAATAACTGTGACGCTTAGACTCAGCTTCTGTTGTTTTTCTGCTCCAATAATAATCCGGATGAAAACTGTCATTAAACTTCTGCAGCAACACAGCTTCAAAGCCTTCTTTGGATGCAACCGTGTGGAGTTCAGTTGGCGCTTCCCGTGAATAAATATTTAGTACCGGCTCCATTGCCAGTAGCTGCTTTAATTTTCGTAGCGCGTGGTGCTCTGCTTCGCCAATGTTGAACACCACTTCTTTCCTAAGTAGATTCGTGAGCGGCCGTGCAACTTGTGCGTACCCAGGAATGAATTTTCTGAAGAAACCTGTGAGTCCCAGAAAAGCTTGAACTGCTTTAATGTCATTAGGCGTTGCAAAACGGTTGACTGCTGCTGTCTTCTCTTTGCCGGGTCACATTCGACCGTCTTCGATTATATGGCCAAGAAAGCTTATGCGTGGCTGCATGAAGCTACACTTCTTTCATTTTATCTTTAGACCATATTGCGCGGTTGTCTCTAGAACCAACTTTGTTTTCTGCATGCATATATCGGGTGGCTCGGCGTAAACAATTATGTCGTCCATATAAAGCTGCATAACATCAAAATTGATTAGTTCTTGAAAAATATAATTTACGCAGCTGGCGAGTTTTTAAAGCCAAAAGGCGCCTTGTCAAACTCGAACAGCCCATCTTTTGTGACAAACGCTGTAAACGGTTTGCTCTGCTCCTCTATGGGTACATGAAAAAACCCACATTCTAGGTCCATTATGGTGAACCACTGCTGCAGCTTCTCCAAGATCTCTTCCATCATCGGTACAGGAAAGCAATATATCAAGGCCATGCTGTTCAACTTTCTGTAGTCTATGCAAACTCGCAGTGTACCATCCTTCTTTTTAACGACGACAACTCTACTCGCTACGTTGGAAAACGACTTTCGCACGATTCCTTGCTCGACCCATTCCTCGACCTGTTTCTTCACTGCGCTGGATTCGTCAGCTGCTAGACGACTCGGTGAATGATGAAACGGCTTAATCACTACGTCGGGAACTATCTTCAGTTGAATTGGGTACAGTTTTGCAGCTTCTGTGGGCGTCTGGTAGCTGCTCGACAGCTTTGCGATATTGCGGTGGAACTATAAAAGAAGACTCTTCGGTGACATTATAAATAAGAGTATGTTCATCTTTCGGCATCGGGTCTGCATCTAGCTTCAAAAACGTGTACCCTTGCTAGTCGGCGATCAAACGAAACTTTTTGATAAAATCATGCTTCAACAGAGCATCGTAATCGATCTGATTATTGGGTACGACTAAAAACTTCTGGTCCGTCTGCGACTAGTCCACCATAACCTCTGCGTTAAAGCATCCAATAGGCTTTGATGTTGTATGGCCCAGATCGCACAACGTGGATGTGCTTTTAAAAAGCTTAACGTTTTTCATGTTCTTCATGACACTCTCTTTAATATGGTTACATCCGATCCTGTATCTATGAGACAATCAACTTTAGAGCCATTTGAACTTCTTTCATGCGACTGCGATGAGCAACGACGCGAACTTTATCAACTTCAATAACTTTATCGGCTTTTTCGGGACAGTTACAGAGATATGACCGCTTTGATTACATTTAAAACATTTAATTTCGACTGTGCAATCTTTTCGTTTGTGCTCGCTAGATCCACAGTTGAAGCAATATTCTTTTTTACCGCTTTGCATGCTTTGTTGCTTGACACTTGATCTCGGCTGATCTTTACCGTACTTCTTTTCAGATATGCATAAACGTTCATATATATCAAACTCTTCTTTTAAGGCTCTGAAGGACTTACAGCGATACATAGCACATTTGTATTCGTTTTTTATGTCAAGACCGTTTACAACATGACTTATGACAGCTGCGTCTTCAACATAACCTACTGCTGCAATTTTTTTCATATGTAGCAAATACTCGTTAGCGTCTCGTTGCTCTCTTCTTTCTATCATGCAGCTGCTGATGAATGTCTGCACTGTTAAATTCTTCGAACAATACGCGCTTCAGCTCATCATAGTCAGACACTATTTCAGCTTCCAGAAAAAGCTTAGCTGCACCGATCATCTTTCCCCTAGCATGTACATATTTTTGTTTATCTGTGAGTTCATACGCGTCCGCATTCTTCTCAAAAATTTCGAACCACTTTTCTATTGGTACAGACTTGCCATCACACTCGCTTATTATTTTTCCAAAATTATCCGGAGCGATTTTCATTTGGTTTTCACGTTGCTCCTCAGAATTTATTTTAAGGCTTAACAGTTGTAGCATTTGCTCAATTCTCGCGTTAATACTGTTACCCTGATTGTTCTCATTTGTATCTGTCATTTCATTCACACTGGCACGCGATGTTTCCAGTCCGACTTCTGCCATCTCATTTACACTCGAACGAAACTTTACTCCTGTTTCTCTTGGTTTTGTAGTTTCTACTTTTGTATTCTGCTTCTTTATCGGCGTTTTCTTCATCTTGCGCGTCTTTTTCTATACGAGTCTATCCTACCCAAGTAACGGTTTTGCACAAAATGACGGCGACACTGGGGCGACTTTTGATTTCACAACTGTTCGACAAAATTACACCACGATCGACTTGTATCAAACTGTGCGTCTCTGGCTATGCTCACAGAATTCGAATTGTTCAACTTAATATCTATAGCTATTTTTAACAACTTTACAACTTTATAGCAGCATATAACAACTTTAGCAACTTTTTCGAAAATCTGCTTTTTCGACACGGACGAGGTCGCAACTGTAAGACGCTTTTAAACTCTGTATTTGACACGAACGAGCCCCAAATGTAAGATATTTATTATAGTTAAGTTTAATTAGATAATGTGGTTCATAATGCAAAGTTAGTTGTAACCGTTCTGAAAACGTTTTTAATTCCACTTTCTGCTCCTACCGACAACAACCGCCGACTTCTCTGTACCACTTTCGCATATCATACATATGTACATATGTATGAACAAATATTCTGTCTGCTTTTATAATTGCTTTTTTATTTTTTTCTTGAAATATTTTTTATTTTTTTTCGGTCACACTGACGAAGAAACGAAGTGCCACAAAACTCACACACTAAATATGCATGTACATACATATATACATACGTACTTATAGAGTGGATCATCCACCCATAATTGCTTAACACTGAGTTGACAAATATGGCAACCTGGCTCAGTTTTAAGTGTTGCCCACTCGCTCAAGCTCTGCATATGGGAACGCCGTTGAACTTTTGCATTTGCTTCTCTTCCTATTCTCACGAGACATTATTTTATTTGCTAGATTTATAAAAAAATGCACAATTCACACTCAAATGTCAAACAACTTTTTTGCGCGGACTGGCAACATTTCCGACAAGTGTTGCCCATTTTTTACTAGACTAGACCATTTTTTACTAATGTGGTTCATAATACAAAGTTAGTTATGACCGATCTGACAACGTTTTTAATTCCACTTTCTGCTCCTACCGACAACAACCGACGACTTCTCTGTACCACTTTCGACTTCCTTCTTCTCTATCGACTCTGACGGCTTATCGATAGGCTGCAGTTATCCAAAATGTTAACTAACAGGGTAGTGTTAGCTCCTTGACACTTCTGCACTTTACATTCGGCTCTCTTGATCCTCCTCATCTGTCCCATATGATAATATCTCGTCGTTCTCTGACATAAAGCGCCATAATTTCATGTAATCACTGCTAGCTGCTGTGATATTTGGCCCCTCGAAATTTGCCACCTTTCTGACGTCATAGCGGCCGTTTCGTTTGATTTTGGTAACGTCGTATGGACCTAAATACTCGCTGGCCAACTTGCGTCCTGCAACGAACTGCGTTCTCTTGATCGCAACCAGATCTCCCATACTGTAGCCGTGCTCAGCTCGTCGTTTTCTGTCATAATTGCGCATTGTAGGCTTGTTGCGCTTGTACGATGTTGGCTTTGACTTGGTTACGCAGCTTCTGGCGCTCGTCGCTGAATTGCGCAACCAACTCCTTGTTGAGTACCTCCAACAGTCAATCCTCAGCTTGGCTACGCATCTTAGTAGCAAACATGACCTCGAATGGTGACGACTTTAACGTTGCATGCACGTACGGATTAATCGCCTTCTGGACCTGGGGCACATACTTGTACCACTTTGTTGACTCATGCATTGACAGCTTCGCGATGATACCCAAAATTGAACGGTTGACTCGCTCAATCTGGCCGTTGCCTCTCGCCACACCTGTCGTTGTCCAGACATGCTCTACTTTGTTCTCGTGGAGAAACTCGCTGAAAGCGCTGGATGTAAAGGCTGATCCTCTGTCGCTAATTATGCGTTTGGGGAAACCAAACACCGTTGACCAGTCGCTGAGCCTTTTGATAACCTCTTCATAGCCAGTTGATTTGGATCGAAACAGCCATTCAAATTTGGAAAACGCTTCCACTACTGCCAAAATGTATTTGTATTGCTTGGCTGTTCCGTCCATTGGCCCCAAGTGATCAACGTGCAGCGTGTATAGTGGCGTATCTCCGTTGTCTATGCAGTGCAGATAGCCCTCTTGTTTGCCCAACTTTTTACTGAAAAGAATACAACTGATACAGTTAGCAATCAACTTTGATACCTTTCCCTCAAGGTGAGGAATCCAGTATTGCTGCTGTATTGCGTGCATCGTCTTGACTGTTGAGAAATGACCAACTTCATGTGTTCCTTGGATAACCTCTCGTTCCATCTGCTTCGGAACAGCAAGCAACTCATTGCCATTAACGACTTTAAACAGTAGACCACCTTTAAGCGTGTAGTCTTGGTATTGGCGTTGCTTCAGGATCTCTACAACGGCTTTGATGAAATCGTCTTCTTGTTGTGTCTTTTTTATACGAGCTTAGTTCGGGCGTCACGAACATGCACGCCTGTGGAAAACGGCTGAGACAGTCCACGTGTCTCATTCTATCGCCTGGTCGATGTACTGCTTTGAATGTGAAGTCCTCCATTTACAAAATCCACTGGGAAACTGCTCTCGGTATGTCTGCTTTAGTTGTTGTCTGCTTAAACGCCACACAATCAGTAACGAGATCAAAGTTGATCCCCAACAGATAGTGGCGAAACTTCTTCAGAGCGAGGTATGCTGCCTTAACTTCTAAGTAATAACTGTGACGCTTAGACTCAGCTTCTGTTGTTTTTCTGCTCCAATAATAATCCGGATGAAAACTGTCATTAAACTTCTGCAGCAACACAGCTTCAAAGCCTTCTTTGGATGCAACCGTGTGGAGTTCAGTTGGCGCTTCCCGTGAATAAATATTTAGTACCGGCTCCATTGCCAGTAGCTGCTTTAATTTTCGTAGCGCGTGGTGCTCTGCTTCGCCAATGTTGAACACCACTTCTTTCCTAAGTAGATTCGTGAGCGGCCGTGCAACTTGTGCGTACCCAGGAATGAATTTTCTGAAGAAACCTGTGAGTCCCAGAAAAGCTTGAACTGCTTTAATGTCATTAGGCGTTGCAAAACGGTTGACTGCTGCTGTCTTCTCTTTGCCGGGTCACATTCGACCGTCTTCGATTATATGGCCAAGAAAGCTTATGCGTGGCTGCATGAAGCTACACTTCTTTCATTTTATCTTTAGACCATATTGCGCGGTTGTCTCTAGAACCAACTTTGTTTTCTGCATGCATATATCGGGTGGCTCGGCGTAAACAATTATGTCGTCCATATAAAGCTGCATAACATCAAAATTGATTAGTTCTTGAAAAATATAATTTACGAACCGAATGAACGCAGCTGGCGAGTTTTTAAAGCCAAAAGGCGCCTTGTCAAACTCGAACAGCCCATCTTTTGTGACAAACGCTGTAAACGGTTTGCTCTGCTCCTCTATGGGTACATGAAAAAACCCACATTCTAGGTCCATTATGGTGAACCACTTGGACTGCTGCAGCTTCTCCAAGATCTCTTCCATCATCGGTACAGGAAAGCAATATATCAAGGCCATGCAGTTCAACTTTCTGTAGTCTATGCAAACTCGCAGTGTACCATCCTTCTTTTTAACGACGACAACTCTACTCGCTACGTTGGAAAACGACTTTCGCACGATTCCTTGCTCGACCCATTCCTCGACCTGTTTCTTCACTGCGCTGGATTCGTCAGCTGCTAGACGACTCGGTGAATGATGAAACGGCTTAATCACTACGTCGGGAACTATCTTCAGTTGAATTGGGTACAGTTTTGCAGCTTCTGTGGGCGTCTGGTAGCTGCTCGACAGCTTTGCGATATTGCGGTGGAACTATAAAAGAAGACTCTTCGGTGACATTATAAATAAGAGTATGTTCATCTTTCGGCATCGGGTCTGCATCTAGCTTCAAAAACGTGTACCCTTGCTAGTCGGCGATCAAACGAAACTTTTTGATAAAATCATGCTTCAACAGAGCATCGTAATCGATCTGATTATTGGGTACGACTAAAAACTTCTGGTCCGTCTGCGACTAGTCCACCATAACCTCTGCGTTAAAGCATCCAATAGGCTTTGATGTTGTATGGCCCAGATCGCACAACGTGGATGTGCTTTTAAAAAGCTTAACGTTTTTCATGTTCTTCATGACACTCTCTTTAATATGGTTACATCCGATCCTGTATCTATGAGACAATCAACTTTAGAGCCATTTGAACTTCTTTCATGCGACTGCGATGAGCAACGACGCGAACTTTATCAACTTCAATAACTTTATCGGCTTTTTCGGGACAGTTACAGAGATATGACCGCTTTGATTACATTTAAAACATTTAATTTCGACTGTGCAATCTTTTCGTTTGTGCTCGCTAGATCCACAGTTGAAGCAATATTCTTTTTTACCGCTTTGCATGCTTTGTTGCTTGACACTTGATCTCGGCTGATCTTTACCGTACTTCTTTTCAGATATGCATAAACGTTCATATATATCAAACTCTTCTTTCAAGGCTCTGAAGGACTTACAGCGATACATAGCACATTTGTATTCGTTTTTTATGTCAAGACCGTTTACAACATGACTTATGACAGCTGCGTCTTCAACATAACCTACTGCTGCAATTTTTTTCATATGTATCAAATACTCGTATAGCGTCTCGTTGCTCTCCTTCTTTCTATCATGCAGCTGCTGATGAATGTCTGCACTGTTAAATTCTTCGAAAAATACGCGCTTCAGCTCATCATAGTCAGACACTATTTCAGCTTCCAGAAAAAGCTTAGCTGCACCGGTCATCTTTCCCCTAGCATGTACATATTTTTGTTTATCTGTGAGTTCATACGCGTCCGCATTCTTCTCAAAAATTTCGAACCACTTTTCTATTGGTACAGACATGCCATCACACTCGCTTATTATTTTTCCAAAATTATCCGGAGCGATTTTCATTTGGTTTTCCCGTTGCTCCTCAGAATTTATTTTAAGGCTTAACAGTTGTAGCATTTGCTCAATTCTCGCGTTAATACTGTTACCCTGATTGTTCTCATTTGTATCTGTCATTTCATTCACACTGGCACGCGATGTTTCCAGTCCGACTTCTGCCATCTCATTTACACTCGAACGAAACTTTACTAATGTTTCTCTTGGTTTTGTAGTTTCTACTTTTGTATTCTGCTTCTTTATCGGCGTTTTCTTCATCTTGCGCGTCTTTTTCTATACGAGGCTATCCTACCCAAGTAACGGTTTTGCACAAAATGACGGCGACACTGGGGCGACTTTTGATTTCACAACTGTTCGACAAAATTACACCACGATCGACTTGTATCAAACTGTGCGTCTCTGGCTATGCTCACAGAATTCGAATTGTTCAACTTAATATCTATAGCTATTTTTAACAACTTTACAACTTTATAGCAGCATATAACAACTTTAGCAACTTTTTCGAAAATCTGCTTTTTCGACACGGACGAGGTCGCAACTGTAAGACGCTTTTAAACTCTGTATTTGACACGAACGAGCCCCAAATGTAAGATATTTATTATAGTTAAGTTTAATTAGATAATGTGGTTCATAATGCAAAGTTAGTTGTAACCGATCTGAAAACGTTTTTAATTCCACTTTCTGCTCCTACCGACAACAACCGCCGACTTCTCTGTACCACTTTCGCATATCATACATATGTACATATGTATGAACAAATATTCTGTCTGCTTTTATAATTGCTTTTTTATTTTTTTCTTGAAATATTTTTTATTTTTTTTCGGTCACACTGACGAAGAAACGAAGTGCCACAAAACTCACACACTAAATATGCATGTACATACATATATACATACGTACTTATAGAGTGGATCATCCACCCATAATTGCTTAACACTGAGTTGACAAATATGGCAACCTGGTTCAATTTTAAGTGTTGCCCACTCGCTCAAGCTCTGCATATGGGAACGCCGTTGAACTTTTGCATTTGCTTCTCTTCCTATTCTCACGAGACATTATTTTATTTGCTAGATTTATAAAAAAATGCACAATTCACACTCAAATGTCAAACAACTTTTTTGCGCGGACTGGCAACATTTCCGACAAGTGTTGCCCATTTTTTACTAGACTAGACCATTTTTTACTAATGTGGTTCATAATACAAAGTTAGTTATGACCGATCTGACAACGTTTTAATTCCACTTTCTGCTCCTACCGACAACAACCGACGACTTCTCTGTACCACTTTCGACTTCCTTCTTCTCTATCGACTCTGACGGCTTATCGATAGGCTGCAGTTATCCAAAATGTTAACTAACAGGGTAGTGTTAGCTCCTTGACACTTCTGCACTTTACATTCGGCCCTCTTGATCCTCCTCATCTGTCCCATATGATAATATCTCGTCGTTCTCTGACATAAAGCGCCATAATTTCATGTAATCACTGCTAGCTGCTGTGATATTTGGCCCCTCGAAATTTGCCACCTTTCTGACGTCATAGCGGCCTTTTCGTTTGATTTCGGTAACGTCGTATGGGCCTAAATACTCGCTGGCCAACTTGCGTCCTGCAACGAACTGCGTTCTCCTGATCGCAACCAGATCTCCCATACTGTAGCCGTGCTCGTCAGTTTCTGTCATAATTGCCATTGTAGGCTTGTTGCGCTTGTACGATGTTGGCTTTGACTTGGTTACACAGCTTCTGGCGCTCGTCGCTGAATTGCGCAACCAACTCCTTGTTGAGTACCTCCAACAGTCAATCCTCAGCTTGGCTACGCATTTTAGTACCAAACATGACCTCGAATGGTGACGACTTTAACGTTGCATGCACGTACGGATTAATCGCCTTCTGGACCTGGGGCACATACTTGTACCACTTTGTTGACTCATGCATTGACAGCTTCGCGATGATACCCAAAATTGAACGGTTGACTCGCTCAATCTGGCCGTTGCCACTCGCCACACCTGTCGTTGTCCAGACATGCTCTACTTTGTTCTCGTGGAGAAACTCGCTGAAAGCGCTGGATGTAAAGGCTGATCCTCTGTCGCTAATTATGCGTTTGGGGAAACCAAACACCGTTGACCAGTCGCTGAGCCTCTTGATAACCTCTTCATAGCCAGTTGATTTGGATCGAAACAGCCATTCAAATTTGGAAAACGCTTCCACTACTGCCAAAATGTATTTGTATTGCTTGGCTGTTCCGTCCATTGGCCCCAAGTGATCAACGTGCAGCGTGTATAGTGGCGTATCTCCGTTGTCTATGCAGTGCAGATAGCCCTCTTGTTTGCCCAACTTTTTACTGAAAAGAATACAACTGATACAGTTAGCAATCAACTTTGATACCTTTCCCTCAAGGTGAGGAATTCAGTATTGCTGCTGTATTGCGTGCATCGTCTTGACTGTTGAGAAATGACCAACTTCATGTGTTCCTTGGATAACCTCTCGTTCCATCTGCTTCGGAACAGCAAGCAACTCATTGCCATTAACGACTTTAAACAGTAGACCACCTTTAAGCGTGTAGTCTTGGTATTGGCATTGCTTCAGGATCTCTACAACGGCTTTGATGAAATCGTCTTCTTGTTGTGTCTTTTTTATACGAGCTTAGTTCGGGCGTCACGAACATGCACGCCTGTGGAAAACGGCTGAGACAGTCCACGTGTCTCATTCTATCGCCTGGTCGATGTACTGCTTTGAATGTGAAGTCCTCCATTTACAAAATACACTGGGAAACTGCTCTCGGTATGTCTGCTTTAGTTGTTGTCTGCTTAAACGCCACACAATCAGTAACGAGATCAAAGTTGATCCCCAACAGATAGTGGCGAAACTTCTTCAGAGCGAGGTATGCTGCCTTAACTTCTAAGTAATAACTGTGACGCTTAGACTCAGCTTCTGTTGTTTTTCTGCTCCAATAATAATCCGGATGAAAACTGTCATTAAACTTCTGCAGCAACACAGCTTCAAAGCCTTCCTTGGATGCAACCGTGTGGAGTTCAGTTGGCGCTTCCCGTGAATAAATATTTAGTACCGGCTCCATTGCCAGTAGCTGCTTTAATCTTCGTAGCGCGTGGTGCTCTGCTTCGCCAATGTTGAACACCACTTCTTTCCTAAGTAGATTCGTGAGCGGCCGTGCAACTTGTGCGTACCCAGGAATGAATTTTCTGAAGAAACCGGTGAGTCCCAGAAAAGCTTGAACTGCTTTAATGTCATTAGGCGTTGCAAAACGGTTGACTGCTGCTATCTTCTCTTTGCCGGGTCACATTCGACCGTCTTCGATTATATGGCCAAGAAAGCTTATGCGTGGCTGCATGAAGCTACACTTCTTTCATTTTATCTTTAGACCATATTGCGCGGCTGTCTCTAGAACCAACTTTGTTTTCTGCATGCATATATCGGGTGGCTCGGCGTAAACAATTATGTCGTCCATATAAAGCTGCATAACATCAAAATTGATTAGTTCTTGAAAAATATAATTTACGCAGCTGGCGAGTTTTTAAAGCCAAAAGGCGCCTTGTTAAACTCGAACAGCCCATCTTTTGTGACAAACGCTGTAAACGGTTTGCTCTGCTCCTCTATGGGTACATGAAAAAACCCACATTCTAGGTCCATTATGGTGAACCACTGCTGCAGCTTCTCCAAGATCTCTTCCATCATCGGTACAGGAAAGCAATATATCAAGGCCATGCTGTTCAACTTTCTGTAGTCTATGCAAACTCGCAGTGTACCATCCTTCTTTTTAACGACGACAACTCTACTCGCTACGTTGGAAAACGACTGTTTCTTCACTGCGCTGGATTCGTCAGCTGCTAGACGACTCGGTGAATGATGAAACGGCTTAATCACTACGTCGGGAACTATCTTCAGTTGAATTGGGTACAGTTTTGCAGCTTCTGTGGGCGTCTGGTAGCTGCTCGACAGCTTTGCGATATTGCGGTGGAACTATAAAAGAAGACTCTTCGGTGACATTATAAATAAGAGTATGTTCATCTTTCGGCATCGGGTCTGCATCTAGCTTCAAAAACGTGTACCCTTGCTAGTCGGCGATCAAACGAAACTTTTTGATAAAATCATGCTTCAACAGAGCATCGTAATCGATCTGATTATTGGGTACGACTAAAAACTTCTGGTCCGTCTGCGACTAGTCCACCATAACCTCTGCGTTAAAGCATCCAATAGGCTTTGATGTTGTATGGCCCAGATCGCACAACGTGGATGTGCTTTTAAAAAGCTTAACGTTTTTCATGTTCTTCATGACACTCTCTTTAATATGGTTACATCCGATCCTGTATCTATGAGACAATCAACTTTAGAGCCATTTGAACTTCTTTCATGCGACTGCGATGAGCAACGACGCGAACTTTATCAACTTCAATAACTTTATCGGCTTTTTCGGGACAGTTACAGAGATATGACCGCTTTGATTACATTTAAAACATTTAATTTCGACTGTGCAATCTTTTCGTTTGTGCTCGCTAGATCCACAGTTGAAGCAATATTCTTTTTTACCGCTTTGCATGCTTTGTTGCTTGACACTTGATCTCGGCTGATCTTTACCGTACTTCTTTTCAGATATGCATAAACGTTCATATATATCAAACTCTTCTTTTAAGGCTCTGAAGGACTTACAGCGATACATAGCACATTTGTATTCGTTTTTTATGTCAAGACCGTTTACAACATGACTTATGACAGCTGCGTCTTCAACATAACCTACTGCTGCAATTTTTTTCATATGTAGTAAATACTCGTATAGCGTCTCGTTGCTCTCCTTCTTTCTATCATGCAGCTGCTGATGAATGTCTGCACTGTTAAATTCTTCGAAAAATACGCGCTTCAGCTCATCATAGTCAGACACTATTTCAGCTTCCAGAAAAAGCTTAGCTGCACCGGTCATCTTTCCCCTAGCATGTACATATTTTTGTTTATCTGTGAGTTCATACGCGTCCGCATTCTTCTCAAAAATTTCGAACCACTTTTCTATTGGTACAGACTTGCCATCACACTCGCTTATTATTTTTCCAAAATTATCCGGAGCGATTTTCATTTGGTTTTCACGTTGCTCCTCAGAATTTATTTTAAGGCTTAACAGTTGTAGCATTTGCTCAATTCTCGCGTTAATACTGTTACCCTGATTGTTCTCATTTGTATCTGTCATTTCATTCACACTGGCACGCGATGTTTCCAGTCCGACTTCTGCCATCTCATTTACACTCGAACGAAACTTTACTCCTGTTTCTCTTGGTTTTGTAGTTTCTACTTTTGTATTCTGCTTCTTTATCGGCGTTTTCTTCATCTTGCGCGTCTTTTTCTATACGAGTCTATCCTACCCAAGTAACGGTTTTGCACAAAATGACGGCGACACTGGGGCGACTTTTGATTTCACAACTGTTCGACAAAATTACACCACGATCGACTTGTATCAAACTGTGCGTCTCTGGCTATGCTCACAGAATTCGAATTGTTCAACTTAATATCTATAGCTATTTTTAACAACTTTACAACTTTATAGCAGCATATAACAACTTTAGCAACTTTTTCGAAAATCTGCTTTTTCGACACGGACGAGGTCGCAACTGTAAGACGCTTTTAAACTCTGTATTTGACACGAACGAGCCCCAAATGTAAGATATTTATTATAGTTAAGTTTAATTAGATAATGTGGTTCATAATGCAAAGTTAGTTGTAACCGATCTGAAAACGTTTTTAATTCCACTTTCTGCTCCTACCGACAACAACCACCGACTTCTCTGTACCACTTTCGCATATCATACATATGTACATATGTATGAACAAATATTCTGTCTGCTTTTATAATTGCTTTTTTATTTTTTTCTTGAAATATTTTTTATTTTTTTTCGGTCACACTGACGAAGAAACGAAGTGCCACAAAACTCACACACTAAATATGCATATACATACATATATACATACGTACTTATAGAGTGGATCATCCACCCATAATTGCTTAACACTGAGTTGACAAATATGGCAACCTGGTTCAATTTTAAGTGTTGCCCACTCGCTCAAGCTCTGCATATGGGAACGCCGTTGAACTTTTGCATTTGCTTCTCTTCCTATTCTCACGAGACATTATTTTATTTGCTAGATTTATAAAAAAATGCACAATTCACACTCAAATGTCAAACAACTTTTTTGCGCGGACTGGCAACATTTCCGACAAGTGTTGCCCATTTTTTACTAGACTAGACCATTTTTTACTAATGTGGTTCATAATACAAAGTTAGTTATGACCGATCTGACAACGTTTTAATTCCACTTTCTGCTCCTACCGACAACAACCGACGACTTCTCTGTACCACTTTCGACTTCCTTCTTCTCTATCGACTCTGACGGCTTATCGATAGGCTGCAGTTATCCAAAATGTTAACTAACAGGGTAGTGTTAGCTCCTTGACACTTCTGCACTTTACATTCGGCCCTCTTGATCCTCCTCATCTGTCCCATATGATAATATCTCGTCGTTCTCTGACATAAAGCGCCATAATTTCATGTAATCACTGCTAGCTGCTGTGATATTTGGCCCCTCGAAATTTGCCACCTTTCTGACGTCATAGCGGCCGTTTCGTTTGATTTCGGTAACGTCGTATGGGCCTAAATACTCGCTGGCCAACTTGCGTCCTGCAACGAACTGCGTTCTCCTGATCGCAACCAGATCTCCCATAATGTAGCCGTGCTCAGCTCGTCGTTTTCTGTCATAATTGCCATTGTAGGCTTGTTGCGCTTGTACGATGTTGGCTTTGACTTGGTTACACAGCTTCTGGCGCTCGTCGCTGAATTGCGCAACCAACTCCTTGTTGAGTACCTCCAACAGTCAATCCTCAGCTTGGCTACGCATTTTAGTACCAAACATGACCTCGAATGGTGACGACTTTAACGTTGCATGCACGTACGGATTAATCGCCTTCTGGACCTGGGGCACATACTTGTACCACTTTGTTGACTCATGCATTGACAGCTTCGCGATGATACCCAAAATTGAACGGTTGACTCGCTCAATCTGGCCGTTGCCACTCGCCACACCTGTCGTTGTCCAGACATGCTCTACTTTGTTCTCGTGGAGAAACTCGCTGAAAGCGCTGGATGTAAAGGCTGATCCTCTGTCGCTAATTATGCGTTTGGGGAAACCAAACACCGTTGACCAGTCGCTGAGCCTCTTGATAACCTCTTCATAGCCAGTTGATTTGGATCGAAACAGCCATTCAAATTTGGAAAACGCTTCCACTACTGCCAAAATGTATTTGTATTGCTTGGCTGTTCCGTCCATTGGCCCCAAGTGATCAACGTGCAGCGTGTATAGTGGCGTATCTCCGTTGTCTATGCAGTGCAGATAGCCCTCTTGTTTGCCCAACTTTTTACTGAAAAGAATACAACTGATACAGTTAGCAATCAACTTTGATACCTTTCCCTCAAGGTGAGGAATTCAGTATTGCTGCTGTATTGCGTGCATCGTCTTGACTGTTGAGAAATGACCAACTTCATGTGTTCCTTGGATAACCTCTCGTTCCATCTGCTTCGGAACAGCAAGCAACTCATTGCCATTAACGACTTTAAACAGTAGACCACCTTTAAGCGTGTAGTCTTGGTATTGGCATTGCTTCAGGATCTCTACAACGGCTTTGATGAAATCGTCTTCTTGTTGTGTCTTTTTTATACGAGCTTAGTTCGGGCGTCACGAACATGCACGCCTGTGGAAAACGGCTGAGACAGTCCACGTGTCTCATTCTATCGCCTGGTCGATGTACTGCTTTGAATGTGAAGTCCTCCATTTACAAAATACACTGGGAAACTGCTCTCGGTATGTCTGCTTTAGTTGTTGTCTGCTTAAACGCCACACAATCAGTAACGAGATCAAAGTTGATCCCCAACAGATAGTGGCGAAACTTCTTCAGAGCGAGGTATGCTGCCTTAACTTCTAAGTAATAACTGTGACGCTTAGACTCAGCTTCTGTTGTTTTTCTGCTCCAATAATAATCCGGATGAAAACTGTCATTAAACTTCTGCAGCAACACAGCTTCAAAGCCTTCCTTGGATGCAACCGTGTGGAGTTCAGTTGGCGCTTCCCGTGAATAAATATTTAGTACCGGCTCCATTGCCAGTAGCTGCTTTAATCTTCGTAGCGCGTGGTGCTCTGCTTCGCCAATGTTGAACACCACTTCTTTCCTAAGTAGATTCGTGAGCGGCCGTGCAACTTGTGCGTACCCAGGAATGAATTTTCTGAAGAAACCGGTGAGTCCCAGAAAAGCTTGAACTGCTTTAATGTCATTAGGCGTTGCAAAACGGTTGACTGCTGCTATCTTCTCTTTGCCGGGTCACATTCGACCGTCTTCGATTATATGGCCAAGAAAGCTTATGCGTGGCTGCATGAAGCTACACTTCTTTCATTTTATCTTTAGACCATATTGCGCGGCTGTCTCTAGAACCAACTTTGTTTTCTGCATGCATATATCGGGTGGCTCGGCGTAAACAATTATGTCGTCCATATAAAGCTGCATAACATCAAAATTGATTAGTTCTTGAAAAATATAATTTACGCAGCTGGCGAGTTTTTAAAGCCAAAAGGCGCCTTGTTAAACTCGAACAGCCCATCTTTTGTGACAAACGCTGTAAACGGTTTGCTCTGCTCCTCTATGGGTACATGAAAAAACCCACATTCTAGGTCCATTATGGTGAACCACTGCTGCAGCTTCTCCAAGATCTCTTCCATCATCGGTACAGGAAAGCAATATATCAAGGCCATGCTGTTCAACTTTCTGTAGTCTATGCAAACTCGCAGTGTACCATCCTTCTTTTTAACGACGACAACTCTACTCGCTACGTTGGAAAACGACTGTTTCTTCACTGCGCTGGATTCGTCAGCTGCTAGACGACTCGGTGAATGATGAAACGGCTTAATCACTACGTCGGGAACTATCTTCAGTTGAATTGGGTACAGTTTTGCAGCTTCTGTGGGCGTCTGGTAGCTGCTCGACAGCTTTGCGATATTGCGGTGGAACTATAAAAGAAGACTCTTCGGTGACATTATAAATAAGAGTATGTTCATCTTTCGGCATCGGGTCTGCATCTAGCTTCAAAAACGTGTACCCTTGCTAGTCGGCGATCAAACGAAACTTTTTGATAAAATCATGCTTCAACAGAGCATCGTAATCGATCTGATTATTGGGTACGACTAAAAACTTCTGGTCCGTCTGCGACTAGTCCACCATAACCTCTGCGTTAAAGCATCCAATAGGCTTTGATGTTGTATGGCCCAGATCGCACAACGTGGATGTGCTTTTAAAAAGCTTAACGTTTTTCATGTTCTTCATGACACTCTCTTTAATATGGTTACATCCGATCCTGTATCTATGAGACAATCAACTTTAGAGCCATTTGAACTTCTTTCATGCGACTGCGATGAGCAACGACGCGAACTTTATCAACTTCAATAACTTTATCGGCTTTTTCGGGACAGTTACAGAGATATGACCGCTTTGATTACATTTAAAACATTTAATTTCGACTGTGCAATCTTTTCGTTTGTGCTCGCTAGATCCACAGTTGAAGCAATATTCTTTTTTACCGCTTTGCATGCTTTGTTGCTTGACACTTGATCTCGGCTGATCTTTACCGTACTTCTTTTCAGATATGCATAAACGTTCATATATATCAAACTCTTCTTTTAAGGCTCTGAAGGACTTACAGCGATACATAGCACATTTGTATTCGTTTTTTATGTCAAGACCGTTTACAACATGACTTATGACAGCTGCGTCTTCAACATAACCTACTGCTGCAATTTTTTTCATATGTAGTAAATACTCGTATAGCGTCTCGTTGCTCTCCTTCTTTCTATCATGCAGCTGCTGATGAATGTCTGCACTGTTAAATTCTTCGAAAAATACGCGCTTCAGCTCATCATAGTCAGACACTATTTCAGCTTCCGGAAAAAGCTTAGCTGCACCGGTCATCTTTCCCCTAGCATGTACATATTTTTGTTTATCTGTGAGTTCATACGCGTCCGCATTCTTCTCAAAAATTTCGAACCACTTTTCTATTGGTACAGACTTGCCATCACACTCGCTTATTATTTTTCCAAAATTATCCGGAGCGATTTTCATTTGGTTTTCACGTTGCTCCTCAGAATTTATTTTAAGGCTTAACAGTTGTAGCATTTGCTCAATTCTCGCGTTAATACTGTTACCCTGATTGTTCTCATTTGTATCTGTCATTTCATTCACACTGGCACGCGATGTTTCCAGTCCGACTTCTGCCATCTCATTTACACTCGAACGAAACTTTACTCCTGTTTCTCTTGGTTTTGTAGTTTCTACTTTTGTATTCTGCTTCTTTATCGGCGTTTTCTTCATCTTGCGCGTCTTTTTCTATACGAGTCTATCCTACCCAAGTAACGGTTTTGCACAAAATGACGGCGACACTGGGGCGACTTTTGATTTCACAACTGTTCGACAAAATTACACCACGATCGACTTGTATCAAACTGTGCGTCTCTGGCTATGCTCACAGAATTCGAATTGTTCAACTTAATATCTATAGCTATTTTTAACAACTTTACAACTTTATAGCAGCATATAACAACTTTAGCAACTTTTTCGAAAATCTGCTTTTTCGACACGGACGAGGTCGCAACTGTAAGACGCTTTTAAACTCTGTATTTGACACGAACGAGCCCCAAATGTAAGATATTTATTATAGTTAAGTTTAATTAGATAATGTGGTTCATAATGCAAAGTTAGTTGTAACCGATCTGAAAACGTTTTTAATTCCACTTTCTGCTCCTACCGACAACAACCACCGACTTCTCTGTACCACTTTCGCATATCATACATATGTACATATGTATGAACAAATATTCTGTCTGCTTTTATAATTGCTTTTTTATTTTTTTCTTGAAATATTTTTTATTTTTTTTCGGTCACACTGACGAAGAAACGAAGTGCCACAAAACTCACACACTAAATATGCATATACATACATATATACATACGTACTTATAGAGTGGATCATCCACCCATAATTGCTTAACACTGAGTTGACAAATATGGCAACCTGGTTCAATTTTAAGTGTTGCCCACTCGCTCAAGCTCTGCATATGGGAACGCCGTTGAACTTTTGCATTTGCTTCTCTTCCTATTCTCACGAGACATTATTTTATTTGCTAGATTTATAAAAAAATGCACAATTCACACTCAAATGTCAAACAACTTTTTTGCGCGGACTGGCAACATTTCCGACAAGTGTTGCCCATTTTTTACTAGACTAGACCATTTTTTACTAATGTGGTTCATAATACAAAGTTAGTTATGACCGATCTGACAACGTTTTAATTCCACTTTCTGCTCCTACCGACAACAACCGACGACTTCTCTGTACCACTTTCGACTTCCTTCTTCTCTATCGACTCTGACGGCTTATCGATAGGCTGCAGTTATCCAAAATGTTAACTAACAGGGTAGTGTTAGCTCCTTGACACTTCTGCACTTTACATTCGGCCCTCTTGATCCTCCTCATCTGTCCCATATGATAATATCTCGTCGTTCTCTGACATAAAGCGCCATAATTTCATGTAATCACTGCTAGCTGCTGTGATATTTGGCCCCTCGAAATTTGCCACCTTTCTGACGTCATAGCGGCCGTTTCGTTTGATTTCGGTAACGTCGTATGGGCCTAAATACTCGCTGGCCAACTTGCGTCCTGCAACGAACTGCGTTCTCCTGATCGCAACCAGATCTCCCATAATGTAGCCGTGCTCAGCTCGTCGTTTTCTGTCATAATTGCCATTGTAGGCTTGTTGCGCTTGTACGATGTTGGCTTTGACTTGGTTACACAGCTTCTGGCGCTCGTCGCTGAATTGCGCAACCAACTCCTTGTTGAGTACCTCCAACAGTCAATCCTCAGCTTGGCTACGCATTTTAGTACCAAACATGACCTCGAATGGTGACGACTTTAACGTTGCATGCACGTACGGATTAATCGCCTTCTGGACCTGGGGCACATACTTGTACCACTTTGTTGACTCATGCATTGACAGCTTCGCGATGATACCCAAAATTGAACGGTTGACTCGCTCAATCTGGCCGTTGCCACTCGCCACACCTGTCGTTGTCCAGACATGCTCTACTTTGTTCTCGTGGAGAAACTCGCTGAAAGCGCTGGATGTAAAGGCTGATCCTCTGTCGCTAATTATGCGTTTGGGGAAACCAAACATTGCTTCAGGATCTCTACAACGGCTTTGATGAAATCGTCTTCTTGTTGTGTCTTTTTTATACGAGCTTAGTTCGGGCGTCACGAACATGCACGCCTGTGGAAAACGGCTGAGACAGTCCACGTGTCTCATTCTATCGCCTGGTCGATGTACTGCTTTGAATGTGAAGTCCTCCATTTACAAAATACACTGGGAAACTGCTCTCGGTATGTCTGCTTTAGTTGTTGTCTGCTTAAACGCCACACAATCAGTAACGAGATCAAAGTTGATCCCCAACAGATAGTGGCGAAACTTCTTCAGAGCGAGGTATGCTGCCTTAACTTCTAAGTAATAACTGTGACGCTTAGACTCAGCTTCTGTTGTTTTTCTGCTCCAATAGTAATCCGGATGAAAACTGTCATTAAACTTCTGCAGCAACACAGCTTCAAAGCCTTCCTTGGATGCAACCGTGTGGAGTTCAGTTGGCGCTTCCCGTGAATAAATATTTAGTACCGGCTCCATTGCCAGTAGCTGCTTTAATCTTCGTAGCGCGTGGTGCTCTGCTTCGCCAATGTTGAACACCACGGCCGTGCAACTTGTGCATACCCAGGAATGAATTTTCTGAAGAAACCTGTGAGTCCCAGAAAAGCTTGAACTGCTTTAATGTCATTAGGCGTTGCAAAACGGTTGACTGCTGCTGTCTTCTCTTTGCCGGGTCACATTCGACCGTCTTCGATTATATGGCCAAGAAAGCTTATGCGTGGCTGCATGAAGTTACACTTCTTTCATTTTATCTTTAGACCATATTGCGCGGTTGTCTCTAGAACCAACTTTGTTTTCTGCATGCATATATCGGGTGGCTCGGCGTAAACAATTATGTCGTCCATATAAAGCTGCATAACATCAAAATTGATTAGTTCTTGAAAAATATAATTTACGCAGCTGGCGAGTTTTTAAAGCCAAAAGGCGCCTTGTCAAACTCGAACAGCCCATCTTTTGTGACAAACGCTGTAAACGGTTTGCTCTGCTCCTCTATGGGTACATGAAAAAACCCACATTCTAGGTCCATTATGGTGAACCACTGCTGCAGCTTCTCCAAGATCTCTTCCATCATCGGTACAGGAAAGCAATATATCAAGGCCATGCTGTTCAACTTTCTGTAGTCTATGCAAACTCGCAGTGTACCATCCTTCTTTTTAACGACGACAACTCTACTCGCTACGTTGGAAAACGACTTTCGCACGATTCCTTGCTCGACCCATTCCTCGACCTGTTTCTTCACTGCGCTGGATTCGTCAGCTGCTAGACGACTCGGTGAATGATGAAACGGCTTAATCACTACGTCGGGAACTATCTTCAGTTGAATTGGGTACAGTTTTGCAGCTTCTGTGGGCGTCTGGTAGCTGCTCGACAGCTTTGCGATATTGCGGTGGAACTATAAAAGAAGACTCTTCGGTGACATTATAAATAAGAGTATGTTCATCTTTCGGCATCGGGTCTGCATCTAGCTTCAAAAACGTGTACCCTTGCTAGTCGGCGATCAAACGAAACTTTTTGATAAAATCATGCTTCAACAGAGCATCGTAATCGATCTGATTATTGGGTACGACTAAAAACTTCTGGTCCGTCTGCGACTAGTCCACCATTACCTCTGCGTTAAAGCATCCAATAGGCTTTGATGTTGTATGGCCCAGATCGCACAACGTGGATGTGCTTTTAAAAAGCTTAACGTTTTTCATGTTCTTCATGACACTCTCTTCAATATGGTTACATCCGATCCTGTATCTATGAGACAATCAACTTTAGAGCCATTTGAACTTCTTTCATGCGACTGCGATCAGCAACGACGCGAACTTTATCAACTTCAATAACTTTATCGGCTTTTTCGGGACAGTTACAGAGATATGACCGCTTTGATTACATTTAAAACATTTAATTTCGACTGTGCAATCTTTTCGTTTGTGCTCGCTAGATCCACAGTTGAAGCAATATTCTTTTTTACCGCTTTGCATGCTTTGTTGCTTGACACTTGATCTCGGCTGATCTTTACCGTACTTCTTTTCAGATATGCATAAACGTTCATATATATCAAACTCTTCTTTCAAGGCTCTGAAGGACTTACAGCGATACATAGCACATTTGTATTCGTTTTTTATGTCAAGACCGTTTACAACATGACTTATGACAGCTGCGTCTTCAACATAACCTACTGCTGCAATTTTTTTCATATGTAGCAAATACTCGTATATCATGCAGCTGCTGATGAATGTCTGCACTGTTAAATTCTTCGAACAATACGCGCTTCAGCTCATCATAGTCAGACACTATTTCAGCTTCCAGAAAAAGCTTAGCTGCACCGGTCATCTTTCCCCTAGCATGTACATATTTTTGTTTATCTGTGAGTTCATACGCGTCCGCATTCTTCTCAAAAATTTCGAACCACTTTTCTATTGGTACAGACTTGCCATCACACTCGCTTATTATTTTTCCAAAATTATCCGGAGCGATTTTCATTTGGTTTTCACGTTGCTCCTCAGAATTTATTTTAAGGCTTAACAGTTGTAGCATTTGCTCAATTCTCGCGTTAATACTGTTACCCTGATTGTTCTCATTTGTATCTGTCATTTCATTCACACTGGCACGCGATGTTTCCAGTCCGACTTCTGCCATCTCATTTACACTCGAACGAAACTTTACTCCTGTTTCTCTTGGTTTTGTAGTTTCTACTTTTGTATTCTGCTTCTTTATCGGCGTTTTCTTCATCTTGCGCGTCTTTTTCTATACGAGTCTATCCTACCCAAGTAACGGTTTTGCACAAAATGACGGCGACACTGGGGCGACTTTTGATTTCACAACTGTTCGACAAAATTACACCACGATCGACTTGTATCAAACTGTGCGTCTCTGGCTATGCTCACAGAATTCGAATTGTTCAACTTAATATCTATAGTTATTTTTAACAACTTTACAACTTTATAGCAGCATATAACAACTTTAGCAACTTTTTCGAAAATCTGCTTTTTCGACACGGACGAGGTCGCAACTGTAAGACGCTTTTAAACTTTGTATTTGACACGAACGAGCCCCAAATGTAAGATATTTATTATAGTTAAGTTTAATTAGATAATGTGGTTCATAATGCAAAGTTAGTTGTAACCGATCTGAAAACGTTTTTAATTGCACTTTCTGCTCCTACCGACAACAACCACCGACTTCTCTGTACCACTTTCGCATATCATACATATGTACATATGTATGAACAAATATTCTGTCTGCTTTTAGAATTGCTTTTTTATTTTTTTCTTGAAATATTTTTTATTTTTTTTCGGTCACACTGACGAAGAAACGAAGTGCCACAAAATTATTTGTAAATCTGATGCACATCAACACTCACACACCAAATATGCTTGTACATACATATTCATAAGTACTTATAGAGTGGATCATCCACCCATAATTGCTTAACACCGAGTTGACAAATATGGCAACCTGGTTCAGTTTTAAGTGTTGCCCACTCGCTCAAGCTCTGCATATGGGAACGCCGTTGAACTTTTGCATTTGCTTCTCCTCCTATTCTCCCGAGAAATTATTTTATTTGCTAGATTTATAAAAAAATGCACAAATCACACTCAAATGTCAAACAACTTTTACGCACGGACTGGCAACATTTCCGACAAGTGTTGCCCATTTTTTACTAGACTGAGTGGGGCACCGAGATGCTATTGTCACAAATTTTAAACGTTATGTTATGTTAAAACCAAGATGAGGGAACGATACAAGTTAAAGGCTGATTTAAGTATAAAGTGTACTATAGCTACAGTTGACTTTATCGCCAAGATGTGAAAACGGGCCTCATTCTCTGAAGACAGTGTAAATAAATAAAATAATAAACAAGTAAGATGGCTTTAGTCGGGTGCCCCCGACTAGGAGAACCTGACCCAGTGGCGAACTGTCGTTACATACATTTAAACCTCTTTTCATTCATACACACATTCACAAAGTCACACCTACACTCTCACACAAACGCACGCAGCAAACTGAGCACTTTACACATTGGCTGCGCTTGGCCCCACTATGGAAAATTAATTCTTGAATAACTCCTAAGCTAAGCTAAGAGTATGATCGTGAAATTTTAAGTGCTTAATAAGAGCATCAAAATCTATGTACAAACCAAAGCTCAAGTCTGTAGTATTTGATTTGAATTTTTTTGGTATGGGGGGCGAATGGGGGGAGGTATCCAAATATCCAAATAATCTGCGTATCTTTTACGAGCACATATTAAACTTAATTTGATGGCTCTAGCTCTTATAGTCTCCGAGATATGCCAAGAGAACAACAAGAAACGTCTTAAAATTTATTTTTATCGATAATAATGAAACGGAGCAGGATATCGAAAAAAGTACAAACTTGTACTCCGTATGGATTAGGAGAATCTATAGTCGTTTAGTTTAGGTTTCTAGCTTTTGTAGTTTCCGAGATCGCTGCGTTCATACAGACGTACGGACGGACAGACGAACATGGCTAAATCGACTCGGCTCGTCGTCCCGATCAAGAATATATATACTTTATGTGGTCGGAGATGCTTCCTTCTGCCTGTTACATACATTTGCCCTAAACCATTATACCCTTTTTACCCGTTTTCAATGGGTTCAGGGTATGAAAAGGCATCACTTTCCACTGAAATAGATGGTCCTCGGCCATAGGGATTTGCCAGTACCCATGTTTTAAGTCCAACGTTGATATAAATCGAGCATGCCGCAAGCGTTCTAAAATGTGATTTATGCGCGGTGCGGGGTATGCGTCCGAAACAGAGTGGGCATTGAGCTGCCGGTAATCCACGCACATGCTCCGTCTTCTTAACGATGTGCGTGCATGATTTGTTTTTGCTCGGCTACGTCCGACACACCCTGTAATCCTTCGAATAATGCCAGTTCTGATAGCAAGAACTCTCGCAATTCAGGCTATAAGGGAATTAGCCGGATTTTCTCTTCCTCCGTAAGCTCCTTGGCCTTGATTTCAACTTTTGGTAAATATAGTACTCAATCAGCTGATCCATACACAACCATAGGAATGTCTGTTTACATTTTGCGGCACAGCCTCAAATCAAAGTCAGCTGTTCGCGCCAAAATCACGAAATGACGAAATCAAAATCCAGTCCGTCAACTGATCTAAATTTTTTTAAAGTGAATCAAAATCAGTTGACGCAATCCGTATATACAGTTATACACAAAGAAACAGATCAACTCATTTAAACTAATTATTGTCCGCATTGTCAAAAAACTAATTTTTAAAAAACTGACTGGCAACACTGGTTAGTTTTCCGACGCGAATGTATGAATGTGTAGTTTAAGATTTTATGATATGTACACTTAACAAGGAATATCTTGCAAAAACGAATTATCGCAGATATTTAAAATATAACAAAAGTTGCGGAAGCTCAATGCCTACAACATATTTAACATTTATTAAAATCGTAGTCGCCGTTTTCTTTTAAATGATCCAAATGTGCAATTGAAAACTTTTTATACTCATTCACGAAGTGAAACTAGTATATTGGGTTTGTGGAATGTCTGTCATGCTGTCCGTCCGTCTGTCCATATGAACGTAATTTTTTTCGCCGGTATTGAAGCTAGAGACTTGAAATATTGGATATATACTCGTTTATACCCTCGTCTGATAAAGTGTTACGGGTTTCGGAATGCGCCCACTGGGGGCGTGGCAATTCAATTGAAACTATTTATCTCCATCACCTTTAAAGCTAGATGCACAAAATAAATACCGACAGAATGCTGATGATCCAAACTTTTTTGTGTACATATTTGCGTTTTATTTATGCAAGTAGGATGTATAAATAAATAAAATAAAAAATGTGTGAAGTTAAAATCAAAGAAAAAAATATTTTTTGAATTAAATAATAATGAATTCGATTATCTTTATAAAACGAGTTCGGTTTAGGGTTTGGTTCGAAATTTAAAAATAATAGCGGAACGGAAGCTGTTCGAACCCGGTTAGCAGCCTTAGTAAAAATGCGGTGAACCGAACTGCAACAATCTCACTTGCATCTAGCCTTCAAAATGAGGGATATATAGATATATAGACTAGGCGCGGCCGGAAATGTTTTTAACGATCTTTAAAGGGGGTGACCAGCGAGTACGGGAGTGTGCTTCGCAATTTTTATACTTGTTTACGAAGTGAACAATGCAATGTCCGTCAAGCTGTCTGTCCGTCTATATATATATTTAATAAATATATATTTAAATAACATTCTTCGGAAAATATATATATCCTAAACAAAAAGTTCGTCGGCGTGTAAAAACTTTCAAATTTGAAGCACCTCCAACAGCAACGACATGGTCCAGACATCAGCGCTAAGCAAGAAAAACTAAGTTTTTCTGAAATCGATGAATATTATCATTTGTATATCCCGAATTGAAAATGGGTAAAAAGGATATAATAGTTTTGTGCAAATTTATGTAACAGGAGGAAGGAAGCATCTCTGACCACATAAAGTATATATATTATTGATCAGGACAACGAGCTGTATAAGCGCTGTGATCTCAGAAACTACAAAAACTATAGACCTAAACTTTTCATCCATAGATTCTCCTAAACCAGAGGCAGAAAACGTCAAACACGATTACAGTTTAGAAGTTTATAAAAAAAATTTAGCTTCCATATTCGGCGTGCGTTGTGTGAGAAAGCAATTTGCTTAAAATGTATATAACGACAGCTCTCAATTGGGTTAAGGCACTATCCAAATAACACATAAGTGGGTCATCTAGAACAAACCAGTCAAATGGCTCTAGTCGGGAGTGCCCGACTGGGAGATACCTTTTGTTTTCTCTTCTATGCCACAGCCGCACTTATCAAAATTCGGCCAATTTGTAATATATTCTCTCATCAAAATTAATGATCGCGCTTCGCGCTTTCTTTTCATATGTGCATACAAATTTAAGTATGCCGTAGATGTGAAAGTTCTCGAAAGATTTTTTACAAAATATATATTGCAAATGTTGGTTTCAGTTGATCTGCGAAAGCTTTTTATACTCGTTCACGAAGTGAAACAAGTATATTGGGTTTGTGCAATGTCCGTCAAGCTGTCCATCCGTCTGTCCACATGAACGCAATTTTTTTCGCCGCTGCTAAAGCTACAGACTTAAAATTTAAAATATATACTCGTTGATACTCGCGTCAGATAAAGTGTTAAGGGTTTCGGGGTACGCCCACTGGGGGCGTGGCAATTCAATTAAATCTATATATCTCCCCGACTTTAAAGCTAGATGCATAATATGTATACCGGCAGATTGCTGATGATCCAAACTTGTTAGCTATGCCCACTACCGCGCCCACAACGTCCAAAACTCGATATGTGCGCAACATCAATGATGCCAGTGCAACATTACTAGCGCCATCTATTGCATATTTTCGGTAAATATTTTTGTTCGGTTGTCACTGCTTATAGAGGCTGACAGCTACACTACTTCAAATTGTTAGAATTTGCATGCGGTTGATTGCTGATTGATTTTGCACTTGTCGTACATGTAACTTGAGTTTAGTTTTGTCACAACGTGATCAACTAGTAGTGCAGTGGAGCAGTATTAAATGCAGCTAACATTATTATTTTTAGCTATTTGCATTCTCTGTCATTCTACATATCTATATATACACATAAATATACATATATATATTTAATACTTAAAGTCATTAACATTAACACAATTTGAACTGTCATCCTAGGTCAGTTCTTGTCTAACACAAAAGATAACATGTTAATCATATGCACCAACCGCAGCGGTCTCTGTGTATTCTCTTCGGCGCTAACGCTAAATTGGCCGAATTTAGAAACAGTCACCCAAGCCACAAACCTTTGTTATACTCGTTCAGTTTCAATTGCAACTCTATGTTTATTCTTATTGGATAGGTTAGGTTATTAGATAACTGAACGTGCATTTCGTCAAAAGCGAAATGGTTGGTGTCGATGATGACTAAGAAGCTGTTAAGGTGACAGTTATGATCGCGCAGATGCAAACTTTTTTTGGTATTTTGTACTTGTATACTATTACTATTATTAAACTGTGAACGAGTAACCCGCTGTCGGTTACACCCGACTGCAACGCTCTTACTTCTTTTCACTTGTAATTTTTACCTGCGTACTTAAGAACAAAACGCAAAGGTACGCATAAAAGCTCTTAAAACGTAACTTTCAATCAATATATAGAACTTACCTGTATCTTCTATGGTTTGGAAACAGGGGAGGTGTAAATTTAAGCGGATTTTGGTGTTTTCCCGCCAAACTAGCGGATTTCTCCAAAAGTCGTAGAACAAAAGTTTCTTGGTTCATGATAGGGAACAGGCCCACAAGCTCATAAGCGAAAGTTTATACCGAAATTAACATCAACTTTTCGGAAACACAGAAAATTAATTTTCTTAATAACTATTGAACGAGTTTTCGGATTAATAAATGATTTACCATTCGAAACACAAATTGTTAGATGCCTGAACGAATTTCTGAAAGCCCCCAACGTTCCCATCAGTTCCAAAAATTTTTTCCGACTAGGTTACAACTTGATATCTCGTGAACCAGATAAGCTATCACATGTTGGAGTATATTTTTCTTCTAGTTTAAGCGATACCTTTCGATCTATCACTCGATCTGATCGGACTATCGTTGCAAAACTTCAAAAGTTCGCATATATATTGCTAACCGCTTTTGCAACTACGTTGTGCTTCGCCCCTAGCGCAGACTACCGTCCGCAGTGATTTATCGCCGGATTTCAGCTGAAAGATACAGCTGGCTAGATTGTTGATGCATAACTGCAGGCGCTGTATAAATGACACTTGTAAGAAGCTCTACAGTAAGTTCTTCCTCAGCTCCTGTTTTTAACGAAATATCCTAGTTGTTTCTAGATAGTTTTTAAAAGCATTAATGTCTGTTGCTGTATAGATTATTTTGTATAGCTTTGATAGCATATGAGCTATAGTTCTATACGTCGCTAATATTAGAGAATGGTCTGAGCTTAAATGAAAACTTTCCGCAATGTGCATATGTGACTGTAGGATTCCAGAGTATACAACAAAGGTAATCAGGTCAGGTATTTTCCGGCTGTCCTTAGGCCAATATGTAGTCTTGCCAGTGGAAATAGTTGCAATGTTTTTATTTTGTATACATTTGGAGCCCCACCATGGATGTTTGACATTGAAGTCACGACCAACAATAAACTTCGTCCCGAGTTTTTGGAAAAAGCTGCAAAAGTCAGTTTCTTTGAGTGCGAGCCTAGGCGGGAGGTAATTAGCTGTTATTGTTACATCTGAATGTATAAATTTAATTTCAATGGTGGCAGTGTGTATTGCGTTTTCCCATGTGCTTTGAGAATAGCAGCTTGTTTTAATGAGAATAGCAACGCCTCCATGAGCTCTAGCGGCCGGATGGTCAGCTCTGACTACTTCATATCCATTTACTCTAAGAAATTTTCTACTGGTGAAATGTGTTTCAAATATTAACATGATATGAATCTAATCCTAAAGGATAAATTGGTTTTTTGCAAATATATGTAACAGGCAGAAGGAGGAATCTCCGACCCCATAAGTACATATATTCTTGATCAGCGTCTCTAGCCGAGTCGATTAAGCTTCGTCCTTCTGTCTGTCCGTCCGTCTGTCTATATGAACGCGACGGTTTCAGAGACTACAAGAGCTAGAGAGCTGAACTTGGACTTCTTAAGTTCGTGTATACCATAGGCAGATCAAGTTTATTCCAAATGATCGATAGCCCACCCCGTTTTCTCATAATCAAGGTTTATCGGGTTTTTTAAGCATATCTCAGAAACTATAAACTATAAGCCAACAAATTCAATATTTTAATATTTCGGATTTTGGATACCTTCCCCCATCTTCCTCCATTAACAGAAAAAACATTTGTAATTGCAAGTACGTCAATATATAAATGTACTATAGTACAATAAGAATGGATTAAATCAAATTTCATCAACTTCAGTTATAAAAAACAGAAGTTATTAAAGAAAATGTATTTGTATATTGGCTAAACCATGGTGGCAAGCGCCAAGCGCAGGCGCATGCGTGTGCACACATTCATACTTACATATGTATATGTACATTCATATGTGTGAGCTCTTTTTTGAATTCTATTGCGATTGTTTGTGCATGTGTGCTATTTTATAAGCCAAAGTTTTCACAGAGACAATAAAAATCCGCTGCTGTAGCTCGGTGGTAGACTTGTTGCCTGGCGGGCTATCAGATGCGAGTTCGAGTCTCGCTGTGTCAACAGAGTTTTCGTACTATTTTTTATTTTTATTTTTAACTTAACACACTTATTGGTCCAAGTCCAACTTAATGCTGGAGCAACAAAATGGGGAAAAGTTGGTATTTGGCATGCACAATCTCAAAAAGCTTTCGCAGAACAACTGCAACTAACATTTGAGAGTCTGCAAATATGAAAAGCGAGCGCGAAGCGCGAGCATTTATTTGTATTATTTATTTTTATTATATTTTACTAATTGCGGTTGTAGTGTCATGTCTATGAACGCAGAGGGATTTTATTAAATGTATGTAACGACAGCTTACCGCTGGGTTCAGGGTATCTCCTAGTCGGGCATTCCCGACTAGAGCCAGCTTACTAGTTAAAAATAAAGTTATTTAATTTATATGGTTGAAAAGTCCATTGGCATTCCGTATTCCGATATTATATTTACTTGCATAACGAGCTATGATCATATAAAATAAATTATTAGTGAGTTCAAATGTTTTTCTAGGAGATGTTCTATTCTCTCAAGTGAGTATTATTATTTCCTGAAGTAATTGGGGCATTGGTCTGATAATCGTTGGATTGTTGGGTTTGGCTGATTTATTTGGCGGAGCAAAACTTTGTGATATTCCGTGGAAGTTTTTATTTTCGCCTTCAGGGAGTGAATATACCCATTGAAAGGTATCGCTTAAACTAGAAGAAAAACATAGCACAACATGTGATAGCTCATCTGGTTCATGAGATATATAGTTGCAACCGACTCGAAAAAAATTTGAATTTTTGGAGCTGGGGGCCTTTGGGGGATATTCGTTCAAGCATCTAAAAATTTGTGTTTCGAATACGCGTCGAATGGTAAATCACTTATTAATCCGATAAGTCGTTCAATAGTTATTAAGAAGTTATTTGTGTTTCCGAAAAGTTGATGTTAATTTTGGAATAAAATTTCGCGTGTGATAGTGTTGAGATGTCTATATTGAACTTTGTGAGCTTGTTCTCTATCATTTTATATATTGCTTGAATGGTATATTTAAGAGCTTTTAAGCAAACCTTGGCGTTTTTGTTCTTAAGAAGGCAGGTAAAAAGTTACTGGTAAAAAAAGATTTGAATTGCACATTCTAAAAATTTAAAAGAAAACGTAGGCATTGAGCTTCCGCAATTTTTGTAATCTGCCGAATATCTGCGATAATGCGTTTTTGCAAGATATTCCTTGTTAAGTGTACATATCATAAAATCTTAAATTAGACATTCATACGTTCGCGTTGGAAAATTAAGCAGTGTTGAGAGTCAGTTTCTTTTTTAAATTTGTTTTTTGACAATGCGGGCAATAATTAGTTTAAATGAATTGATCTGCTTCTTTATCCATAACTGTATTTTCGGATTGTGTCAACTGATTTGAATTCACTTTAAAACAAATTTAGATCAGTTGAGCGAATGGATTTTGATTTAGTCATAAATCTATTCTGTTTGAAATTTGGCGCGAACAGCTGACTTTGATTTGATGCTGTGACGTAAAACGTAAACAAAAATCCCAATCGTTTTGTATGGAACAGCTGATTGTTTACTGTGTTTACCAAAAGTTGATATCAAATGAAAATTTAATCAAAATCAGTTGACGGAATTATAAATTAGAAGTTCTTAGTGAAAAATAAATGTTATAGCAGGCGACTTACTATATCAATTTGTAATTGAGAATGGCGTCTTCTCAAATAAAATGATTATCGGTATAAAATGTGAATGTCGATACTTTTCTTCATTCCCTTTTTATCCTTCCAAGTTCCATCCTTAAAATAGTTCAACGATAGTTTTCGGAGAAATGTATGCGTTCAGCTAAGATTAGGGGTCGAAACTATGTGCTCTGGCTTTTTATTAGTCAAGTAATATCCCATATTATGACCCTTGATCATGGTAATGATGTATATTAATAAATATCAAAACTAAATACCTTTTGACGAAGTAAAACTGTCAAAAGTAATGCAAAAATTTATGATATCAAACAAAAACCTTTCTACACGAGGTAACAATCCACTGGCGAAAGCACATTCGAGCCCTAAAATTTCTGATATAAAATTTTTTGAAGAAGGATATTCAATTTAATATGTGATCAATTCCAAATGATTAAAAAATAGTGGGGCCTTCGGCATTTGCAGCGACTACAAGATCTCAGAGACTATTAAAGCTAGAGCCATTAAATTTGGTTTAATATGTGCTCGTAAGTAATACGCAGATTATGATTATGATTCGGACTTTGAATACCTCCCCCCATTCGCCCCCCATATAAAAAAACGCAAGTCAAATACTACAGCTTTAGTTTGTCAATAGATTTGGATGCTCTTATTAAGCACAGAAAATTT
Source organism: Drosophila colorata (assembly GCA_035041545.1). Taxonomy (NCBI): domain Eukaryota; kingdom Metazoa; phylum Arthropoda; class Insecta; order Diptera; family Drosophilidae; genus Drosophila; species Drosophila colorata. The sequence goes on from JAWNLD010000673.1 coordinate 1,021,502, forward strand.
CATAGCGATCATACTCTTAGTTTAGAAGTTATTTATGAATTCATTTTCCATAGTTGGGTCAAGCACAGCCGATGTGTAAAGTGCGCATCTTGCTGGATGCGTATGTGTGTGTGTGTGTGACTTTGTGAATGGTTGTATGAATGCAAAGAGGTTTAAATGTATGTAACAGCTCACCGCTAGGTTCAGGGTATCTCATAGTCGAGCACACCCTACTAGAGCCATCTTACTTTTTATACTCGTTTACGAAGTGAAAATAGTATATTGGGTTTGTGCAATGTCCGTCATGCTGTCCGTCCGTCCGTCTGTCCGTCTGCACGTATGAACGCAATTCTTTTCGCCGCTATTGAAGCACGGTTGGCGGTGCAATTCGATTAAATCAATATAACTCCCTCGCTTTTAAAGCTAGATGCATAAAATACCGACAGATTGCTGATGACCTACTCTAAAGATCGCATCTAAACTTTTTTGGCTACGCCCATTATCACGCCCAAAATGTCCAAAACTCGATATGTGCACAACATCAATACTGTCAGTGCAAAATTGCTGGCGCCATCTATTGCATACTTTGGTGCTTATTATTTGGTTTTATTATAATAGTGTTGGAGAACTGTTCAATTAGTTTGTCATATGGGCAATTAAGTGGTTGCCAGTTGCCAGACTTTTTCGTATTCTTAGAGTTTGTGTGCGGCTGTTTGCGATTGTGTCATATAACTTGAGTTGAGATTTGTCACAACTTGTAGTATAAAATGCAGCTAAAATTATTATTTCTAATTAATTATTCTATTATATCTGTAAACATTCTTGGACAAAGTAATATGCCAGATGATTATAGGAATACAACTTAATAATTTACTTTTTTATCAAACAAATGATTACTTAAAAAATTTCAGAAAAAAACGAATTTCTTAGCATTTATATTTAATTTCGTCACACCAAAAACAAGTGATCGATGGTGCGCGGGTTCTTGATTCTTCTAATAATTTCTTAAAATTATATTCTTATTGCTTACTGTTAGAATTTTTCATATAATTCTTATTAAATACTTTAACTTGAGTTTCGTAAAACATAAGGTTGAATGGTTGCTGGCGTTGGTGTCTATGGCAGGGTCTGCGGGTTAATTCTGCAGTTAGGCCCGGGTTAGGGGCCGCGCGGAGGCATTTTCCTTTTTTCTTTTTATACTCGTTTATTTTATCTTTTTTTGTGCACCCATAATGCTAGGTTACATGTTTTCGTTGTTATTACACTGTGAACGAGTATTCCGCTGTCGGTTACACCCGACTGCGACGTTCTTACTTGTTTTTTTGTTTATATTTATATTAAGCCAAACCAAATAATAAAATGGGAAAATAATTTGTTTTAGTTTACTGGAACTAAACCAATCCTTTAATGTACGTTTAATCATTACTTGATTTCTTTATTGTCAAAATAAATAATATAATATAAATTAGTTATCAAATATAAATTATATAAATATATTATAAAAAAAAACAAGTAAGATGGCTCTAGTCGGGAGTCCCCGAATAGAAGATACCCTGAACCCAGCAACGAGCTGTCGTTACATACGTTTAAAGCTCTTTGCATTCATACACACATTCACAAAGTCACACATACACATACAGACAAACGCACGCAGCAGGCTGTGCACTTGACACATCGGCTGCGCGAGGCCCCACTATGAAAAATGAACTCTTGAATAACTTCTAAACGAAGATTATGATTGTTATTCAGTGTTTGATAAGAGCATCCAAAGCTATGTACAAACCTAGACGCAAGTCTGTACTACTTGATTTGAGTTTTTTTGATATGGTGGCGAATACGGGGAAGCATCCAAAATCCGAAATATTCATAATCTGCGTATCCTCTACAAGCACATATTAAACCAAATTTGGTGACGCTAGTTTTTATAGTCTCCGAAATATGTCACTAAGTCTTAAAATCTATTATTACCGATAATAATAAAACGGAGCAAGGTATCGAAAAGAAATGATAAACTTGTTCTGTGTATGGCTTAGGGAAATCTACCGTCGAAAAGTTTAGGTCTCTAGCTTTTGTAATTTCCGAGATCGCTGCGTTTATACTGACGGACGGACATGGTAAATAAGCTCAGCTATATTCAAGAATATAAAAATTATATGGGGTCGGAGATGCTTCCTTCTGCCTATTACACACATTTACACAAACCCATTATACACTTTTTACCCATTTTCAAATAAAATAATTGAACGATTGCATTTAAAAAATTTAACTTATGTATGAATACCCTTATGCACAATTAATTCTAGAATCAAGTGTCCAGAGGAGCACCTTCTAGCTCACAGAAGGCTGCATTGTCTTCAGGCATAGGGCTCCGCTGAACTAGAGCATATGATGTGTTTCAAAAAAAGCTAATCAGGCTCTAGTCGGAAGTGCCCGACTAAGTGATACTCTGAACCCAGCGACGAGCTGTCGTTCAAAAAGTTTCACTGGCTCGGAGTCAAACTCACGTCTTAAAGTAGGTATTCCGTTGTTTTCACTAATACACCACAGCCTCACTTAGTAAAATTCGGCCAATTTGTAATACATACTCACATAAAAATAAATGCTCTCGCTTCGCGATCGCTTTAAGTATTTGCAGACAAATTTTAGTATGCCGTAGTTGTGAAATTTCATGCGAAATTTTCACAAAATTGGAAACTATATCTTTCAGTTGTCGGTTGAGATTGTGCATGCCAAATACCACATTTTCCCCATATTGTTGCTCCAGAATATTTCAAATGGTCAATGTTCTAGCACTAAGTTGCACTTGGACCAATAAGTGTGTTAAGTTAAAGAGCAAAAAAAGTAAATAGTACGAAAACTCCGTTGACGCCTGCCGTTGACGACCGCCAGGTCTACCACGGAGCCACATCACCTCTGTCAAAATCGGAGTTAAGAAAACACACATGATCAAAAAATAGCATTCGAATTTGAAAAAGAACTCATTAATGTGTGTGTGAAAACGCCTGCGCTTGGCGCTTGAGACTACGTGGTACAAACACATTTTCCCTAATAACATCTGGTTTCTTAACCGATCTAACCGAACAAATTTTGTTAGTTAGGTTCACGGTTCAAAACACTGTTTTATCTATTTGCATTGCCCCCACTAAGCGTAACCAAAACATTTTTTGAGCAATCTTTAGAGCAGGTCATTAGTTATCTACCTGAGAACATGTATGTCTCTAGCTTTAATAATGGTCTTTAAAGCGGGTGACCAGTAATCTACCTTTCATATTTGGGGACTCTAGCTCGAAAACTGCGTGAGATATAAGTTTTCGTGAGCGTGGCTGGCAGTTTATTTTACCGATCTTTAGGGGGTGACCAGTAATCTACCATTAATTTTTGGACTCTGGTTCTAAAACTGTGGAAGATATAGGTTTTTGCGATTCGTGGGGCGCGGTAGCTGGGGGGTGTTATAGTTCGCGTGGCTGGGATGTCAACGCTTCCATTTTTGGGGGAGGTCACCAGCAAAATATATACAAAATTTGGTGGCTCTAGCTTAACAATTGTGGGAAGCATACACGTGTTACCGATTTGTGCTTTCAGGTAAATCGATTTCTGCGATTACAAGGGAGGGAGGTGAAGCGGTCGGAAAAATTCCAGTAATATATATTCCAGATATAGTGACTCTATTTCAGAAACTGTGGGAGATATGGGCACTTCCGACATTTTTAGGCGGGCGTGCTGTGGGCGTTCTAGTGGCTGGGATGTCAAGCATAATCTTTGGCGGAGGTCACTAGCAATCTACATATCAAATTTGGTGACTCTAGCTTTAAAATTGTGGGAAATATTGACCTTTTATCGATTTGCAATTTTAGGTGTATCGACATGTTATCGATTTGCCAGCCTCCTAGTGGGCGTGGCTCAAAAATCTCACCAAAAATCTCTGAAGCGGATAACTACAAGTATTTATCCAAAGTTTCAAGTCTCTTTCGGACAGACGGACAGACAGCATGACGGACATTGCAAAAACCCAATACACTAGTTTCACTTCGTGATCGAATATAAAAGTACGCGTTTGCCTTCGTCTTTCTCTTAAGCACGAAATTCGTATAAACAAAGCAGGTCTAATAATATGTTAGGACCGTGCTACACATATACCTATGTATGTATAAATGTACGTACATGCATATGTAGTGTGTGAGTGTTGATGTGCATCAGATTTACCAATAATTTTGTGGCACTTCGTTTCTTCATCAGTGTGAGCGAAAATAATAGAAAATATTCCAAGAAAAAAAAAATAAAAAAAGCAACTATAAAAGCAGACAGAATGTACGTATGTATGAACATATTTGTGTGCATATTTGCGCTTTATTTTTGCACGTAGCCGGTATAAATAAATAAAATAAACAGGTAAGATGGCTCTAGTTGGGAGTGCCTGACCAGGAGATACCATGAACACAGCGGCGAGCTGTCGTATTTAATTAAACCCCTCCTCATTCATACCCAAAATCGCGCTGCGCTCGCGCTTTTAATATTTGCATACAAATTGTAATATGAGGTAGTTGTGAAATCTCTCGCAAAACTCGAAAACCTCGATGACGCAGCGACCACCCGAACCCGCCTCTGGTAGCCCGCCCGCCCGCCACCGAGTTCTGTTAAAATCGGAGCTAAGAAAAAAGCACACATGCACAAACAATCGCATTAAAATTTGAAAAAAAGCTCACGCATATGAATGTGCATATACGGATGTTCCTCATTTTTTCTAGGGATAGAAAAAGCAAGCAATGCTTCTGTTGCTTCTGATCTCTTTGCTAACTTCATTCAGGCAAACTATTCCTCTGTCTCCTCTGTTAATATATCTTATCCTTACCACATTATTCCTTCTAATTCTATCTTTATGCCTATCATTACCAATACCTCCCTTCTTTATGTTATTAATACTTTAAAAACTTCTTACTCTTCTGAGCCTGACAACATTCCTAGTTGTCTACTCAAAGAGTGTAGTGATTCCCTTCTTTGCCCATTGCTAAAGCTTTTTAATCTATCCATTGAATCTGCTGTTTTTCCATCTCTGTGGAAATAATCGTTTATCATTCCTCTCCACAAAAAAGGTGGTAGGTTTGATATAACAAACTATAGGTGCATTGCAAAACTATCTGCTATACCCTAATTATTTGAAAAAATAATTACTTCGACTTTGTAGCATCTCTGACAATCACATCTATCCCCTGCTCAGCATGGTTTTATTAAGAGCCGGTCCACTACGACCAACTTACTTGAATTTACCTCGCTGGTAAATTATGCTTTTCTGGCAAAAAAGCAAACTGATGTCATTTACACTGACTTTAGTAAAGCATTTGACTCTGTACACCATGAACTTTTACTGCTAAAACTCGACCGTAGTGGTTTCCCTCCTTTTTTTTGTCTTGGATTTTATCTTATCTAAAGGGTAGAACTCAAAGAGTCTCTCTTAGATCTGAGCCTTTTACTGCTTAATCTTCCGTCCTTAATCTTAATCTTCTTCCTTAATCAACCGTAGAACAATCCTTGGTGTTGTTTTCCTACATAAGTTGATTATAAGCGACATTGATTCCTCGTTTCTTTTAGGTCGCTGGAACTTCTCTCTTCCCCTTAGACCTACTAGAAACTTATCTCTGCCTACATGCACGACAGACTGTGCTTTGCACAATTCTTTTCGTGTATTATGCCTGCAATATAATAGCCTATACCACGTGTTCTCCTCAGAACTCTCTTCCACTAATAAAATCTTTGCTTTCAGGATACCTTAGGGAAATCACTGACCACCCTCAGCTGTGAGCAGGGGCATAGCTTGTCAGACGGGCTAAAAAATACCCCCATCGGGTCAGTGATTTTCCATCTCTGTCTCTTTCCTTTATTCTTTCTATCAAAGACTACTTATTATTATTATTAATATTGTTTCTTTCACTTTTCCTGAATATTTTGTATGTAATTTAAATTAAATTTACATTTAAATTTATATTTCCAATACTAACGCCGTCCTATTTAGTTGTAGGTTCTAATAACGACACTGACAATAATTAGCTGTGATTAGGGGCATAGCTGGCCAGACTGGCAAATAAAATACATCCACCGTGCTGGTGATGTTATTAGAAATCTTTGTAACTCGTTCGGCTTTTAGCTTTTAATATTTATATATATATATTTATATTTTATATACCTAACAATTTTCGTTGACACTCGCTTTGTCTACTGTTTATAATAAATAAAAATATTGTGTGCACATGCATGTAGAAAACACCTGCCAATGGTGGTGCGTGGTTTGGCCAATATACAAATACATTTTCTTAAATTACTTCTGTGTTTTCGAACCGATTTCGATGAAATTACTCAGTCACTTCTGCCGTGATCTGGTCACAGTTTGTGATAAATTATTTTTTACAAAAATACCCGGTTTTTTTTTGTAATTAAGTGTATAAATTTCATGGCTTTAGTTTTATTTATTCCCCCTCCCCCCCACTGCTACTACGACGACGTGCTCGCTAGAAGTAGTGCAAACCGCAACAGTGGTCATGGTGCAGTTGGTGCTGCTACCACCACAACAACAGCGACCTCAACAACAACAGCTTCAACCAGCGGCACCTGCAGGATTTCAGAGGCTGTTCGAGGTCCGCATGTTGCCCAATGTGGTGCGCTATCAAGCGGCAGCGACATCAACGCAGACAGGACGAGCTTGAACATACATCCAAGCATGAGCAAGAAGTCACCGCCTACAGCTTCTGCGCCTGGCGAAAACGCTGCATCAAGCTGTGCCATGGCCCTGCTTAATAAGGTTGCAAACGTGGCAGACTACCAACAGCCAGCGGTTAGTTGGCAAAATGTCACCACAAAAATCGACAAGCGGCAGTGATACCCTTGGAAGCTGCCTCAAAAGGGAAACTGCAAAAATAGCTTTCATAGCCCACCCGCTGCTGACAGCCCCTCACTTCGCACGTCCATTCCACTGAGCGGCAACAGATTGCCAGCCTAGCGCCCCAGAGGCAGCTGACGCTCATATGGATGCTACGGACGTGGCTGTGTGCAATCTGGCCGCATCATTTCCAAAAAGCCGGACTGAAAATGTTTTCTTGTCTCAAGGCCATTTTGTGACAAACATGTTCAACCTCACAAGGCGCACATCCAACGTGGCAGCTCTGCCTAACTTATGCGCCAGGCCAAAACATTTGGTTTGTCGACCATTTAAACAAAGATACTTTCCAAATCAGCAGAGTAAGTCGTCACAGTTTTGTGGTAGAGCTCCCACAAAAAAACACTGGTCCAGAAAGGCCTCTCGTACGCCGACGCCTTCCGCATTGGCCAAAAAAGCTCAGCGGTAAAATTGAAACACACAGTTTCAGACGGTCAGCAGACCAATCAGTAGCCTCATCAGCAGCAGCAAGGGGAATAGTCACATCGCGGTCGCTATAAGCCTGCAGAGAACCACCAACAGCGTTATATGGCTTGGTAAGCCGCCTCTGTACTGCCCCAACTTCTACAAGGACAGTATGTGTCTGTGGGAAGCTTACTGCAGAACCTGCAGCAGGCAATCAGTGCGCTGAATGCACAAGTGGAGTACACCCCCGCCAGCATCGGTAAGCTGGGAAGAGTGCAAGGCTGACAATAGCCCATAAACACCCGACGCATATAATGGCCTCCTCTCTGCGCCTCGGATTATGGAATGCTCGCAGCATTATCCTAAATGCTAACGATCTGAAGCTATTTCTCAAAAAGCATGAGATCGATATCGTGCTCGTCTCGGAAACCCTTCTGCATCTAGGGCTGTACCTATCAAATTTCATCAACATCAGTTATAAAAAACAGAAGTTATTAAAGAAAATGTATTTGTATATTGGCTAAACCATGGTGGCAAGCGCCAAGCGCAGGCGCATGCGTGTGCACACATTCATACTTACATATGTATATGTACATTCATATGTGTGAGCTCTTTTTTGAATTCTATTGCGATTGTTTGTGCATGTGTGCTATTTTATAAGCCAAAGTTTTCACAGAGACAATAAAAATCCGCTGCTGTAGCTCGGTGGTAGACTTGTTGCCTGGCGGGCTATCAGATGCGAGTTCGAGTCTCGCTGTGTCAACAGAGTTTTCGTACTATTTTTTATTTTTATTTTTAACTTAACACACTTATTGGTCCAAGTCCAACTTAATGCTGGAGCAACAAAATGGGGAAAAGTTGGTATTTGGCATGCACAATCTCAAAAAGCTTTCGCAGAACAACTGCAACTAACATTTGAGAGTCTGCAAATATGAAAAGCGAGCGCGAAGCGCGAGCATTTATTTGTATTATTTATTTTTATTATATTTTACTAATTGCGGTTGTAGTGTCATGTCTATGAACGCAGAGGGATTTTATTAAATGCATGTAACGACAGCTTACCGCTGGGTTCAGGGTATCTCCTAGTCGGGCATTCCCGACTAGAGCCAGCTTACTTGTTAAAAATAAAGTTATTTAATTTATATGGTTGAAAAGTCCATTGGCATTCCGTATTCCGATATTATATTTACTTGCATAACGAGCTATGATCATATAAAATAAATTATTAGTGAGTTCAAATGTTTTTCTAGGAGATGTTCTATTCTCTCAAGTGAGTATTATTATTTCCTGAAGTAATTGGGGCATTGGTCTGATAATCGTTGGATTGTTGGGTTTGGCTGATTATTTGGCGGAGCAAAACTTTGTGATATTCCGTGGAAGTTTTTATTTTCGCCTTCAGGGAGTGAATATACCCATTGAAAGGTATCGCTTAAACTAGAAGAAAAACATAGCACAACATGTGATAGCTCATCTGGTTCATGAGATATATAGTTGCAACCGACTCGAAAAAAATTTAAATTTTTGGAGCTGGGGGCCTTTGGGGGATATTCGTTCAAGCATCTAAAAATTTGTGTTTCGAATACGCGTCGAATGGTAAATCACTTATTAATCCGATAAGTCGTTCAATAGTTATTAAGAAGTTATTTGTGTTTCCGAAAAGTTGATGTTAATTTTGGAATAAAATTTCGCGTGTGATAGTGTTGAGATGTCTATATTGAACTTTGTGAGCTTGTTCTCTATCATTTTATATATTGCTTGAATGGTATATTTAAGAGCTTTTAAGCAAACCTTGGCGTTTTTGTTCTTAAGAAGGCAGGTAAAAAGTTACTGGTAAAAAAAGATTTGAATTGCACATTCTAAAAATTTAAAAGAAAACGTAGGCATTGAGCTTCCGCAATTTTTGTAATCTGCCAAATATCTGCGATAATGCGTTTTTGCAAGATATTCCTTGTTAAGTGTACATATCATAAAATCTTAAATTAGACATTCATACGTTCGCGTTGGAAAATTAAGCAGTGTTGAGAGTCAGTTTCTTTTTTAAATTTGTTTTTTGACAATGCGGGCAATAATTAGTTTAAATGAATTGATCTGCTTCTTTATCCATAACTGTATTTTCGGATTGTGTCAACTGATTTGAATTCACTTTAAAACAAATTTAGATCAGTTGAGCGAATGGATTTTGATTTAGTCATAAATCTATTCTGTTTGAAATTTGGCGCGAACAGCTGACTTTGATTTGATGTTGTGACGTAAAACGTAAACAAAAATCCCAATCGTTTTGTATGGAACAGCTGATTGTTTACTGTGTTTACCAAAAGTTGATATCAAATGAAAATTTAATCAAAATCAGTTGACGGAATTATAAATTAGAAGTTCTTAGTGAAAAATAAATGTTATAGCAGGCGACTTACTATATCAATTTGTAATTGAGAATGGCGTCTTCTCAAATAAAATGATTATCGGTATAAAATGTGAATGTCGATACTTTTCTTCATTCCCTTTTTATCCTTCCAAGTTCCATCCTTAAAATAGTTCAACGATAGTTTTCGGAGAAATGTATGCGTTCAGCTAAGATTAGGGGTCGAAACTATGTGCTCTGGCTTTTTATTAGTCAAGTAATATCCCATATTATGACCCTTGATCATGGTAATGATGTATATTAATAAATATCAAAACTAAATACCTTTTGACGAAGTAAAACTGTCAAAAGTAATGCAAAAATTTATGATATCAAACAAAAACCTTTCTACACGAGGTAACAATCCACTGGCGAAAGCACATTCGAGCCCTAAAATTTCTGATATAAAATTTTTTGAAGAAGGATATTCAATTTAATATGTGATCAATTCCAAATGATTAAAAAATAGTGGGGCCTTCGGCATTTGCAGCGACTACAAGATCTCAGAGACTATTAAAGCTAGAGCCATTAAATTTGGTTTAATATGTGCTCGTAAGTAATACGCAGATTATGATTATGATTCGGACTTTGAATACCTCCCCCCATTCGCCCCCCATATAAAAAAACGCAAGTCAAATACTACAGCTTTAGTTTGTCAATAGATTTGGATGCTCTTATTAAGCACAGAAAATTTCATAGCGATCATACTCTTAGTTTAGAAGTTATTTATGAATTCATTTTCCATAGTTGGGTCAAGCACAGCCGATGTGTAAAGTGCGCATCTTGCTGGATGCGTATGTGTGTGTGTGTGTGACTTTGTGAATGGTTGTATGAATGCAAAGAGGTTTAAATGTATGTAACAGCTCACCGCTAGGTTCAGGGTATCTCATAGTCGAGCACACCCTACTAGAGCCATCTTACTTTTTATACTCGTTTACGAAGTGAAAATAGTATATTGGGTTTGTGCAATGTCCGTCATGCTGTCCGTCCGTCCGTCTGTCCGTCTGCACGTATGAACGCAATTCTTTTCGCCGCTATTGAAGCACGGTTGGCGGTGCAATTCGATTAAATCAATATAACTCCCTCGCTTTTAAAGCTAGATGCATAAAATACCGACAGATTGCTGATGACCTACTCTAAAGATCGCATCTAAACTTTTTTGGCTACGCCCATTATCACGCCCAAAATGTCCAAAACTCGATATGTGCACAACATCAATACTGTCAGTGCAAAATTGCTGGCGCCATCTATTGCATACTTTGGTGCTTATTATTTGGTTTTATTATAATAGTGTTGGAGAACTGTTCAATTAGTTTGTCATATGGGCAATTAAGTGGTTGCCAGTTGCCAGACTTTTTCGTATTCTTAGAGTTTGTGTGCGGCTGTTTGCGATTGTGTCATATAACTTGAGTTGAGATTTGTCACAACTTGTAGTATAAAATGCAGCTAAAATTATTATTTCTAATTAATTATTCTATTATATCTGTAAACATTCTTGGACAAAGTAATATGCCAGATGATTATAGGAATACAACTTAATAATTTACTTTTTTATCAAACAAATGATTACTTAAAAAATTTCAGAAAAAAACGAATTTCTTAGCATTTATATTTAATTTCGTCACACCAAAAACAAGTGATCGATGGTGCGCGGGTTCTTGATTCTTCTAATAATTTCTTAAAATTATATTCTTATTGCTTACTGTTAGAATTTTTCATATAATTCTTATTAAATACTTTAACTTGAGTTTCGTAAAACATAAGGTTGAATGGTTGCTGGCGTTGGTGTCTATGGCAGGGTCTGCGGGTTAATTCTGCAGTTAGGCCCGGGTTAGGGGCCGCGCGGAGGCATTTTCCTTTTTTCTTTTTATACTCGTTTATTTTATCTTTTTTTGTGCACCCATAATGCTAGGTTACATGTTTTCGTTGTTATTACACTGTGAACGAGTATTCCGCTGTCGGTTACACCCGACTGCGACGTTCTTACTTGTTTTTTTGTTTATATTTATATTAAGCCAAACCAAATAATAAAATGGGAAAATAATTTGTTTTAGTTTACTGGAACTAAACCAATCCTTTAATGTACGTTTAATCATTACTTGATTTCTTTATTGTCAAAATAAATAATATAATATAAATTAGTTATCAAATATAAATTATATAAATATATTATAAAAAAAAACAAGTAAGATGGCTCTAGTCGGGAGTCCCCGAATAGAAGATACCCTGAACCCAGCAACGAGCTGTCGTTACATACGTTTAAAGCTCTTTGCATTCATACACACATTCACAAAGTCACACATACACATACAGACAAACGCACGCAGCAGGCTGTGCACTTGACACATCGGCTGCGCGAGGCCCCACTATGAAAAATGAACTCTTGAATAACTTCTAAACGAAGATTATGATTGTTATTCAGTGTTTGATAAGAGCATCCAAAGCTATGTACAAACCTAGACGCAAGTCTGTACTACTTGATTTGAGTTTTTTTGATATGGTGGCGAATACGGGGAAGCATCCAAAATCCGAAATATTCATAATCTGCGTATCCTCTACAAGCACATATTAAACCAAATTTGGTGACGCTAGTTTTTATAGTCTCCGAAATATGTCACTAAGTCTTAAAATCTATTATTACCGATAATAATAAAACGGAGCAAGGTATCGAAAAGAAATGATAAACTTGTTCTGTGTATGGCTTAGGGAAATCTACCGTCGAAAAGTTTAGGTCTCTAGCTTTTGTAATTTCCGAGATCGCTGCGTTTATACTGACGGACGGACATGGTAAATAAGCTCAGCTATATTCAAGAATATAAAAATTATATGGGGTCGGAGATGCTTCCTTCTGCCTATTACACACATTTACACAAAACCATTATACACTTTTTACCCATTTTCAAATAAAATAATTGAACGATTGCATTTAAAAAATTTAACTTATGTATGAATACCCTTATGCACAATTAATTCTAGAATCAAGTGTCCAGAGGAGCACCTTCTAGCTCACAGAAGGCTGCATTGTCTTCAGGCATAGGGCTCCGCTGAACTAGAGCATATGATGTGTTTCAAAAAAAGCTAATCAGGCTCTAGTCGGAAGTGCCCGACTAAGTGATACTCTGAACCCAGCGACGAGCTGTCGTTCAAAAAGTTTCACTGGCTCGGAGTCAAACTCACGTCTTAAAGTAGGTATTCCGTTGTTTTCACTAATACACCACAGCCTCACTTAGTAAAATTCGGCCAATTTGTAATACATACTCACATAAAAATAAATGCTCTCGCTTCGCGATCGCTTTAAGTATTTGCAGACAAATTTTAGTATGCCGTAGTTGTGAAATTTCATGCGAAATTTTCACAAAATTGGAAACTATATCTTTCAGTTGTCGGTTGAGATTGTGCATGCCAAATACCACATTTTCCCCATATTGTTGCTCCAGAATATTTCAAATGGTCAATGTTCTAGCACTAAGTTGCACTTGGACCAATAAGTGTGTTAAGTTAAAGAGCAAAAAAAGTAAATAGTACGAAAACTCCGTTGACGCCTGCCGTTGACGACCGCCAGGTCTACCACGGAGCCACATCACCTCTGTCAAAATCGGAGTTAAGAAAACACACATGATCAAAAAATAGCATTCGAATTTGAAAAAGAACTCATTAATGTGTGTGTGAAAACGCCTGCGCTTGGCGCTTGAGACTACGTGGTACAAACACATTTTCCCTAATAACATCTGGTTTCTTAACCGATCTAACCGAACAAATTTTGTTAGTTAGGTTCACGGTTCAAAACACTGTTTTATCTATTTGCATTGCCCCCACTAAGCGTAACCAAAACATTTTTTGAGCAATCTTTAGAGCAGGTCATTAGTTATCTACCTGAGAACATGTATGTCTCTAGCTTTAATAATGATCTTTAAAGCGGGTGACCAGTAATCTACCTTTCATATTTGGGGACTCTAGCTCGAAAACTGCGTGAGATATAAGTTTTCGTGAGCGTGGCTGGCAGTTTATTTTACCGATCTTTAGGGGGTGACCAGTAATCTACCATTAATTTTTGGACTCTGGTTCTAAAACTGTGGAAGATAAAGGTTTTTGCGATTCGTGGGGCGCGGTAGCTGGGGGGTGTTATAGTTCGCGTGGCTGGGATGTCAACGCTTCCATTTTTGGGGGAGGTCACCAGCAAAATATATACAAAATTTGGTGGCTCTAGCTTAACAATTGTGGGAAGCATACACGTGTTACCGATTTGTGCTTTCAGGTAAATCGATTTCTGCGATTACAAGGGAGGGAGGTGAAGCGGTCGGAAAAATTCCAGTAATATATATTCCAGATATAGTGACTCTATTTCAGAAACTGTGGGAGATATGGGCACTTCCGACATTTTTAGGCGGGCGTGCTGTGGGCGTTCTAGTGGCTGGGATGTCAAGCATAATCTTTGGCGGAGGTCACTAGCAATCTACATATCAAATTTGGTGACTCTAGCTTTAAAATTGTGGGAAATATTGACCTTTTATCGATTTGCAATTTTAGGTGTATCGACATGTTATCGATTTGCCAGCCTCCTAGTGGGCGTGGCTCAAAAATCTCACCAAAAATCTCTGAAGCGGATAACTACAAGTATTTATCCAAAGTTTCAAGTCTCTTTCGGACAGACGGACAGACAGCATGACGGACATTGCAAAAACCCAATACACTAGTTTCACTTCGTGATCGAATATAAAAGTACGCGTTTGCCTTCGTCTTTCTCTTAAGCACGAAATTCGTATAAACAAAGCAGGTCTAATAATATGTTAGGACCGTGCTACACATATACCTATGTATGTATAAATGTACGTACATGCATATGTAGTGTGTGAGTGTTGATGTGCATCAGATTTACCAATAATTTTGTGGCACTTCGTTTCTTCATCAGTGTGAGCGAAAATAATAGAAAATATTCCAAGAAAAAAAAAATAAAAAAAGCAACTATAAAAGCAGACAGAATGTACGTATGTATGAACATATTTGTGTGCATATTTGCGCTTTATTTTTGCACGTAGCCGGTATAAATAAATAAAATAAACAGGTAAGATGGCTCTAGTCGGGAGTGCCTGACCAGGAGATACCATGAACACAGCGGCGAGCTGTCGTATTTAATTAAACCCCTCCTCATTCATACCCAAAATCGCGCTGCGCTCGCGCTTTTAATATTTGCATACAAATTGTAATATGAGGTAGTTGTGAAATCTCTCGCAAAACTCGAAAACCTCGATGACGCAGCGACCACCCGAACCCGCCTCTGGTAGCCCGCCCGCCCGCCACCGAGTTCTGTTAAAATCGGAGCTAAGAAAAAAGCACACATGCACAAACAATCGCATTAAAATTTGAAAAAAAGCTCACGCATATGAATGTGCATATACGGATGTTCCTCATTTTTTCTAGGGATAGAAAAAGCAAGCAATGCTTCTGTTGCTTCTGATCTCTTTGCTAACTTCATTCAGGCAAACTATTCCTCTGTCTCCTCTGTTAATATATCTTATCCTTACCACATTATTCCTTCTAATTCTATCTTTATGCCTATCATTACCAATACCTCCCTTCTTTATGTTATTAATACTTTAAAAACTTCTTACTCTTCTGAGCCTGACAACATTCCTAGTTGTCTACTCAAAGAGTGTAGTGATTCCCTTCTTTGCCCATTGCTAAAGCTTTTTAATCTATCCATTGAATCTGCTGTTTTTCCATCTCTGTGGAAATAATCGTTTATCATTCCTCTCCACAAAAAAGGTGGTAGGTTTGATATAACAAACTATAGGTGCATTGCAAAACTATCTGCTATACCCTAATTATTTGAAAAAATAATTACTTCGACTTTGTAGCATCTCTGACAATCACATCTATCCCCTGCTCAGCATGGTTTTATTAAGAGCCGGTCCACTACGACCAACTTACTTGAATTTACCTCGCTGGTAAATTATGCTTTTCTGGCAAAAAAGCAAACTGATGTCATTTACACTGACTTTAGTAAAGCATTTGACTCTGTACACCATGAACTTTTACTGCTAAAACTCGACCGTAGTGGTTTCCCTCCTTTTTTTTGTCTTGGATTTTATCTTATCTAAAGGGTAGAGCTCAAAGAGTCTCTCTTAGATCTGAGCCTTTTACTCCTTAATCTTCCGTCCTTAATCTTAATCTTCTTCCTTAATCAACCGTAGAACAATCCTTGGTGTTGTTTTCCTACATAAGTTGATTATAAGCGACATTGATTCCTCGTTTCTTTTAGGTCGCTGGAACTTCTCTCTTCCCCTTAGACCTACTAGAAACTTATCTCTGCCTACATGCACGACAGACTGTGCTTTGCACAATTCTTTTCGTGTATTATGCCTGCAATATAATAGCCTATACCACGTGTTCTCCTCAGAACTCTCTTCCACTAATAAAATCTTTGCTTTCAGGATACCTTAGGGAAATCACTGACCACCCTCAGCTGTGAGCAGGGGCATAGCTTGTCAGACGGGCTAAAAAATACCCCCATCGGGTCAGTGATTTTCCATCTCTGTCTCTTTCCTTTATTCTTTCTATCAAAGACTACTTATTATTATTATTAATATTGTTTCTTTCACTTTTCCTGAATATTTTGTATGTAATTTAAATTAAATTTACATTTAAATTTATATTTCCAATACTAACGCCTTCCTATTTAGTTGTAGGTTCTAATAACGACACTGACAATAATTAGCTGTGATTAGGGGCATAGCTGGCCAGACTGGCAAATAAAATACATCCACCGTGCTGGTGATGTTATTAGAAATCTTTGTAACTCGTTCGGCTTTTAGCTTTTAATATTTATATATATATATTTATATTTTATATACCTAACAATTTTCGTTGACACTCGCTTTGTCTACTGTTTATAATAAATAAAAATATTGTGTGCACATGCATGTAGAAAACACCTGCCAATGGTGGTGCGTGGTTTGGCCAATATACAAATACATTTTCTTAAATTACTTCTGTGTTTTCGAACCGATTTCGATGAAATTACTCAGTCACTTCTGCCGTGATCTGGTCACAGTTTGTGATAAATTATTTTTTACAAAAATACCCGGTTTTTTTTTGTAATTAAGTGTATAAATTTCATGGCTTTAGTTTTATTTATTCCCCCTCCCCCCCACTGCTACTACGACGACGTGCTCGCTAGAAGTAGTGCAAACCGCAACAGTGGTCATGGTGCAGTTGGTGCTGCTACCACCACAACAACAGCGACCTCAACAACAACAGCTTCAACCAGCGGCACCTGCAGGATTTCAGAGGCTGTTCGAGGTCCGCATGTTGCCCAATGTGGTGCGCTATCAAGCGGCAGCGACATCAACGCAGACAGGACGAGCTTGAACATACATCCAAGCATGAGCAAGAAGTCACCGCCTACAGCTTCTGCGCCTGGCGAAAACGCTGCATCAAGCTGTGCCATGGCCCTGCTTAATAAGGTTGCAAACGTGGCAGACTACCAACAGCCAGCGGTTAGTTGGCAAAATGTCACCACAAAAATCGACAAGCGGCAGTGATACCCTTGGAAGCTGCCTCAAAAGGGAAACTGCAAAAATAGCTTTCATAGCCCACCCGCTGCTGACAGCCCCTCACTTCGCACGTCCATTCCACTGAGCGGCAACAGATTGCCAGCCTAGCGCCCCAGAGGCAGCTGACGCTCATATGGATGCTACGGACGTGGCTGTGTGCAATCTGGCCGCATCATTTCCAAAAAGCCGGACTGAAAATGTTTTCTTGTCTCAAGGCCATTTTGTGACAAACATGTTCAACCTCACAAGGCGCACATCCAACGTGGCAGCTCTGCCTAACTTATGCGCCAGGCCAAAACATTTGGTTTGTCGACCATTTAAACAAAGATACTTTCCAAATCAGCAGAGTAAGTCGTCACAGTTTTGTGGTAGAGCTCCCACAAAAAAACACTGGTCCAGAAAGGCCTCTCGTACGCCGACGCCTTCCGCATTGGCCAAAAAAGCTCAGCGGTAAAATTGAAACACACAGTTTCAGACGGTCAGCAGACCAATCAGTAGCCTCATCAGCAGCAGCAAGGGGAATAGTCACATCGCGGTCGCTATAAGCCTGCAGAGAATCACCAACAGCGTTATATGGCTTGGTAAGCCGCCTCTGTACTGCCCCAACTTCTACAAGGACAGTATGTGTCTGTGGGAAGCTTACTGCAGAACCTGCAGCAGGCAATCAGTGCGCTGAATGCACAAGTGGAGTACGCCCCCGCCAGCATCGGTAAGCTGGGAAGAGTGCAAGGCTGACAATAGCCCATAAACACCCGACGCATATAATGGCCTCCTCTCTGCGCCTCGGATTATGGAATGCTCGCAGCATTATCCTAAATGCTAACGATCTGAAGCTATTTCTCAAAAAGCATGAGATCGATATCGTGCTCGTCTCGGAAACCCTTCTGCATCTAGGGCTGTACCTATCCATCGGAGGCTTTACATGCTGCAAAGCGGACCATCCATGTGGGCGCTCCAGCGGCGGCGCAGCTGTCCTGGTCAAACAGGATATCGTCCACAACCATTTGCTCTCTTTCACCACGCAGTATATCCAGTTGGTTGCTGTAATGGTGCAAACGGCTATTGACGAGGTCCTCGTTGGTGCTGCCTATCTGCCACCTACACTCTCATGGAGCAGACAGGGCAAAAAATATATAGTTGGAGGAGGCTTTAACATGAAACACAGGCTATATGCTATATGTCAAATTCAAGAGGCTGCGATCTATACGAGGTGATCACAAAAAGCTTCGCCCAGGTACTTGCCACAGCTAGTCCAACACACTACCCATATAGCACGAGTAGCGTCGGAAGCAACTTCTACTTGTATAAAGGCATCCCAAGCAACCTCCTAGCAGTGCGAAGGGTGCACGACCTCTCTTCGGATCATCTGCCAATTCTTGCAACAATAAGGTCGACACCGCGGAGAATCCCAAGAAGTTCAAGGCTAGTTGATATCCGTCGCGACCTAAACGATTCTCTCAACCTCAACACCGAGATCGAATCAGCGGCGAACATCGGGGATACTATCCAGGAGGATACTGTGCTGCGCCCGCACACTCGAGTCCATCGAGTCCCCAGCAAAACTCACTGACGCTGACGCCAGCACTTGAAGGCCTCCTTGCCCTCAAGTAGCGAATCAGGAGAGATTATATCCACAATAACTACCCAAGAATGGACCGGATGCACCGCAAAATGGCAAACTGAGTCAGGAAGGAGCGAGCCACTCTGAAAAGAGAGGTAATGGTTAGAAAGAGGAAGCAACGCCCGATGAATCCTTAATTTTTGCGCTTTGGAGGCTCACCAGACGCTACCACAGACAGGCTGCACCAAAATATCCATCCTAAAGCCAATCGGCTCCTGAGCAAGATCTCCGCAAGACAGAGCTGGGGCTTTTGCAGCAAACTTAAAGGAGCGTCTCCGAAAGTCTCGAGTCTCCGCTTAAAATGTCACGTCCTGTGAAACCAATCACGCTGCAGTAAGTTATACAGGAGAATCGGACTCTCCACAACAACAAGGCGCCTGGTGGGGATCAGCTCGACAACCGTTCCATCAAACTGCTCCCCCACAAAGCGGTGCTCTTTTTGGTGCTTATTTTCACTTTCCCATTGCCTGGAAAAAGGCCAGAATAGTTATGTTGCATAAGAGTGGAAAACCCGCGGAAGCCCTTCAGAGCTATAGACCCATCAGCATCCTTCCAGCATTTAAAAAAATATTCGAGCGCTACATCCTGAGAAGGATCCTGGACACCCCAGCTGTGAAGCGAGCCATACCTGCTTGGCTTTTGACTAAGACATGGAACACCGGAGCAGCTCCACCGAGTTGTCAACTTCACTCTGGATGGTTTCTACTGCAAGAAATACGTTGTGGCCGCCTACCTGGTCTACCTCAGCAGGTCTTCGACTGTGTATGACATGAAGGCTAGCTGCATAAATCAAAGGAATGCTAAATCCACATCTTTACCACGTCGTGAGGAGCTTCCTAACCGACAGAGCCTTTCAGGTCATCCAGAATGGACTTGCATCCCGAACAAAACAAATCCGTGCCTGGGTGCCTCAGGGCAGTGTTCTGGGCCTAACGCTTCATAGCCTGTACACCCACGACATGCCCACCGCATCCGATATCCCCATTGAGGATTAGAAGTCCTCCTTGTTGCCACTTTAGCTGTCGACACAGCCATTCTAGCTAGAAGTCAGTGCGTGTACGAGGCAGCGGATGTACTGCAGAACGAATGTACCACCTGAAAAAGTTTGAAAATTAGGCCTGCAGATGGAATATAGCGATCAACCCACAGAAATGCGCTTCGGTTACCCACACGCTACAAAAGGACACCTTCCCTGGACTGTTCCTCCACGAAAGGCAAAGGCAGGACTTCAAGTATCTTGGTCTCACACTGGATAGGAGGCTCACTTTCATGAAGCATGCCAAGTCGTTTGATTTTTGGATACAACTTTTATCAACTATAAAAACATATATTTTTCTTTTTGTTCGGAAACAAATTAATTGTTATACCCTGAACCCTTTGAAAATGGGTAATAAGGGTATAATGGTATTGTGCAAATGTATGTAATAAGCAGAAGGAAGCATCTCCGACCCCATAAAGTATATATATTCTTGCTCAGCATCACTAGCCTAGTCGATTAAGCCCTGTCCGTCCGTCTGCCCGTCTGTTTGTACGAACGCGTCGATTTCAGGGACTACAAGGTCTAGAGAGCTGAGCTTGAAATTTTAAGATTCGTATATACCATACGCATATCAAGTATATTTCAAATGATCGATAACTTGCGCCGTTTTCTTATATATATATATGCACATTCTTTTTTGAATTCTCAAGCGATTAACTGCAACCAACATTTGAAAGATATACTTTTTGCAGTAGTTGTGAAATTTCTTGCAAAATTTTCACAAAATGGAAAACTTTGTGAAAATTTAGCAAGAAGGTGTTTTTGTTTGATATCAGAAATTTTTTGGATTACTTTTGACAGATTTACTTTGTCAAATGGTGTTTAGTTTTATTATTTATGAATATGAATGTATTATGAATGTATACCCTATTACCAAGGTCAAGAATTGATCCCACATTACTTGGCTAATAAAAACCAAGACACATAGTTCCGACCCCTAATCTTAGCTGAACGCCGCCTGACATTCGCTTATTCCATACATTTCTCCGAAAACCATTGTTCAAATATTTTGAGGATGGAACTTGGAACACGTATAAGAGAATGAAGAAAGTATCGATATGTCCGTTTTATATCTATTAGCATTTTATTTGAGAAGACGCCATTCTCAATTTCAGACTGTTATGGAAAGGCGCTAGCTAAAACATGTATTTTTCACAATTTTTAACTCAGAATTTATAATTCCCTCAACTGGTTTTGATTTTATTTTCACTTGATTCCAACTGTTGGAATACACAATCAGCTATTCCATACCAAATCAAAAGAAAGCTGCAGAGTTGCCAGTCCGCTATCAGATAGTTATCTGGCAACAGAGTGAGATCTGACGTTGATTTAATATTTATATAATTAATATTAAAAATTACATTTTTCATATAAACTGTCAATGTTTATAAGTTAAATAAACAATTGGAATGTTTGTTTACGTTTTGTGGCACAACCACCAAAAAAAAAAAAGATACCTTTTTGAGAGTGTGCATACCAAATACCAATTTTTCCTCATTTTGTTGCTCCAGAATATTTCAAATCGCCGATGTCCCAGCATTAAGTTGCACTTATAAGAACGCGTCGATCTCGGAAACTATAAGAGCTAGACACTTCATAAAGACTTGTCCATGGCACGCGCAGATCAAATTTATTTCAAATGATCGATAGCCCACACCGTTTTCCTGAAATCGATAAAAATCTACAACCCCAAATTTTTAAAGATAATTTAATAGATAATGAGACCTAGAGACACAAATGCCATGAAAGCAGTGGCATCGGAAACTACAAAAGCTAGCGACCTAAACTTTTTGACTATAGATTCTCCTTAGCAGAACAAGTTAATAATTTGTTCTCGATATCTTGTTCCATTTCGTTATTATCAATAAAAATCAATGTTAGACTTGGTTTTCGTAGCATATCTCACAAACTATAGAAACTTAGTTTGTTATGTTTTCGTGATTTTGGATTTTGGATACCTCCCCCATTCACCCCATATATTAAAAACAATTCAAGAAAAGCATTAAAAGCCGAAAAGTCTGGGACTTGCACCCAGTAAACCTTACCCCTACTTTCCATTTTCCTTTCTAGGTACATAGCTGCTAGGTACTACTTCTAGAGGGGGAGATGGCATGAAAGCCTTATCTAGAGTCTCATCTAGAGTTTGAAGTCGTATTGCTTCTTTTGCTAAGAGGTCGAGGGTCTTAACCAGCTAGCACTATCGGTGCGTCATCAGAGACCGTTCGGAATGCACTCCAAACCTTCAAGCCACCACTAGAGGTGTCATAAAGTAACACTCGGTCTCGGATTTAAATTATTGATGAAGGCATTCCGTACGTCGAGTATCGCAATTAGGCAATATTCTTTGCGAACGCTTCACCCTCTAGTGGCTTCCTTTGCCCTGCTGGCTAAGTTGACCACTGCTCTGATAGCGTCTATCGTGCTCCTCATTTCCTGAATTCAAACTGTCAGTTAGAGATTCCTTGCCGCTCCTCCAGCCCACTCTCCAGCTTATTGCAAATTATGCGGTCAAAGAGATTGCCGATAACGTACAGGATGCAGAGTAGTCTGTCGGTGGATGGGTCCTCCGCTGCCTTCTCTCCTTTGGGAAACAAAACCAATCTTTGCTGCTTCACCCTCTTCGGGAATGTCCGCAAATTTATTTCTTGAAAACCTAGATACCTTTAAAAACGAAAAACATTTCATTTATAATATAATATTTAAAATAATTGTCTCTCATTAACTTTTATATTGTATATTGAATACTTTTTATTTTATAAACTAAATTTAATAAAGCTGATACACAAGGTACAATACATACAATTTTCTTTTCAAAAAAAAATGTATCAAAATATTTCCTTTTATACCCTGAGCCCATTTAAAATGGGTAAAAATTTCATATCGATAATACTCTTTGCTTAGAAGTTATTTAAGAATTAACTTTCTATATTGAGAACCCAGCGGAGCTGGGTGAGCATATCTCAGAAACTATAAGAGCCAGGGCCACGAAAGTTGGTTTAATAGGCTGCAATACGCAATATATAAATGTACCAATAAGAAACACAGAAGTTATTGAAGACAATATATTTGTATATTGGCAAGTGGTGGCAAGCGCCAAGCGGAGACGTTTTCTGCATGCGTGTGCACACATACATATATATGTATATGCACATTCATAAGCATTAGCTCTTTTTCGAATTTTCATGCGATTGTTTGTGCATGTGTGTTTCTAAGCTCAGATTTCGACTGAGGCAATCAAAATGCTGGTGTAGCTCGGTGGTAGAGATGTTGCCTGGCACGCCATCAGACGCGAGTTCGACTCTTGCTGTGTCAACAGAGCTTTTGTACTGTTTATTTAAATTTGTATTTTATTTTTTATTTATTTTTTAAACTTAACACACTTGTTTGTTGCATACAGCTTTTTTATGCAAACATGAGTCTTCAGATCTGGGCGGTGTATAAACTATTTTTATTGACAATATGGTTTTTAGACGACGAAAGTCGCGCGAACGTTTGTTTTACTTAGAAGTCGAACTCGATCTTGTTCGTTCAATGGCTATTGATAAACATGTTTACATTCTGGTATTTACATAAATGATCAATAATTAGCAGAGTTTCTATACATAATCAACAATTGGCAAGTTAACAGCAAATAAATCAAAAGATCTGTTGAATTCAAATAAGTTAAAAAAATGAAAAAACATCGCGGCATGCTTGAAAGGATCCGTTTTCAACATAATCAGGCTTCCGTCGGTAAGATGGCCAACCTATGCACTGGTCGACAGCAGCCGCCATTGGATGTGCGGAGATGGACAACTCGAACTTAACCATCCTTTCCAGGCACAAGCGATTCGACACGATCCAGCTTCCATTGCTGCGGTGGAAGGTTGCTTTCTTTGATGATGTCCATTTTCCCAACAGCAATGTTCGGCATCGACTATGTCCACTTGGTTCGGGCGCGAAGTTTATTGCTGGCAGCGGTTATGACGTCAAACCGTTCCAAACTGTTGAAGTTCGACGTAGATATGTTGCGTTCGGGTAGCGCACGCAGAGATTTTCCGACCAAGAAATGTACAGAAATGTTGCATAAGAGTGGAAAACCCGCGGAAGCCCTTCAGAGCTATAGACCCATCAGCATCCTTCCAGCATTTAAAAAAATATTCGAGCGCTACATCCTGAGAAGGACACCCCAGCTGTGAAGCGAGCCATACCTGCTTGGCTTTTGACTAAGACATGGAACACCGGAGCAGCTCCACCGAGTTGTCAACTTCACTCTGGATGGTTTCTACTGCAAGAAATACGTTGTGGCCGCCTACCTGGTCTACCTCAGCAGGTCTTCGACTGTGTATGACATGAAGGCTAGCTGCATAAATCAAAGGAATGCTAAATCCACATCTTTACCACGTCGTGAGGAGCTTCCTAACCGACAGAGCCTTTCAGGTCATCCAGAATGGACTTGCATCCCGAACAAAACAAATCCGTGCCTGGGTGCCTCAGGGCAGTGTTCTGGGCCTAACGCTTCATAGCCTGTACACCCACGACATGCCCACCGCATCCGATATCCCCATTGAGGATTAGAAGTCCTCCTTGTTGCCACTTTAGCTGTCGACACAGCCATTCTAGCTAGAAGTCAGTGCGTGTACGAGGCAGCGGATGTACTGCAGAACGAATGTACCACCTGAAAAAGTTTGAAAATTAGGCCTGCAGATGGAATATAGCGATCAACCCACAGAAATGCGCTTCGGTTACCCACACGCTACAAAAGGACACCTTCCCTGGACTGTTCCTCCACGAAAGGCAAAGGCAGGACTTCAAGTATCTTGGTCTCACACTGGATGCGAGGCTCACTTTCATGAAGCATGCCAAGTCGTTTGATTTTTGGATACAACTTTTATCAACTATAAAAACATATATTTTTCTTTTTGTTCGGAAACAAATTAATTGATTTACCCTGAACCCTTTGAAAATGGGTAATAAGGGTATAATGGTATTGTGCAAATGTATGTAATAAGCAGAAGGAAGCATCTCCGACCCCATAAAGTATATATATTCTTGCTCAGCATCACTAGCCTAGTCGATTAAGCCCTGTCCGTCCGTCTGCCCGTCTGTTTGTACGAACGCGTCGATTTCAGGGACTACAAGGTCTAGAGAGCTGAGCTTGAAATTTTAAGATTCGTATATACCATACGCATATCAAGTATATTTCAAATGATCGATAACTTGCGCCGTTTTCTTATATATATATATGCACATTCTTTTTTGAATTCTCAAGCGATTAACTGCAACCAACATTTGAAAGATATACTTTTTGCAGTAGTTGTGAAATTTCTTGCAAAATTTTCACAAAATGGAAAACTTTGTGAAAATTTAGCAAGAAGGTGTTTTTGTTTGATATCAGAAATTTTTTGGATTACTTTTGACAGATTTACTTTGTCAAATGGTGTTTAGTTTTATTATTTATGAATATGAATGTATTATGAATGTATACCCTATTACCAAGGTCGAGAATTGATCCCACATTACTTGGCTAATAAAAACCAAGACACATAGTTCCGACCCCTAATCTTAGCTGAACGCCGCCTGACATTCGCTTATTCCATACATTTCTCCGAAAACCATTGTTCAAATATTTTGAGGATGGAACTTGGAACACGTATAAGAGAATGAAGAAAGTATCGATATGTCCGTTTTATATCTATTAGCATTTTATTTGAGAAGACGCCATTCTCAATTTCAGACTGTTATGGAAAGGCGCTAGCTAAAACATGTATTTTTCACAATTTTTAACTCAGAATTTATAATTCCCTCAACTGGTTTTGATTTTATTTTCACTTGATTCCAACTGTTGGTAAATATACACAATCAGCTATTCCATACCAAATCAAAAGAAAGCTGCAGAGTTGCCAGTCCGCTATCAGATAGTTATCTGGCAACAGAGTGAGATCTGACGTTGATTTAATATTTATATAATTAATATTAAAAATTACATTTTTCATATAAACTGTCAATGTTTATAAGTTAAATAAACAATTGGAATATTTGTTTACGTTTTGTGGCACAACCACCAAAAAAAAAAAAAGATACCTTTTTGAGAGTGTGCATACCAAATACCAATTTTTCCTCATTTTGTTGCTCCAGAATATTTCAAATCGCCGATGTCCCAGCATTAAGTTGCACTTATAAGAACGCGTCGATCTCGGAAACTATAAGAGCTAGACACTTCATAAAGACTTGTCCATGGCACGCGCAGATCAAATTTATTTCAAATGATCGATAGCCCACACCGTTTTCCTGAAATCGATAAAAATCTACAACCCCAAATTTTTAAAGATAATTTAATAGATAATGAGACCTAGAGACACAAATGCCATGAAAGCAGTGGCATCGGAAACTACAAAAGCTAGCGACCTAAACTTTTTGACTATAGATTCTCCTTAGCAGAACAAGTTAATAATTTGTTCTCGATATCTTGTTCCATTTCGTTATTATCAATAAAAATCAATGTTAGACTTGGTTTTCGTAGCATATCTCACAAACTATAGAAACTTAGTTTGTTATGTTTTCGTGATTTTGGATTTTGGATACCTCCCCCATTCACCCCATATATTAAAAACAATTCAAGAAAAGCATTAAAAGCCGAAAAGTCTGGGACTTGCACCCAGTAAACCTTACCCCTACTTTCCATTTTCCTTTCTAGGTACATAGCTGCTAGGTACTACTTCTAGAGGGGGAGATGGCATGAAAGCCTTATCTAGAGTCTCATCTAGAGTTTGAAGTCGTATTGCTTCTTTTGCTAAGAGGTCGAGGGTCTTAACCAGCTAGCACTATCGGTGCGTCATCAGAGACCGTTCGGAATGCACTCCAAACCTTCAAGCCACCACTAGAGGTGTCATAAAGTAACACTCGGTCTCGGATTTAAATTATTGATGAAGGCATTCCGTACGTCGAGTATCGCAATTAGGCAATATTCTTTGCGAACGCTTCACCCTCTAGTGGCTTCCTTTGCCCTGCTGGCTAAGTTGACCACTGCTCTGATAGCGTCTATCGTGCTCCTCATTTCCTGAATTCAAACTGTCAGTTAGAGATTCCTTGCCGCTCCTCCAGCCCACTCTCCAGCTTATTGCAAATTATGCGGTCAAAGAGATTGCCGATAACGTACAGGATGCAGAGTAGTCTGTCGGTGGATGGGTCCTCCGCTGCCTTCTCTCCTTTGGGAAACAAAACCAATCTTTGCTGCTTCACCCTCTTCGGGAATGTCCGCAAATTTATTTCTTGAAAACCTAGATACCTTTAAAAACGAAAAACATTTCATTTATAATATAATATTTAAAATAATTGTCTCTCATTAACTTTTATATTGTATATTGAATACTTTTTATTTTATAAACTAAATTTAATAAAGCTGATACACAAGGTACAATACATACAATTTTCTTTTCAAATAAAAATGTTTCAAAATATTTCCTTTTATACCCTGAGCCCATTTAAAATGGGTAAAAATTTCATATCGATAATACTCTTTGCTTAGAAGTTATTTAAGAATTAACTTTCTATATTGAGAACCCAGCGGAGCTGGGTGAGCATATCTCAGAAACTATAAGAGCCAGGGCCACGAAAGTTGGTTTAATAGGCTGCAATACGCAATATATAAATGTACCAATAAGAAACACAGAAGTTATTGAAGACAATATATTTGTATATTGGCAAGTGGTGGCAAGCGCCAAGCGGAGACGTTTTCTGCATGCGTGTGCACACATACATATATATGTATATGCACATTCATAAGCATTAGCTCTTTTTCGAATTTTCATGCGATTGTTTGTGCATGTGTGTTTCTAAGCTCAGATTTCGACTGAGGCAATCAAAATGCTGGTGTAGCTCGGTGGTAGAGATGTTGCCTGGCACGCCATCAGACGCGAGTTCGACTCTTGCTGTGTCAACAGAGCTTTTGTACTGTTTATTTAAATTTTTATTTTATTTTTTATTTATTTTTTAAACTTAACACACTTGTTTGTTGCATACAGCTTTTTTATGCAAACATGAGTCTTCAGATCTGGGCGGTGTATAAACTATTTTTATTGACAATATGGTTTTTAGACGACGAAAGTCGCGCGAACGTTTGTTTTACTTAGAAGTCGAACTCGATCTTGTTCGTTCAATGGCTATTGATAAACATGTTTACATTCTGGTATTTACATAAATGATCAATAATTAGCAGAGTTTCTATACATAATCAACAATTGGCAAGTTAACAGCAAATAAATCAAAAGATCTGTTGAATTCAAATAAGTTAAAAAAATGAAAAAACATCGCGGCATGCTTGAAAGGATCCGTTTTCAACATAATCAGGCTTCCGTCGGTAAGATGGCCAACCTATGCACTGGTCGACAGCAGCCGCCATTGGATGTGCGGAGATGGACAACTCGAACTTAACCATCCTTTCCAGGCACAAGCGATTCGACACGATCCAGCTTCCATTGCTGCGGTGGAAGGTTGCTTTCTTTGATGATGTCCATTTTCCCAACAGCAATGTTCGGCATCGACTATGTCCACTTGGTTCGGGCGCGAAGTTTATTGCTGGCAGCGGTTATGACGTCAAACCGTTCCAAACTGTTGAAGTTCGACGTAGATATGTTGCGTTCGGGTAGCGCACGCAGAGATTTTCCGACCAAGAAATGTACAGAAATGTTGCATAAGAGTGGAAAACCCGCGGAAGCCCTTCAGAGCTATAGACCCATCAGCATCCTTCCAGCATTTAAAAAAATATTCGAGCGCTACATCCTGAGAAGGACACCCCAGCTGTGAAGCGAGCCATACCTGCTTGGCTTTTGACTAAGACATGGAACACCGGAGCAGCTCCACCGAGTTGTCAACTTCACTCTGGATGGTTTCTACTGCAAGAAATACGTTGTGGCCGCCTACCTGGTCTACCTCAGCAGGTCTTCGACTGTGTATGACATGAAGGCTAGCTGCATAAATCAAAGGAATGCTAAATCCACATCTTTACCACGTCGTGAGGAGCTTCCTAACCGACAGAGCCTTTCAGGTCATCCAGAATGGACTTGCATCCCGAACAAAACAAATCCGTGCCTGGGTGCCTCAGGGCAGTGTTCTGGGCCTAACGCTTCATAGCCTGTACACCCACGACATGCCCACCGCATCCGATATCCCCATTGAGGATTAGAAGTCCTCCTTGTTGCCACTTTAGCTGTCGACACAGCCATTCTAGCTAGAAGTCAGTGCGTGTACGAGGCAGCGGATGTACTGCAGAACGAATGTACCACCTGAAAAAGTTTGAAAATTAGGCCTGCAGATGGAATATAGCGATCAACCCACAGAAATGCGCTTCGGTTACCCACACGCTACAAAAGGACACCTTCCCTGGACTGTTCCTCCACGAAAGGCAAAGGCAGGACTTCAAGTATCTTGGTCTCACACTGGATGGGAGGCTCACTTTCATGAAGCATGCCAAGTCGTTTGATTTTTGGATACAACTTTTATCAACTATAAAAACATATATTTTTCTTTTTGTTCGGAAACAAATTAATTGTTTTACCCTGAACCCTTTGAAAATGGGTAATAAGGGTATAATGGTATTGTGCAAATGTATGTAATAAGCAGAAGGAAGCATCTCCGACCCCATAAAGTATATATATTCTTGCTCAGCATCACTAGCCTAGTCGATTAAGCCCTGTCCGTCCGTCTGCCCGTCTGTTTGTACGAACGCGTCGATTTCAGGGACTACAAGGTCTAGAGAGCTGAGCTTGAAATTTTAAGATTCGTATATACCATACGCATATCAAGTATATTTCAAATGATCGATAACTTGCGCCGTTTTCTTATATATATATATGCACATTCTTTTTTGAATTCTCAAGCGATTAACTGCAACCAACATTTGAAAGATATACTTTTTGCAGTAGTTGTGAAATTTCTTGCAAAATTTTCACAAAATGGAAAACTTTGTGAAAATTTAGCAAGAAGGTGTTTTTGTTTGATATCAGAAATTTTTTGGATTACTTTTGACAGATTTACTTTGTCAAATGGTGTTTAGTTTTATTATTTATGAATATGAATGTATACCCTATTACCAAGGTCGAGAATTGATCCCACATTACTTGGCTAATAAAAACCAAGACACATAGTTCCGACCCCTAATCTTAGCTGAACGCCGCCTGACATTCGCTTATTCCATACATTTCTCCGAAAACCATTGTTCAAATATTTTGAGGATGGAACTTGGAACACGTATAAGAGAATGAAGAAAGTATCGATATGTCCGTTTTATATCTATTAGCATTTTATTTGAGAAGACGCCATTCTCAATTTCAGACTGTTATGGAAAGGCGCTAGCTAAAACATGTATTTTTCACAATTTTTAACTCAGAATTTATAATTCCCTCAACTGGTTTTGATTTTATTTTCACTTGATTCCAACTGTTGGTAAATATACACAATCAGCTATTCCATACCAAATCAAAAGAAAGCTGCAGAGTTGCCAGTCCGCTATCAGATAGTTATCTGGCAACAGAGTGAGATCTGACGTTGATTTAATATTTATATAATTAATATTAAAAATTACATTTTTCATATAAACTGTCAATGTTTATAAGTTAAATAAACAATTGGAATGTTTGTTTACGTTTTGTGGCACAACCACCAAAAAAAAAAAAGATACCTTTTTGAGAGTGTGCATACCAAATACCAATTTTTCCTCATTTTGTTGCTCCAGAATATTTCAAATCGCCGATGTCCCAGCATTAAGTTGCACTTATAAGAACGCGTCGATCTCGGAAACTATAAGAGCTAGACACTTCATAAAGACTTGTCCATGGCACGCGCAGATCAAATTTATTTCAAATGATCGATAGCCCACACCGTTTTCCTGAAATCGATAAAAATCTACAACCCCAAATTTTTAAAGATAATTTAATAGATAATGAGACCTAGAGACACAAATGCCATGAAAGCAGTGGCATCGGAAACTACAAAAGCTAGCGACCTAAACTTTTTGACTATAGATTCTCCTTAGCAGAACAAGTTAATAATTTGTTCTCGATATCTTGTTCCATTTCGTTATTATCAATAAAAATCAATGTTAGACTTGGTTTTCGTAGCATATCTCACAAACTATAGAAACTTAGTTTGTTATGTTTTCGTGATTTTGGATTTTGGATACCTCCCCCATTCACCCCATATATTAAAAACAATTCAAGAAAAGCATTAAAAGCCGAAAAGTCTGGGACTTGCACCCAGTAAACCTTACCCCTACTTTCCATTTTCCTTTCTAGGTACATAGCTGCTAGGTACTACTTCTAGAGGGGGAGATGGCATGAAAGCCTTATCTAGAGTCTCATCTAGAGTTTGAAGTCGTATTGCTTCTTTTGCTAAGAGGTCGAGGGTCTTAACCAGCTAGCACTATCGGTGCGTCATCAGAGACCGTTCGGAATGCACTCCAAACCTTCAAGCCACCACTAGAGGTGTCATAAAGTAACACTCGGTCTCGGATTTAAATTATTGATGAAGGCATTCCGTACGTCGAGTATCGCAATTAGGCAATATTCTTTGCGAACGCTTCACCCTCTAGTGGCTTCCTTTGCCCTGCTGGCTAAGTTGACCACTGCTCTGATAGCGTCTATCGTGCTCCTCATTTCCTGAATTCAAACTGTCAGTTAGAGATTCCTTGCCGCTCCTCCAGCCCACTCTCCAGCTTATTGCAAATTATGCGGTCAAAGAGATTGCCGATAACGTACAGGATGCAGAGTAGTCTGTCGGTGGATGGGTCCTCCGCTGCCTTCTCTCCTTTGGGAAGCAAAACCAATCTTTGCTGCTTCACCCTCTTCGGGAATGTCCGCAAATTTATTTCTTGAAAAACTAGATACCTTTAAAAACGAAAAACATTTCATTTATAATATAATATTTAAAATAATTGTCTCTCATTAACTTTTATATTGTATATTGAATACTTTTTATTTTATAAACTAAATTTAATAAAGCTGATACACAAGGTACAATACATACAATTTTCTTTTCAAATAAAAATGTTTCAAAATATTTCCTTTTATACCCTGAGCCCATTTAAAATGGGTAAAAATTTCATATCGATAATACTCTTTGCTTAGAAGTTATTTAAGAATTAACTTTCTATATTGAGAACCCAGCGGAGCTGGGTGAGCATATCTCAGAAACTATAAGAGCCAGGGCCACGAAAGTTGGTTTAATAGGCTGCAATACGCAATATATAAATGTACCAATAAGAAACACAGAAGTTATTGAAGACAATATATTTGTATATTGGCAAGTGGTGGCAAGCGCCAAGCGGAGACGTTTTCTGCATGCGTGTGCACACATACATATATATGTATATGCACATTCATAAGCATTAGCTCTTTTTCGAATTTTCATGCGATTGTTTGTGCATGTGTGTTTCTAAGCTCAGATTTCGACTGAGGCAATCAAAATGCTGGTGTAGCTCGGTGGTAGAGATGTTGCCTGGCACGCCATCAGACGCGAGTTCGACTCTTGCTGTGTCAACAGAGCTTTTGTACTGTTTATTTAAATTTGTATTTTATTTTTTATTTATTTTTTAAACTTAACACACTTGTTTGTTGCATACAGCTTTTTTATGCAAACATGAGTCTTCAGATCTGGGCGGTGTATAAACTATTTTTATTGACAATATGGTTTTTAGACGACGAAAGTCGCGCGAACGTTTGTTTTACTTAGAAGTCGAACTCGATCTTGTTCGTTCAATGGCTATTGATAAACATGTTTACATTCTGGTATTTACATAAATGATCAATAATTAGCAGAGTTTCTATACATAATCAACAATTGGCAAGTTAACAGCAAATAAATCAAAAGATCTGTTGAATTCAAATAAGTAAAAAAAATGAAAAAACATCGCGGCATGCTTGAAAGGATCCGTTTTCAACATAATCAGGCTTCCGTCGGTAAGATGGCCAACCTATGCACTGGTCGACAGCAGCCGCCATTGGATGTGCGGAGATGGACAACTCGAACTTAACCATCCTTTCCAGGCACAAGCGATTCGACACGATCCAGCTTCCATTGCTGCGGTGGAAGGTTGCTTTCTTTGATGATGTCCATTTTCCAAACAGCAATGTTCGGCATCGACTATGTCCACTTGGTTCGGGCGCGAAGTTTATTGATGTAGTCCGATGACTATCGGCGCCAAAATTGCTGGCAGCGGTTATGACGTCAAACCGTTCCAAACTGTTGAAGTTCGACGTAGATATGTTGCGTTCGGGTAGCGCACGCAGAGATTTTCCGACCAAGAAATGTACAGGGGTGATTGCTGAAAGATCACTGGGATCAGGTGACATTGGCGACAATGGCCACGAGTTGAGAATAGCTTTGATTTCGGCTGTGTTAGTGCAAAATTCCTCAAAGGTCAATCGCGAATTCGATAGGGTCTTGTACTGCAGCCCCTTTGCGCTTTTGGCTGCTGCTTCCCAGAGTCCGCCAAAGTGCAACCATTCGTTTGAGTGCGGCCAAAAATGCTGGTGTGGACAATTGGGAGACCACCTCGATGTGTACTGCTTTGAATACCAAACAAATGAATACGGTCAAATATGCTTTTGTGGGACCCTTTCCTCGTATGCGCATATACGTATTTATTGGCCCACAAAAGTCTATGCCGCAGCGCTTAAATGGGTGTCCCGCTCGAAGACGCTCCGCTGGTAGTGTTCCCATAAGCTGTTTTTCCAATTTGGGCCTATACCGAACGCATGCCAAGCAGGAGCACACGATTCATCCCATGGAAGCCCAGCGAGCCAGAGTTCTTGTAAGATGATCTTTGCGATGATCACGAGTGATGACACCAGTCCAAAAGGGTCGAACAAAGCTCATGCGATGGACAAAATGATCCTCTTGGTGATGGTCGACGAAACGAGTTTTCTTTGAAGTTTGTTTGAGCTTGAAGTCAAACAGTAGCATGTCAGAATGTTGATTCCAGCTGACGCCAAGTGCGCTGGTTAAGCCATCGTCACACGTACTGAGATCCTTGTTGGCGAAGCTTTCGGCAAATTGGGCATGATTGCAATGCCAGTTGGATTGCGGAAAATAACCACATCTTGAAGAGATCGCCAACGTATGTACTGGTATATACGATCGTGAATTTCAACATTTATTTGCCTGTACATTTTTGTTACATCAGCTGTGATGGCAAATCGATATAATCTAAAACGTAGCAACAGACGGTATAATTAAACTTGAAGAGTTTGGCCGACAAGCAGTTGATCATTGAGCGACGTCTGATTAGACTTACAATACGAAGCGTCGAAGACCACTCGAAGCTTGGTTGATGCACTTCTGGGCTTTAAGACACAATGGGGGCATTTAGTAGTGAGGTTCCGAAAGATTTGGTTCTGCCACCAGTGACATATGTCCCAAACTCTCATACTCCTCCATAAACTGACAATATTGCAAGCTGAGAAATCTACTGCGTGCTATATCGAACGAATGACCGAGTTGGCTGGGATTGTCCTTGAACGGCAGTTAGTCGATTTTATGTAGTGTTTCTCGCACGCGGCAATCTTTGTATCCTGTTGTGGCTGAAACTTGCCAGTTACTACCCATTAAAAGCATGAGCAACATGAGCCCAGTTGAATAAAATTTTATTTGGCCGACTGCAAGAATATCGTATCAAATATCGAAGAACGCTTCTGTTTCTAATAACATGTCGATGTGTCGCGATTGGTAAAATTTCTCATCTGCCAGAGCAATGTTTACTGGCAGCTTCCAGGTTAAAATGTCGATCTCGATGTCTGGCTGATAAGCTATATGCGAAGTAATGCACAGATCCAACGATAATTCGAATGGTGACAATCTAGATTTTATTGATGTAGTTGTTAGAGAGGTGACGTCCATATGAGCATGGCCAATGCTGCGAATTTGCACATTGTGTCTCTTTTTTTGTAGATGAAGCTTCTGAGAGAATACATCGGTGATGAAGTTCATCTGAGAACATGAGTCCAAAAGAGCTCGACCAAATCTGTAAGTGCCAGATGCATCCTTGACTAGGACCACAGCAGTTGCTAGGATATTTTGAGAATGGTTGCGAATGTCGATTAGCGGATGAGTGTGTGCCACTGCTTATGTGGCTGGCAATGAACTTGGTAGTGGTTATCTTATTGTATGTGCATTGTTGTTATGTAACAACGTATGGTACGAACTATTACAATGAGAACGATTTGTTGAAGGGCAACTAGCCATCTGATGACCTCTAGATAGACAATTTAGAAACAGCCGGTGCCGTTTTACAACATCAAAACGTTGAAGAACCTGCAGTGCCTTAAGTTGGTCGCACGCCATCAGCTTGTGCGCTGAGTTTGAGCACAGCACACAAACAGCATTGGTGAGAGCGAACGATGAAATATGTCCCTTGCCAAGAATGTGACTCTGCTTCGATTGGTTCTGGGTCGATGTTGATCTGCAGGATAGGAGAAACTGACAATGACGCTCCAGTAGTTTCATGCACTGAGCCCAAGACGGGATTGTTGAATAATCCAAAGATGCGTTCCATTTGTTCGTGGTCTCTTGGTCGCATATCTCCAAAACCATATAAATTAGCATTGCTTGGGATATATCAGCATTAGAGCCTAGGGACGAGAGAGAACTGAACAATGCAGAAATATTATCAATTAATGAACGTAACTGATTGGCGTTGGATGGATTTACTGAAGGCAGTTTGAAAATCGACGATACAATTTCGGTAAATATCAAAGCTGGCTTGTCATACCGGGACTTCAAGCTTTCTAAAGTCTTAGCATAGTTCTCATTGGTAACTGGAAATGCTCTCACGCATTCCAGCGCAGCACCTTTTAAACAGTTGAGCAAATAGTTAAATTTCTCAATGTTTGTTATCAGCTCTCCGTTCACATGTTGATTAAAGCAACAAAGGAAGGTTTAATATTCCGAATGATTGCCATCAAAGGTGGGCAAAGCCAAGCGAGGTACTCTAGATGGCTAAGGATGATACGAAACGGGTGGTGCGTCAGCATCAATGACAGTATTATTTAAGTCATTGCCGAGCAAATTCTTAATTGCCAATCTTATGATTATACACGCCCATTATCATTAGCATCCAGAGCTTCAATTTCCGATTGTACAGCTAATGATTGCTTTAAACTCGATTCCAAAATGCATAAACGGCATTGAAGTTCAGCCGATGATCTTTTGCAGTTCTCTCCAGCTACTCCATCGACCAAAGTTGTAATGCGCGAAATGTTCCTTTTAACGTTTGTCCGCTGGCGTTTGTAATCTTCCAATGACTGCGGCATGTTCGAAAAATGTGCAACAAGATCGAAACAAAGAAGCAACGGTTGGTAGCGGACCTAACCTCTACGTGTTCCAGCAAAGAACGATAAAATATGTGTATGTATGTATATGAGCTGCAACGGCATCAATCGCAGCGGCAACTCTTACACAAGCGAACGAAGTCGAATTTGATATGAACAACTAAAGGCAGTGACTGAAGCGACGATTGCGAGCAGAAACCTGGCTGTTTTAGTAGCAGCGATGAATGCGACGAATGCAGCGACTTCTATGGATACGAATACGATGGAAGCAACGAGACGATTAACGGAGATTCCACGTGTGAGCGAACATACCGAATATAACGGCGAATGCAGCCAAGACGCACAACGAAACTTCTGTACGTCACGTAAACACCGAAATGAGCAAAAGAGTTGTATCACATTAACCGTTACTGCACGCAGCGTGTAGGCACATGTGCGATTACTGCTGCCCCTTTACGAAGGTTGCGAGGAAATTTCTTAACTATTTTAACAAATCGTGATTAGCTTAATGTTATAAGTTGGGCGCCAAAATGTTTGTTGCATAAAGTTTTTTTTATGCAAACATGAGTCTTCAGATCTGGGCGGTGTATAAACTATTTTAATTAACAATATGGTTTTTAGACGACGAAAGTCGCGCGTGTATTTGTTCTTCTTAGAAGTCGAAATCGAACTGGTTCGTTTACATTCTGGTATTTACAACAATGAGCAAGAATTAGCAGAGTTTCTATACATAATCAACAATTGGCAAGTTAACAGCAAAGAAATAAAAAGTTCTGTTTGATTCAAATTAGTTTGACCAAACAACACTTATTAGTCTAAGAGCAACTTAATGCTGGGATATCGGCGATTTGAAATCTGTAGCATTAAAATGGTGGAAAATTGGTATTTGGCATGCACACTCTCAAAAAGCTTTCGCAGATCAACTGCAATCAACTTTTGAAAGATAGTATTTTCTTTTTTGTGAAAATTTTTTTCGAGAAATTTCACAACTACGGCATACTAAAATTTATCTGCAAATACTAAAAGCGAGCGCGAAGCGCGATCATTAATTATACTCTGAGCCCATTGAAAACAAGGGCTTTGTGCAAATGTTTGTAACAGGCAGAAGGAGGCATCTCCGACCCCATAAAGTATATATATTCTTGATTAGTATCACTAGCCGAGTCGATCTAGCGATCTATGAACGCGTCGATTTCAGAGACTACAAGGGCTAGAGAGCTGAGCTTGGACTTTTAAGATTCGTATATACCATACACAGATCAAGGTAACTTCAAATGATCGATAACTTTCTCCGTTTTCTTATAATCATATCTCCGAAAACATAGGAGCTAGAGCCACCAAATTTGGCTTAAAAGGCTGCAATATATAAGTGTACTATAGTACAATAAGAAGGCATTAAAACAAATTAAATCAAAATCGGTTAAGCATCACAGAAGTTATTGAAGAAAATGTAAGTGTACATTGGCAATCCACGTGGTAGCAAATGCCAACAAAGACGTTTTCTGCATGCGTGTGCACACATACATACATATGTACAAGTATATTCATATTTATATGCGTTAGCTCTTTTTCGAATTTTCAATCGATTGTTTGTGGATTTGGTTTTGTGCAAATGTGTGTAACAGACAGAAGGAAGCATCTCCGACCCCATACAGTATTTATATTCTTGATCAGCACAACGAACTGAGTTGAATTAGCCATGTCCGTCTGTTCGTCTGTCCGTCCGTCCGTCTGTCCGTCTATATGAATGCAGCGATCTCGAAAACTACAAAAGCTAGAAACCTAAGCCAAACGACTATAGATTCGCCTAGTCCATACGCAGTTCAAATTTATGATTTCGGAGACTATAAGAGCTAGAGCCACTTAATTTAGTTTATTATGTGCTCGTAGAGGATACGCAGATTATAAATATATCGGATTCTGGATACCTCCCCCTATTCGCCTCCCATATCAAAAATACACAAAGTAAATACTACAGACTTGCGCTTTGGTTTTTACATAGATTTGGATGTTCTCATCAAGCTCTGAAAATTTCATAACGATCATACTCTTAATTTAGAAGTTAGTCAAGAATTAATTTTCCATACTGGGGCCAAGCGCAGCCAATCTGTAAAGTGCTCAGTTTGCTGCGTGCGTTTGTGTGAGAGTGTAGGTGTGACTTTGTGAATGTGTGTATGAATGCAAAGAGCTTTAAACGTATGTAACGACAGCTCGCCGCTGGGTTCAGGGTATCTCCTAGTCGGGGACTCCCGACTAGAGCCATCTTACTTGTTTTTTTTTATAATATATTTATATAATTTATATTTGATAACTAATTTATATTATATTATTTATTTTGACAATAAAGAAATCAAGTAATGATTAAACGTACATTAAAGGATTGGTTTAGTTCCAGTTCAAGTTTAAGTATTTAATAAGAATTATATGAAAAATTCTAACAGTAACCAAAAAGAATATAATTTTAAGAAATTATTAGAAGAATCAAGAACCCGCGCACCATCGATCACTTGTTTTTGGTGTGACGAAATTAAATATAAATGCTAAGAAATTCGTTTTTTTCTGAAATTTTTTAAGTAATCATTTGTTTGATAAAAAAGTAAATTGTTAAGTTGTATTCCTATAATCATCTGGCATATTACTTTGTCCAAGAATGTTTACAGATATAATAGAATAATTAATTAGAAATAATAATTTTAGCTGCATTTTATACTACAAGTTGTGACAAATCTCAACTCAAGTTATATGACAAGTGCACAATCGCAAACAGCCGCACACAAATTCTAAGAATACGAAAAAGTCTGGCAACTGGCAACCACTTAATTGCCCATATGACAAACTAATTGAACAGTTCTCCAACACTATTATAATAAAACCAAATAATAAGCACCAAAGTATGCAATAGATGGCGCCAGCAATTTTGCACTGACAGTATTGATGTTGTGCACATATCGAGTTTTGGACATTTTGGGCGTGATAATGGGCGTAGCCAAAAAAGTTTAGATGCGATCTTTAGAGTAGGTCATCAGCAATCTGTCGGTATTTTATGCATCTAGCTTTAAAAGTGAGGGAGTTATATTGATTTAATCGAATTGCACCGCCAACCGTGCTTCAATAGCGGCGAAAAGAATTGCGTTCATACGTGCAGACGGACAGACGGACGGACGGACAGCATGACGGACATTGCACAAACCCAATATACTATTTTCACTTCGTAAACGAGTATAAAAAGTAAGATGGCTCTAGTAGGGTGTGCTCGACTATGAGATACCCTGAACCTAGCGGTGAGCTGTTACATACATTTAAACCTCTTTGCATTCATACAACCATTCACAAAGTCACACACACACACACATACGCATCCAGCAAGATGCGCACTTTACACATCGGCTGTGCTTGACCCAACTATGGAAAATGAATTCATGAATAACTTCTAAACTAAGAGTATGATCGCTATGAAATTTTCAGTGCTTAATAAGAGCATCCAAATCTATTGACAAACCAAAGCTGTAGTATTTGACTTGCGTTTTTTTATATGGGGGGCGAATGGGGGGAGGTATTCAAAGTCCGAATCATAATCATAATCTGCGTATTACTTACGAGCACATATTAAACCAAATTTAATGGCTCTAGCTTTAATAGTCTCTGAGATCTTGTAGTTGCTGCAAAAGACGCGTTCATACAGACGGACGGGCAGACAGTAGTACATGGCTCGATCGGCTAATGTTGCTGACCAAGAATATATTGTATACATATATTTGCCCTTATAGCTCTCGATGCCTATCTATATAAGTTCCGAATCTAGGACGTCGTTTAGTATTATCTCTCTCGCCATTAGTTTACCACTGCTGACACGCGTCCGGGATCGACTGCGAATCAGTTGGACGCGTCGACGCGGCAGCAGACCTTTTATGATACCCTCCCGCGTCTGCACATGGAGTATATCCATACAAAGGCAGCGGAGTCAAATCAGGCGTTTTCTTAATGCTTAACATACATGGTCCTAAGCAGCAGTGCTGTTGCCATCTTATGAGCGTCACCAGGAACTATCTCGGATGAGGCCGCCCTGGGCATTGCAGGTAGAACGTTATCTCCCAAACGACATCTATAAGCGTTGCATGGATGCAATTGCCCAGAAATGCACGCACGGAGGCAAGGCGCCAAAGCATCGAATGATGGCAACAAAGATGAGATCGATCGTCAAGAGGTTGCTGGACGCACTGCCTCATCCCTAGCCTGGGCAAGCTGGATTTTTTGAAAACATGGCGAAGTGAACTTCTACATCCCTCAACTCCTATCTGAATATGGATGCTTTAGAAGCTAGCTAGCGACCCTGATGCCCTATATTATACTAAAGTTATAGTAATATTTTGAATATATATTTTTTTTGATAATTTATTTATATAATTTATATTTGATAACTAATTTATATTATATTATTTATTTTGACAATAAAGAAATCAAGTAATGATTAAACGTACATTAAAGGATTGGTTTAGTTCCAGTAAACTAAAACAATATATTTTACCATTTTATTATTTGGTTTGGCTTAATATAAATACAAACAAAAAAACAAGTAAGAACGTCGCAGTCGGGTGTAACCGACAGCGGAATACTCGTTCACAGTGTAATAACAACGAAAACATGTAACCTAGCATTATGGGTGCACAAAAAAAGATAAAATAAACGAGTATAAAAAGAAAAAAGGAATTTGCCTCCGCGCGGCCCCTAACCCGGGCCTTACTGCAGAATTAACACGCAGACCCTGCGTTAGAAACCAACGCCAGCAACCATTCAACCATATGTTTCACGAAACTCAAGTTAAAGTATTTAATAAGAATTATATGAAAAATTCTAACAGAAAGCAAAAAGAATATAATTTTAAGAAATTATTAGAAGAATCAAGAACCCGCGCACCATCGATCACTTGTTTTTGGTGTGACGAAATTTAATATAAATGCTAAGAAATTCGTTTTTTTCTGAAATTTCTTAGGTAATCATTTGTTTGATACAAAAGAAAATTGTTAAGTTGTATTCCTATATTCATCTGGCATATTACTTAGTCCAAGAGTGTTTACAGATATAATTTTATTTTTTATTTTTATTATTGGACGTAGATGTACTAACGGCAGTACATTCAAGTGGCCTAACGATACCAAGCAAGTGCTTGTTAACGCGCGCACCCAAATGCCACCCACCTCCCGCCCAACCGACTGAGGGGCGCGCCGCATAACGTGCGGTGACGAAAATCGCGAACAATTAGAAAGATGACATAACACAAGAGTTTTTAGACTAGGTATGGAGCATTACTTATTATATGGAAAAGATTATTATAGTTGGAACATAAGATCTGAAATGGGTTATGGTTAGCATAATTACTATTACAGGTTTGAAGAGAAAGCGGTAACAAGTTTCTAGTAATTCTGTTCGGAACTGCAAAATTAATCTGGCTTAACAATTCGTAAGAATCAATTTTGCCCGTTAATTAATTTGTGTAAGAAGATTACACCAAGCATGGTTCTACGATCAGAAAAAGAAGGAAGATTTATTAGTAAAAGTCTACCAAGATAAGAAGGCATGCGAGAATTAAGATTCCAGTGATATCCCCGGAGGGCAAAGAGCAGAAATTGTTTTTGTACGGATTCAATTCTATCCTGATGAACGTTGTATTGGGAACACCAAATACAAGATCCATACTCAACAATTCGACGGACAAGTGAAGTATAAAGAGTTTTAGTAACGTAGGGATCGTCAAATTCTTTCGACCAGCGCTTAATGAAACCCAGAACACCAAGGGCTCGATTAGCAGCGGAAGAAATATGCTTGTCAAACTTAAGCTTAAAATGACACCCAGATCATCAACCGGTTTAATACGATCAAGTTGCTGGCTATTAATAAAATAATTGTTCAAGAAGGGCGTTCGCCTATAAAAAGACATTAATTTACATTTACTGCAATTAAGATTTAATAAATTTACTTGACACCAGGTTTGAAAACTGTCAAGATCAGCTTGCAACCTTTGGCCAG
This sequence comes from Drosophila colorata, assembly GCA_035041545.1. NCBI lineage: Eukaryota > Metazoa > Arthropoda > Insecta > Diptera > Drosophilidae > Drosophila > Drosophila colorata. The sequence continues at coordinate 1,063,747 of JAWNLD010000673.1, forward strand.
ATAGAAAATTAGAAGACGTCAGGCAAAGTTTTACGTCATCGGCATACATCAGCACCCGAGAGTGACTTATCATAGAGGGGAGGTCATTAATAAACAATGTGAATAACAACGGACCAAGGTGACCTCCCTGTGGTACTCCAGAAGTGACATTAACAGGCTTAGAGACAAACCCTTTAAAATAAACTTTTTGAGTTCTAAAAGTTCAATAATTGGAGATCCAAAGAATTAGGTTATTTGGAAAACCCAAAAGATGTAGTTTATACAGTAAAAGCGAATGATTAACGGAGTCAAAAGCCTTACTGAAGTCAGTGTAAATATCATCTGTTTGCATTTTATTTTGAAATCCCTTGATTACAAAAGAAGTGAATTCCAATTTTACAAACCCATGCTTGCAGGGTGAAATTATAGATTTACAAAGATGTTGCAGTTGAGAAGTAATCAATTTCTCAAAAATCTTAGGAATATCAGACAACTTAGAAATACCTCTAAAGTTCTGAACATTGGACTTGTTTCCTTTTTTAAGGAGAGGAATAATAAATGATTCTTTCCAAATGTTAGGAAAAGAATATAACTCCACGGACAGTTTAAATAATTTATACAATGGCTTCATTAGACCTTTAGCGCAATACCTAAGCACACAGCCTGGTACTCCATCAGGTCCCGGCGAAAATACGGGCTTCATGACCCTTAGATCACTTAGTAGTGAACTTTCCGTGATCAAAGGTCCAAAAATGCAATTTGAGTTATTTAAGTGATAAGGATAAGGCAGACCCAATTGGTAATCTGCAGAACTATAAGTCGTTTGAAAAAATGTAGCGAATAGATCGGCGATGGCCTGATCTAAGTCTACTGTCGTTTTTTCGAAAAATACGGTTGATGGTAGTGTTGATGATTTACGTTTCTCATTAACGAAATTATAAAACCGCCTTGGATCCCGCTGGAACTGTAACCTACAACTCTTCACGTAATCTTTATAGCAATGGTTATTTAGGACAGAGAAATTGGATCGAGCAATCAGATATCGAGAGTAATCCAAGAAAGAGCAAGTTTTCTTGAACTTTCTGTACAACCTTGACTTAATATTTGTATAGGTTTATAGGTTTGTTAGACTTAACGAAATTACAAACCAGGACACATATATCAAATAATTTATTTAAAGTAGAAAAAAAAATCGTGATTGCACTATCCATGTCCCTACACATGTAAAGCCGAGACCAGTCAGTCTGGGATAAGAGCTGAGTTAGTTTAGCAAAGTTGGTTTTCCGAAATTAACGAGCTCGCTCTGGAGGTGTACTGCCTGTGCTTAGCACCCGGGCAGGTAAATCAAGCAACACCTCTAAAGTGGGGTGATAAGGATCTTCAGGACATGATATGGGCTCAGTACGGGAAACAGATAAGAAGGAATGATCCAAAACAAAAATAAGATCAAGCGTTTTATATAGAGAAATTGGGATACCATTGATTTGACACAATGACATCCCAAATAAATTGTCAAGAAAATCATTCTGGGTCCTGGAAGTCAACACACTAGAGTCGGGACTAGAATCCAACTAGTTCTGGCAATATTGAAATCACCCAGAACAGCAAGAAAATCACGATCGGAAAGCATAGAGGAGACAGAATGTATAGCAGAGAAAATCAAAGAATAGACAGAATTATCTGAAGAAGGAGGAATATACGAACAAGTAATGAAAATGCAAACACCATGAGTGTTCAATTTGACAGCAACAAATTCTATATCTATACCTATATCTATATATATACTATAATATAATAATTAATTAGAGATAATAATTTTAGCTGCATTTTATGCTACAAGTTGTGACAAAACTCAACTCAAGTTATATGATAAGTGCACAATCGCAAGCAGCCGCACACAAATTCTAAGAATACGAAAAAGTCTGGCAACTAACGCCATCTGCCGACCAGTGATCAGTGACCACTTAATTTCCCATGTGACAAACTAATTGAACAGTTATCCAACACTATTCTAATGTTTGGTTTCATTACAATAAGCACCAACGTATGCATAAGATGCAAGGCTACCAATGTTACACTGGCATCATTGAAGTTGTGCACATATCGAGTTTTGGACATTGTGGGCGCGGTAGTGGGCGTTGCCAAATAAGTTTTGGTGCGATCTTTAGAGGAGATTATTATAAGCATATTACTTTGTCCTAGAGTGTTTACAGATAATTGAATAATTAATTAAATATATAATTTATTTAGTAAATTTAAATGTTTGATTAATTTAATCAATTTAATTAATTAATTAATTAATTAACTGCACCATCACACTACCCGTTGATCAAGTTGTGACAAAACTCAAGTTATATGACAAGTGCACAATCGCAAACAGCCGCTCACAAATTCTAAGAATACGAAAAAGTCTAGCATCTAAGCGCCATCTACCGCCCAGTAGTCACTGACCACTGAATTGAACAGCTATCCAACACTATTCTAATGAAACCAAATAATTAGCACCAAAGTATGCAATAGATGGCGCCAGCAATGTTGCACTGACAGTATTGATGTTGTGGACATATCGAGTCTTGGACATTTTGGGCGTGATAATGGGCGTAGCAAAAAAAGTTTGGATGCGATCTTTAGAGGAGGTCATAAGCAATCTGTCGGTATTTTATGCAACTAGCTTTAAAAGTGAGGGAGATATATTGACTTAATCGAATTGTCACGCCCACCGTGGGCGCAACCCGAAACCCTTGAAACTTTATCTGACGAGGAGTATACAGTTAAAATTTCTAGCTTTAAAAGCGACGAAAAAAATTGCGTTCATACGTGCAGACGGACAGACAGACGGACAGCATGACGGACATTGCACAAACCCAATATACTATTTTCACTTCGTACATGAGTATAAAAAGTATGATGATTCTAGTCGGGTGTGCCCGACTATGAGATACCCATACATTTAAACCTCTTTGCATTCATACAACCATTCACAAAGTCACACACACACACAAACACATCCAGCAAGCTGCGCACTTTACACAGCGGCTGCGCTTGACCCCACTATGAGAAATGAATTCATGAATAACTTCTAAACTAAGAGTATGATCGCTATGAAAAATTCAGTGCTTAATAAGAGCATCCAAATCTATAGACAAACCAAAGCCCAAAGTCTGTAGTATGTGACTTGCGTTTTTTTTTATATGGGGGGCGAATGGGGGGAGGTATCCAAAGTCCGAATCATAATCATAATCTGCGTATTACTTACGAGCACATATTAAATAATTAAATATATTAAATAAATAATAAATTTAATGGCTCTAGCTTTTATAGTCTCCGAGATATGACAAGAAAACCAAGTCTAAAAATCGACTTTTTTCGATAATATTGAAACGGAGCAAGATATCGAAAAAAAATTATAAACTTTTACTGCGTATGGATTAGGAGAATCTATAGTCGAAAGTTAAGGTCTCTAGCTTTTGTAGTTTCCGAGATCGCTGCGTTCATACAGACGGATGAATGAACGGACATGGATATCGACTCAGTTCGTCGTCTTGATCAAGAATACATATACTTTATGGGGTCGGAGATGCTTCTTTCTGTCTGTTACATACATTTGCATAAAACCATTATACCCTTTTTACCCATTTTCAATGGGTTCAGGGTATAAAAACAACAAAGAGAAAGTTGCCGCATCCATGTCGACCCGGCCATTTCACGCTGCCGTCCCTCAATTTGCGCGCGCTGGGATTGTTCGCGTGCCTCCTGCGCATCCACAATTGGCCGAAACCGTTCGGTGTATTTGTACTACGTCGTGGTAGTCGCTTGCAGCACCTTACCATAGCCATCACGGTCGTACACAAAGCAAAGTAAGGCCAGCAGTTGGGGGCCTCGCACATTGCCTGCAGCTTGCGTGGATCCAGCGATTGGGCCAACAATAGAACCACACTATTCTGATCCGGCGTAAGCACCATATTCAGCTCCAAGAATTATTTATTATAGCATTAAGGCAGCGAATTGGCTCGAACTCAATCCGATCGTAGGTGCTGCGTATCGTGTTGCTGGTGAATGCCACACGCAACGATTTCAAGCACTGGTACACGTTAATCGCGCAGTGCTTCCCATTCTGTTGATACTCAATGTAGTCCGCCGCCTTCTCGAACCGAGAAGATTTGTGGTGCGCTCCAGTTAGTTCTGTGAGTTTGGAATGTAAATGGAAAGTGTTTAGTTTAGATATGCTTCAATAATTGAAGAGAAAGAAAGTAAGATCATTGCAGTCGGGCGTAACCGACTGCGCAATACTCATTCACCTTATAATAACAGCTTTAAACATCTTAATTATTATTAAAATTGTAGGAGACTTGAATTTTAGAGGCTTACCCATCATCAGATTTAAGGATTTTTTTTTTTATCGATTTGCCAAGCCCCTAGTGGACGTACCCAAAGCATTTTTAGTGCGATCTGTATGGAAAGTGATTTTTAATCTCTCTGAAAAAATGTATCTATTTCGCTTTCAAACAGCGGGATATACACTTATTGGTTTTTGCCACGACCATAGTGGGCGTAAATCTAGCTCTCCCAATGTGGGAGATATAGATTTTCGCGATTTATGGGGACTGGAGTGGGCGTCACTGGAATTTTTAGTGGGCGTGGCCGGATTGGCCAGCAATTAACATACCAAACTTGGTGAGTCTGGCTTTAAAATTGTGGGAAATAATCACCTTTTATCGACTTGTGATTTGAGGTGTATTTACATGTTATCGATTTGCAAGCACAAAAATCTTTGCACTTTTTAAGAACCAGATAAGTTAAAGATATATAACATTGTTAAAAACACATTATTAAATTATACAATGCATATTTATTGCACTCCAAAAAATCCGCGATCCCCTGGCAAACTTTTGCCTTTCATATGCATTTGGCGGTCGTGCATGGTCTGGATTGATATTCAAAACGATGATGAATTTTATTTTGAACAAAGTATTTAAATTTTTACCGTTTTGACTTCTTTCCCTCCCGTGCGCCAAGAACAAGTCACTCAACATGGCAATACAATACCTTATATATATTTAGGTGTGACCAGTACAGCAGCGAAATACAATACGAAATTCAAATTCCAATTCTCTCTTTGAGGGTTGCGACTTTAATTATATTTACATCAGGGCTGCCACCTTACTTTAACATTTCTAAGACTTACTTAGCAATTTGGCTCTTTTAGCCCAACAATATAATTACTTTTCGCCTTCGGCAATCTATTCCTTGTGCAACACTCCGTAGATTTATCGAAAACCCCGATTAGTCTGCACCTTCCTTACCTTCGGACCTTAACTAAACAATTAGCGAAAAACACAGGGTTTGTGCAAAGATAATGTTAATACTAATATGAGTAACGCGCATACATTTGAAAGTAAGGCGAAATTTCTAGTGTGGCTTTTTATACTCGTACACGAAGTGAAACTAGTATATTGGGTTTGTGCAAAGTCCGTCATGCTGTCCGTCCGTCTGTCCGTAAGAACGCAATTTTTTTGCCGCTAATGAAGCTAGCGACTTGAAATTTTAAATATATACTCGTGTATACCCTCGTCAGATAAAGTGTCAAGGGTTTAGGGTTGCGCCAACGGTGGGCGTGGCAATTCGATTAAATCAATATGTCTCCCTCACTTTAAAGCTAGATGCATAACATAAATACCGACAGATTGCTGATGACCTCCTCTCCATCGCATCCAAACTTTTTTAGCTACGCCTACTACCGCGCCCACAATGTCCAAGGCTCGATATGTGCACAACAACAACAACAATGATGGCAGTGCATCATAGCAAGCACCACCTATTGCATACTTTGGTAATTATTATTTGGTTTCATTAGAATAGTGTTGGATAACTGATCAATTAGTTTGTCACATGGGAAATTAAGTGGTCACTGATCACTGGTCGGTAGATGGCGTTTAGTTGCCAGACTTTTTCGTATTCTTAGAATTTGTGTGCGGCTGTTTGCGATTGTGCACTTGTCATATAACTTGAGTTGAGTTTTGTGACAACTTGTAGTATAAAATGCAGCTAAAATTATTATTTCTAATTAAATATTCTATTATATCTCTAAATACTCTTGGACAAAGTAATATGACAGATGACAATAGGAATAAAATTAACTATTTTCTTTTTTATCAAACAAATGATTACCTAAGAAATTTCAGAAAAAAATAATTTCTTAGCATTTATATTGAATTTCGTCACACCAAAAACAAGTGATCAATGGTGCTCGGGTTCAATTCCCGCTCTTGATGTAAAGGCTGGCATTGATTCTTCTAATAATTCAACATTTTCCCAGTTTATAACAATCTCTTAACAATTTATTCTTTTTGCTTTCTGATAGAATTTTTCAAATAATTCTTATTAAATACTTCAACTTGAATTTCGGCACACTTGAGGTTGAATGGTTGAAGGCGTTGGTGTTTAACGTGGGGTCTGCGTGTTAGTTCTGCGGTAGACCCGGGTTCGAGGGCCTTATACTCGCTTTTTTTTTTTTTGTGCACCCATAATGTTACATAATACCCTGAACCCATTGAAAATGGTTAAAAAGAGTATAATGGTTTTGTGCAAATGTATATAACAGGCAGAAGGAAGCATCTCCGACCCCATAAGGTATGTATATTTTTGATCACGACGACGAGCCGAGTCGATTTAGCCATATCCGTCCGTCTGTCCATCTGTATGAAACTACAAAAGCTAGAGATCTAAGCTTTTCGACTTAAGATTCTACTTATCCATACGCAGTACAAGTTTATCAGTTTTTTTCTCGATATTTTGCTCTGTATTTTTGAAAAATTAATTTTGCTGAAATTAATCCTGAAATTGTGTTTTAAACATAGCTAACGGATAAGTCGGACTTTTATAACCTACTAAGAAACCTATAGACATATACCGAAATATGGCATATTCAAATACGACTGATCCTGATATTTTTCTACCGCTTAAACAATGTGAAACATTGTTAACAATATTATTCCTAACGTAAATGATGATCCCCCTTTTATGTCGCACTGCGTTAGGTATTATTTCGCAATCTTGACGGACGACAATAGTAAACCCTGGAAATTGTTGACCTTATCATCATTTTTGGGATGTTTAGGAGGAACAAATTCTTCTATAATAAATATCCCCCAAGCAGTTGTTTCTCTACTACTACTGCGTATATTACAGCACGTTGCATACGAGGGCAAGTGTAAACCACCACTTTGCCATACGTAGCTCCCTGACTTTTGTGGATGGTTACTGGAAACTGCCTACGATCAATGAAAACTTTCTAATTTCTTCTATATTAAAAACTTTTAACTATTTGCTGAATTGGGGTCCATAAATATTCTATACGATGTGTACATTTTAAGCGATAAGAACTTCTACACTTTTCTCTGAAAATTTCATCCATAAAGTACTTTGAGTGCTAAACGCATCAAAATCTATTTGCATTAAAATGCCTTTTGCCCTATTGACTAACCCATCCTCTGTATCTACATTGACCGTAATTATGTATTTGGCAGTGGTTCTTAAGAGAAGGAACATACATAATTTCTGTGTTTTGGACGACCTAAAGCTATTTACGGTTTCTAAAATTCTTTCTCTATATGCCGCATTTAAATGTGTAGCTTTTATATCATAAGCCGAAGAAATGCATTTTTCCGTCGGCATAGTTCGACTTTAGAGTATTAAAGTACTAAAATTGTGAATTGCATCATCTGGTACCTCCGATGGCTGACATATGCGGGACCGGACAAAACTAATGTCATCGGTTGACATTATACAAGTGCCATAATATTTAAAGCAGAAGCAAATAATTGGTCCTCCCGTTGTCGCACGATTTCTGTGGGCTCAAAATACTTGAAAAGGTCCCACAGATATGACGCATATGCGCCATTCTAGGGATCATTAGAGTTGGATATGAAAATCAAACGATTTCCTACTAGTGATAACTGTCGTCAATCCCTGAAGGTTATGACTGACATACCACCGAATGGAGAAGTATTTTTAAAACTTTGCTTTAAACGGGATTCCAACTGGGAATACATTTTGGATCCTACCATAGACATTTTATCTATAATAATAAATATAAGGTCCATTAATCTTGAATGCAATGTTTTGACTAAATCATTACTTCAGGCCCTTAAATCTGAACCACTGGTAGAGAAATCATGAAATGCAGTATTGATCTGCTGATTCCGAAAGCAGCTTTACCTTTTGAGGCACACAATAGAATTTTAGCGGAACTTGGATTACTTCCTGGCTTATAGGTGCTAAAATAAGTCGGCTTTTGCCTACACCAACACCACGTCCACACTTTTGGCATTGTGCAAAGCATATGAGTATGAATTATATTCTGTTTTAAATAAGGAATCCTGACAGTATCTGCTAATCTTTCAGCTGAAACTGTGGGCTCTTCAAACCAAACAGATTTTAAGTCCGCGTGGTCTAAGATGTTTGGACTGACAATGTTGGCTTTAGCTAGGGTTATGGCGAGCATTAAGTTCTGCAACTCCATCGACAACATTCTGTTCCTAGCCAAAAGTGTTTCATATAGTGGCCTGAATTAATTTGCCTGTCCTTTGAGGCTTTCAAAATTTGGTTGACTGTGAGAGTTGGTTAATCTGATCCTGTACTCTAGTGTTTATCTGCACCTGTCTATTATTTGAATTTATAAATATTATTAAGCAACCTAATACTAAGACCTATCTAAAGCGGGGTGTCAAGTGGCTTAAAACTTATATCTCTAGCAACGTAATGTAAAAGAAAAACTGCCAAATGGCACAATAAAAGTTAAAAGTAGAAAAGAAAACACTACTTAAGGTTGTCTTTGTGGACTACCCTCCCCTTAATGAGAACCGTAGTTCCCAGGTCGGCTTCCACGGCTCTTTCTTCACACAAAGGTGTAAGTTTGTTTCCGAGCCTGCGATTAGACTTTACCAAGACTTTCTCTTCTACTTCAAAAACCCTATTTTGTTGGGAGTCATTTTCCCTAGCTCTGAGGCTGTCCTGCGCTCTTTTAAGCTTGTTCTGAATCTGCGTCTGAGATTCGCCTGGGAGTGAACGGACAACATCGACCGGCCGCTTATCAGTGACCGAATGGATTGTCTTGTTGTATTCCGCTGTGGACAAAAAAATTACCTCTACGACAATAATGTTTTTGTCTATTTTTAAGCATCTACCTAGTTCCAGTAGGGTGCTATGGAAACGCTCGACTTGCCCATTGGAAACGCTATGCAAGGGCGGAGCATTTGAAATGCTGACTCCATAGTTATTCATCAATAGTGAGCAGATAGTCTGGGAGTTCAAGGCTGGCTCATTGTCGCAGTAAATCGCTTTGACTCCCGGGAAGAAATTCATGAGCTGTAACAAGGGTACTTTCAAGTCCTCTATTGTTCTGGATGCGATCGGTTGAACTACAGCGAATTTTGGAATCTTGTCAATACAAGTTAAAAAAAATTGTTTATCAGTTGAGAAGATGTCCACATGTAGCATCTCCCCTGGGTATGAAGGAATCGGCGTCTCACCAATCTCTTGTTTTTTAGGGTGCCAATCGTATTTAGCCCTGGCACAAGTCTTACAGTTTTGTACGATTTCGTTGGCTATTTTGGCCATTTTGGCCATTTTTGGGAAATAGTACTCTGAGAGGACCTGCTTAATGTTCTCGTGGGCTGCCCTGTGGGCTCTGTTGTGTTCTGTGACGAGAATTTCCCTTCTCTCACTAACACTGAAAATGTCCACAACCCTGTTTTTGCAGTGCCAGAACTTGGTAGTTGGAAATTTCCGCACTAAGTCGTCCTGCACCAGCGCCAAAGTGTGTAAATCGCAGTGTAGCGCATTCACCACATCAGGTTTTACTACCTCCATTAGTTTCTCGAGAAGTGATTCTCTGCAGGTAAAACTCAGGGAGTGTCGCCTCTTGTTTCTAAACAGAATAAAGCTGCGCTTTTGTGGAAAACGCGCCTCTTCAAGAATTATCTGGTTCTGGAAACAGTTCAAGGGCTTGTCAGTGGACTCGATAGTGTAAGTCAAGGAGACCTCACCGTGAATCGTGGCAATGCATGATTCATTATCTTGGTGGCTCAGAGCATTAAGCTGTTGCCTTTATCAGCGACCAGATTTTCTTTGCCTGGCTTGTAGAATATGCGCGCGTTGGATTCGCCAATGCGCGCCTTCCATCGCTTGATTTTAGCGTTAGGGTTAGACTCAGAAACGGCAAAGGCCAGAGGTTGATGGTCCGTGAAGATGTTGAGATCTTTCACCCCAATGGCGCAATTTGCCAAGGGCCCACACGATAGCTCTCTTTCGTTTGTGGCATAATTGATCTCTGGATTCTTTAGTGTCCTGGAGATCATAGTGATGGGACGCCCTTCTTGAGAGAGGACTGCCCCTATCCCATACCCCGACGCGTCTGTCGTTAGATCAAACGGCTTATTGAAGTCAGGGTATCGGAGCATGACATCCTCAGAAGCCAATATGTTTCGCAGTTTTTGAAACGCACTGCGTTGGAGATCAGAGAATTCGACAGAAATCTTTCTTGATCTATGTTTGCTAACTGACCCATTTTCACCCTTAAGAATATCTGAAATGGGTTTTGCTATTGATGCAAAATCTTTGATAAAACACCTATAATAGCTAGCGAGTCCTAGGAATGATCTCACCTCGAAAACCGTCTTGGGCTCCGGGAATTCCTGTATCGCTTTGACTTTCTCTGGGTCGGTTGTGGCACCATCGCTTGTGACCACGAATCCAAGAAAATTCACGCTTTTCTTGAAAAATTGCGACTTTTCCTTGGACACTCTCATGTTAGCTTCATATAAGCTTTTTAATACCCAGTCAACATGTCTGACATGGGACCCCTCATCTTTTGAAAAGACGATGACGTCATCGACATACACGTAACATGTCTTGCCGTTCTGCTCTCGCAGTATGTCATCGATCGCCCTTTGGAAAATGCTGGCGGCGTTTTTCAAGCCGAAAGGAAGTCGGCAGAATTCATATTTTCCTCCATTTACGGAAAAGGAAGTCTTCTCCCGGTCGCGTTCTGCGAGCATAATTTGGTGATAGGCAGACTTAAGATCCAGTGTCGAAAAGTACTTGGCTTTACCCAGGTTTCCCAAAATCATGGATATATTGGGCATGGGATACCTGTCCATAATCGTTCTTTCATTGAGTTTCCGAAAGTCCATGACGAGACGCATGTTTCGGTTACCCATTTCATCCGTGCCCTTTTTGTCAACCACCCAAATGGGGTTGTTATAGGGAGAAACGGATTTCTGAATTATGCCATTCTTCAAGAGATTTTGAATCTCTTTATTGACAAATTCGGCTGCGCCCATAGGATAAGGGTACAGCTTAGCGTAGATAGGCTGTTCGTCGACCGTTCTAATGGTGGCTACCACCGATGTGTTGTATGGTAGTGCCTCATTAGCGTCTGCGAACGTCTTTTTCCCATCCATTAACATTTTTAAAAAGTTTTGTCTAATCAGGGGAGGTGCGTCTGTGCAATCTACGTTAGTGAAATTGACATCCACACACTTGTAGTATAAAATCGGTTCGGAACAGTTGCCAAATCTGAGTTGGCTCGAGTTCAGACAGAGCTGAGCCCCGACCTCTGTCAACAGATCGAGGCCTATAATTCCATCAAATGTTGACAATTCTGAGAGAAGGAAAAAAGTTTCTTTTTTTCCAAACATTGATACATAGCACTTCTCCGAAATTTTGGTAGTGCCATGAATGGAGTGGGTGGTAAATGGGTTGTCGACTGGGCGAACTCCTTTCAGCCCATGGTGCGGCCGAATGTAGTTTTTCGCTGCACCTGTGTCGATGAGAAACCTCATTTGAGTCCCCGCTACTTCTCGCCTGATGAAAGGCAGCAGGGACTTACCCCTAAAAAATTGAGAACGTCAGAGTCGCCGTCTGAATCATCGGCTATCTGCGCCTCAGCATTTCTAGCTGCCGCTGCATACCCCTCAGCTCCACATTCTTGGCTCTGAGTGGTATGATTTACCCTTTGACGCCTCGGACCCGTTGCTCGGTCAGAGGTGTTCGTTCTTTTGAACGCCTGTGGGTTGCCCGAGTTGACGTAAGCTGGTGCTTGCGATGGCATCAGCACTCTAGACATTGAAGGGTCAACGTCCATTGGCTGCGGATCATTATTGCCGCTGCTTTGCCTACCACTACGCTGATCGGACTGTTTGGGCTGCTGAGGTTGCTGCGGCTTTTGTTGCCGCGTGTAATGAGGGCTTTTTGTAGGGGCAGGCAGTGTCTTGGCTGCTTCTGCGCCCTTTTGCCGCTGCTGAAATTGAGGCTTTTGGTTGGGTCTCCGAGCCTTGTCCTCGATACTTTTGGCATAGTTTGCCGCGAAGGTGTATCTCTCATGATGGGCCTCGATTTCTTGTGCGAGTGCCAAAGCAGAGGGGAGATCGAGCGGTTGTGCCGCAAACAGAACATCAGAGAGGCTGCGCTTGAGGCCAGAAATGAATATGCGCAAGGCATCCCCTCTAAACTTCTCGCACATGCCCTTAGCTAGTGCTGCGTCATATGTCATATTTACCTTGTTTATGAGTAAGTTGAGCTTTTTCTCGACTTCATCATAATATTGTGGCAAGGTAAGCTGTCCCTGCCTGAGAGTGCCCATTTCTTGTTCTATGACGTGAACCGGCCTCTTGTCACTGTAAGTGAAATCTAAGCGGTTGATAATGGCATCAAAATTTAGGATCGTGGCAAACGAAGACAAAACTGCGTCGGCCGAACCCCTTATTTTGCTTCTGATGATTATCACCGCTTGGTAATGGCGAGAGCTGCCATTATATCGTCTGAATATTTTATACGCTGCCATTGCAGCCTGTCGCCATGAAACATAAGTTTCTTGCGAGCCCGTAAACTCTGCGAGACACTTGACCGCGTCTAGAGGCTCGTCTCAGCGAACGTCGTCCACGATTTGTATTTCTTCAAAAGTCTCAATCGGAGGTGCTGTGACCTTCAGATCTGTTACTTTTTCTGTCAACGCGGCAATTTGCCGGCTGAGGCTCTCTTTAAGAGCCGCATCCCTCTCCCTCAATACCTCTGCCTGTGCTTTGAGCGCACCCGAAACTGCTGACTCAAAGCCCTGAGTTGCTGGGAATCCTTATCTGTTTTGTTCGAATGCACTTCTTTGTATGGGTCCACCCTAATATCGTTGCTATCTGAGTCCTCTGAGTCAGACTTTCTCAAATAAGGGTCTCTAGTTAAGGAATATGACAACTAGCCACAGAAGCAGATTAGCATCATTTATAAAAAATAATCAAAACAAAGTATTTGTCGAAACGATAGAACAGTCAATGGAACAAAATAATCGATGTGCAACAACACAGTTTAGTTAATTATTGAATTTTTCGAGAGAGAAAAAAAATTGTATTTACCTCACGTAGTACTTAAAATTTGTGTGAATGAAAAGCTCACTTACATGATCTTTATGAAATTATGTGGTAACCCTAATATCCTAATATCCGCAGGTGATGCTGTCTCCCTCGCTGCGGTCACGCACAAAAAACTTTTTAACGCTGCCCAGATTAGCTTGCGCGCTATACTGGTGACACACCGCTGCCCGAAGAGCTCCAGCGGCTTCGGTGTATAAAGAAACAATTTGTGTAATTCAATACACTCGCACTGACCGAGTTGACGTAGGTCAGGTACACTGCACAGCACTAAACGTAAATTACGCTATGCCGAATTTGTTGTAGCGTTTGGCGCAGATTTAAGTGCGAGCGCCGTTAGTGTCACAACACACAACACAAGTTCAGATTTTATTTTTATCTGTTGTACATATTTGTTGTTAAGTTGCTTCTTTTTTTTTTATGTGTGCACCGTTCACAACACAAAACACAAGTTCAGACTTTTCTTTTTATCTGCTTTGAATATTTGTTGTTAAGTTGCTTTTTTTTTGTGTGTGCACCGTTCACAACACAGAACACAAGTTCAGATTTTTCTTTTTATCTGATTTGAAAACTTTTTGTTTAAATCCACGGCTACGCGACTTGGGACGGAGCGCGAGATTCGTTACCGTTGGGCGCCAATTAAATGATTATAGATTTTAGTTAGGTAAATGTTATATTTATTAATATATTTATTATTGTTTACGACATAGCTGAATCGAGCAGTATATGAAGGAGTTAATTAGCGCTTGGACTTGCTGTCTCCAGGCATACAAATTGTGAACTAAAAACAAAGTTGACAAAAAGAGACTTATGAAGCTACAAAGAATTACAATGAAGAATTATTAAAGTATCAAGTTACACAATGCAAAATCATAGCGGCTGCAGAAACGCTTAGCTTGCGCCTCATGCATTGCCTGCTATGTGAAGACATCCGGCCCAGAGCTGAGTCAGCGTCTGTGCTGGAGTCAAACCGAGTCGCGTTAACTTATGTTAACTTATATAGTCTTCATTAAGTGCGTTAGCCGTAGAAATGCATTGAGTGGCGCTGTGCTTACGAAGCAAATGGAAGTATGTCCCTAATATTAATCATTTTCAACTTTTTACAGCTAAAAAATAATTTATCAGTTCTAAAACTATTCTATCAACATTTCTAAGTTCTGATTTAACTATGGTTGTAAAACTCTGTGGGCCGTTCTCACATCTTGACGATAAAGTTGACTATTGCTATAGTACACCTTATACTAAAAGCAGACTTTAACTATTTTCGTTCCGACAATCCGCGGCAGCGCTGCTTTAAGCCAGTACTCCACACAATGAAAATGTATTCTTGAATAACTTTTAAACTTAAAGTATGATCGTTATGAAATTCAGTGCTTAATAAGAGCATCCAAGTCAATGTACAAACCAAAGCGGAAGTCTGTAGTACTTGATTTGCCTTTTTTTTTGTTTTTTTAAATAGGGGGCCAATGGGGGAAGGTATCCAAAATCCGAAATATTCATAATTACCGTATTTGATGGCTCTAGCTCTTATAGTCTCCGAGATATGCCAGGAAAACAAACCTTAAAATAGGTTTTTATCGAAAATAATGAAACGTAGAAAGATATTGAAAAAAAAATTATATGCATATGGATTAGGAGAATCTATAGTCGAAAAGTTTAGGTTTCTGGCTTTTGTAGTTTCTAAGATCGCTGCGTTCATACAGACGGACAGACGGACATGGCTAAATTGACTCGGCTCGGCGTCCTGATCAAGAATATGGGATGCTTCCTTCCATTTTTACCCATTTTCAATGGGTTCAGGGTAAAATAATACAAGTTATTGCGTGCGCTCGCTTTTTATATTTGCAGAGAAATTTTAGTATGCCGTAGTTGTGAAATTTCAAATCGCCGATAAACAGTGCGAAAACTTCGTTGACACAGCACGATCAGAGCCCGCGTCTGGTAGCCCGCCTGTACCACCGAGCTACAGCAGCACTTTGACTACCTCTGTCAAAATCTGAGCTAAAAATATAGCACACATGCACAACCAATCGCATTAGAATTTGAAAAAGAACTCACACATATGAATGTGTACATAAGTATGTAAATATGTGTGCACACGCATGCAGAGATCGCCTGCGCTTGGAGCTTGCCACCACGTGCTTAAGCCAATATACAAATACATTTTCTTTAAAATATTCTTAATCGATTTTGATGAAATTTGTTTTAATGCATTCTTATTGAACGACGGTACATATCCAAAATCCGAAATATTTATAATCTGTCTATCTCTTCCGGAAACACATTAAACAAACTTTAGTGGCACTTATAGTTTCTGAGATATGCTCAAAAAACCGCAAAAAAAAAACCGATAATCACTGGTTATAGGAAAACAGGGCAAGTTATCGATCATTTAAAATGATCTGATTTGATCTGCGTATGGATTATACGAACCTTGGACTTTTTAGTCCAATTTCAGCTCTCTAGCCCCTAGCCCCTGTAGTCTCAGATATCTTCTCGATCCTTCAGACAAACGGACAGACGGGCGGACAGACAGACGGACAGGGCTTAATCGACTTGGCTAGTGACGCTGATCAAATATATATGTGCTGTATGGAGTCGGAGATGTCTTCTTCTGCCTGTTACATACATTTGCACAAAACCATTATACCCATTTTAACCATTTGCATTATGTTCAGGGTATAAAAATGTGCTACTCTCAGAACTGACAAAACGTTCCATTATAAATGTATACATGTTATTATGATTACCTAAGTATGTTGTTTAATTTACTCACATATTGCCACACCTCTCTATCACTTTCCTCGTTTCTTTTAGGTCGCTTGAACTTCTCTGTTCCTTTTGGACCTACTAGAAACTATTTCCCCTTATTTCTGCCTACATGCACGACAGACTAACTTCGCACAATTCTTTTCGTGTATTATGCCTACAATATAATAGCCTATACCACGTGTTCTCTTCAGAACTCTCTCTTCCACTAATAAAATCAATGCTCTCAGGATACCTTAGGGAAATCACTGACCACCCTCAGCTGTGAGCAGGGTGATATTATTTAAAAATAAATAATACAAATTAATGCTCGCGCTTCGCGGTCGATTTTAATATTTGCAGGCAAAGTTTAGTATGCCGAAGTTTTGAAATTTTTCGCAAAATTTTCACAAAATAGGAAACTAATTCTTTCAAATGTTGGTTGCAGTTGATCTGCGAAAATTTTTTGAGAGTGTGCATGCCAAATACCTAATTTTTCCCATTTTGTTGCTCCTGAATATTTTAAATCGCCGATGTCCCAGCATTAAGTGGCACTTGGACCAATTATTATTGCTGTGTTAAGTTAAAAAAAAAAAAAAAAAAATTGTAATAAACAGTAAAAAAACCCCTTTGATCCAACGAGACTCGAACCCGCGTCTGATTGCGCGCCAGACAACATCTCTACCATCGAACTACTGTTGCATTTCAATTGCCTCCGTCAAAATCTGAGATTAGAAACACACATGCACAACCAATCGCTGGAGAATTCGAAAAATAATGTACATATACATTTGTATGTATGTATGTGTGTACACGCAAGCAGAAAATGTCTGCGCTTGCGTTGGCGCTTGCCACCACGTGGTTTGCCAATACACAAATTTCTTTTCTTTTATAACTTCTGTGTTTCTTAACCGATTTGGATGAAATTTGTTTTAATGCATTCTTATTATTTTATAATACATTTATATAGCAGCCTGATTTAAATATGGTGGTTCTGGCTCTTATAGTTTCTGAGATATGCTCAAGCAGCTGCGCTTGGCCCCCACTATGAAGAGTTAATTCTTGAATAACTTCTAAACTAAGAACAGGATCGTTATGAATTTCTTTATCTGTTAAATTATTGTAGAGGGCCCTACACACATCCAATTTATTTAAATATAAATTAAAATCTCCTAAAATAACTTAATTTGTATTTAAAAAATAATGATTTTTAGAAATTAATCGACAAGTTCTGGATGAGTCGGTCTTTTATAAACTACTAAGAAATAAGAGACTTTTACCGAAATACGGCTTATTCAAAACCGACTGATATTTTTCTGACGCTTAAACAATGTGAAGCGTTGTTAACATAGTATTCCTAACGTGCAGCACGTTGCACACGAGGGCAAGAGTGAACCACCACTTTGCCATACGTTGCTCCCTGACTTTTGTGGATGGTTATACCTTTTGCAGGTACAACTGGAAACTGCCTACGATCAATGAAAACTTTCTAATATCTTCTATATTAAAAACTTTTAACTATTTGCTGAATTGGGGTCCATGAATATTCTATACGATGTGTACATTTTAAGCGAGTAAGAACTTCTACACTTTTCTCTGAAAATTTCATCCATAAAGTACTTTGAGTGCCAAATGCATCAAAATCTATTTGCATTAAAATGCCTTTTGCCCTATTGACTAACCCATCCTCTGTATCTACATTGACCGTACTTATGTATTTGTCAGTGGCTTTTAAGAGATGGAACATACCTAATTTCTGTGTTTTTGACGACCCAAAGCTATTTACGGTTTCTCAAATGCTATCTCTATATGCCGCATTTAAATGTGTAGCTTTTATAATATCATAAGCGGAAGAAATGCATTTTTCCGTCGGCATAGTTCGACTTCAGAGTATTAAAGTACTAAAATTGTGAATTGCATCATCTGGTACCTCCTATGGCTGACATATGCGGGACCGGACAAAACTAATGTCATCGGTTGTCATCATACAAGTGCCATATTATTTAAAGCAGAAGCAAATAATGGGTCCTCCCGTTGTCGCATGATTTCTGTGGGCACAAAATACTTGAAAAGATCCCACAGATATGACGCATAACGCCACTCTAGGGATCATTAGAGTTGGATATGAAAATCAAACGATTTCCTACTGGTGATAACTGTCGTCAATCCCTGAAGGTTATGACTGACATACCACCGAATGGAGAAGTATTTTTAAAACTTTGCTTTAAACGGGATTCCAACTGGGAAAACATTTTAGATTCTACCATAGACATTTTATCTATAATATAATAAATACAAGGTCGATTAGCCTTGAATGCAATGTTTTGTCTAAATCATTACTTCAGGCCCTTAAATCTGAACCACTGGTAGAGAAACCATGAAATGCAGTATTGATCTGCTGATTCCGAAAGCAGCTTTACCTGAGGCATACAATAGAATTTAAGCGGAACTTGGATCACTTCCTGGCTTATAAGTGCTAAAATAAGTCGGCTTTTGCCGACACCAGCACCACCTCCACACTTTTGGCATTGTGCAAAGCATGAGTATGATATATCTTCTGTTTTTTTTTTATTGGACGTAGATGTACTAACGGCAGTACAAGTGGCCCAACGATACCAAGCAAGGGATATTTAACGCGCGGACCCAGGCAATATGCCACCCACCTCCCGCCCAACCGACCGAGGGGCGCGCCGCATAACGTGCGGTGACGAAAATCGCGAACAATTGGAATGATGACATAACACAAGAGTTTAGACTAGGTATGGAAGTAGCATTACTTATTATAAGGAAAAGATTATTATAGTTGGAACATAAGATCTGAAAAGGGTTAGCATAGTTACTATTACAGGTTTGAAGAGAAAGGGGTAAAAAGCTTCTAGTAGTTCTGTTCGGAACTGCAAAACTAATCTGGCTAATCAATTCGGAAGAATCAATTTGCCCGTTTATTAATTTGTGTCTGATTCATTTTATTTTGAAATCCCTTGATTACAAAAGAAGTGAATTCCAATAGGTTTGTGGTAGTAGATCTAAATTGGGTGAAAGGGTGAAATTATAGATCTACAAAGATGTTGCAGTTGATTGAGAAGACCTCGGTATTTCTATATTATCATGCCTTTTGCTAAAACTATAAAAAGCTGCAAAATCGGCAAAGCATACATTTTCTTAAGCGTCGGGATGCTGAACATAATGATAAAATTCCTAGTTCAAAATTGATGATGAGTCTTCGGGTAAATTTTGCAACCGTTGCCTGGACTTAACTATCATAACCCGATGCTCTGGCAATGAAGTATTTATGTATACTTCAGCGTTACTGCTTTTGGACAAATGCATACCTAACCAGCAGTAAACGGCTTGCTGGGCAGATATCTCTGTAACCGAAATAAATGTATGCCCTATATGTTGTAACTTTTGATTTATTGTCACATTGCCCCTACTAATCTCACTAACTGCTTCACGCAGTAATTTAGCAATTCCTCTCTGGGACTTATTAATAAAATTAACGACGCAACTGCAGTAAGCATACGGATCTAATATAAACTGTATATCTTATTGGCTCGCTGCAGTAGAAGAAAGTGAGTATTATAAGCGTTAAGCTTAAAAGCAGCGAATCTACAATTTTATATCTACAAATTTTTTGTGCTCTAACCTCTCGCCTACCTGAGTGCCCGTGGTTATGCGTTTGATACTCCAAAAATAGAACTTCATCTGGGTTGTTTGTATCAGTTGTGATAAACTGATCAGTAGAGAATTTTACAGGGGGAATACTTGACTCATCACACAATTCAAGCTTTGGGGCATCTTTCTGCCAAAACATGCCATGAATATGTGGTCAGCCTCATTGCTGAAACTCACCTCGCCAATAAAACTTTATGACTCTATGACAACCAATAACACTGCCTTCCTCTTTCATTAGCTTTAAAAGCTGCCTGAACCGAAAATTAAAATACCAAGCACAAGTTACGGGATCTGCTCTAATGAGACGGGCTTTTTCATTAAAATGCAATACTTATGCTGCTTCCTCAGATACATCTAGCTTGTCAACGTTTTTTGTAAGTAAAACTAACAGCTTCGTCCACCTAGTTTCTGCTGCCGAGAAGGTTATAAAAATGTAGGAAGACCGAATTGCCTAACCTTCTTTTTTTCTGATTCCCAGTGAGCAGGAGACGTGCGAATACCTTTCAAAATCCTATAGCCATCTTCGTGGCGTATCAAATTGTCTATGGGCTCTTCATTAAGAGCGTTAGCCGCAGAAATGCCTTGAGTGGCGCTGCGCTTGCGTAAGCAAATGGAAGTATTGTTCCTAATATAAATCATTTCCAACTTTTTATAGTTAAGTTCTGAAATCTCTTCTATCTGCATTTCTAAGCTCTAAGTAAAACTCTCTGAGCATTTTCTTTTTATGCCAGCAAAGATAATTGGGAAGGCCAACTCCTCTGAATCACTAATATATTCCTATTTTGCAGGAATAGCAGAATGAACAGATCTTTCTTCTAATTGGGCTACTAAGTCCTCATCATCAGATGATCCAACGGAGGGAACTTCGTTAGACGAAAAGGAAGCTAGCTACTGTTCGTTAATAGCTATTTGGTGCTTCCTGTAAAGCTCGGTGTTGACTAAAAATCTAATTGCATCAACAACTTTGGAGGGCCTAATGGTTTCAGCCATGAAATCATGGCTATATTCCATCCTACACTTGAGATGAATTTGAACTACTTCGACGTAACAGCTCTAAAGGCATTAAGCCTTTCAAACAATCCGGAAGATCGGGACAAATCTAAACCATTTGTAATGGAAGCCTTTGGTTTTTTTTTCCTAATTCAATGCTGCGACTTAAAGATTTGCAAAAACTTACCTATTATCAACAGATGGATATGTAGAGGATAGATATAAAATTTCTGAACTAAAATTAGCACTGCACTTGATTTCAATTACCTCACGAAAAATTTTGTCCACTTGAGGTGAAACCACAAGTCTTTGCAACAAATGCAAACCTGATCAGGGACCCGATCTTGACTGTTCTATTAAAGACAGCTATTATACCTAGCTAGTGCTTATAACTTGCGATCTGCTATCCTCTGGAAACGCATTCGCACGTTCTGGCCTGTTCCTGGTTGCATTTCTCCTATTTTCTGCTATCCTATTACCTGTATTGCTTTTGTGCTTACATACTCTCTGCGACAAACTTCTATTGGCATCAAAAGCCTCCTGTCATCCTTAAACTCGAGCACTTCGCCTTGCACTTGTATTGCGTGCAATCAATCTACATATAATGTTGTCCCTAATCTGAGACCTCAATGTTCTGTCTCTAATTCTTTCTAAAACTCGTCGATCTAAGTTCCGTCTGCTTTGAGTGTGTTGACCAGTATTTTGCTCCTGCTCTGTTGCCCTATAAACAGGATCCTGCCTGCGTCTTGCTCGACGCAAAGTATCGGCAATTTGTTCATGTTCCTTAACTCAGTTCGTCGGATAGTGTGCTTAACTGTTCCTTTTCCTGTTCTCTAACTTGAGCATCTGCGCGATGGACAGCACGATGCACACTTTTTTTTTCTTGTTCTAAATTTCTATATTATTTCTACGAGTTTGATGGCGTTGACTATCGCGAAGCCGCTCGGCTTGACTGTATTCTAAATTTGCCCTACGTTCCCTTTGCGAAGCTGTATTATATTCCCTCTCTATTTCTACGTTTTATGTACTTGAACTATTTAACAGATTCCTACTTCTTTGCCTTTGAGACCTGGTTGCAACTGAACTTCTCTTGGTTCTTGGCATTATGATATTAAAATATTTTTTAAATGGTTTATGTTCATCTGAGATATACTATATACTATTGTTTGATAAAATTAAAATACGTTATATTTTATATGAATATTAAATAACTTAAATATACGTATGCTCTTGAGAAAATATTAAAAAAAAAATAATAAAATAAAACGATTTAGCTTTTAAAAAGACTGTTTAAAATGCCTTTGCAATTTACTATGATAAAATAAAAAATCTCTTGAAAATTATAAATGATTTACCAATAAATTAGTGATTTGAAAAAAATGTTTGTGTTAATTGGTCTATAAAAAATATGTGACTATTGTAATAAAAAAAAAATAAAAAATGTAATATATTTTATTATATTCGGACGGTGTACGCACTGCATACAAAAACGAGGAAATACCTGTTGAGTAAATTTGAATATTTATAAGGAATTTTAATGCACACACGGCAATCGCTAATAACTGAATTGGAACTAAACAGAATATGTGTTTTGTATGAAAAATATTATATCGACTTACATTGAAAATATCTAAGATTCGCCAGTAATAACTTTTAGACGCATAAATGTGTGCGGAATTCACTGAATTAAAAAAAAAAAAACATTTGACATGTTGTATAAAATTTCGAATTATTTTCACATGCACTTGTTTTCTTTTTCCGTTATATAATTATACCCTGAACCCATTGAAATTGGGTAAAAAGGGTATAATGGATTTGTGCAAATGTATGTATAGGCAGAAGGAAGCATCTCCGACCCCTTCTTGATCAGCACGACGAACTGAGTTGAATTAGCCATGTCCGTCTGTCCGTCCGTCGGTCCATCTGTATGAACGCAGCGATCTTGGAAACTACAAAAGCTAGAAACCTAAACTAAACGACTATAGATTCTCCATAGATCCATACGCAGTACAAGAGTATAATTTTTTTCGACATCTTGTTCCGTTTCATTATTATAGATAAAAATCGATTTTAAGACTTGGTTTTCTTGGCATATCTCAGAGACTATAAAAGCTAAAGTTTATTATGTGCTCGTAAGGGCTATGCATATTATAAATATTTCGGATATATTCGGAATATTTTGGATATCTCCCCCATTCGCCCTCATATCAAAAATACGCAAATCAAATACTACAGACTTGCGCTTTGGTTTGTACATAGATTTGGATGCTCTTATTAAACACTGAAAGTTCATAGCGATCATACTCTTAGTTTAAAAGTTATTCAAGAATTCATTTTCCATAGCAGTCCAAGCGCAGTCGATGTGTAAAGTGCGCAGATTAGGGCGTGCGTTTGTGTGAGTGTGTATGTGTGATATTGTGAATGTATGTATGAATACAAAGAGCTTTAAATGTATGTAACGACAGCTCGGTTCAGGGTATCTCCTAATCGGGGACACCCGACTAGAGCCATCTTACTTGTTTTTGTGTTGCGCACTTGTTCACCGTTTAAATGATACTGATGAAAAAAAAATTGGCGGAAGACGAAGGCACCTAAAAAATCTAATCCCGTCACCCGATTCACAAAAAATCCACTTTGGGTTTTTACTCCAAAACTACAAACAGGTAGGAAAAAAGGCGTGTAAATTGAATGAAAATACGGAATAGGTAGGTAAATGTTTGCTTGCCAAATGTGATGCGTGATACGTGACTCCTACCTGTTGCGCGGTTAGGGAGTCACGTATTGGTAGTAATGATTTCGAGTAAAAAACTTTTTGGCCCAATTTCCTGTGCTTATGTAGGTGCATATATTTACAACACTCAAGTATATGCGAAGCAAGCAGCGCACCTTACGCCACGGCAGCGCTGCTTTAAGCCAGTACTCCACACAATGAAAATATATTATTGAATACTTTTTAAACTTAAATCGTTATGAAATTCAGTGCTTAATAAGAGCATCCAAATCTGTGTACAAACCAAAGCCTAAGTCTGTAGTACTTGATTTGCCTTTTTTTTTTTTTTAAATAGGGGGCCAATGGGGGAAGATATCTAATATCCGAAATATTCATAATTATCGTATTTGATGGCTCTAGCTCTTATAGTCTCCGAGATATGCCAGCAAAACAAACCTTAAAATAGGTTTTTATCGAAAATATTGAAACGTAGAAAGATATCGAAAAAAAAATTATAAACTTGTACTGCATGTGGATTAGGAGAATCTATAGTCGAAAAGTTTGGGTTTCTAGCTTTTGTAGTTTCCAAGATCGCTGCGTTCATACAGACTGACAGACGGATATGTCTAAATAGACTCGTCTCGTCGTCCTGATCAAGAATATTTCCAAGATCGCTGCGTTCATACAGACTGACAGACGGACATGGCTAAATTGACTCGGCTCGGCGTCCTGATCAAGAATATGGGATGCTTCCTTCCATTATACCCTTTTTACCCATTTTCAATGGGTTCAGTAAAATAATACAAATTATTGCTTGCGCTCGCTTTTTATATTTGCAGAGAAATTTTAGTATGCCGTAGTTGTGAAATATCTCGCAAAATTTTCAGAAAATGAGGAGCTATATCTTTCCAATGTTGGTTGCGGTTGTTCTGCGATAGCTTTTTGAGAGTGTGCATGCCAAATACCAATTATTCTCCATTTTGTTATTCCACAATATTTCAAATCGCCGATAAACAGTACGAAAACTCCGTTGACACAGCACGATCAGAGCCCGCGTCTGGTAGCCCGCCTGTACCACCGAGCTACAGCAGCACTTTGACTACCTCTGTCAAAATCTGAGCTAAAAATATAGCACACATGCACAACCAATCGCATTAGAATTTGAAAAAGAACTCACACATATGAATGTGTACATAAGTATGTAAATATGTGTGCACACGCATGCAGAGATCGCCTGCGCTTGGAGCTTGCCACCACGTGCTTAAGCCAATATACAAATACATTTTCTTTAAAATATTCTTAATCGATTTTGATGAAATTTGTTTTAATGCATTCTTATTGAACGACGGTACATATCCAAAATCCGAAATATTTATAATCTGTCTATCTCTTCCGGAAACACATTAAACAAACTTTAGTGGCACCATTAGTTTCTGAGATATGCTCAAAAAACCGCAAAAAAAAACCGATAATCACTGGTTATAGGAAAACAGGGCAAGTTATCGATCATTTAAAATGATCTGATTTGATCTGCGTATGGATTATACGAACCTTGGACTTTTTAGTCCAATTTCAGCTCTCTAGCCCCTAGCCCCTGTAGTCTCAGATATCTTCTCGATCCTTCAGACAAACGGACAGACGGGCGGACAGACAGACGGACAGGGCTTAATCGACTTGGCTAGTGACGCTGATCAAATATATATGTGCTGTATGGAGTCGGAGATGCCTTCTTTTGCCTGTTACATACATTTGCACAAAACCATTATACCCATTTTAACCATTTGCATTATGTTCAGGGTATAAAAATGTGCTACTCTCAGAACTGAGAAAACGTTCCATTATAAATGTATACATGTTATTATGATTACCTAAGTATGTTGTTTAATTTACTCACATATTGCCACACCTCTCTATCTCTTTCCTCGTTTCTTTTAGGTCGCTTGAACTTCTCTGTTCCTTTTGGACCTACTAGAAACTATTTCCGCGTCTGATTGCGCGCCAGACAACATCTCTACCATCGAACTACTGTTGCATTTCAATTGCCTCCGTCAAAATCTGAGATTAGAAACACACATGCACAACCAATCGCTGGAGAATTCGAAAAATAATGTACATATACATTTGTATGTATGTATGTGTGTACACGCAAGCAGAAAATGTCTGCGCTTGCGTTGGCGCTTGCCACCACGTGGTTTGCCAATACACAAATTTCTTTTCTTTTATAACTTCTGTGTTTCTTAACCGATTTGGATGAAATTTGTTTTAATGCATTCTTATTATTTTATAATACATTTATATAGCAGCCTGATTTAAATATGGTGGTTCTGGCTCTTATAGTTTCTGAGATATGCTCAAGCAGCTGCGCTTGGCCCCCACTATGAAGAGTTAATTCTTGAATAACTTCTAAACTAAGAACAGGATCGTTATGAATTTCTTTATCTGTTAAATTATTGTAGAGGGCCCTACACACATCCAATTTATTTAAATATAAATTAAAATCTCCTAAAATAACTTAATTTGTATTTAAAAAATAATAATTTTTAGAAATTAATCGACAAGTTCTGGATGAGTCGGACTTTTATAAACTACTAAGAAATAAGAGACTTTTACCGAAATACGGCTTATTCAAAACCGACTGATATTTTTCTGACGCTTAAACAATGTGAAGCGTTGTTAACATAGTATTCCTAACGTGCAGCACGTTGCACACGAGGGCAAGAGTGAACCACCACTTTGCCATACGTTGCTCCCTGACTTTTGTGGATGGTTATACCTTTTGCAGGTACAACTGGAAACTGCCTACGATCAATGAAAACTTTCTAATATCTTCTATATTAAAAACTTTTAACTATTTGCTGAATTGGGGTCCATGAATATTCTATACGATGTGTACATTTTAAGCGAGTAAGAACTTCTACACTTTTCTCTGAAAATTTCATCCATAAAGTACTTTGAGTGCCAAATGCATCAAAATCTATTTGCATTAAAATGCCTTTTGCCCTATTGACTAACCCATCCTCTGTATCTACATTGACCGTACTTATGTATTTGTCAGTGGCTTTTAAGAGATGGAACATACCTAATTTCTGTGTTTTTGACGACCTAAAGCTATTTACGGTTTCTCAAATGCTATCTCTATATGCCGCATTTAAATGTGTAGCTTTTATAATATCATAAGCGGAAGAAATGCATTTTTCCGTCGGCATAGTTCGACTTCAGAGTATTAAAGTACTAAAATTGTGAATTGCATCATCTGGTACCTCCTATGGCTGACATATGCGGGACCGGACAAAACTAATGTCATCGGTTGTCATCATACAAGTGCCATATTATTTAAAGCAGAAGCAAATAATGGGTCCTCCCGTTGTCGCATGATTTCTGTGGGCACAAAATACTTGAAAAGATCCCACAGATATGACGCATAACGCCACTCTAGGGATCATTAGAGTTGGATATGAAAATCAAACGATTTCCTACTGGTGATAACTGTCGTCAATCCCTGAAGGTTATGACTGACATACCACCGAATGGAGAAGTATTTTTAAAACTTTACTTTAAACGGGATTCCAACTGGGAAAACATTTTAGATTCTACCATAGACATTTTATCTATAATATAATAAATACAAGGTCGATTAGCCTTGAATGCAATGTTTTGTCTAAATCATTACTTCAGGCCCTTAAATCTGAACCACTGGTAGAGAAATCATGAAATGCAGTATTGATCTGCTGATTCCGAAAGCAGCTTTACCTGAGGCACACAATAGAATTTTAGCGGAACTTGGATCACTTCCTGGCTTATAAGTGCTAAAATAAGTCGGCCTTTGCCTACACCAGCACCACCTCCACACTTTTGACATTGTGCAAAGCATGAGTATGATATATCTTCTGTTTTTTTTTTTATTGGACGTAGATGTACTAATGGCAGTACATTTAAGTGGCCCAACGATACCAAGCAAGGGCTTGTTAACGCGCGGACCCAGGCAATATGCCACCCACCTCCCGCCCAACCGACTGAGGGGCGGGCCGCATAACGTGCGGTGACGAAAATCGCGAACAATTGGAATGATGACATAACACAAGAGTTTAGACTAGGACAGAGGTATGGAGCATTACTTATTATATGGAAAAGATTATTATATATAATACGATTATATATATATAAATATACGATCAGAAAGAGAAGGAAGATTTATTAGTAAAAGTCTACCAAGATAAATGGCATGCGAGAATTAGGATTTCAGTGATATCCCCGGAGGGCAAAGAGCAGAAATTGTTTTTGTACGGATTCAATTCTATCCTGATGAACGTTGTATTGGGAACACCAAATACAAGATCCATACTCAACAATTCGACGGACAAGTGAAGTATAAAGAGTTTTAGTAACGTAGGGATCGTCAAATTCTTTCGACCAGCACTTAATGAAACCCAGAACACCATGGGCTCGATTAGCAGCAGAAGAAATATGCTTGTAAAACTTAAGCTTGGGATCTAAAATGACACCCAGATCATCAACCGATTTAATACTATCAAGTTGCTGGCTATTAATAAAATAATTGTTCAAGAAGGGCGTTCGCCTATAAAATGACATTAATTTACATTTACTGCAATTAAGATTTAATAAATTTACTTGACACCAGGTTTGAAAACTGTCAAGATCAGCTTGCAACCTTTGGCCAGATAGAAAATTAGAAGACGTCAGGCAAAGTTTTACGTCATCGGCATACATCAGCACCCGAGAGTGACTTATCACAGAGGGGAGGTCATTAATAAACAATGTGAATAACAACGGACCAAGGTGACTTCCCTGTGGTACTCCGGAAGTGACATTAATAGGCTTAGAGACAAAGTCTTTAAAATAAACTTTTTGAGTTCTAAAAGTTAAATAATTGGAGATCCAAGGAATTAGGTTATTTGGTAATCCCAAAATATTAAGTTTATGCAGTAAAAGCGAATGATTAACGGAGTCAAAAACCTTACTGAAGTCAGTGTTTTGATTACAAAAGAAGTGAATTCTAATAGGTTAGTGGTAGTAGATCTACATTTCAAAACCCATTCTGGCAGGGTGAAATTATTGATCTACAAAGATGTTGCAGTTGAGAAGTATTCAATTTCTCAAAAATCTTAGGAATAGCAGACAACTTAGAAATACCTCTATAGTTCTGAACATTGGACTTGTTTCCTTTTTTAAGGAGAGGAATAATAAATGATTCTTTCCAAATGTTAGGAAAAGAACATAACTCCACGGACAGTTTAAATAATTTATACAACGGCTTCATTAGACCTTCAGCGCAATACCTAAGCACACAGCCTGGTACTCTATTAGGTCCCGGTGAAAATACAGGCTTCATGACCCTTAGATCACTTAGTAGTGAACTTTCCGTGATCAAAGGTCCAAAAATGCAATTTGAGTTATTTAAGTGATAAGGATAAGGCAGACTTGGTAATCTTGAGAACTGTAAGTCGTTTGAAAAAATGTAGCAAATAGATCGGCGATGGCCTGATCTGAGTCTGCTGTCGTTTTTTCGAAAAATACGGTTGATGGTAGTGTTGATGATTTACATTTCTCATTAACAAAACTATAAAACCACCTTGGATTCCGCTGGAACTTTAATCTACAACTCTTCAGGTAATCCTTATAGAGTAATCTATGAAAGAGCCAGTTTTCTTGAACTTACTATACATCCTTGACTTTTTTATAAGGAAACCTGACAATATCTGCTAATCTTTCAGCTGAAACTATAGCTGAAAGATTTATTAATCGGACATTACTATCTTCTGAGTCTACAATATTATCGGTATCATTAATGTTTAAGACATTTAAATGAATATCTATTTCAGGCAATCCTAACACTCTAGATATATCATCTACTACCTCTTGATTGTCACTATTTTCCTCTCTTTCTTCCAGAATTGCATTGTCGTGAGCACCCTGAAGCTAACTTTTATTTAAACTATTATATTTTCTACGATTGCTCTCGATCAACTCTTTATTTTGACTACAAAATGATTCTCAGTCCCTAAGCACTAAGTCTACATTTTCGTCCCTCCAAGGGAAATATAAAATAAGTAGCTCCCGAAAGTAATTGCTCCTATCTGTATTCATATAAAATCTTCCATATCAAATTATACTAGGAGTAAGCCCTTTCTTTATGAAGCCACTACCGTTGCGAAGCGCGTAATGATTGAGAAGACCTTGGTGTTTCTATATCATCTGTGTCATCAGAATATTGACGAGTCCCACTGTGTCTTTTGATAAAACTATAAAAAGCTAAAAAAAAGGCAAGGCATCAATTTTCTTAAGCGTCGGGACGCTGATGGTCTAAAAGTCCTAGTTCAAATATTGATGTTTAGTCTTTGAGTAAATTTTGAAACTGTTGCCTGTACTTAAGTATTCTAACCCGATGCGCTCGCAAGGAAGTATTTATATATTATATTATATTATATTATATTATATTATATTATATTATATTATATTATATTATATTATATTATATTATATTATATTATATTATATTATATTATATTATATTGAGGTTGAGTTGATCGTGGGATACAAAATTACTGAAATCACTAAGAAAATCCAGAAGAAAAAATGGAATACCGAATCTATAAATATGTTGTGCTTTAACATTTCACTTCCATGAATGCCCGTGGTTATGTGTTTGATACTCAAAATATGGAGCTACATCTGGGTTATATATATCAGATGTGATAAACTGATTAAAAAAGGACAGGGGGAATGCTTGACTCATCAGACAAGTCAAGCTTGGAGACATCTTTCTTCCAAAAACTGAAACTCATCTCGCCAATAAAACGTTATGACCCTATGGCAACCGAAAACACCGCCTTCCTTTTTCATTAACTTTAAAAGTTGCCTGAATCGAAAATCAAAATACCTAGCACACGTTATGAAATTTGATCTAATGAGACGAGCTTTTTTATTCAAATTCAAAACGTCCTTTTAGGAACCCCACACCATTAGGTGACCTTCTGGCCAATACCATTTGCAATCTCGCTGCTTCTCGAAGTGACTCCATACTTTCGTGGTAGCTGCGCCAGATATCGCCTTTGGCACGTCTTATGTTCTTATTATACTCAGTGAGCGCGCATCTGTATGTGTCCCACGAATCTCTATTTGACTTGGCCCTGTTAAGGAGCCGTCTGACCTGCTTCCTTTGATTTGCCAGGCCTTCGTTCCAGCAGGGAGTCTCACGTTTCGCCCAATGGGTCGCACTACCATGGTAGGAGATTAACAGCTCATCTTGAAGTTGTCTTGACGCCAATTCTATCTCCCTCGTAGAATTAAATCTGGCAGGAAGTTGGTCAACTTTCGAAACCACTTAGGCTTTGTACAGGTCCCAATTTGTTTTCTTTGAGCTAAAAGAATTGGAAAGGGATTCCGCTTAGCCTGGGAGATCAAATCTGATGTGCTGATGATCTGAAAGAGTTTTAATGAAATCGGACAATGAACTACTAACCAGATTGAGGTCTAGTACCTCTTCCCTGATTGCGTTTATAAAAGTGGGTTTGCACCCTCTATTTGATACATCTAATTGACTACACAAAATATATTCAAGAAGCCATTTACCCCTTTTGTTGACATCACTACAACCCCAGATAGTGTGATCGGCGTTGGCGTCACAGCCAACCTCCGTCGGCGGTGCGTCGTTGGTGTCTCCAGGGAAATATGCAGACGTCACTACAATTTCCTTCACTCCTTCTGCCTCAATGGTTGACAACACTATGTCCCTGGAGATAAAGTTTGTTAGAGGGAAGTTCCTTACGCTTTATTCAGAAGGATAGCTGCGGGAGGCGTGCCACCCAATCGGTCATATAACAACTTACATGAGCCGCAGCTGAATCCTCGGACCTGGCCACAATAAACCATGGTTCTTGGAGGAGAGCCAGGTTGATGTTTTGCTCGGCGAAATCCTGCACATGGTTGCCGACGCTCCACTAGCGTGCTGCACGTTCGCCTGAAGCACCTTGATTGTGCTCATTTCTCCTTCCCGGAATGTTGGACAATACAACCGCTTTAGCCTTGTCGGGAGTTGTTGCCATGAACACCCATCGGTAGCTTATACGCCTTGTACTTCATTGTACATTGCGCCTTGCTAGCTGACAGTCGTTGCTGCTGCGGCCCCGGCTTGCTCGTGCTCGAGGTCTGGCCGTGGACTTCTCTCCTAGCGAGACCAGCGTCTCTGCTGGATGAGGCGACCACGACTTGCCTTAATTGCAAAACTACCGCACCGGGAACTTGACCACAGGTCGAACCATTAGCAGGCCCAGCAGTCAAGCAGTGGAGGAACCCGAGCCAGGTTCCGGGTTTGTGGTTGGAGCATTAGCAGCCGAGAACCCGACAGTTGCCGGAGCGTCCCTCGTAGAGGGACCGGCGCTTCTCGTTTCTTTAAGTCCGGTGTTCTTAAGGATAAGTCTTGTTCTGTCAAAGCAGTACATGGTGGCTAAGTGCAGCATGGTGCCACTAGTGGTCCGCTGCACTACCCTTCATTGACTGGTGCTAAAGTCGTTCTGTGGCCAGTTATAATTTCGAATGAGGTGCTCCCGGGGAACTGGTTTTCCTCCATCACCTCAACTTCGACCGAACCACATGCCTTAATATGGCTGAAGTTCGGCCTCACCCACTCGGCGGCGTTGTCGTCGTAGCAGACGAGCATGAGTCAATCCGTTCTCGGAACAGCTCCCTCGAACTTTGGCTTCACACCTAGCGTCACACACGCCAGGGTAGACGATAGGATCGCCCCCATTAGCGTAGCCACGCTGTCAGAGGTGACGATCTATCAGTCGCGATGAAACCGAGCTTGACACCGCTCGCCATCCGACTGTACGATGGCGCTGTAGGCTCTGAATGAGTATTTTTCGGTTTCTTTGACAACCCGAGCTCCGGAGACTTTTCGTCTGAGAGCCCCTTTTGACCTTGGCGTCAGCGGGGGGCACCTTTTGCAGCTTTTAGAGCAGCTGCTCTGTGGAGACCTTTGGCGATAGCTGCCTTGAACAGCTTCTTTTCGCGGTTTGTCATCTTAATGAAGGCGATCTCAGGGTCTAAATGTAGACATGCTACCTGAGTGCCTGCATCCGTCAGACTGGATCTCTGAGAGATCTCACTGGATGCTTCGTCAAGATCGGTGAGTGTGACGTCAGTGTCCGATTCAGAGACCACTGTCTATATCGGACCCTGCCGGACAAACATTTTCTTGAAGAGAAATTGGCATACTCGAACTCTTTATCCAAGGAAGTTGGTGGTCTTTCCGAATCCTTTTTTTGGTGATCAACATAACCGCTTGGGAGGGTGGAGTACGGCCAGAGATATGCCCAACCGTGCAGGTTGAAGCCTGGGGCAATGCTATTTGAGCCGCTTTATACCCATTATTTTTGTTTATGTTTTGGTTCATTTTGAATCCCACGAGTGAACAGGAAGGGGATATTGACCGCGGCATAGCCCCTCCACCGCGGGAGGTCGAAAAAAAACTGCAAAACGACAGGTATCCAGAGTCGGCATACTAACGGCCGAGCACCCACTCGATCATAAAGCCTTCGGCATATGCTGTTCCACCTTGGATTGGGGTAATTTTCAGAAGAGTTGTCTTCTCTTTTCCCGACTACCATTAGTCAGCACCCTTGGCAGAGACATGACCATGCCAAGGATCTGCTTCCAGCCCCCCTCACGAGTAGAGTATAATCTCACTTCTAACAGTGTGTGCAGATACGGCGCGTATTATTCAAGTAATATTTACACGTTAGTCCCCTTGCACACTAGTTAGTTGACGGCTAATTCACTACCAAACATCGTAAACATTTTTTAATAATTAAAAATAATGTGTAAGAAATCCTTCGACATGCATGAATATCAAATAAATTTTAGTTGAATACGCAATTGTATAGGTTATGTTGAACCGGCTAACCGCTACAGCGGTTGCACATAGACCAAGTTGGTCCTTGGTGTTACCGGATACTTGTGCTCGTTATGCATACTTATGATCATGTAGTATGTGTATGCGTTTGACAAAAGCCAATAACGCAGTGTGCATTGAGGTATGTGGCTCTATGCCGAGTAAGTGCCGGGCAGCCGCAAATAAGATGTTCCAGCGTTACAGCAACTCCTGGTTCTTTACATTTGCGGCAGCCTTCATCAGTAGTAATGCCAAGTTTCGTGGCGTGAACTGCTGCCAGGCAATGTCTAATCAGTACTCCTACCGCTAGTCGGCAGTGCCGTCTTGATAGCTGCCGTCGGCAGTGAGTGTGTTTTTGATCACTCGTTTTGTAGGTGATTTTGGACATTTTGCAATTAGTTGTGTTTTTCCACTTTGTATTTGCTGCCACCGATGCAGACTTTTCCAGATCGCAACAGCGATTTCAATATTCGCTGAGTTTTCCTGAGATAGTCCGACACCTTCCTTAGCCTAGGCGGTCTGCCATTTCGTTACCGTCAATGTCCCGGTGGCTGGGAAACCTTTGGATGTGTACTGTTCTAGCAGTGCTTAGGCCATCTGGTGCCTCCCTGCTTGCCAGGAAATTTTTGGAGGAAATAGCAGCGGCTTGCAAGGATTTTATATCTGCTTGGCTATCCACTTAAATGTTGATCCTTTCATGT
Source organism: Drosophila colorata (assembly GCA_035041545.1). Taxonomy (NCBI): domain Eukaryota; kingdom Metazoa; phylum Arthropoda; class Insecta; order Diptera; family Drosophilidae; genus Drosophila; species Drosophila colorata. The sequence goes on from JAWNLD010000673.1 coordinate 1,097,881, forward strand.
CTTCGGTGTAGCGCTTGGGCTACTTCTGCCGCCTTCCTTATCGCGAATTCTTCAGCCTGATCGAGCAGTTTGTACGAAATCCCTATTTCTGGCTTTTCACAATACACTGCTGCCCCGACTCTCGAATTCATTTTTGGCCCGTCCGTAAATATGTGCACTGCTTGTTGGTCCAGTCCCGAATACCGGCTGGTCCAATTGACATTGTTGTATATGTGAAATTGCTTCGGGGAATTATGTAGTCTGTGCTACTCTGCAGTTCCCTACCAAACGAGCTGTGTCCAAAGCTTTGGAGCGTCATGTATTCAGTTGCGCAGAGACGTTGAGCTGTCTTCTGTGCAAGGATTCGAGCTGGATCTCCAGGGGGTTGACACATTAGTGTTTATAGTGACTCAATTGGAGTGGACCTCAAAACCCCCGTGATGCAGACGAGTGCCTTCAGTTGGGTCCTTTAAATCAGCTTAAGGTATGTGGATTTCTCTGTGGCTTGTCACCATACCAGGAAGCCGTAGAGTAGGATCGGTCGCACTATTGAGATGTGTATCCAATGCATCAGTCGTAGGAAGAGGCTCCATGTACTGCTCATCATCTTTTGCGATGCATAGAGTGCGACTCTAGCCTTCTTCACCCTGTCTTCTACATTGGGTTTCCATGTCTTGAACCATTCCGAGATATTTTATAGTTTTCTTTCGAGTTAGCGGTACACCGTTTACTTTGGCGGGTCCCACCGGAGTACCTTGTATCTCTTGGTGAAGAGACTGAGGTCCGTCTTGTCCGGCTCCTGTGGCACATTTTTATATATCTTTCAGCGTGTAGTCCACGATGGAGTTCTCGTGATAATTATGCATATGTCATTCGCATAGGCAGTTACCTCAAGGGCTTTCTCCGTAATTTCTTCAATAGTCCGTCCAGCACTAGGTTCCATAACAGGGGAGACATACTTCGCCTAGCGGCGTGCCTTTGTATGTAGCCCTTGTTATGGTAGGAGTTCCCCACTCCGCACTGACTCTTCTGCAGCTCAGCAGATTGTGTATCCACAGGTCTATTGCTGAGTGGGATGCTGTAGCTCTTAGGTTTCGAGTTCGCAGTGACTCATCTCTGTCGTTGATGTCCGGACTGCCCCACACTGTGTGATGTGCATTGGCATCCGTTCCGACGACAAGGGACTGCCTCTTCAGATTTGTCTATTAGACAGGCTCTTACCTCGACTATATTTACTATTCTTAAACTACATTGTTTTATGAAAGTTCGCAGTCACTCATCTCTGTCGTTGATGTCCGGACTGCCCCACACTGTGTGATGTGCATTGGCATCCGTTCCGACGACAAGGGACTGCCTCTTCAGATTTGTCTATTAGACAGATCCCGTTCCTCACAAGGATGGCTCTCCTAGTCCTACTAACTGTCATCATGCGAAACACGTCGTAATTATGTGACTTTAGTATGGAGACCTTGTTGCCCGCTGCCAACCAAAGCTCCCGAACTAGAAGGAGCTCCGTCGACGGTAGCTTGCTTTTATGCAAAATAGTTAGGATCTTTAGCTGCATGGCTGACTGATTTCTCCAGCCCAGATGGCTCGACCCCCAGCGTCGTTTCGATATCCTCAACGGCCACCCTTTTCTCGTAAATGTCCAGACCGTGGGCTGCCTCTACCATGGCCTTCAGGCCAATGTCTTGCTTTACTTCACAGACCTTGAGCGTATTGCCATTGTTGTCCTTGGGGTGTTGCTTTTTGAGGGGCAGGTTTACGCTACCTAATCCCCACGCCATCTTCCCGAAACTGCGGTAGAGAATGTCCTCGGCCTCTTTGCTGATTTGTAGGACCATGTGCTGTCGCTTGCCATCGGTCATAGCACCATAGATTACCAGTCAGCGGTAGACACATTCGGAATCTGCCACCTTAGAAGTTTTAATAGTTTAAACCCACTTCATGGTGAGGTCATTGTGACAGCTCAGTAACGCCGTTGGGCCAACCAGCATCATCAAACATGGTGGGTGCGACATTTGGCGTCTCTATCTGCTTGAACATGGCTTTCAGCAGCTTCTCCTCCACTGCCTTCAACTTCGTCTTTCGAGGCCGCTTGTTCACGCTCATACTTCCGCTTTTGTGGTCTCAGTGGAGCGCTGGCGTTCGGCGACCAGTTGCTCATCGACCTTGTTCGGGTATTTGCAGACGTAGACTGCATGGCAGCCTTCGCCGCAAGGTGTTGCCGACCCCTCTTGATCTTTTGTACGGCCCACAGCAGCTTGCTCCTCTCCTCGGGGGAGAGGTCACCGCTGCTGTTAAGCCGAGCCCTGATCTTTAGAGTAGCCTTGTATTGGGCCTTCGCTTTCATGCCCTCTTTCGTCCGTTTGAACCTAGCCGTACTAGAGGTGCTGGCACCCTCTTGGACGGAAGATAGCACTAGCTGGGCTTCGGCCTCCGACGATATGTTTCCGCCGAGCGAGTCAGAGTCCGAGTCTGTTTCGACTACAACACTACTTCGCCACTGCTTGGCACCTGTGTTTGAATCGCTTATATTTGTGTTTGTGATAGTATCGTTGCAACTACCATGGCCTGTTCCAATCATGGTAGAGGTGTGACCGCAGGCGACATATTATGCCTGATTGTTTGCAAAATAGCAAAATATTTTCGAGAATTTTTTTAGCTTACATCCAATTTTAATATTACTTCTATTGATTTTCTCTATGAGTTACACTCGCTGGCTTTCCCTGAAATCTTTTTGGAATCAGAAAAATTTAACAACTTGTTTCGTCCAATTGTTTAGTTCTAGTTTGTGAGATGTTGAAAAAAGAGTTAGTGGGGAGGTACCGGAGAGGTTATTAGTTGTGGGCGAATTATTTAGTGACATTGTTGATAAACATTCAATTCGAAGTTCTTCGTAGTTTATAATGTTATATTCTTTCTAATTTGATTTTATAAATAGCAAATGAAAACAATGGCATACATTAATGTTATATACCCAGCTTAATTTCCATTTTCAGATGTCTTCCTCGATGAATTTGTTGATTGCTTTATTTTTATACCCTGAACCCATTAAAAATGGGTAAAAAGGGTATAATGGTTTTGTGCAAATGTATGTAACAGGCAGAAGGAGGCATCTCAGACACATAAAGAATGTATATTCTTGATGAGGATCAATCGTCGATCTCGGAAAATAAAGAAGCTAGAGAATTAAACTTTTCGGATATAGACCTATCCGTGTCACGCGCAGATTAAATTTATGTCAAATGATCGATAACCCACACCGTTTTCCTAAAATCGATAAAAATGTACAACAATCTCTAATTTGTTAAGCTTATTTCATAGAATTTGAGACCTAGAGACACAAAATTTGTGTTAAATCAATATTTATGTATACTATAGCACTTGAAGAATCTATTGCATTAAGATTCAGCAAAATCGGTTAAAAAAACAAAAGTTATTAAAGAAAGCGTATAGTAAAATTTGACCAATTTAACCAATTTGTCAATCCAATTGGCAGCAAGTGCTGCAATAAGAGCTAGGGATTAAAGTTTAGTTTTTTAAGTTCGTGTATACCATAGACAGATTAAGGCTACTTAAAATTATCGATACCTTTGGGATACCTACCCCCATTCGCCCCCCCATATAAAAAAAAACGCAAATCAAGTTCTACAGACTTGCATTTTAGTTTGTAAATAGATTTGGATGCTTTTATTAAGTACTTCATTTACCATAGTGGGAACAAGCGCAGCCGATGTGTAAAGTGCTGAACTCGTTACATGCGTATGTGTGACTTTGTGAATGTGTGTATGAATGTAAAGAGGTTTAAATGTATGTAACAGCTCGCCGCTGTGTTCAGGGTATCTCCTAGTCGGGCACACCCGACTAGAACCATCTTACTTGTTTTTAATTCCCGTTGTGTATATTCAAGAAATTGATTTAATGTTTCTATTTCTTAATTGGATTAATTTCTTTGTATCACTAAGTGAACATTTTAATTTTTTTTTTTTTATTTTCACTATGTGAATTTATTTTATTTATTATATTTTTTTTATTTATATAATATAATTTCCATTAACTATACGAAAGTGTCATGGTGTGGCTATGTCTAATAGGGGCTTTACACCTGACTTAGTAGAGTCAATTAAAGTCGCAGTGGTTAAGTTGCTTACACCAGCCGCAGTCGCAACTGAAGTGAGTGCATAGCTGATAGCAATCAACGCTACATGTTCGCAGAAATAAAAATTTTAAGAAAACTCAAATTCTGAGTAATATCAAAGTGGAAGATCACATCGTGGACCTGCTTTCTGCCGCGCGACGTCGAGGATGAGGAGAAACTTGTTATGGTGCATTTCTCTCAGCTGCACCTTGGGCTAGTAAAAATAAATACTTTTATTGCATTGTTGGCTGATACTGATAAAGAGGAGTGGCAATATGTGAGTGAATAAAATAACATACTTAGGTAGTCATAATAACGTGTATATTTAAAGGAACGCTTTGGTCAGTACTGGGAGAAGGACGTTTTATTGAGCGACGACAGGTTTTTTAAGGATAACTTTCGAGAGGTGAGGAAGTCCTTCAGTATACTGCCTCTTTTTTCCTTTTTGTAACTCATTTACTCTTTTTGGGCGGTTGGAAAGTCGACAGCTTACTTCCATATCTGGTAACAGCAGATCGTCAGCCATGACGTCAACCGTATGAAGTGCATCCGACTGAAATTGAATTATAAGTCGTATTTAATGAATTTATTTATTTATATAATGCAAGCTTTAGATTAAAATCTTAAGACTAACAACTATGAAGGCAAGCAGTGGCTGCTAGGGCCTTAAGCTCGCGAAGTGGTTTGTTTTATGTGTGGGTTGTTCACATTATATCTTGTGAAGTATATTAGATTTGTTTAAGTATTTGAAACTGATTTTTAAGTTTATATTTGTTGGGTTTGAAATAAGTGATATGGGGGTTGTATTGTGAGGGAAGGAGGATCTGTGAAGTTGTAGGGCTGGGCATGAGAATAAAATAAATATTAAATGTATATCTTATAAATAATAAAACAACTAACATGTCACTGTGCCCCTGAAAACATATATATATATATATATATATATATATATATATATATATATATATATATATATATATATGTTTTCAGGGGCACAGTGACATGTATATATACATACAATATATATATATATATATATATATATATATTTGATTATGATTTTTTCGATGTGTTTCTACGTTGATGGTGATCCGCCGTTTTGTTCAATATTAACCCTTTCTTGGCTAAAAGCACTAAGCATACAATACATAGAGTCGTCAAATCGACAAAAATGTGACTGCAAAAATTGTTGTACTTAATTTTGACGACCAGAGAGAATGAGATCGCTATGCCTCAAGAGTGAAATAGTGCTAGGCTGTTTGGTCTCACTGCTTAGCATTGAGATCTTGTAGTGCTCGGGGAGTATAGTGTGTCTTGCTCACACTGCATGGTGCTGCTTAGAAATCTCGTGGAACACCGATCATCTGTATGTATGCACACAAGCCGAGCATTGCTGAGGCAACGAAATGTTTGTATGAATGTGTGTACAAATTCAAAATTTTGAATTTTCGGCTGCATTTCTTCCCTTTTGAATGAGGACTAATGCGAAATACTTAACTTACTTGGCACATTGGCAAGATCTCTTAGAAGTTTCTTGGGACGCACATGCACGCACACTCGCTCATTTTTGTTTAAGCATTTATGTATGTGCTTGTGTTTTGTTTACGTTTTGTTTGCACCCTATGTGAAAATATTTTATGCTTGAAATTTCACGAATTTTCTGCTCTTCAAATATTTTGTTTATAATTACATAATAATTATATTATTATTATTATTGATAGAGTCTAGTGCACTGCGACCTCCTGGATCTATTGTGTCTCTCTTTAGTGAATTATACCTCCTTATCCAGTCCTAACTCTTGCAAAAATGCAGTGATTTTTCTTAGCTTAAGAGATATAATTTCTCCTGTGCTAAAAGTCTCGCCCCCCAGTTGAGACAGTCTTGACCTGAATACTGCTGGACAGTCCTCTAGGATATGTTCCAATGTCTCGTCACCCTCCACACACAGTCTACAAGTGCCGGCCTCCACAATCCTTAGCTTGTGTAGGTGCTTGGGTAGCCTGCAGTGTCCTATCAGAAAGCCCGTGATAATGCGAAGTGAGCTTTTGCTCATCTTCAGACATTCATCGGTTCGTATCTTGTTATAACTCTTGCAAAATATGAAGTGCGCTTTTGCTCATCTTCAGACATTCATCGGTTCGTATCTTGTTATAACTGTCTAACAGTTTCTTACTTTGTCTAGCACCCTGTGACGTTTGCCAGTCGTCGTGCCTCTGATCGAATACTTTCCTTCAGTTTGCTTAAGGGGGAGTTCGCCCCCTTTCTGGCTAGTTCATCTGCTACCTCATTCCCTGGAATCCCAGCGTAGCCTAAGAGCCAGTAGATGGTCCCCCTGCCTGGAAAATGCTTGAGTATTTCCCTAGCGATTCGTGGTAGCGGACTCTGGATCCACTGACCCCAGCTCCTGCACCATCGTCTGTGAGCGATCCGATCACATGATAGGTTGTAGACAGTGTGGTTCACTCTTTAATGCTACTGAGCTCTACTCTGAAGAGCTTGTCGAAACTATATTTGGGCTCCAATTCATCTTGCGGGTATTGCGCCAGCAGTTCCAGTCCGCTGGCGTTTGTCTTAGAAAGGCCTTCTTTTATGACTCTATGTTTTTCGAGGGCAACATGATTGATGTGGATGTGTAGGGGCAGTAGCGTAAGTAGAGCATCCAGCGCTGTTGACAGATAGGTGTGCATCGCGCCTGAAATGCATGAACACGCAAGCCTCTGGCTTGCTGCTTCCTCATGCGTTCCAGTTCTGTGCGATCCACCCATACCGCAGCGCCGTAGCTAACGATGAGTCGAACCATTGCTGCATACATCCACATTAAAATTTTTGGAGATAATGCCCACATTTTACCAGAAAGAGCTCTACAGCTCATTAAAGCGAGAGTGGCTTTTTTGATAACTTGTTCGGTGTGAGACTTCCATTTCAGTCTTGGATCTAGGATGACTCCCAGAAACTTGACTTCCGTGGAGAGTGCTATTGTCACATTCCCAATTCTGATTGGTATAAAGGAGTTAAGCTTGTACCGATTTGTGAAGGCCACAATTGTCGTTTTATCTGGATTTTTGTTGAGTCCTACAGACCTGCACCACTCTGGACAGTCGCGCAGTCCAAACGCAATTCAGTCACATAAGATGGGCTCAAATTTCCCTTTACAGAAAATGGTTATGTCGTCAGCATATCCCTGAATTCCATGCCATTGTCTGTGAGTTTATGAAGAAGCTCGTCCACTACCAGAATCCACAGTAGGGATGATAGTACCCCCTTGTACCTTGTGGTGCTAACTGTCACCTCCGCTATCCTGGTCTCTAAAAGTTGTCGCAGCCATCTTGTTAGGTCTAGGTCGACATTTCTTTTTTTGAATGCTCTGACTACTACATCATGGGCTGTGTTGTCAAAGGCGCCCTCAATATCCATTAAGGCACAGAGGGCCACTTCTTTGGCTTCCACTGATTTTTTGAGAGTTCTAGCGCAGTCTCTGTTGATCTGCCGGCTTGATATGCGTGTTGTTTAAAGTGCAGGAAGGAGGTCAGGCCGAAACGATTTTGGTTGGAAGGGGTCCTTAGGGATAAAGATAACCCTGGCTACCCTCCACGCTGTAGGTATGTACCCTAGAGCTGTGCAGCCCGTAAAAATTCTAATTAGGTAAGGCAGTAACAAATCTAGGCCCTTTTGTAGATATATCGGCAAGATGCCATCTACTCCTAGAGATTTGTATGACGAAAAATTGCCAACTGCCCACCTTATTTTGTGTTCGGAGATAATCTTTGACGCCAGTTTCCAGTTTGGTTTAATATCCGTGACCCTCCCTGGCTCAATGATTTCAGTTCCAGACACACCTATGGTTCTGCACATGGGAAAATGTGTTTGTAGTAAAAGTGTCACCTTCTCCTCCTCATTTTCCGTAAAGGACCCATCTGTTTTCTTAAGATAGAGTTCGGAGATGCCCTTGTCTCTAGAAATATCTTTAAAAATTCTGGCTGTAGGGGGTGCCTGCTCTATGCTACTACAAAAATTACGGAATTGGGATCGTTTGCTATTCCGTATCTCTTTGTTGTACTCTGTAAATTTAGCAGTGTATTGATCCCATTTTACACTGCTTCTCTTTGCTGCATTAAACAGTCATATGACTTCTACTCTAAGTCTATTTAGTTTCTTGCTCCACCACAGGTTGTATTTTTTGTAGGTTATCTCCCTCTATTGACAGCATACGTGATAGGCGTCTGTTATGGTTTCGTTAAGACCTTCCATTAGAAGTTCAACTCCTAAGGCATATCTTACTTTCTTCAGTTCGAGTAGTTAGAGTAGACTGATAGAGTTGCCAGTCTACTCTTTTAGGATTGCTGATTCTTTTGCGGAAGGCACAACGCCTTCCTTAATGTCGAATATTATAATCCTATGTTCCGACATTGAGGGTTCGAAAGAGACCCTCCAGTTTTGTACCAATCTGGAGAATCTAGCACTTTGGACCTGTTCTTAGTTATGAAAGTGGGTTCTGACCCCAGGTTGAATATGGTAAGATCCATCTCTAAAATATATTTAAGCAGGTACTCACTGCTATTGTCGTCTGTGCTGCCCCAAACTATGTTGTGTGCGTTGGTGTCGCATCCCAGCAGCAGTGGCAGTCTCTTGCTGCTGCAGTACTCCACCAGAGATTGCACATAGCACCAGCTGCTTGGGGGGGGGGGGGGTCTGTGTCGGCAGTGATAGGCACTACTACCAGATCTTTGCTAAGAAAATTTGGATAGACAGAGAAAGTTTATATTTTTCTTTATAAAGATACAAGCTCTCGGTTTGGTCTCTCGGACATTTGCAATTACCTGCACGTTCTCATGACGCAGACCAAATATCTTCCCTCTGACGGTCCGTCGCTCTTGGATGAGCACCAGCCCTAGGCCTAGCCTAATAATTATATAAAGACATTGAAATTTTGCATATTTGTATACCCGTTCAGGAAGTGAAACTAGTATATTGGGTTTGTGAAATGTCCGTCAAGAGATACAAGGTGCCACAGACCAAAGTAGCACAGACCACGTGATTCCCCAAAACAAAATTAAAGGTACAACAAAGCTAATAGGGTCCCAGACGACTGGTTATTGAGTCTGGACCAATAAGCAATGCACATATTTACGGACGGCTCAAAAATGAATGCAAGGGTCGGGGCAGCAGTGTACTGTGCAGAGCCAAAACTTAGGCTGATGTACAAACTGCCCGACCAATGCAGCATATTCAAGGCAGAAGTCTTCGCGATACAAAAGGATGCAGAAGTTGCCCAAGCGCCACATCAAAGATTCGAAAAGATCAACATTTTAGTAGATAGCCAAGAAGCTATAAACTCCTTGCAAGCATCTGCTATTTCCTCCACAAATGTCCTGGCAAGCAGGGAGGCACTAGACGACCTAAACACTGCTAGAAAGTGCACATCTGTTGGGTTCCCAGCCAAAATGGCTTTGATGGTAATGAAATGGCACACCGGCTAGCTAAGTAAGGTGTCGGAAATATCCCTTAAGTCGCTATATAACGATCTGGATAAGATATAACTAGCAGCAAAATTTCTAAAATTATGTGCAAAACGCGGGATCAAAGACTCACTCACTTCCTACTGCAGCTATCAAGACGAATTTGATTTCATCGTAATACGCAGATTAAGAATATTTTGATTTTTGAATACCATCCCCCACTCACCCCTAATTTAAAGAACACGCAATTTAAGTATTAAGCATAACCTTATAAGATTATAATGGCTTTTCAGGCGCTAAAAATCTTATTTAGATCATACTTTTGGCTTAAAAGCAATTCCAGAATTTACTTTCCGCATTGGTGGCCTAACGCAGCCGCGGAGTAAGCCTGAGATGTGCGTTTGTGTGTGTATGTGTGATTTGGTGCATGTATTTAGAAAGGGAAGGGTGTTGAAATGTAGACCTAGAGAGCTGAAATTTGACTTTTAAAGTTCGTGTACACAATACGCAAATCAAGATTATTTCAAATGATCGATAAATCGCCCCTAATCACTGTGGTAGTCTGCGCTAGGAGCGAAAAGAAACGAAGTGTGCAAAAGCGACTGGCAATATATACGCAAACTTTTGAGGTTTTGCTACGATAGTCCGATCAGATCTAGTTATATACCGATCGAAAGGTATCGCTTGAACTAGAGGAAAAACATACCACAACATGTGATAGCTCATCTGATTTACAAGATATATAGCTGTAAGTGATTCGGAAAAAATTTACATTTCTGGGGGTTTCAGAAATTCGTTCAGTACATTTTTTGTGTCATTTCGAAAATGAGATATTATTTTCGGTTTATTTTTTCACGTATGGTAGCATTGAGATAGCTTTTTGGAACTATGTGGACTTGTTTCCCATCATGAACCAAGAAACTTTTGCTTTACGACTGTTGGAAAAACCCGCTAGTTTGAAAAACGCTATAATATCCGCAAAAATTTACGCCCCACCGTTTCCAAATCACAGAAGATAAAGGTGTGTTCTATATATTTTTAAGAGCTTTTAGACGAACCTTCGCATTTTTGTTTTTAACTACGCAGGTAAAAAGTTACTGGTGGAAAAAAGTTTGCAATTGTAGATTTGAAAATATGAATGATATGTGCCTCATATCTGGGATAATTAGGTTTTGCAATATATTCCTTGTTTAGTGTGCTACCTCGTAAATTAGACATTCATACGTTTGCCTTCCTAAAATAACCAGTGCTTCCAGAAGGATTTCTTTGCATTTATTTTCAGACAATGCAGGTTATAATTAGTTTAAATGAATTTAACTTTTTCTTTGTTCGGACCTGTATTTGAGGATTGCGTCTACTGATTTTGATTCAATTTAAGAAAATTCAAATCAGTTGACGGAATGGATTTTGGTTTCGTAAAACATATGTATATTTGGTTTGTGCAATGTTCTTCATGCTGTTTGTCCGTCTGTTCGTATGAACGCAATTTGTTTCACCGGTATTGAAGCTAGAGGCTTGAAATTGTGGATATATACTCGCGCTCACTGGGGGCGTGGCAATTCGATTAAATCTATCTGTCTCCCTCACTTTTGAAGGTAGATGCATAAAATGTATAACGACAGATTGCTTATGACCTCCTCTAAAGATCGCGTCCAAATTTAGCTATGCCTACTACCGCGCCCACAACGTCTAAAACTCGATATGTGCACAACGCCATCTATTGCATATTTGCGGTAATTATTTTTGTTTGGTTGTCACTGCTTACAGAGGCTGACTGCTTATAGAGGCTGACAGCTACAATATTTTAAATTGTCAGAATTTGCATGCTTGAGTGCTGTTTGATTTTGCACTTGTCGTACATGTAACTTGAATTGAGTTTTGTCACAACGTGATCAACTAGTAGTGCAGTGGTGCAGTATAAAATGCAGCAAAAATTATTATTTTTAATTATTCGCATTCTCTGTCAAGTATATATATATACATATACACATAAATATACATATATTTAATACATAAAATCCTTAACATTAACACAAACTGTTATCCCACATAACAGAACATAAAAAAAAAATATTTTAACATAAGTAGTGTTTATCATATGCACCAACCGCAGCGGTTTCTGTATGCACTTTTCGGCGCTAGAATCGACTTCTGTTATACTCGTTCAGTTTCAATTGGAATTGTATGTTTATTCTTATTTAATAGGTTTGGTTATTAGATAAATGAACGTGCATTTCGTCAAAAACGAAATGGTTGGTGTCGATGATGACTAAGGTGACAGTTGTGATCGCGCAGAGGCAAACTTTTTTTTGGTATTTTATACTTGTGTATTATTATTATTATTAATACACATAGTGCTAGGGTACATGTTTTAGTTGTTATTACACTGTGAACGAGTAATCCGCTGTCGGTTACACCCGACTGCAATGTTCTCACTTGTTTGAATCCGGCGCGAAAAGCTGATTTTGATTTGAGGTTGAGCCGCAAAACGTAAACAAACATTCCAATGGTTTATTTATATCCTAAACCCATTAAAAATGGGTAAAAAGGGTAAAATGGTTTTGGGCAAAAGTATATAACGGCCTGAAAGTATATACATATATTCTTGACCAGAATCAACAGCCGAGTCGATCTAGCCATGTCCGACTGCCGTCCGTCCGTCCGTCTGTATGAACGTGTCGATCTCGGAAGCCAAAAGAGCTAGAACTTTAAAGTCTTATTTGACAAACCAATTGGTACCCCATAAAGTATATATATTCTTGATCAGAATCAACAGCCGAGTCGATCTAGCCATATCCGTCTGTCTGTCCGTCTGACCGTTTGTCCGTCCGCCTGTATGAACGCGTCGATCTCGGAAACTATAAAAGCTAGAGACTTCAACTTTTCAGACATAGACTCGTTCATGGTACGCGTAGATCAAGTTTATTTATTTATAGTTTTCCTAACCACCGTTTTCCTAAAATTGATCAAAATTTACAACAACCTCTAATTTTTTACGATTATTTCGTGGATTATGAAACCTAGAGGCACAAATGAATGAATATTGTTATATACTATAGCACTTGAAGAATCTATTGCATTAAGATTTATCAACACTGAAGTTATTAAAGAAAACGTGTAGTAACGTGTGTAAAATTTGACAAATATGACAATCCAATTGGCAGCAAGTGCTGCAATAAGATCTAGAGATTAAAGTTTGTGTTTTTAAGTTCGTATATGCCATACGCCAGGCATCAAGGCTATTTTCAATTATCGATAACCCGCCCCGTTTTCTTACTATCGATATTTATCACTTTGATTTTTGATTCGTTTTTTTGAGCATATCTCAGAAAGTATAGAACCCAGCTCCACCAAATTTGGTTTAATGTGTTCTTAAAGAAAATGTTTTGTATATTAGTAAACCACATGGTGGCAAGCACCGACGTTTGTTGCATGCGTGTGCACACATACATACATACATATGTTGTAACCCTCTTGACTCGGGGTGCCAAAGAATGCCGAAAACGTCATATGACCAGCAGGCGTGAAGAATTGAAGAAATCGTAGGCGGGAACTTATAAAGCCTTAGCTCTTTCGTCGGTGGGATGGGTTGTTGCTACTTCTTTCAACTGCGATACATAACCTTATTTAAGGATGCCTACTGAAACTAAAATTAGTAAATCGACTCTGCTAAACAATATAAAAGGGGCTCAAAACAATTATCACCTCCAAAACAAGCTACATGGAAATATAAGTTAATCGGGTATTGTATTCGATTATCGTATCTTCACGCTCGGCATCGCTGTTAAGGGCTAAGTTTTACATGTTAATTGACTCATAGTGTCTATGTCCAATATCCAACCTAAGATATTTCTAATTAGATTAGAAAAATCCCCTTAAACACAACTGCTATATGCTAATACCCCATGTCCCAAGACTTATAAATGTTAGTAATTCATAATTTCAAAACCATTCATAACAAAATATATTTTCTATAATCATCCTTACGACAGTACATATTTATTTTTTTTTAGTTATTCATAACAATACCACTTTATTTTCTTAACAATTTCTTACTGTGGTAAACAACAACAACTCAAAAATGTGGATAAACTTTATCAGCGATTGAAACAGCTGATGGGTTTTGCAAAAGCTTTGCTGAACGCGCAAGTGTAATGCGCGTGTGGAACCAGCTGATTCGCTCATACAAGTGATAATGTGTTTTTTCTTCTTTTATATGATTTTGTGCAGAATTTTTACTATTGATTTTATTATTATTAGTTACTTTTTTTTTATTTTTTATTATATTATAAATATATATAAAACACATTTTCAGTGCATATAATATATAATAATGAAGAGAATAGTGAGTTGGAACTGACTTACATGCACACATCTCTAAGGTTGAAAGGCCTGCAAGCGCTCATAATATTGCTCCATACGATTTCCATTCCCATTCGAATTTTGAACTTATCTCTCGTCATTTAAATTCTCCAACTTCAGTTGTGGCCCGAATTATGCATAGGATTTATTTAAATTTATAGCAATAATTTTGATATATTTTATATATTAGCACTTTGGATTTTGTTGTTGTTGCTCCTCTTTTTTTTAAGTAATTTAAAAAACAATTTGATAAATAGAGAATTCGCAAAAAATGTTCGCAACAAGTTCAAGTTTCGAAGGAGTGGCAAGGTGTACGCAAACCAAAGGTTGATAGCAAAGTCTGCTGATGATAGAACCGGGAGATTCTTGAAATAGCTATGCAGACAACCTGCTTACTTTTTGGTGCTTTATACCTTGTTGTTATTATTGGTTCAATAAACCAATAAATTGACCTTGAGCCAGCCAAACTCACTCTTACCCAATAAAAAGGTAGATAAAAAAACCACTTGCATTAAAAAAAAAATTATACACTAGCACTATGAAAAACTAGAAATATAACTTTATTCCTGGATTTTTTTCAAATGAAGGTGACTTAACAGGGATAGAAATTTCCATCGAAATACAATGCTAAAGCTCATCTCTGTTTGCTCTAGCCACATTGTTACTAGAGCTGCTTCACTAGCTTCTAGTGATGATGACAGCGAGCGGGTGCTCTTCTACTCATCGGGCGTAAGATCGATGGTAAAAAGCAGGGATATTCTTAGTCCGTAAATCGATACCGCAACCAATGATTCAATTCTTAGTCTGTACACTTGGGCAAGCATAATCTGAGCGTTCTGGATGCGAGTGGACTATATAAAAAAATTTCAAATTACTTTTTCACCAATCCAAAAAATATATATATTTGGTAGCCTACCTTTTTTGGTGCTGTTGCACAAGGACTGTAGCAGGTTTTCAGACCACATACGGGGTCGATGCTAGCAGATTGGGGCTGATCTATATCACGCCTCAATTTATGGTGTCTGATCTTGGTTAGGAACACGAGGTTGCAGCACTTTAGGGTTCGATCAGCACGCAGTGGTGCGTAAGCAACGTGACTATTGAAAGAGAGTGGCTGCAGGTGCACGCTTTCTTTTTATAGAGTTAAATGCAAGAGCTCTTATTGGAAATAATGAAGTGAGCTCCGCTGATAAGATTTGTAATGAGAATTACAGAGTGTTTGTGAGAGAGCTTACACTGGCTAGAGTTCTAATCAGCTGTCTCGGATGAGAAGCGCAAGCGCAAGAGTCATAAAGCTCTCCCTTAAGCGTGAATAGCTTAGCGTAGCTTAACAAACGATTTGTGCTGAAAACTTTAGTTGCCCATTTGAACCATTACAATGTATATGCACATTCATATGCGTAAGCTCTTTTTCGAAGTCTAAAGCGATTGTTTGTGCAGGTGTGTTTCTAAGCTCAGATTTTGACAGAGGAAATTAAAATGCTGCTGTAGCTCGGTGATAGAGGTGTTGCCTTGTACGCGAGCTCGAGTCTCGCTGTGTCAACAGAGATTAGATTTTTTCCTACTGTTTATTTTATTTTTTTCACTTAACACACTTTTTGGTCCAAGTGCAACTTAATGCTGGGACATCGATGATTTTAAATATTTTGCCGCAACAAAATAAGGAATAATTGGTATTTGGCATGCACAAAAAGCTTTCGCAGATCAACTGCAACAAACATTCAAAACATATAGTTTCTTATTTTCTGAAAATTTTAGGAGAAATTTCCCAACTACGGCATACTGAAATTTGCTGGCAAATATTAAAAGCCAGCGCGAAACTCGAGAAATAATTTGTTATTCTTATTTTTTTTTTTATTATTTTTTTATTTTAAGTTTTGTGTGTATGAATGCAGACGGGCTTAATTAAATGCATGTAACAACAGCTCGCCGCTATGTTCAGGGTATCTCCTAGTCTGGCACTCCCGACTAGAACCATTTTACATGTTCATTACTTCTTTCGTTCTTTTGTACACGTATGCTCTCTGCTTCTGCATGCAAAACTACACTAGGCGCACTTTTACAGTAGTCAACGAAAGCTTTTTTTCTAGTCCTACCGCTTTTTGACATCTTTAACACTAGTCGACAACAAATAAATTTGTTCTCCTTTTTACTCTAGCCAACAAAAAAATGTTTCTTTTGGTTACTAGTATTTACATCTCGTGGGTGTTTGGGCTACGTTAATACCAAGCCTCTTTTACGACTCAGTGTCCCTGCTCGGACACTGCCAAAGTAGTCTTTTGAGCCAAGGAACAGATCTCAGTCAGACCGGGCCCAGATTTGCAAGAAACTTATAAATTTGCCGAGACACTAAGCTGAATTAGAGATGGCATTGCGGGGAAAGTTTAGCAGGCTCGCATTCCTGGTTTGGGCCGTCTTCGTCTTCGTGACCGTCCGCACCGAAATTACACGAAGCACAAACTACGGGTGGAATTAGGTATAGAAACTACAATCTCGTTCGGGAAGTAATCCATGACCGAAGCGATGTTAGGCCTACCTCCACACCCTCGGGATGTTTCCTCGAGTTAATGCCGAGAAATAACCACGACTAATAGTTTTGGCGGGAAACACTCATATACGCAAAAAAAAAAAAATGCGATGGTTAATTCACTATGTAGCGAGGGAAGTTCCACGACGAGATCGGAGATGTTCCGCTCGCACTAACTACTACACGGAGCGTTTGCTCTCGTGGTGTGAAACAAGCTTGTTTCAAGTGGTCGATAACTTGCCTCGTTTTCTTATTATCAGTTTTCTGTTCAGCAGCAGCTTATTCGTCATAGATAAGATAAGATACATAAATAAACGCAACGAACAAATTCTTGGCTTCGCCCACGAACAAAGTGATCGATGCAATCGTGTGCGGTAATAGATTAGCGACGACTAACTACGACCGACGGCTGGTTCAATACCCAGGCCAGCAATAGCGCTTGCAGAGCGGCAGACAATAGTGATGGAGAGAGTGTTGCCGAAGCTGAGTTTACATTTTACATGTAATTTACATAGTCATATAATAAGCAACTTCAAAACAAGAATAGTTCGTTACATTAATTTATGTATCTTAGAAATTAAGTAATTAAATTTATGACAAATAAGCTGCTGCTGAACCGAACAATCAGTATTTATCGGTTTTTTACCTGGTTTTTTGAGTACATCTCAGAAACTATAATAGCTATAGCCACCACAAATTTGGTTTCTGGTTTATATGTTCTCGTCAAGGATGCGCAGATTATAAATATTTCGGATTTTGGATACCTCTCCCATTGGCCCCACATATCAAAAAACACAATTCAAGTATTACACACTTACGCTTTGGTTTGTACATATATTTGAAGGCTCTTGTTAAGAACTACAATTTTCGTTAAGATTATACTTTAAGTTTAAAAGTTACTATCCGAAATATTCTTGATCTGCGTATGCTTTATTAGAAACGAATTTGGTGGCTTCAGCTTTTATAGTTTCTGAGATATGCCCAAAACTAAACCGGTTAAAAACCCGGTAGTCAGAACACGGGGAAGGCTATCGACAATTTGAAATAAACTTGATCTCTGTATATGTATATGATCTGGTATACACAACTTCAAAAACTTGTGACACGGATTTGGTCGTGCCTAATAGTCATAAATATAGGACTAATTATTAATTATTACTTAAGAGAACAAGTAAGATGGCTCTAGTTGGGTGTGCCCAACTAGGAGCATTTTACTTGCAGCTTGGCCCCCCTATGGAATATTAATTCTTGAATAACTTCTAACTTAACTTACTAAGAGAATTCAAATGTATTAACAAATTAAAGCCCAAGTCCCTTATTACCCATTTTCAATGGGTTCAGTGTAGAAAAACGTGTAGTAATTTCGGCAGCAAGCGCAAGCAATATGTATGTGCATACATTTGCGTGTTGTAGACTTTTTCTTAGAATTTTTTTTTTTGCTGTTTGCGATTGTGTAGTAGGCAGTTAGTTTTAAAATTGTTCAATAATTCATTTTCCATAGTGGGAGCCAAGCGCAACCGCTGAGTAACGTTCGCAGTGTACGGCGTACGTTTGGGTGAGTGTGTGTATTTTTTATTATACTCGTTCACGAAGTGAAAAGGGTCTATGCACTGTCCGTCTGTCCGTATGAACGAAACTTTGTTTTTGCTGCTATTGAAGCTACAAACTTGAAACTTGGAAGATAAAAATTAACAAATTCATTGCTTGATTGTATTAAAAAAAATTTTATTGGTAAAGCAAACGCAGATTAAGAATATTTTCGGATTTTGTATACCTCCCCCACTCGCCCGACGCAATTCAAGTACTGTAGTCTTGTGTTTTGGTTTGTACATAGATTTGAATGCTCTTTATAAGTCCTAGGAATTTCATACATATCATACGCTTAGTTTCGCAGGGTATATCCCAGTCGGGCACTCCCGACTAGCGCAGTCTTATTTGTAATACCACGAATACATTAAAAATGTGTAAAAGGAAAAAATGGGTGTGTGCAAATGTATGTAACAGGCAGAAATAGGTATCTCCGAACACATAAAGTATATTTATTCTTGGTCAACATTACTGGCCGTGTCGAGTCAACCATGTCCGTCTGTCTGTCCGCCCATCCGTCCGGAGACAGGAGGTATTAAAGAAAGCGAGTGGTAAAATTTTATCAGCAAAGACTGCAATAAAAGCTAGAGAGTTGAAGTTTGATTTCTAAATTTTGGGTGTACCACACGCAGATCAATTTTACTTAGAATTATCGATAGCCCACCCTTTTTATACTCACTAAGTGAAACTAGTATATTGGGTTTGTTCAATGTCTGTCATGTTGTCCGTCCGTCCGGATGAATGCAAATTTTATCAGCGCTATTGAAGCTAGAGGATTAAAAGTTGGAATATAACTTTGTAGTTATCTGCTTCAGACAAACTGTTAAGATTGTTGAGCCATGCCCAACAGCGCGCTGGCATTTCAATAACATGTCAATACACCTTAATTCGTAAAATGATAAAAGGTCAATATTTCACACAATTTAAAGATAGAGTCACCAAATTTGATGTGTCAATTGCTGGTGATCACACAAATATTGCGACATTGACATCCTGGCCAAAAAAGTCGGAAATCCCTATATCTCCCACAGTTTTAGTGCTTAGAGCTATAGTGACATATTTGGAATATTATATTACGCCAAATATCGAAGAAAAGATTTTCCGGACGCGCCCTCTCCCGCCCCCGTTATGAAAAAACCGGTATACATACCTGAAAGCACAAATCGGTAACACGTGTATGCTTCCCACAATTGTAAAGCTAGATTCACCAAATTTGGTATATAGATTGCTGGTGACCTTCCCCATCGATTGAAACCCTGATATCCCGGGCACGCCCACTATAACAACCCTTTGTGGCGGGTAAGCGAAAATCCATATCTCCTGCAATTTTAGAGGTAGAGTCACCAAATTGGGTAAGCAGTTTTCTGATGATCTCTTCTAAATATAGCGCCGGCTACACCCAATTCCGCCTCCACAAATTTCAAAAATCGACATTTTTCCAAGATAACAATAATAATAATAACCTTAAACGAGTATTGTGCGTCTGCAACGTTTTTACTTATTTCTATTATCAATATTTTTCGTTTTTTGAGCATATCTCAGAAACTGAAGGAAGTTGTGCCCCAAATATGCAAAAAACACAAAAACGTTAATCAAATCTTGTGCTTTGGTTTGCACATAGATTTGAATGCTCTTTTCAAGACCTGATAATCTTATTAAGAGTTGTGTGTGTTTGTTTATATATGAAAATTTATAAAACGACAAGACAATATAAATATAATATATAAATACTAAAATGAGTAACGCGCATACATTTGAATGCAAGACGAAATTTCTAGTTGACCTTTTAAGTGGCTTTTCGCTGTTCAAAAGCCATGGCAGCCGAGTGGCTTTTCGCTCTCCAAAAGCCACACGATCAAATACCGAAGTCGTTGCGCTCTGCTGCTGACACGAGCAACGAAATCAGTCGCCTGGATGCCTTGCTAGAGAGATGCCTGTGCCGGTGCCTGCTAGAGAGAATCGCTCGTCTCAGCCAATGGCGAGCGAGCTTTGTATGTATGAACTCAGTAGGGCAGGGGGACGACTGCTGCCCCCCATAGAACCCAGACTTTTAGTATATAAATATACTTTTTTTCTGTCTTCATATATCATTTTAATTTATGCATAAGCACAATAAAAGAAATTTTTTTGCCTACATCTTGTCCCCCTAAGCCAAGATACTTGCTACGCCCTTGTGAGTGAATTATGCATGCATAAGTACACCACAATATGTATGTATTTGTTTTTATGCACAGCATTGACTTTGGCTGTCGAAAACCGAATTTTGTTAGTTTTCTTGCGCCGATCGCGATGTATCCTACATTCATATGAACATATATTTCTTAATGAAGTTGGGTCGGTAGAAAATCTGCATCTGCTAAAACCACTGTAATAATTAAATAATTATTTTTAAATTTAGCAATCCATTTAAGTGGTTAGGATTTTACCGGCAATACCTGTGTAAAGAGAATATTTGTATGTAAATATAAATTAGGGAATTTCGCGGTCGGGGAAAGAAATCTAACAAAACTATTTTTCCGGCAGCCAAAGCCACCAACGGATTTACCGAACCGAGCGCGGTCTATGTTAAGCATTTTACGCTCTTCTTCTTGTAAGAGCACAAGGGTGCCGATTTCGTTTTGGTTCTCAATTTTGCGAAAATCAAGCTGCCTTGTAACATTTTGTTGTTCGGCGTTACTCATCCTAGTATTTATATTGTCTTTGGTTCAAGGTACCCCGTAGCCGTGCACTGTTACTTGTTTGACTATTACTAGGTACCTCATAGTCAGGTTTTTGACAATAGCACTCATAATTGTATATATATTTATTTATTTAAATTTAAAAAATATTGTAATTTGATTAACTTATTAGCATATTTCCATGTTGTTTTTCCCTGTTTGACAACATATCATTTTCGCTTTATGTTGTAGAGCTCCAAGCTTTGTTTAATACTCTGTGAATAGTTATTAATAGTAGTATATATTAATTAAAATAACTTTGAATCGATTACCAAGTCTTCTTCAGCTTCGCGAATACGATCATTTTCTAAACAATTGATGACTTTGTTGCGCAGTTCAACAATCTCAACAAGGCGTAATATTAATGCCTCCTCTCGTAGTTTATCCGAATCATTTTTATTACAGTCCGGCTGACTCAACATGATTCGTAGTTTGTATTCAAGATCAGCATGCTCCTGTTCTAAACGATGTTGAGTTGCACTGCAAAAAGATTGTTAGGAAATTTGTTGCCTTTATTACTATGCATAGTACTTACAGATGCGTCAACTCAGTTTGTCTTCGAAATAGCTCATTTTTCTCGTTTACCAGGTCAAAGAGCTGCAAAATAAGATCTTCTACCTCTTTAGAGTTTTTAGTCGAAATTTCTGAACTAACAGTAGTCAATATAGAAGATTCTATATCTGTTGTTTGCACTTTTTCTGCGTGACTTTCACAACGGTCTCTAATCATTTTTTCCAAAACTTTGCGCTGTTTCTCAAGGCCTTGCTGTTGCACTTCAATTACTGCCAGCTCTCGCCGTATTTCTTGCAGTGGAACAATGTACGAAACTCTGTGGGGTGGTAAGGGTATTGGAGGAGCGGGCCCCTTTTGGCGCTTCCATTTTCCATGTGATGATTGTTTTGAAAAAGTGAATGAACTTTTATCGCTAACAGCAAAATATACATCAGAGTTCAGAGCTTGGGTGTGATTTATCGTCTCATCATCCTTTTGCTTTTTTATATGTTGATTGTGCACTTGCCCAGTAATCGGATTGAGTTTAGGGGCATCAAGCGGGGGCATTAGCACACGACGACAAAAATCATCGGAATCCTTGTAGGTGGCCAGCTGAGTTTGATTTACAGCATGTTTAGGTATTTGAAATGTGTCATCTATAAGCAGACCGGGATCAAGCGGTATTACCAGCCGTTTTATGGAGCTGTAAGAGCCCGGTATATGCTTAGAATCGTTACATATAAATAAAGCTTTATTTATGTTCGAAATATCTGATAAAATTATGTCTTTCTCGTTATTTTCACTTGAAGCTAACTGCGTAGGCGGCGATGGTGCTTGACGTTTAATATTTTTAAAATTATGATTTTTGTGCGTGGCTTGATCGATTTTTTTTTCATTTGGTTCTGTACGGTGTGGCTGGAACAAGGCAAAATTGGAAAGCGCATGACAATTCTGCTTGTTAGTCAGAAAAACAGAGTTCTGATACGCATTACTCAGATTAAAAGGAGGCGACGATTCCAATGATTGAGGTTTCAGCTTTGACCTATGTAAATAGGGAGACAAATATAAATAAAGAGTTCTACATTTTCCTATTAAAACTAAAAATATAAAACTTGCGATGACAGACTTAACAAATTAAATTAAATTCTCTTATAATGCGTAGATAAAACAAGTAAGATGGCTCTAGTCGGGAGTGCCCGACTAGAAGATACCCTGAACCCAGCGCTAAGCTGTCGTTACATCCATTTAATTAATAACACGACACCACGTAGTAAAATAAAATAAAAATAGATAACAAAAATTAAAGCTCGCGCAGTCGCTTTTAATATTTGAAGACGAATTTGAGTATGCAGTAGTTGTGAAATTTCTCGCAAAATTTTCACAATATAGGAAACTATATCTTTCAAATGTTGGTAGCAGATGATCTGCGAAAGATTTTTGAGATTTTGCATACCAAATACAACATTTTCCCCACTTTGTTGCTCCAGAATATTTCAAATCGCCGATGTCCTAGCATTAAGTTGCATTTAGACCAATAAGTGTGTTAAGTTTAAAAATAAAACAAAATAAAAATTTTCCAAAATTCGTTGTCAAAATCTGAGCAAAGAATATAACACACATGCACAAACAATCGCATTAGAATTCAAAGAGCTGACGCTTATGAATGTGCATATACATATGTATGTGTGCACACGCATGCAGAAAACATCTGCGCTTGCCCCCACGTGGCTTGCCAATATACAAATACATTTTCTTTATTAACTTCTGCGTTTCTTATCCGCTTTCGATGAAATTTGCTTTACTGCATTCTTATTAAATTACAGTACATTTATATATTGACGAGCATCCTAAGTCGTAAGAATTGTGACTGTAAATGCAATAACAAATGTTTTTTCTGTTAATGGGGGAGGTATCCAAAATCCGAAATGTTCATAGTCTTCGTATCGTTTGCGAGAACACATTAAACCAAATTTGGCTGGTTCTTAAGTTTCTGATATATGCCCAAAAAAACAGATAAAAAAACCGATGAATATCGATAAGAAAACGGGGCGGGTTATTGTTAATTTAGAATAGCCTTGATCTGCGTATGGTATACACGAACTTAAAACCCAAATTTTAACCCCTAGACCTTATTACAGCACAAATTTTACCACACTTTTACTTTAATAACTTCTGTGTTTCTTAACCGATTTTGATATTTTTACAATAGATTCTTCAAGTGCTATGGTATATATAAATATTCATTCAAACCAAATTTTTTGTCAGTAGGTCTTATAATCTACGAAATAAGCTTAAAAAATTAGAAGTTGTTGTCAATTTTTAACGATTTCGGAAAAACGGTGTGGGTTATCGATCTTGATCTGCGAGTGCCATGGACGAGTCTATAGCCGAAAAGTTGAAGTCTCTAGCTCTTATATCGAGGACGGACGGACGGAGAGTCGAAAAGACGGCCAGACGGTCAGACGGACAGACAGACGGACATGGCTAGATCGACTCGGATGTTGATCCTGATCAAGAATATATATACTTTATGGGGTCGGAGATTCTGAACCCTGGTCATGGATTAGTTTTGCAGGGATACCAAACAGGCTTATAAAGTGTTTAAGTGATTTAATAACGTTTATGTTATTTATGTTTAGGATCGGGTAGGCACATGCGAATTTAGAAAAGTTATCAATAAGAGTCAGGTTGCAGTCGGGTGTAACCGACAGCGGATTACTTGTTTACTGCGTATTAACAACTAAAACATGTACTTTAGCACTATGTGTATTAATAAAAATAATATACAACTATAAAACCTAAACAAATTTTGCCTTTGCGCGGTCACAATGGTTACCTAAACAGCTTGTTAGTCATCATCGACACCAATCATTTCGTTCTGACAGAATTCACGTTCAGTTATCTAATATGTGTAATATAATGTGACAAAACCCAACTCAATCAATCAGCAAATACCCGCATACAAATTTTAAGAATTCGAAAACCAAACAAAAAATACCAAAATATGCAATAGATAGCGCCAGCAATGTTGTACTGGCATCATTGATGTTGTGCACATATCGAGTTTTAGACATTATGGGTTCTGGCTCACTACCACTATGGGTTATGGCTCACTACCACGAGCGTAGCCATAAAAGTTTGGATGCGATCTTTAGAGGAGGTTATAAGCAATCTGTCGGTATTTAGCCTTAAAAATGAGGGAGATATATAGATTTAATCGAATTTCTACGCGCCCAGTGGGCGCACCCCGAAACCCGTAACATTTTATTTGATGAGGGTTGCATGAGTATACATTTCAAATTTCAAATAGCGGCGAAAAAATTGCGATAATACGGACAAATGGACAGACGGACGGACAGCATGACGGACATTGCATAAACCCAATATACTAGTTTCCCTTTGTGAACGAGTATAATAAAAATACGAAGAAACATTCAGTGATCAAAAATCACAAAATAACTTAATGAAATTTTTAGGTTTGGGTAGTGTTGCTACCGCGGTATTAGGTGAATTTTCAGAAAAAGTTGAAGTTGATGGACGTAAAGGGGCAAAGCCCTTTCTCTAAACATTTGTATGCCAAAACAGAACTAAATATCGATAGCAAAGTCTGCTGATGATAGAGCCGGAAGATTCTTGAAAAAGCTATACATACAACCTGCTCACTTTTTGGTGCTTTATACTTTGTTGTTGTTGAATGAACCAATAACTGACATCGAGCCTGCCAAACTCACAAATATTTGTAATGTGGTGAGTTTAAACTATGATGCTGACATAGATGTAGACCCCAGTTATGCTGAACCCATTAAACAGCTCATTAATAACTACAAGCCGAGTAATAACCTTGAAGGATGTCCAAAAAAGTATTGATAATGTTGCATTTCGCGAGAGTCCAAGCCGTCTGTCAATATCTGAACGTGAATTCGTAAAAATGCAAGTAGATATATATATGAAATATGGCATAAATCGAAAATCTACTTCCAATGGAGCGAGCAAAGTTGTGCTAGCCAAATATAAAGATGGATCCTACAGGCTGTGTGAAGATTTCCGTAAACTAAATTCTCTAGTTCTAAAACAATGATTTCCGGTCCCAGTTGTAGAAGAAATACTCGAAAAGATGCAAAAAGCTAAATATTTTTCTGTTCTGGACCTCAGAAATGGATATTTTCATGTTGACGTCAATGAGCAAAGCCCAAAATACACTGCACTTGTAACAAACAAGTGAGAACGTTGCAGTCGGGTGTAACCGACAGCGGATTACTCGTTCACTGTGTAATAACCACTAAAACATGTACCTTAGAACTTGTGTATTAATAATAATAATAATAATAATAATATTCAAGTATAAAATACCGAAACACCTTAACAGCGTGTTAGACATAATGGACACCAACCATTTTGTTTTTGACGAAAAGAACGTTCACTTATCTAATAACCTAACCTATCAAATAAGAATAAACATAGAATTGAAACTGAAAGAGTATAACAAAGGTTTGTGGCTTGGGTGACTGTTTGTAACTTCGGCCACTATAGCGCTAGCGCCGAAAAGTGCACACAGAGCCCCCTGCGTATGGTGCATGTGGTAATAACAGAGAGAAAAACGGCGGTCTAAAAATGACCTTGGTCGTACTTGAATTGTAGACAGACAAGAGCTTGAAGTTTATGAGCCTGAATCAGGATAATAGTCTTAAATTAAGATCAATTCGTTCTTAATATTGAAATAGGCCCAAACTCATCATAGAATAATAAGATGGGCTTGAATCAAGAATAACATTATCTTGTTTCGAGTTTAACCAATGATTCTTTTATGAACGAATTGAGCTTAATTTAATACTCAATAAGTCTTATATTAAGGTGAAAATGGGATTGAATTAAGAATTTTTGGTCAGAAAAGAATGTTATTTATGCTTGGTTCGATACTGATACGTTCTCAAAATAAGCTCTGTTGGGCTTAAAAACGTACCAAACAAAGCTTGATTAAAAATTTCCGGTCTTAAAAATGTCAGTCTTGAAATGAGAATTTTGAGCTTGATTCAAGCCAAATGCATATTACCGTACTTTTGACACTGATTGAGCTCAATTCAAGGCCGAAATTCTTGAATTTTTCTCTCTGTGTATGTTATGTTATGTTTTATGTTAGACAAAAACTGACCTAGGATAACAGTTCAAATTGTGTTAATGTTAATGACTTTAAGTATTAAATATATGTATATTTATGTGTGTATGTATATATATACTTGACAGAGAATGCGAATTAAAATAATAATTTTAGCTTAATTTTATGCTGCACCACCATACTATTAGTTAATCAAGTTGTGACAAAACTCAACTCAAGTTACATATACGACAAGTGCAAAATCAATCAGCCGCATACAAATTCTAAGAATTGGAAAAAGTGTAGCAGCCAGAGTCTGTAAGCAGTCAAAACCAAACAAAAATAATTACCAAAGTTTGGATGCGATCTTCAGAGAAAGTTATCAGCATTTACATTTATGCATTTAGCCTTAAAAGTGAGGGAGATATATAGATTTAATCAAATTGCCACGCGCCCAGTGGGCGCACCTCGAAACCCGTAACATTTTATCTGACGAGGGTATACACGAGTATACATTTCAAATTTCAAGTCTCTAGCTTCAATAGCGGCGAAAAAAAATTGACGGACAGTGTTTAACGAAAACGACGGCTCTGCTGGGTATACTATACCTAATACTCGTACTGTGTATTGGGGGCGTACTTCGTCTACGGGTTCCAACCGTGCTCAGGGATAGTGGCGTGGGTTATTTGCTGCCTAATGTACTCGACGCGTTAAATAAAATGAAAAAGAATAAAGTAGACAGACAGTAGACAGATCGCCTGTGATCCGCAAGAAGAGTATACCTCATTCTTTACCCACCCTACCTGTATCTAAATTTGCGATTGTCGATGTAACTACCCTAATTATGCGATGTTATTTACCTCAGGTGCCCAACAAAATATATTAAGATTTCATTTTATAATATATTTGCATTCAAACAAAATTTCAAATCATAGTCGGACTTCATTATATATAACGTTAACAGAATAACGGATTGCTACAAAACTAAACTCTAATTGGGCGAAGGCATACATGAGAAAGATTACACTGCAAAACTGATAATATTTCCACCGCGAATATGAAATTAGTACGCACGCGGACTAATTAATTTAACTAATTTAACTTTATGTATACTTATGCCCTTTTTAAATAGGTGCGCTGGTTAAAGACCCACCAGATCTGCGCAAGATAACGTCCGGGTACTAATGGGTCGAACACGCTGTTGCTCTGTCTTATCATGTGGCATCAACTACCGCGTGCTGCGATTCAAGTATTATTGGTAGACGATCAGCCATAAATCCGCTAAAAGGCTTTGTTCCACGTTAGGAGAGCGCACGCTTTTACCAATTTATCGCAGATTGCCGCAGCTTGTCGCTTTGGGGCAGTCAAAGTGTTAATGATATACCTCATTTTTGTTTTAGGTGCAAGGTGCAAGCGCAGCGCCGCAACCTTCAAACCTTCACAAAGTCACAAACAAATGCGCACACCTACGCCATTTCATTACCCTGTCATATAACTGATGTTAGTTATTGAATTAATACATCTATGTTTCGTACCTTTAGCAAAATTTTGTCGATGCCAGGTTATGAAGAAATTTTGTTTCTCCTTTTTATTTTCTTCTGCGGCAAAAAGTTTCACCCCTGCGCTCAGAAGCGCTTATATTTTCTTCCTCTTCCAGAGACTTCCATCTGGACCTTTGATGTTGATGCACGTGGATTTATTGTATCCGAGGGCAATTCTACCATTTATAATAGACGTCTGCACTCGTTGGCGATCAGAATCAAAAATAACGATGCCAAACCTTAATTATGAGGCGGCGTCTTAAGCCGTCTTGTAATATATTTTTATTCGCAACGGCGTTCTTATTAGCATCGGCCATGGTCACTCTGATTATGTTAATAACATAAGCTGACCATAGGCACTTGCATATATGTTATGGTGCAATGCTGCCCATCGCTGTTGATTGCAATCAGCTGATGTCATTGATCGCTTTTAGGTTTATTTAAATTTTACAAGATAATTTGGATCACACCACCACAATTGCACAAACCCAATATACTAGTTTTGCCTCGTGAACGAGTATAAAAAGAGGGGTTATATGTATTCAAGAGAGCACCATTTGGATTTTGTAACTCGCCAGCTGTATTTGTCCGTAATATAAATTAGATTTTGTAGTCGTTATCAATAAAGGCTTGATGGAGATATACGTAGATGACAGTTACTTAGTAAAATAAAATATAAATTAATAAATATAATAAAAATAAAAGCTCGAGCTACGCGCTCGCTTTTAATATTTGTAGACAAATTTTAAAATGCTGTAGCTGTGAAATTTCTCTAAAAATTATCACAAAATAGGAAACTATATCTTTCAAATGTTGGTTGCAGTTGATATGCGAAAGCTTTTTCAGAGTGTGCATGCCAAATACCAACTTTTCCCCATTTTGCTGCTTCAGAATATTTCGATGTCCCAGTATTAACCAATCAGTGTGTCAAGTGAAGAAAAAAATAATAATAAACATTAAAAAAAATATTTAATGTACGTTGACACAACTAGATTTAAAATCCATGTCCAAATCTGAGGTTAAAAACACACGCATACACAAACAATCGCTTGAGAATTCGAAAAAGAGCTCACGCATATGTATGTGCATATAAGTTAACAGAAGTTAACGAAAGTTTATTGTAACTTGATATTATAACAGCCACAGACGCTGACATTGCTCTGGGCCGGATGTCTTGCACAACGGCAGCGCACGAGGCGCA
The DNA here is from genome assembly GCA_035041545.1 of Drosophila colorata. Lineage (NCBI taxonomy): Eukaryota > Metazoa > Arthropoda > Insecta > Diptera > Drosophilidae > Drosophila > Drosophila colorata. Next base: position 1,126,976 of record JAWNLD010000673.1, read on the forward strand.
AGCAAAGCACTCTAGCGGTCGTTATGAATCGTATTCAATAGCTTAAGTAACTTTCATTTGTATTCCCTTGTTTAGTTTTATTTCGGTTTTTGATTGCGGCGCATCGGCCCAATATAACTAATAATTCAACTCACCCACTGGTCCGAACGACCTAGTGATTAATAAATTATTAATAAATATTTAATTGGCACCCAACGTTTTTCGAACCAGTTTATAATTTAAACACTCTGTGCTGTGCAGTGTCAAATAAAATAATCGACCCACCATTGCGAATAACAAAGCTGTGCCTGACCTACGCTAATTTTGGTGATTGACACAAGCACAATAAAAATTACCTTGTTACACCGAAGCCGTTGGAGCTCTTCGGGCAGCGACTTGTCACCAACCTAGCGCGCAAGCGGGTTTGGGCAGCGAAGAACATTGTCACTCATAGACGCCAGCGGGGGATCATAGAGAGCATTCGTGACCGCGGCGTGGGAAGCAGCAGCAGTAGTAGTAGCACATAGAGCCCTGCTGGGACAGTTATTATTATTAAGAGCAAGATTAGAGGGGCAGCTGACGGCGTCTTGGGTCAGTTTGGCACAGTAATGAATTTTGATGCCATAATAAATTGTCTCGATTTCACATACAGGGACAAGAGAGGCATTCATGTTATAGAACAAGAAATGAGCACCCTTAGACAGGGCTCGTTAACAATTTTACAATACTACGACGAGGTGGAGAAAAAGCTTCCTTTCATCACCAATAAGGCCAACATGTCTTATGAGCTAAGCATGGCACAAGCGATCTGTACAAAGTTTAGAGATGATGCGTTGCGTGTGTTTGTCTCAGGCCTCAAGCGCAGCCTGACGGATGTCCTGTTCGCAGCAAAGCTCAGGGACTTGCCGTCGGCCCTCGCTCTAGCACAAGAGGTAGAGGCAAACCATGAAAGGTACGCGTTTTCCGCAAGTTTCGGTAAAGGGCAGGAAGATAGGGAACGTAGAATGACCCCAAGGCCGCAAGGTCGTCAGGAAGATAGGAGTCAGCAACAGGGAGATCCGCAACCCAGCGGCTCCAAAAATCCTCACTTCACTAAACAACAGAAGCCGCAGAATAATTCTGAACAGCAAAGTGGTAGGTGGAACAAAGGTGGCGGGTCGCAGGAACCAATGGACGTCGATTCTTCCTTGTCAAAGATCCTACAGCCATCACAGGCACCAGCGTACGTCAACTCTAGAGCTCCTCAAGCTTATAAAAGAACAGCCACGTCTGGACATTCAAGCGGACAGAGAAGGCAAAGGGTCAATCATATAGCTCACGAGCCGGATCAAGACCCAGGGTAGAAGAGGCTCCAGACGAGATTCCTCATCGACACGGGCGCTTTCAAAAACTACATTAGACCACATAACAGTCTAAAATGAGTGCGCCCAGTAAATTCTTCTTTCTCCACTCACTCGATTCACGGCACCTCTACGATCACACATAAGTGCCTCGTATCTTTGTTCGGCCAAAAGGTTACATTCTTTTTGCTCCCTGATTTGTCGACATTTGATGGAATCATAGGGCTTGACCTACTCACGCAAGCAGGAGTGTCACTTTGTCTTTCCTCTGGCCAACTCAAATGTGGCTCAGTAAAGGAACCAACCGAGTTCCACAGGTGCGTGGACGTTAACTTTACAAATGTTGATTGCGCCGACGCGCCCGATGCAGTAAAAGACGAATTTCTTAAGATGCTAAAAAGTAGACACAAAGCCTTTGCGGATCCGGAAGAAGCACTTCCCTACAATACGTCAGTGGTGGCCACTATCAGGACCACTGACGAACAACCAGTTTATGTCCGATTATATCCCTATCCTATGGGAGCAGCAGTATTTGTTAACAAAGAAAGTCAAAGCCTTCTAAAAAACGGTATCATAAAAAAATCTGTTTCCCCCTATAACAACCCCATTTGGGTGGTTGACAAAAGGGGCACAGATGAGTTCGGTAACAAGAACATGCGTCTTGTAATGGATTTCCGAAAACTCAATGAGAAAACCATTGCGGACAGATACCCCATGCCTAACATTTCAATGATTCTTGGGAATCTTGGTAAGGCTAAATACTTCTCGACATTGGACCTGAAGTCCGGCTATCACCAGATCACGCTAGCAGAGCGTGACCGTGAGAAAACAGCGTTAGCAGTTAACGGGGGAAAGTACGAATTTTGTCGACTTCCCTTCGGGTTGAAGAATGCAGCTAGCATCTCCCAAAGAACTGTCGACAACATACTGCGTGAGCAGATTAGCAAATGCTATGTCTATGTCGACGATGTCATAGTCTTCGCGAAAGATGAAGATTCCCATGTCAAACATGTGGAGTGGGTCTTAAAGAGCCTGTACGAGGCAAATATGAGAGTCTCCAAGGAAAAATCGCGTTTTTTTAAGAAAAGCGTAGGTTTTCTTGGTTTTGTGGTAACCAGCAATGGAGCCACAACGGACCCGGAAAAGGTCAGAGCAATTCAAGAGTTCCCAGAACCAAATATTCGAAGTCAGATCATTCGAAGTCATTTCTTGGTCTGGCCAGTTACTAAAGGTGTTTCATCAAAGACTTTGCTTCAATAGCAAAGCCCATTTCTGACGTCCTAAAGGATGAATGGGTCAGTTAGTAAGCATAGATCGCGAAACATCCCGATAGAATTCTCCGATCTTCAGCGTCACGCTTTTCAATAGCTGCGCAACATATAGTGCTCAGAAAACGTCATGCTCCGATACCCTGACTATAAGAAGCCGTTTGATCTAACGACAGACGCTTCAGTCTACGGCATAGGGGCAGTGCTTTCCCAGGATGGTCGCCTTATCTCAATGACTTCCAGAACATTGAGGCCCCCAGAGGTGAGCTACGCCGGCAATGAGTGGGAACTATTGGCTATAGTTTGGGCCCTTAGCAAGCTAAGTCACTACCTATATGGTGTAAAAGACATTAACATTTTCACGGACCACCAGCCGTTAACTTTTGCCGTTTCGGAGTCAAACCCGAACGCCAAAATTAAAAGATGGAAAGCGCGCATTGAGGAAACGAATGCACGAATGTTTTATAAGGCAGGCAAGGAATGATGCGCTATCGCGATAGCAGCACAACGCCCTAGACGAATTAAATGCCGATTCCTGCGCAGCCACAATTCACAGCGAGCTGTCATTGACCCACGCAATTGAGTCGACTGAAAAGCCGCTCAATTGTTTCCAAAACCAAATTGTCATTGAAGAGGCACGCGTCACCCCGAAGCGCAACTTCATTCTTTTCGGAGACAAGAGACGTCATGAAGTGAACTTCACTGATGGCGCAGCCCTTCTTGATGAACTCCGTGACTTAATTAATCCAAAGGCAGTGAATGTCCTTTATTGCGATCTGCACACGCTAGCACAGGTGCAAGATGGCTTAGTGCGCATGTTTCTAGGCACACAGTTTTGGCACTGCAAAAATCGATTTGCGGACATTTTCAATGTAGACGAGAGGAGGGAAATTCTCATTACCGTACATAATAGAGCGCACAGAGCAGCTCAAGAAAATATTAAGCAAGTCCTCTCGGAGTACTATTTTCCAAAAATGGCAAAAATAGCTAAAGAAATTGTGGAAAATTGTAGAAATTGTTCAACGGCCAAATACGATAGTCACCAGAGAAAACAGGAGCTAGGGGAGACGCCGATTCCCGAGACTCCTGGGGAACTTCTGCATATTAATATTTTTTCCACAGACAAAAAGTTTTTTTTGACATGTGTTGACAAGTTTTCTAAATTTGCAGTCGTACAACCAATTCAGTCGCGCACCATCGAGGACTTGAAATTCCCGCTGCTGCAGCTCATGAATTTCTTTCCGCGAGCCAAGACAATGTATTGCGACAACGAGCCTTCACTGAAAATAAAGACCCTGTTGTTAAACAACTACGGAGTCCATATTGCTAATGCACCTCCGCTGCATAGCACCTCTAATGGCCAAGCCGAGCGCTTCCATAGCACTCTGGCCGAGCTTGCGCATTGCCTGAAGCTGGACAGAAACAGTAATGACTCAGTCGAAATCATAATGATGGCTACGGTATAACAAGACAATACATTCAGTTATCAACAAGAGACCTGTTGATTCCATCCGTGTGCCCGCAGGTGAACCTCAGAAGGAAATATCAACAAAGTTAAAGAGTGCTCAAGACGCGCTCCGAGCCAGGCTAAACACCCAGCGTCAAAATAGAGTTTTTGAAGTAGGAGAGGAAGTCCTAGGAAAGAGAAACCGCAGGCTGGGCAACAAGCTCACGCCCTTGTGTGAAGAACGAGTCGTACAGGCAGACCTTGGCACGACCGTTCTCATTGGAGGGAGAGTGGTCCGTAAGGACAACCTTAAGTAGGGCGAGAGCTAAAATTAAATATTGACCCTACGCAACTTGACATTAGTTTTAAGTTTCAATATTTTGCGACACTTGGCATTACCTTTAAGATTTTAAGATTAATAGTAAAGTCCATTTTGACTGTTTTCCACAGGTCTGGGTTTCTGCTATCTCTCTTTCTCGTGAGTGCTGCGGCGCGAGTGACCGATTACTCACACGCCAAATACATCTCCATTGTTGAGGGCGAAGTTCTTGTATGGGAGAATTCAGCTTCGTCAGGCACACCGCAAACATCTCTGAATATGAGAGAATGGTGAAGGAAACAATGGGGCTGTGTGAAATGTTTCCGCAGTCGCATATGAAGAAGCTTCTAAACGTGGATGCTGCCCATCTCAGAGATATGGAGTGCACCACAGGGTAGCAAGGAGTTTGGATTTCTTGGGCACAGCCCTCAAAGTAGTTGCAGGAACACCTGATGCTAGTGACTTTGAACAGGTAAAATTCACAGAGTTACAACAGGCAGGTAGCTATAAACACGAACATTCAAGAACAAATCAACCAGCTAACGTCAACCGTCAACACATTATTAAAAGCTGCAAAAAAGGAGCAGATAGATTCCGGGCATTTGTACGAGACGCTCTTAGCTCGGAATAGAATGTTGCTAATGGAAATGCAGAATTTAATGCTCGCGGTGACCCTTGCAAAGATTAATATCATAAGCCCAAATATATAAGATCACGCGGATTTGAAATCTGTTTGGCTAGATGAGCCCACAGGTACCAAAATAGCTGACCTTATGTCCGTTGCGTCCGTTAAAGTGATACAATCTATTAACGCCCATCACTTTATCATTAAGTTTCCAAAAATCAAAATGGCTTGCAGAAAGGTGACGTTGTATCCAGTCGCTCATGAGAATGCTGTACTACAAATCGACGACAACATTATAGCTGAATGCGGGGATTAAGTACTCTCTCTTAAAAATTGTACTTCGACGCCGGGAGGAACCTTTTGTCAACTATCACCGAAAGCTCTTGTGCCAGACAGCTTCATGCTGGTGGTTCGGCAAACTGTCAAATGCAGCCGAGTCATCTGGACCCGATCACATGGGTCGATGACGGAATTCTGATCATCAATGATCGACCTGCTAAAGTTTGCATTGACAACGGTACTGAAACTTGGGTTCACGGAACAAATCTAATCACGTTCACTAAGTGGGCTCTAATCAACGAGACTAAATATCTGAATCTCAACAGTGTCCAGAGTAAGTTCCCCGGCATTGCGGCATCTCCCCTTCTGAACGTCACCGGCCACCAGGACGTACTGAGCCTCCCTTACCTTCATCGTTTAAATGAACGTAACCTGGAGATCATCAAGGAAGTCAAGGACGAAATCGGAAGTGTCAACAACGTTGTAATGGTCTTCTGGTTGGGAGCCATTTGTGAATCGTATTCAATAGCTTAAGTAACTTTCATTTGTATTCCCTAGTTTAGTTTAATTTCGGTTTTTCCATAGTGGGGCCAAGCGCAGCCGATGTGCAAAGTGCGCAGCTTGCTGCGTGCTTTTCTGTGTGTGTGTGTATGTGTGACTTTGTGAATGTGTGTAGCTCGCCGCTGAGTTCAGGGAATCTCCTAGCCGGGCACACCCGACTAGAGCCATCTTACTTGTTTAAACTGCATAGATAAAGGAGGCAAGCCTCTTAACACACTTTTCATTGATCATCTATGATCACTGGATATAACAGCAAAGAAATACAAATATATACTCACTATGGTAGACGGGTTTTCAAAATATACATGGTTATATCCAACAAAGTCGACTGTCGACGTATGTAACTATCTTTGGAAATCCACAGCGCATAATCAGCGATAAGGGAGCCGAGTTCACTTTAAAGCAGTTTAAAGAGTTTTGAAAAGACTACAAGATAGAGCACGTCCAGACAACAATTGAAATCCCAAGAGGCAATGGACAGATAGAGTCAACATGTACACTCGTCAACTAAACTCACTGCTTTTGAAATCATGTTCGGTGTCAAAATGCGAACATTCGTTCATTCGTGGCAGTTCTACAAGATGACCGAAATAAAAAAAGGATGCCAATGTCCAAATTGAGAAGGCGTAAGACACCTACAAGCGCAACTATCAAAAAACGAAATGGGCAGCATGGTTACCAATTAGCAGTCCTAGTTGCCATCAAAGTCACACAGTTCGTTAACAGCAACAAGTTGATCAGCGAAAAAATGAGTTGGCGTGTAAATGCTGCTAAAGCTGCCAATTGGTAGCAAGTGCTGCAGTAAGAGCTAAGGATTAAAGTTTGGTTTTTTAAGTTCGTGTATATCATTCGCAGATCAAAGCTTTATATCACGCGATTTGAAACATTCTTTATGCACACTCTCAAAAAGCTTCCGCAGATCGACTGCACCCAACATTTGAAAGATAAAGTTTCCTATTTTGTGAAAAAATTTCGAAAAATTTCACAACTACAGCATACTTAAATTTGTATGCAAATTTATTTTTTATGTGAGTATATATTACAATTGATCGAGTTTTACTAAGTGCGGCTGTAGTATCGTATGTATGAATGCAGAGTGGCTCTATTAAATTATTGTAACGACAGCTCGCCGCTGAGTTCAGGGGATCTCCTATTCGGGCACTCCCGAAACTAGGTGTTGGTTTAGGGTAGATTAAGTAGCTACAGTATGATGTTTGTAGATATCTCAACCATAGTCGATGCTGCAAAGGCACTGAATGCATTTTTGACATATTCCAGATGTTCACGGAACGATAGACTTGTATCTATCGCTACGCTGCAATTTTATGCACGCTGTTTCCTCCCCTTTCCGGCTAGTAACTATGATGCCATCTGTCATTTGTGCATGCAACTCGAGCCCAGCTGATGGCAGCTATTAGTGTACTTTTTCGATACTGCGGTGGCAGGATTCTTCAGTCTATTTCAGCTCTTTGGCCATGACTACAAAGGCTACGTCATTTGCAAATCCAATGATGTTTGTGCTAGACCGTAGTTCAAGCCGCAGAATACCATCATACATCATATTCCAGAGGAGCGGAGGAACTGGGACCTGGGCGACCTCTGCGGAGACGAGGTGGGTACAGGGGCCATCCGTAGTGTCGTATCACAGCAGGCGTCCACAGTAGAATTCGCTTTGGTAAATCCAAACTGGCTAGGAGACAGACTACTGCGGGCACGCTGGTATCTCCTTCTGGCCTCGAAACAGATTCGCCGGGTTTTAGCAATGTGTGGGTACGTGGTGCTACAATTTGCATATCTCTGCCTTATGCGTTTCCAAATAAGCGATTGGATGGCGTTTGTAAAGGCCGCGTGGTTGAAAGTGTCCGTAAACTTTTTTATGAAGTCTCCTGGCAGCCGGGTATTCACCAACTGTGTACAGAGTTGCTGAGTGGTCGCTTGCAGTGTACGCGGCGCAGATTTTCCATTAAGCTCCGATAGCAAGAGATGAGCTGGCAAATGTAAGGTCGATTATGGACCCCGTATCGGTCCTGCTGAAGGCCCGAGCTAAGTAATGCAATGTCCAAAGATGCAAAGGTTTCTAATAGGGCACGACCGAGGCGTTAGAGTCACCTGCAATAATGACTATCCGCCCTTTAGCGTAGTCTACTAGCTCTTAGATGCGGAAGCAAAGTCACACATCTGCATGCTCGGCGCTAGATAGCAGCTACAAATCCAGAGGGTGCCGAATTGTGCCCACACGAGCCACTTGGTGTTGGAGAGCGACATCGATGGGTCGCTACATATCCAGAGCGCAACTTTACCGTCCGCATTGGTGGTACAAGTTCTGGGGAAACTGGTCTCGAGGTGGAGGGGCTCACTGAAAACAACTATATTGATGCGCATTTCACTAACCGTCTGCTCTAGAAGTGCTTGAACAGCTATACAGTGGTAAAGATTTAGATTTTAACATTTCATCTTGCGCACAGCCTCTCTGTATGCCTGGCACTTAAAGCTGCCTGCTGCGTGGTCCATTGACTTTTCTTCTATACGTACTCAACGTCCACATCTAGGTGGTTAGCAATAATTTCTAGCCACATGACCCGTTTCACCGCATCTGCAGCATGCGCCTTTCAAATGCTCTCCGCCATGGCAGTTAGCTGCGATGTGCCCATACTTCCGGCCCTTCAAGCAACGTTTTAGTTGGCGGCAGACCACCCATCCCATCCGGATCTTTGAAAAGTCAACCAGCGTCTTGGCTTTTGACGCAGGGAGCGTTAGCGTTGCTCTTTGTTGACCAATGCCAAATGCTTGGGCCGTCTCAGTTAAAGTTTTTACAACTGCCCGGCTATCCAAAGACTTTCCAACGGCTTCTTGTAGCTATGTTAGCTCTCGGTTGATGATTTGGGTATCATTTTGGATCCCAAGCTTAAGATTGACAAGCATATTTCTTCTGCTGCTAATCGAGCCTTTGGTGTCCTGGGTTTCATTGAGCACTGGTCGAAAGAATTTGACGATCCCTACGTTACTAAAACTCTTTATACTTCACTTGTCCGTCCAATTCTTGAGTATGGATCTTATATTTGGTGTCCCCAATAAAAGGTTCATGAGGATAGAATTGAATCCGTACAAAAACAATTTCTGCTCTTTGCCCCCCGGGGTTATAACTGGAATCCTAATTCTCGCATGCCTTCTTATCTTGGTAGACTTTTACTAATAAAGCTTCCTTCGCTTTATATAAAAACATATATATAAAAACATTCTCTGAGTGTATGCTGTAAAACAACTGAACAGAACTGTTAACTAACAGTGTTATGTAATACGTTAATTAACTTTCGTTGCGTACAGATCGTTTTTTTGAATTAATCAATTTCTCTTCCCCGTCTCCCCACATCCAAGACAGAAGGGACGAAAATAACATTGTACCCATGGATGTTGTTCCTTCTGACCTCGAAAAGTGTTCTGATTCGGCGATTGCTAGCACTGTTGATACTGATCAACACTCCAGTGCTAATATACCGACTGAATCAAATGGTCAATCAACCAAAGCTATAGCTCCGACAGTAGCTACTGTCGTGATTCCTAATATGGCACTTGTAGGTGTTCCACCAAAAAAAAAATATTTGCTTCTAGGCTTGCCCCTTCTACTATATCTGATGATGTCAAGGCCTTTATTCTGGCCAAATCTCAAGCAAATCTTACGGTCGAAAAATTCAAATTCGCATATACTCGGGAAATTTCATCTTTTAAAATAAGTGTTTCGGCCGAACATTTCAGCAATATTTGTTGTAAAGAATTCTGGCCGGATCACGTAATCATAAAAGAATACACTGCAAAAAAGAAAAATCGGCCTCCGATTTCACTTCCCCCTACTGGTGTTGGTTTAAATCAACCTATTGTGGTCTCTTATAGCACAAAATACTAACATTCTCCCTCTCACTTGGCTATCAGAATGTAAGAGGTCTTTGAAGTAAACTTAGTAATCTATACCTTAATAGTCTATCCTTTCCTTTTCATTTCATTGCCTTCTCTGAAACATTAAGGCATGCCTAAATTCTTGAATTTTATCTAACAAATTCCCTATTTATAGAAAAGATCGCACTCCTCGTCGTGGTGGTGGTGTGCTTCTTGCAGTTGACGTTGAGTTATCTTCGGAGGTAGTAATAATAGATTTTTAGATATAGAATTTGTTGCTGTCAAATTGTGCACTCATGGTGTTTTCATTTTCATTACTTGTTCGTATGTTTCACATTCTTCAGAAAATTCCGTCCATTCTTTGCATTTCTCTACTTCTACTCCTATATGCTTTCCGATTGTGATTTTCTTGTTGTTTTCGGTGATTTCAATATTGCCGGAAATAGTTGGATTTTTAGTCCCGACTCTAGTGAGTTGACTTCCACGACCCAAAATAATTTTCTTGACAATTTATTTGGGATGTCATTGTGTCAAATCAATAGTATCCCAAATTCTCTACATAAAATGTTTGATCTTATTTTTGTTTTGGATCATTCTTTCTTATATGTTTCCCGTACTGAGCCCATATCATGTCCTATGTTAGCTCTCTAACTAGCCTGAGATTGAAGGCATATGTACAGTCACCCACTCCGGTGATTGTAATGGCATCAGCGCTGGCACGCTTATGCACTCGTTGACGGCTTTTAACTACTGTCCAGCTCTCTACTCTGTGGGAGTGCTTTCACATTTTTGGTTACCTTCTGCTGTGGATGGGAGCGTATCTTGGGCTTTAGGGTCTCCTTGGACTCGCCACCTGGTTATTGATGGCGTTATTTGTGACTCGTTGCTCGTGGAGTCGGGAGCGATGAGCCTGAACGCCATCTTCTGGAGGTTTACCAACCTTAAAAGCTCCTCTCTCACTAAGGCGTTCATGTGGCGTTCTAGGGCAGCTCGCATTACTTCCAACGTTCTTTTAAGGGTCGTCGTTTGTCGGTGTATGTGTGTGTTTTTATACACTGAACCCATTGAAAATGGGTAAAAAGGGTATAATGGTTTTGTGCAAATGTATGTAACAGGCAGAAGGAGGCATCTCCGACCCCATATTCTTGAGCAGCATCACAAGCCGAGTCGATCTAGCCATGTCCATCTGTCTGTCCGTCTGTCCGTCCGTCCGTCCGTCCGTCTGTATGATCTCGTCGATTTCGGAAACTTAGAGAGAGGTAAAGACTTCAACTTTTCGGCTATAGACTCGTCCATGGCACTCGGCTTGGTGTATAGCGTCCACAGTGGTTCTTTCCTTCCTGAAACCAAACTGGAGGTCCCTGGCAAGTGTGTAGCTCATGCTCTAGTCGATTGCAGAGTATTCGCTCGAAGAGTTTACTGGTGAAGTCTAGCAAGTATAGTGGTCTGTATGCTGCGGGGTCGCCGGGATCCTTTCCGGCCTTAGGAAAAAGCACCAGCCTCCGCATCTTGCAGTTGGTTGGGAATTCGTTCACGGATGCTTTGGTTGAATATTTCCGCGAATGTAACTCGCATATAGCTCACAGCTCGCTTCGCATCGCATTCGCAACGGACGTGTTTTTTTCTTGCGTCCGAAATAATAAACTTTTCATCGTTTTAAACAAAATTTAACCTGTGAATTTTTTTGCCATATTTAGTGTTGTGACAGTGGGTGTGTAAAACAGACAGTTCGACTTTAATTGGCAGTACTTAAATAACAAACTGCAACGAAAAAATATTGGTTAACCTGTTCAATTGCATTGTTGTCTGCTTATATTTTGTTTTTGCATTTTTGCTCTCGTCATATTTCTGTTTTCAACTCGCGCTCTCAACGCTAATGTTGTTGTTGGTGTTGGTCTCAGTTTTGTATTGTTTTTGCTCTTGTTTTATTCTGTTGTGTATCTTTTATATCTGTTTAACGTTGTTGTTGTAAGTACAAATAAGCGTCTCAAATTTAAACAAAAAACAAATCAAATACTTAAGACTTGCGCATGAGTTTGTACATAGATTTGGGTGTTCTCATTAAGCACTGAACATTTCATAACGATCATACTCTTAGCTTAGAAGTTATTCAAGAATTAAGTTTCCATAGTGGGCCCAAGCGCAACCGATATGTATAGTGCGCAGCTTGCTGCTAGCGTTTGTGTGTATGTGTGTGTGTGACCTTGTGAATGTGTGTATAAATGCAAAGAGGTTTAAATGTATGTAACAGCTCGCCAATGGGTTCAGGGTATCTCCTAGTCGGGCCCTCGCGACTAGATCTATTTTACTTGTTTTGTTTAAAATTTTTGTTTTCAATCCCCAAAACAAAAAAATATATAAATAAAAAATAAATAAATATGTATGTCTGTTATAATAAAAATTTCCAGGTGCGAGCAACCGTTAGTATGGGTTTCTTTTGCTGCTGGCTGTGTGACAATGTGTCGCACAAAAAATGTGAAAAAACGGCCTCCCATTTCACTTCCCCCTACTAGTGTTAGTTTAAATCAACCTAATCTGGTCTCAGATAGTAAAAAAAACTAACATTCTCCCTCTCACTTGGCTATCAGAATGTAAGGGGCTTTGTAGTAAACTTAGTAATCTATAACTTAATAGTCCATCTTTTCATTTTCATGTCATTGCCTCCTCTAAAACATGGTTACGGCCAGATATCCTAAATACTGAAATTTTATTTAACAAGTCCTCTATTTATAGAAAAGTTCGCTCTTCTCGTCGTGGGGGTGTGTTTATTGCAGTCGACGTTGATTTACCTTTGGATGTAGTAATAACAGACTTTAGTATAGATATAGAATTTGTTGGTGTCAAATTGTGCACTCATGGTGTTTGCATTTTCATTACTTGTTCGTATATATCACCTTCTTCAGATAATTCCGTCTATTCTTTGCATTTCTCTGTTATACATTCCTCCTCTATGCTTTCCGATCGTAATTTTCTTGTTGCTCTGGGTGATTTCAATATTGCCGGAACTAGTTGGATTTCTAGTCCTCTAGACTCTAGTGTGTTGACTTCCACTACCCAAAATGATTTTCTTGACAATTTATTTGGGAGTTCTGTGTGTCAAATTAATGGAAGCACAAATTATCTACATAAAATGCTTGATCCAATATCATGTCCTGAAGATCCTTATTGCCCCACTATAGAGGTGTTGATTGAATTACCTGCCCGGGTGCAAAGCACAGGCAGTAACCCTCCAGAGCGAGCTCGTCCGACCGACTGTGCTTATCTAACTCAGCTCTTATCCCAGTCTGAGTGGTCTCGGCTTTACATGTGTAGGTAGGTAGATGGATAATGCAATCACGATTTTTTATTCCACTTTAAATAATTTATTTGATATATGTGTCCCGGTTTGTAATTCATTTAGGTCTAACAAACCTATGTGGTTTACACGGGCATTAAAAAACTTAAAAAATATAAAGTCGAGGATGTATAGAAAGTTCAAGAAAACTGGCTCTTTCTTGGATCTTTCTCGATATCTGATTGCTCGATCCAATTTATCTGTCTGAAATAATCAATGTTATAAGAATTACCTGAACTCTTGTAGGTTACAGTTCCAGCGGGTTCCTAGGCGGTTTCATAATTTCGTTAATGCGAAACTTAGATCAGCGACATTACCATCAACCGTATTTTTCGAAAAAACGACAGCTGACTCAGATCAGGCCATCACAATTCTAGTTGCTAAAATTTTTCAGACGACCTATAGTTGTCAGGATTATCAATTGGGTCTGCTTTATCCTTATCAGATAAATGACTCAAATTGCATTTTTGGACCTTTGATCACCGAAAGTTCAATACTAAGTGATCTAAGGGTCATGAAGCCGGTATTTTCACCGGGCCCTGATGGAGTACCAGGGTGTGTGCTTAGGTATTGCGCTGAAGGTCTAATGAAGGCGTTGTATATATATTTAAACTGTCCGTGGAGTTATGTTCTTTTCCTAACATGTGGAAAGAATCATTTATTATTCCTCTCTTAAAAAAAGGAAACAAGTTTAATGTTCAGAGCTATAGAGGCATTTCTAAGTTGTCTGCTATTTCTAAGATTTTTGAGAAATTGATAGCTTCTCAGCTGCAACATCTTTGTAGATCTATAATTTCAGACTGCCAGCGTGGGTTTGTGAAATTTAGATATACTACCACTAACCTATTGGAATTCACGTCTTTTGCTATCTGTTATCAAGGGATTTCAAAATAAAATGCAAACATATGTTATTTACACTGACTTAATTGTGGCTTTTGAGATTAACGGAGGTTAATCTTTCGCTTTTACTGCATAAACTTAATCTTTTGGGATTTCCAAATAACCGTATTTTTTGGATCTCCAATTATTTAACTCTAAGATCTCAAAAAGTTTATTTTAAATGCTTTGTCTCTTAGCCTATTAATGTCACTTCCGGAGTTCCACAAGGAAGTCACCTTGGTCTATTGTTATTCACATTGTTCATAAATGACCTCCCGTCTGTGATAAGTCACTCTCGAGTGCTGATGTATGCCGATGACGTAAAACTTTGCCTCACGGCTTCTAATTTTCTATCTGGTCAAAGGCTGCAATCTGATCTTGACAGTTTTCAAACCTGGTGTCAAGTAAATTTATTAAATCTTAATTGCAGTAAGTGTAAATTAATGTCTTTTTATAAGCGAACGCCCTTCTTGATCAATTATTTTATTAATAGTAAGCAACTTGATCGTATTGAATCGGTTGATGATTTGGGTATCATTTTGGATCCCAAGCTTAAGATTGACAAGCATATTTCTTCTGCTGCTAATCGAGCCTTTGGTGTCCTGGGTTTCATTGAGCACTGGTCGAAAGAATTTGACGATCCCTACGTTACTAAAACTCTATATACTTCACTTGTCCGTCCAATTCTTGAGTATGGATCTTGTATTTGGTGTCCCCAATAAAAGGTTCATGAGGATAGAATTGAATCCGTACAAAAACAATTTCTGCTCTTTGCCCCCCGGGGTTATAACTGGAATCCTAATTCTCGCATGCCTTCTTATCTTGGTAGACTTTTACTAATAAAGCTTCCTTCGCTTTATATAAAAACATATATAAATAAAAATTTTCTCTGAGTGTATGCTGTAAAACAACTGAACAGAACTGTTAACTAACAGTGTTATGTAATACGTTAATTAACTTTCGTTGCGTACAGATCGTTTTTTTGAATTAATCAATTTCTCTTCCCCGTCTCCCCACATCCAAGACAGAAGGGACGAAAATAACATTGTACCCATGGATGTTGTTCCTTCTGACCTCGAAAAGTGTTCTGATTCGGCGATTGCTAGCACTGTTGATACTGATCAACACTCCAGTGCTAATATACCGACTGAATCAAATGGTCAATCAACCAAAGCTATAGCTCCGACAGTAGCTACTCTCGTGATTCCTAATATGGCACTTGTAGGTGTTCCACCAAAAAAAAAAAAATATTTGCTTCTAGGCTTGCCCCTTCTACTATATCTGATGATGTCAAGGCCTTTATTCTGGCCAAATCTCAAGCAAATCTTACGGTCGAAAAATTCAAATTCGCATATACTCGGGAAATTTCATCTTTTAAAATAAGTGTTTCGGCCGAACATTTCAGCAATATTTGTTGTAAAGAATTCTGGCCGGATCACGTAATCATAAAAGAATACACTGCAAAAAAGAAAAATCGGCCTCCGATTTCACTTCCCCCTACTGGTGTTGGTTTAAATCAACCTATTGTGGTCTCTTATAGCACAAAATACTAACATTCTCCCTCTCACTTGGCTATCAGAATGTAAGAGGTCTTTGAAGTAAACTTAGTAATCTATACCTTAATAGTCTATCCTTTCCTTTTCATTTCATTGCCTTCTCTGAAACATTAAGGCATGCCTAAATTCTTGAATTTTATCTAACAAAATCCCTATTTATAGAAAAGATCGCACTCCTCGTCGTGGTGGTGGTGTGCTTCTTGCAGTTGACGTTGAGTTATCTTCGGAGGTAGTAATAATAGATTTTTAGATATAGAATTTGTTGCTGTCAAATTGTGCACTCATGGTGTTTTCATTTTCATTACTTGTTCGTATGTTTCACATTCTTCAGAAAATTCCGTCCATTCTTTGCATTTCTCTACTTCTACTCCTATATGCTTTCCGATTGTGATTTTCTTGTTGTTTTCGGTGATTTCAATATTGCCGGAAATAGTTGGATTTTTAGTCCCGACTCTAGTGAGTTGACTTCCACGACCCAAAATAATTTTCTTGACAATTTATTTGGGATGTCATTGTGTCAAATCAATAGTATCCCAAATTCTCTACATAAAATGTTTGATCTTATTTTTGTTTTGGATCATTCTTTCTTATCTGTTTCCCGTACTGAGCCCATATCATGTCCTGAAGATCCTTATCACTCCACTTTAGAGGTGTTGATTGATTTACATGCCCGGGTAGTAAGCACAGGCAGTAAACTTCCAGAGCGAGCTCGTCAATTTCGGAAAATCGACTTTGCCAAACTATCTCAGATTTTATCCCAGACATACTGGTCTCGGCTTTACATGTGTAGAGACATGGATAGTGCAATCACGATTTTTTATTCCACTTTAAATACTTTATTTAATATATATGTATCCTGGTTTGTAATTTCTTTAGGTCGAACAATGTGGTTTACACGAGAATTAATATTAAATTTAAAAAATAGAAAGTCAAGGATGTATAGAAAGTTCAAGAAAACTGGCTCATTCTTGGATTAGTCTTGATATCTGATTGCTCGATCCAATTTCTCTCTCCTGAATAAACAATGTTATAAGGATTACCTAAAAAGTTGTAGGTTCCAGTTCCAGCGGGATCCAAGGCGGTTTAATAATTTCATTAATGCGAAACGTAGATCATCAATACATCATCAACCGTATTTTACGAAAAAACGATAGCTGACTCAAATAGGGCCATCGCCGATTTATTTGCTAAATTTTTTTTTTTTTTTCAAACGACTTATAGTTCTCAAGATTATCTATTGGGTCTGGGTTATCCTTATCACCTTTGTATAAATTATTTAAACTGTCCGTGGAGTTATGTTCTTTTCCTAACATTTGGAAAAAATCATTTATTATTCCTCTCCTTAAAAAAGGAAACAAGTCGAATGTTCAGAGTTATTGAGGCATTTCTAAGTTGTCTGCTATTCCTAAGATTTTGAGAAATTGATAACTTCTCAACTGCAACATCTTTGTAGACATATAATTTTTATATAATAATTGCAAACAGATGTTATTTACACTGATTTCACTCTCGGGTGCTGATGTATGCCGATGACGTAAAACTTTGCCTGACGTCTTCTTATTTTCTAAGGTTGCAATCCGATCTTGGCAGTTTTCAAACCTGGTGTCAAGTAAATTTATTAAATCGCAATTGCAGTATGTGTAAATTAATGTCTTTTTATATGCGAACGCCCTTCTTGCACAATTATTTTTTTGATAGTAAGCAACTTGATTGTATTGAATCGGTTGATAATTTGGGTATCATTTTAGATCCCAAGCTTAAGTTTGACAAGAATATTTCTTAATTTGACGCTTTCTTTGCTGCCTTCACATATAATGGGTCTATCCCTGCTGAGGGATGTACATCGTGTGCACTGGATGTATGCTTTTGCTAAATGCTGGGTACTACCGCAGTTGTAACATTGTCCCAAAGAGTCATGGTCGCTTCTGCACCTGAAGGTAATGTGCCCGAAAGCTAGGCACTTGATGCACCGCCTTGGGTCTTTTTTTTAACCGGATTGGGAATACAGTCCAGCCTATACGGATCTTCTTAGCTGGTTGACGTGCCAAACAGCTGCCTTTTTCTTATTTATGAGGTGTAGTATCTCATCTATATTGTTGCCGAGTTTGGTCATCTGTGTTAGACAGGTTCCCTTATTACTCCTTGCTCGCTTCCAGCATTTCTTTCCCTCTTTATAGCGTGTCCGTCATGATGATGTCATATGACGGCCGGTGGTGACGAAAGCGAAGTCATCCCCTTGCTGGGTCAAGTCGACCCGAGGTTTGTTAATCGGTATTTCACCCGTGTGAGGGTGACTTGTATGTGAGTTGTTGCTGTTGTTTTTCATTGCTTGAAGGACTATAGATTCTCCTAATCCATACGCAGTACGCAAGTTTATCATTATTTTTCGATGTCTTGCTCCGTTTCATTATTATTGATAAAAATCTATTTTAAGGCTTGGTTTTCTTGGCATATCTCGCAGACTATAGAGCCATGAAATTTAATATAATATTTGCTCGTAAGTAATACGCAGATTATGAATATTTCGGGTTTTGGATAGTTGCATAGGGGCGTTTGACTATAGTAGTAACTGACAGCCGACTTATTCCATGGACTCGGTGGTTTTCCCTCCCTTGGTATTACTCAACAATAATTTTTGGTTTGCTCAAAACTGAATTTTAATAAATAAACATTTTTGGCCTTATATTAACAATCTCGTCCACTAGACGGCGATCTTAAAAATTTAAAATACAAATTAATAATTTAAACAGGTATACTCTATTACATCTTAAGGTTTCCTCAATCCCTGTTGTACCCTAGCTCCAAGAAAAGTAAAAGAGGTGGGAGTCTGTTAATGGTCGAGAGCCTGGGCCTGGTGGCCCGAATTTTACGCATATATCAATACAGGTAAATTTGTCAAAAAGAATAAATGAATAAATGGGGGAAAAATAAATAGATAAATAAAAATGCTGGTAGAAGCAAACGCATGCGTTGCCAAAAAATAAAATTGGCGTGACCTGCTGTATGCCACCTGCCACATTCATACTGTTCCTTTGGCACACTTACGCCCAACTTTAGTTTCAAACAAGTAAGATGGCTCTAGTCGGGAGTGCCCGAATAGGATAAACCTTGAACCCAGCGGCAAGCTGTGGTTACATACATTTAATTAAACCCCTCTGCATTCATACTTATTTTACTTGGTAAAATAAAACACAAATAAATAATAAAAAAAAAACATGCTTGCGCTGCGCGCTCGGTAATATTTGCAGACAAATTTAAATATGCCGTAGTTGTGAAATTTCTCGCAAAACTTTCACAGAATAGGAACTATATCTTTCGAATGTGGGTTTCAGTTGATCTGCGAAAGCTTTTGGCATGCCAAATACCTATTTTCCCCATTTTGTTGCTCCAGAATGTCATATCGCCGATATCCCAGCATTAAGTTGCACTTGGACCAATAAGTGTGTTAAGTTCAAAAAATAAATAAAAAATAAAATAAAAATTTAAATAAACTGTACAAAAACTCCATTGACACAGCGGGACGCGAACTCGCGCCTGTTAGCGCGCCAGGCAACATGTCTACCACCTAGCTAAAGCAGCATTTTGATTGCCTCTGTCCAAATCTGAGATTATAAACACTTATGTAAAAACAATCGCTTGAGAATTCGAAAAAGAGCTCACGAATATCAATGTGCATATAAGTTAATATGTATGTATGTATGTGTGCACACGCATGCAGAAAAGACAGACGGACAGACAGACGGACATAGCTAGATCGACTCGGCTTTTGACACTGATCAAGAATTTATATACTTTATGCGGGTCGGAGATGCTTCCTTCGGCCTGTTACATACATTTGCATAAAACCATTATACCCATTTTCAATGTGTTCACGCACACACCCGTTTTTTTGTTATTAAAGGAAACGTGTGGTAAGATTTTTGACAATCCAATTGGCAGCAAGTGCTGCAATAAGATCTAGAGATTCAGCTTTGTGTTTTTAAGTTCGTGTATGCCATTCGCAGATCAAGGCTATTTTAAATTATCGATAACCCGCCCCGTTTTCTTATTATCGATATTATATATATATTATATATTATCGGTTTTTTTGAACCGTTTCTTGAGCATATCTCAGAAACTATAGGAATTGGCATGTGTTTTATGTGTTCTCGTAAGGGATACGCAGATTATAAATACTTCGGATTTTGGATACTTCCCCCCATCTTCCCCCATTAACACAAAAGAATATTTGTGATTGCATGTACATTCACAACTCTTACGACTTAGAATGCTCGTCAACATATAAATGTACTATAGTACAATAAGAATGCATGGCGTTTTCTGCATGAGTGTGCAGACATACATACATATATGCACATTCATATTCAAATTCTAATACGATTGTCTGTGCATGTGTGCGATATATATTAAAATCGAGCACTTGTTATTTACATCTTTATTGCCTCGACTGCAACTCCCACCTGCAGCTTAGGTGGTCACCCTTAAGGTGGCCTGTAAACTTATACCAATCGTGATCCGATGAGTAGGGCTGCTCCCGTAGATTAATTCCTCAACAGGGTCGTATTTATGGCCAATAATTAATTGGCGCGATACTCAAATGCAACACCCCACGACAATTTGAAGCTATGTGCTGCCATGAACGATTCAAATTGTCCGTTCGCCTGGTTGCCCACCTTAAAGCAACTCCCAACGTAGGCTACACCCACTTTCGTCTATAAATCCTACAATCCTTCGCATTGACAACAGCCAACGATTTTCCGGCCATATCTCCGACCTCAATGGCATTGTTTCCCACGGCTCTGACAACGGAGCACGGAGTTCCGTCTGTAGACTTCTTGACGTGGCACCGCGTAAAACTTCCGCTTACGCTTATCATACTGCTGTTGTTCAAACGTTTTGTCCAGGTGCTGTTTCAACTGTTTCTGCACTACCTGGATTTTATCCTGCGCCCCAAATCAGAGATCGAGTGTTCGTCTATGGACCGTAACTAAAGTGCAAACTTGTAGCTGGGCCCATTGAGGTACATATGCTGGACAACAACTGCAAAAAACGGTGTAACCCCGGTGAATACCAACATCGATTTTGGGCAGAAAAGCACCACTCCCGATGATACTGTTCCAAATACAAACGGAACGCCGCTAACACCGTGTGATTGACAGGCTCAGCTGCGTTACTCTGGGGAGAATAGATGACCCTTTTCATGAGAAAGGTTTTTAAAGGCGTCGATCATATTTTTGAATATTTTTGAAATGAACCGTCGGCCGTTGTCTGAGTGGATCGTCTCAGGGACACCGAACTTAAAAAAGACCTCTTGCACCAGAAATTCGACTACGTTAACTGCGTTGAAAGCTTTCATGGTCTTCAGACACGTGAATTTTGAGAAATTATCGAAATGGTGCCATAGTTTCCTTACAAACTCCACATCTGCCTACATAGTCTCGCACATGCGCTGCACATGTTGCGCCAGTAAAGTAGCCTTGGCAACAAATGGAGCGTTTTGGCCACACCTTCATGAGCTACCTTCGCGACTACGTGAGCCTACTCCATCAATTCGGTGACATTGCGTGACAAAGTGTCAGCGACAACATTGTCTGGCGTGATCGGTAATTACACGCAGTTTTTGGTAAGAAATATGCAAGTTTTTGGGTTAAGCACATCCAAATTAATACGTTGATTGAGTTTTTCATTGAGTCTTTTCAAAGATGAAAAAATGTTCTAAAAAATGTAAAAGAAATCTTGTTATGTTCCATGTAAAACTTTTTTTTTTATTTATAATTTAGTAAACCTCTATTTTTGACACTATTTTCAAACGTTATGAAAACATATCGTGGCCGACTTTAACAATAGTTTCATTTTAGGAAATATTCAGTATTCAATGTTGAAGAGATTGCAAAAAAAATTGGCTGCCGAGAGGTGCCGATGCACTTATTATTAACATATTTTTGACATTTTAGTGTACGATATTTTCGTTGCCTGCGCGCAAACTATGTTTAGATAATGTTATTATGACCATGACAGGTATGTTTAACTGTATAAAAAGGGTATTAATAACTGTACACCAACATGTTAGGGTCACATAAATACCACACAATAATCAGACAAGCAGTTCGTTTGCAAATTAAAGCGATTTTTTGTAGGAAAGCTTTTTTACTGCTTTATTTCCGAAATTTGCTAAATCGTCTACGTTATGAATGATGAAAGATGCTGTTTTTAGGGACTGCATTTTTAATATACCTGTTTATAATTTAAGTTTGAAAGTGATTAGGGTATATAATAAGGCATAAATCGGCGACTCTGAGCACCTGGATAAATGACGCTCCAATGCTTTGGACATAGGTCGGTTGGTAGGGAAATGTAGAATAGCACAGACTTCATGATTCCTTCAAACAACTTCAAAGTGCAACAACGTCAATGGGACCAGACGACTTGGGTCCACATACTCACGGACGACTGGAAAATGGATTCAGGAGTCGGCGCATTGCTATACTGTGCAGAGCCAGAACTCAGGCTGCTTTACAAACTGCCTAATGACTGCAGCATTTACGGAAAGCAGCAGACGTAGCCCAAGAACTACACCGAAGGCACAAACGAATCAACATTTTTGTGGATAGCCACATAGTCATAAAATCCCTGCAAGCATACGCCACTGCCTCCAAAAACGTGTTGGTAAGCAGGGAGGTACTAGATAATCTAAGCAATAATCAGCCATTGGGGCAATGATGGTAACGAAATGGCAGATCGCCTAGCAAAGCAAGGTATTTGGCTACCTCACGAGAACTCACTCACTTCCTACTGCAGCTACCAAGACGAGACTGCGGACTAATGGTAGGAGCAGTGACTGCTCATTACCTGGCAGGAGCACACAAAACTTTGGAACACCTTGTTTGCAGGTGCCCGACACTTGCTTTATACAGACAAGATGTGGTCAGATATACTCTAAATGCGCTATTGGCATTTGCCAAGCGCATACGAATACTACAGGATCACAAAGACTTCTAACGACCATAAGAATCCGGCAACACTAAGGACCAACTTGAATCTATGTGAAATTGCGTTAACAGGCTATACATATCGTTGATATCGATGATATCGACATCAGTACATATTTTATAAGTAAACAGAAATTATTAATATAAATGAAAAATACGTTTTAAATTCGAAAAATTAATTTTGGCGGCAACATTCCAACTTCCGATCCTTGGGTCATTTACCATCTTCTAAATTGACATCTAGTACAGCCACTTTCGTTGCTGTTTTGCTTCATTCCACGACGCCGTGCTGCGTCTGAATTGACGCATGCCGAACTTGTCCGTCCTATGCCATGACGGTGTTGATGACGTGCCCTCTCGGCCATAGGTTTCTGGGTAGAGTATTGTCCACGTTAATAACGATGCTGCCAATTTTAATTTGCGGGCATTTTAGGAACTATTTACTGGCGTTTTTTCACCCAGCATTGCCAAAAGCGATGTCCGAAAAGTTTTTCTTGGTACCAGAGTTGTCTCAAGTCTGTGCTGGTCGTTGAAAACGGCTTGTAGCCATTTGCCGTGCCCAAAAAAAAGTGGTTTGGAGTGAATGCGATATCATCTATCGAGTCCAGGCTGACGAAGGTGAGGCGACGCAAATTCATGATGAACTTTGATTCAATTAGTGCGCTTCTCAAGCTATCGTCGTTGAAGGAGTACTTCGGACAGATGCTTCTCAGTACAGCTCCCACGCACCAACCATTTGCAATGCGCCTAGTGGGTTGAATCGCCACTTAACGCTATCGTACTTTACGATTATTTTGTCGAAGTCGATCTGGATGAGCTCTTCACGTACGACCTCTTCTGTTGCTTTGAAAGGTATATTTCCCTTGGAGTCCCATGTAGTGCCATGAAGTTGCTGAGGCACATAATACATGAGATTGTGTTTCTATGCTGTACGCAATCTCGAAATGACCGCGTAATGTTAGGCAAGTAAAAAGTGCTACCCATCTTTTCTCCTTGCGTCTGCCAAAGTTGACAAGTGGATGCCCGGAGTAATTAACTCCGGTATACGTAAACGGCTTTTCGAAACTACCCAATCTGGCTCTGCGTATGGGGGCCATTTATATAGAATCCGTAGACGGAGAATATAAAAGGTTCCTATTATGGTTGGTCTTTGGAATGGCGCATTTGGCACATTTTTCTCGAAGCCGCTCGGCGTACAGCATGAATGCTGATATAGACCGATACAAGCGATGCCTGTCGGAAAAAATTTCGGTTTGCCGCGTACAAAAACATGCTTACGAAGTAACGTTGTGTAATCACCTCAGGTCGTTGGGGTGCATCCGGCCAACCGCTGCTCGGGATCCTTAGGAAGTCAGGTCCAACTAGCCATTGTGTTAGCTGCGGACTGTTGCTTACTTTTGTATCCCCATCAGCGGCGTCTAATTTTGTTGGAACCCATCGCAATTGCTCAGCACCGGAGAGCCTCTGCCAAGGGTGCTAACTAATGAAGGGTAGACGGGCAAAGAGAAGACAAATCTTCGGAAAATGACCCCAATACAAGGTGGAACATTATATGCCGAAGGATTCATATCTGAGTGGGTTCTCGGCCATTAGTAAGCGGACTTAGGATGGACCTGTCGCCCTCCAGTTTTATGGCCTCCTGCGGTAGACGGACTATGCCGCGGGCGAACTCCTCTTCCCGTTCACTAGTGGGGTTCAAAATGAACCAAAATATTAATATTAATAATGAGTCTGTTGCGGCTCTAATAGCATCACCCCAAGCTATAACCTGCACGGTTGAGCCTATTTCTGGCACCGCAGCTGTAGGTCTGCCGGCCTCCACACTCCCAAGCGGTGATGTTGTTCACCAAGGGGAGGATCCGGAAAGACCACCAACAACCAATTGGTCTCTGAATCGGACTGTGACTTCAAACTTACTGATCTCGTAAGAAGGGGTCGCTCAGACGAAAAGTCTCCGGAGCTCGGTTTGTCAAAGAAACCGAAAAATACTCATTCAGAGTCGACAGCGCCATCGTACAGTCGGATGGCAAGTGGTGTCAAGGTCGGTTTCATAGCGACTGATAGATCGTCACCTCTGACAGCGGAGCAAATGGCAACGCTAAAGGCGGTGATCCTATTGTCCACCCTGACGTGTGTGACGGCGGGTGTGAAGCCTAAGTTTGAGGGTGTTGTTCCGAGAACGGAGTGGCTCACAAAAACGCAGCCGAGTGGATGAAGGCGAGCTTCAGCCAAATCAACCCCAGTAGTTCGCTCGAAGTTCAGCTTTTGGAGGAAAGCCAGTTCCCCCGGGCGCACCTCATCCCAGGTTACTCCGCCAACGCCATAAAGCTGCCCAACGCGACGGTTCTAGCGCACAGAAGTGCTCAGAACAACTTCAGTACTACCCAATGGAGGCTAGTTCAGCGGACCGCTAGTGGAGCCATGCTGCACTGAGCCATCATGGTGGATGACGCGTCGCTGCAGTCGCTGATTAAGTGCGGCGGAAAAGTCTGGTGTTTTGACAGGACCAGACTTATCCTTAAAAACACGGCACTTAAGAGCAGCTGCCCCAACAACAAATCCGGAACCTGGCTCAGGTCTCTCCACTAGCTCGGCTGCTGGGACTGCTAATGGTTCGACCTGTGATCAGGTTCCCGGAGCGGCAGATTCATAATCAAGGCAGGTCGTGGTCGCTTCATCTAGCAGAGTCGCTGGTGTCGCTAGGGGAGCGGTCCGCGGCCAGTCCTCGAGCGCCAGCAAACCGGGGCCGCAGCAGAAACGACTGGCAGCTATCAAGGAGTAAAGCACAATGAGGTACAAGGCATTCAAGCTACCGAAGGGTCTTCGTGGGAACGACTCCCGACAAGACAACGGCGGTTGCCTTATCCGGCATTCCCCGAAGGAGGAAGATTCTTCAGTCGAATCTGCACCACGCTAGAGGAGGGTCGATGAGCAAAACATCAACCTGGCTCTCCTCCAAGAACCATAGTTTATTTGAGACCAGGTCCAAGGATTATGTTGTTATATGACCGATTGAGTGGAGCGCCTCGCGCAGCTATCCTCCTGGAAAAAAGCGTAAGGCATTTTACTCTAACAAACTTTATCTCCAGGGACCTAGTTTCGTCAACCATTGAGGTGGCTACGGCAGAAGGACGGAAGGAAATTGTAGTGGCGTCTGCATATTTCCCTGGCGACACCGACGACGCACCGCCGATGAAGGTTCAGCGGCTCGTCGAGTTCTGCCGAAGGACGAACAAACACCTAGTCTTTGGTTGGTCATTGGCTCACACATAGGTAGAAAGACCAAAAATCTCTCTACGGCAGAACAGCACATCACATCTACAAAACGCCGTTCGCCCTTCCCCTGACACAAAGTGTAGACTCTGCAGAGAGAATGAAGAGACAACAAACCACATTTTCTGTGATTGCCCAGCCATTATTTGGAATAGAAGGAAGTATCTATGTAGAGAATTTGTTACTCCAGCATAGATTAGAAATTCTTCAACAAAGGATCTGCTCTCCTTTATAACGGAAATAGGGCGTTTCTTGTCCCCATAGCCCCATGGCACAAAAGACCGCCCTTCGGTCGGTGTGCCTCTAAAATCTCTGTTGTAAGACTCCCTCACAAATAATAATAATCATAATACCTGGGGCAGTACTTGGTTTCATTGGCGCCAGTCTTCCATTAGTGAGTCTGGCAGCTCTTGGGCTCAGTCAATACTTGCGCTATGCGCTACAGCAGAATCTTAAGACCGACTATATGGCATGACAGCGGAGGACCGAAGGATCGGAGATCGACAGAATAACTTGAAGAACCTCTCTTTTGGTTGGGACTGCATACTCAGCCAATACGTTAGCCAATCTTAACAGGTTTTAGGTCAGCTGTTCGGCTGTTAAGATGCGAAAGAACTGTTGCAGAGTTCGCTGCCCAGTTGCTCATAGTATACCCGCATTTTGCATGAATCTCTAGAGCCTCTCGCCCCACTATTCCGACTCTAAAGGCTAGCAGAACATCTACAAGTAGCTTAGACAATATGGGCTGCTTAATAAGTGGTAATGATGTTCCGTGCAATTTGGCTGCCGCATACCAGACTAGCTTTATTTAGGTTGGCTTGTTAGGATTTTGGCTCAGTAATGGCTCCAACTCGTTGCGCCACAAAAGTCCGACTTCATACGGTCCGTCCTGCTTTTGGCAAGTCTGATCTAGAATTTCGATAGCTCCATTATCGTAGCTCGAACAGAGATTTCAGGCCGTGATGGCTTCGAGGATGAAATTCTCTTTTATATTGTCGATCTTACCGAATACAGTCACAGTGATGCTCTGAATTAGCTGAGCCTTGGATGTTCCAGGTCAGCATGCATTTAGACGCTATGGGGTTGTTCTCCTTACATTCACGGACATTGCGAGGAACAGTAATTATCCAATTGTTGTTTCCAATCAGTAGCGTAGGCTGCTGGCTGTAGTATGATCGCAGCGCCAAAATTCCTGAGATTGCAGTACTTGCCGCGCAACTCCTTTTCGTTGGCCGTTTGCATTGGCAATGCTATATTTTGGATGGACTGAACATTATTAAGCCGGTAAAGCTTTTTTTATATTGCTGATGGAAATTTGGATTGAAGCTCTCACCGACCCACTCTCTTGTAGCGTCGATTCGTTCATCCATTGTAAACACATCGGCGCTGGTGCACCTTCAATATCGAGTTCATTAAATATTGTGTTGTCCATAAGTGTCACCGACGATCCTTCGTCCAGAAACGCATATAACTCGATTGACTTGACATGCCTTTGCAACTTTATGGGTATGATTCGGAAGAATTGGCTGCCTATGTTCTTACTTTGATTAAAAAGCTCTCGCCGATGCGTGGAGGCCTTAACGTACTGCATCATCCGTCCATCTTGGTGCAGCCCTCTATGCCATAGTCCTTTTTAGAATGGTAAACACCTAAGGCAAGCCTTGACCGTTTTGCCATTAATGATCCACGATGCTAGACTGGACTTGTCACATTGTGCTGGCCAGTGCCCACCTGCACTATATGCTATACACTTTAGCTTGGCTGGCTGGATCGAGTTAGCTATACTTCGAACTCCGCTCGCATTGTATGCCGGATTCTGCACATTTTGTTGCTTAGCACATCGCTGTTCTGGCTCACAGCCGTTATGTGTGTTGAGTGAACTAACCATATATGACGAAGGCGTCAATATTGTCGACGCTGCCTCTGTCATACTATATAATCAGTCGCTGAGTTCATTGATTTGAGGCACTGCAACATCGCGACGATGCTAGACTCAGCTGAGCTTATGTTGAATTGACAGCTTGCTCTTTTACATCGGATTGTTGTGGTGTTCCTCCAGCTTGCACGTGTGTGGAGGTAACTTCCTTACCTTGTCGATCAACCTCTCAAGTATGTCTTCGAGTCTACCAAAGAACATTTTTAGAATGCAAATAGTATCAGGAACCATACATGGCAAAAGCACTTTATCCTTAACCATGTCGCCTGCCTAGCCTATAGGCATTCAGGCAACCGCAGCATATTTTCCACATTTGAAAATCCGCCACTGAAATGCTGTGCTTAAAAGTGCTCACTAGCATTGGCCAATCGTCTGGATCACCGCTGAACGACGGCTGATCTTTTGGAATTGGTTGCCTGGATGCAATTTGAACGCTCGTTGAGGCATTTGACTGAACAAGCAGCGGACTAGATATGTCACTAATGTTGGATACACCTGACAGGTCCATCTAAGCAAGGATTTTGTATTTCTCCTCGATGAATTTTTTGCTGTGCGAACCTCTTTTCCCCCATCATGTTCCGCATCAGTTGACTGCTGCTGAGGTGTGTCGTAAAAGTAGTTGCGGGAGGCTTCGGATAGCTTTAAATTCAACGTGTCTATGATTGCTTGTCTGCCCGACACATCCTTTGGTGGCGTGGGAGAGCAATCCTCTTATATGCTCCAATAATGAACTGCCGGTAGCGCCACATAACGGAGATCGTTGCATTGCAGGTGTGGCAGCGTGTTTTATTCCTGCACTTGTGATATTTGTAATACATAATGCGCAGGCCCAGTGAGTGCTTTTCACATTTTCATCGATGCCGGCGCACAGGAAGTTGTCAATTGTCTTAGATAACCCAATCTGCCAGTTCCGTATTCGAATGTTTCTTTCTGCAAATTATACACGCGTCGCTAACCATATTTTGCGTTGACAATTAGGTTAATCAACCGATTGCGATTGCGTACATTCGTTGCGTATGCCAGAGAAAAGCCGTTAGACTTCAGACTGTCGCGTGATTCTGTATGTCTGGACGTTAGCCCAGTTAGATAATGTTATGTATGTATGTATTTTATATTGCGAATTAACAGATATAAAGCTGTATCGTTTTGCGCCTTATTTTCACTGTGGATATAAACCGTGAATGTGATCCATAGAACTTAAACATATTTTGCAATCGGAAGCTAGAGATGCCGCAAGCCAAGCACAGTTGAAAGTAATACCTTTGTGTAGGTGTATGGAGGCCAAGAATGTCAGCAACAAGGTTTATACGAATTCTTACGGCTCACGAATTCGTTTGTAAGAATGTTGTCGGCGGCGGACACGAATATTCCACAGCTTAACAGGTCAGTTGCTCATCTATTGAAACAACAATAACAACAATGTATAAAGCACCAAAAAGTGAGCAGGTTGTCAGTATAGCTATTTGAAGTACATCCTTACACCTTAGTTTTTGTTGACAATAGTAATGACGTCCCGTCCATTTCTATTTAATTTCAGTGGTTTTCTTAACGACCTTTCTAGTGGATACTGGTAAGCTTGGCATGTTCGAGTTCAGTTGTTGGTGTATTTTATAATAATGTTTATTTCCTAAAATATAATATGTTTATCTAAGAATAGCGAATGAGGCTAGAGCAATTAAGTGAGAGTGAGAGCACATAACATTATGATACTTTTAAATAAGTACATCGATGATGTCGACATCATGACACAATTTTAAGGTAAATAGAAATTATTTATGGTAAATAAAAATACGTTTCGAATTCGAAAATTTAATTTTGGCGGCAACAACTGCACATATCATGAAAAAAAGTATTGTTCCCTGTTAGGGTTTAAAAATACGAAAGATTTTTGAAACAGATCTATTCTTAAATTATATTCTAGTGAAGTTAAATTTTTTAGATACTTACAATTCCTCTTCATTTAAAAGTGATAAGCTTGAACTCGTTAAGGGTAGTTTGAATTCATAATTATATTCATTGTGAAAACCTTCAAAGGGATTAATATTACATAATTGGTTTTTCAAATTGGTATGTTTCTGAATGCCCTTCACAGGGTTATCTTCTAGCTGGTTGTCGACAATTCGTTGATCAGATAAAAGTTTGTTAAGATCATTGCGATAATAATCCTTTACTGAACTCAATTCGACTTTATCGCTTGCATGTTTTAATACATCTATACAAGTTGTGCAAGAAGAATTTGAAGCTGTGAAAGGTACAACATCCTTCAGATCTATCTTGTATATTTGCTCATTATGCTTCAGCGTCTCGAGTACTCCCGTGTTTCCTTTAGGCTGTGTTGCTTTTTTTTCCTTTGTTATTTCTATAGATTGTAAGTTCAGATTTTCCATCGTCAAAACGGATGCACTTACCGTCGAAGGTATGGATTTATTACTAGAAGAACAGCTTGTTAATACAATTGTTTGTGGAATAATAGAAGTTTCGTTTTTTTCTTTTTCTAAGAAGCCAGAATCATCATATACTTCAATTTGTATATGATTAACTTTTATTATCTCATCAAGTTGTAAATCTTTGAGGTTTGTGGCATATTTTAATGCGACTTTACTGTCGTCACTGCAAATTGAATGAAGACTGTATGTTTGAAAGCAAATTTCAGAACAATACATTTTTTTTAACTTTTGAATGATGTCCGGTGTCAATTGCAAAGAACATTGCATACATTTAAGGCAACTTCGGTGATAAACATTCTTGTCAATAACCACACGCTCAGCTAAATAGACAGGAGACTGGCATTTCTGACAGGAATCACGTCGAACTTTCTCAACCGTAAGGCCATTCTGAAAGTAAAAGCATATACAATATTGAATATACATTTAATTCAGCTTTAAAATTACATACCATTTGAATAAAAGATATTCTGTAAAATATATATATATATATAAAATATTATTCTGTTTTGAAGAGTTTTTTGGTTGTCTTTTTTGTTATATTTTCATTTAATAGTGGTGTCCATGAGGTGGGGAGTACTACTCTCCTCTTGGGAGAGATATTTGTGGAAGTTTGTAATTTAAATAAGCGCCTTGAAAATAATTTCTGTGAAGTGTATTAAAAACCAACCAAAAGACAATATCATGTTAAAAGTAGGCAATCAGCCAACCCAAGTGCAGGGATAGTCGGATATTAGAAAGTTAATAGCAAAAAAAAGTATTAGAAAATATATCGTTAGAAATTGAAGCGTTAGATCGTATATTGTTTGGAAATAGGTTTAGTTTACAGATATTGAGTAACATAAACAGAAACAGTTAGCAAAGTTTTACCAGAGGACTTAGAGAAATTCATGTTACATATAAAAATATTAGATACAGAAGTAATTGATAACGTTGAAAAGTCCGACATTAAATACGAGATTAAAATCACAGTTGAAAAAGCAAAACCATTGAGAGTGCTCTAGTCGGGAGTTTCCGAATAAGAGATACCATAAATCCAGCTGCGAGCTGTCGTTACACACATTGAAACCATTTTACATTCATACATACATACACAGTGTGATCTTAAAATAACCGTACTTTTAATTTGAATCATAGAACACGTAGCGCCAAATGCAAACGTTGGCAGCGTTATAGAGGTAAATTTTGCTTCTTTCGAACGCACCCAACTTCATCGAAATAAGGTGAACAGCTGACTTGTTAGCTGCAGGTCTAGCTTTTATAGTCTCCGAGATATACTACGAAAACCAAGTCTTAAAATCGACCTTTGTCGATATTAATAAAACGGAGCATAATATAAAAAAAAACAAGTGAGAACGTTGCAGTCGGGTGTAACCGACAGCGGATTACTCGTTCACAGTGTTATAACAACTCAAACATGTACCCTAGCACTATGTGTATTAATAATAATAATAATATACAAGTATAAAATACCAAAAAAAAAGTTTGCCTCTGCGCGATCACAACTGTCGCCTTAACAGCGTGTTGGCCATCATCGACACCAACCATTTCGTTTTTGACGAAATGCAAGTTCAGTTATCTAATAACCAAACCTGTCCAATAAGAATAAACATAGAATTCCAATTGAAACTGAACGAGTATAACAGAAGTCTGTGTCTAGCGCCGAAAAGTGCATACAGAAACCGCTGCGGTTGGTGTTAAGCTAATTTTTTATGTTCTGTTATGTGGGATAACAGCTCAATTTGTGTTAATGTTAAGTAGTTTTAAGTAGTAAACATAAATAAATAATAATAAATTAAATAAATATATAATGTATATTTATGTGTGTATGTATATATAAATTATTTTATTTCGTCATGCCGAGGTGGAATCCTGGGTTTCCAAGTTGTTCGGCGCAGGCGCTGGTGGGAGTCGTAATCTCTCACGATGATTATGTTGGGAAGTTGACTTTCCTTCCTTTATCACTGGCCTTGTGGCTCAGCAATGAAACAAATATGTTATATGTTTAATGACGGCAATTCCGGAGTGATATATTTGAAGCAGTGCTTCTTTCAAAATCATATACAAAACTGACTTAACTAAAAGAATGAATAAGAAACTAAAGCTAAAGACATAAATGGAATTTACTTGGGCTCAGCATAATCATAGAGATAGTGCAGCGTTGCGACAGAAGCCAACGTCTGGCTGTTGATCCCCAACGCTCGGTCTCAGAACTTTGCATGTGTAATTTGACTTGTCAGCATTTCGGGCGCGCGGGTTGTTTGATAAGTTCGTGCGAGGGTAGCTTGTTAACTTGCTTATTAACTGTTCCCCTTTCAAGATCATTGGCGTCCTCGGTGATGCCTAACTCGTTGATGACTTCTCGTAGCTTGATTGCCGAGCTTCTCCGGCTCCAGCATTGATACATGAGGATGAGCCCATAAAACATGAAGCTGACTGCCACTCCAATTGCGAACCAGATTTTGGGAGACCCGCCGGATGTAACATCGTTCCTGAGCTCCTGGATGATACGAACGTTGTGCTCATTCATCCGATGCAGCAGTGGTAGACTTAGCACATGATCGTGTCCTGTGATGTTCAGCAGGGGTGAAACTGCGATGCCTGGGACTTTGCTTACAGCTTTATTGTGATTCAAATACTTAGTGCTGTTTATCATAGCTATGCGTTCGAATGTGACCCTTTTGTTGTTATTATGGGCCCGTCATCTATGCTAACTCTTGCGAATTGTTCATTGACTAATCATCCTTATTATCCTCATTCACCAGCGTAATCGGCACCAGGTGACTGGGTTGCGTATGGCATACAGCTGATCCGCCAGTATTCCGCGAGGAAAACATGTGTTTTTCATGTGTTGCCTGTTTGCAGAACGTCGCATAGTTGGTTGTAGTGCACTCTGTGACAGCTAAGATTCTATCGTCGCATTCCGCCACTACGTTGTCGTGAATTTGCAGTACGGTGTTGTTGTGTGCCACGGCAAATATTATGATCTTCTTACAAATAACCTTAACCTTAGGATAGTCGATTAATATGTGAACAATGCTATTGGATTGAAATACTTTAATATTAGATACTCCCATTAAGCTAATGATATGGACCTCTGTGAGCTGTTCGGCAAAAATAGCCTTCAAATCATCGTGATCAAATATTCCGAGATTTATTATATTGGGTTTGGCGAGTGCGATAGTGAGCATTAGGTTTTGTATTTCTGTAATTATTTCTCGCTAGTAGCGTTTTATACAGATGCGCGGTATCTACTAACTCTACCTTTTTTTCTTTAAGTATTTTATACACTTTATCGGTGAGTAGATTGATCTGCCTCTGCGTTTCTCTGTTTATTACTACCTGTCTATTGTTTCACTCTATAATCTGAGCTTCAAATACTTTGATTCTTTCAAGGTCCGATATCTATATGATATTGGTTCTTCAATATTGAAGTGATCGTTTCTAAATTGAACGACGCTTCATTATCGCAGTAAATGGTTTTTGTTTTCGGGAAGCTATTAATTAATTGCAAGATAGGGCCTGTTACGTCTGTTATTGCGCGAGATGCAATTGGCTGTACAACGGCAAATTCTGAAAATTTGTCGATGCAGGTTAGGAATAACTTTCGGTTTGTAGAGAAGATGTCGATATGTAGCATTTCGCCGGCATATGAAGGTATTGGTGTCACTCCGAGCTCTTGCTTTTTTGGGTGACGATCATATTTGGCTGTCGTACACACCTTGCAATTCAAAACGGCCTCGTTGGCTAACTTAGTCATTTTCAGAAAATAGTAATCACGAAGGATTTGTTTCACATTTTCCTGTGCTGCTCTGTGTGCACGATTGTGTTCGGTGTTGATTATCTCCACCTGTTCGTCTTTGTTGATGATGTCTGACACCATGTTTTTGCAATGCCAGAATCTAGCCGTTGGGAACAGTGATACCAACTCGTGTTGAAAAGCGGCCAAAGTTGGGAAGTCACAATGGAACGCGTTTACAACGTCAGGATTCACTACAAGTTTCAGTATCTCTATGAGATCGCTCTTGCTTGCAAAGTGTATAACGTGACGGGTCTTATTGCCAAACATAATCAGTCTTCGATGCAACTTATAGCATACCTCTTCTAGGATCACTTGATTCCTACAACAATTTAAAAGTTTGTTTGAGTTCACTATGAACGGTGGCTGCGTCTAATTGCGATTCGTCTTGTTAGGTATTGATATCCTGCCGGGATAGGACGTCTGCCACGAAGTTTTCTTTTCCCGGTTTGCTCCCTTTCGTTGGTAGCATAATGAGATTCACATTGTTTTAATGTCCGAGTTATCATGGTGATGGGCCGTCCCCCTTGAGATAGTACTGCTCCTATACCACTCGCCGAAGCGTCAGTGGTCAGGTCGAAGGGTTTCTTAAAGTCTGGGTACATAATCATGACATCCTTTGATGCCATGATTGAAGGCTTCGCGTTGCGTGTTGTCAAATTCTAGTATTTTATAGACATATGCTTACTTACTGTGCCGTTTTCTCGCTATGGACGCGAGGACCTTGACGAATACCCTGTAATAAAATTTTTTGGTTCAACATACTCTTGGATCGCCTTGACCTATTCGGGGTAAGTTTTTGCTCCTTCGCTAGTGAAAATAAAACCTAAATATTCGACCCTTTTTTGTTTAAAGAATTTCGTTTTTTCTTTAGACACTCTCATGTTAGCGTCGCAAAGGCGCTGAAGCACTATGTCAATGTGTCGGACGTGATCGGCCTCATTTTTGGAGAATATTATTACGTCGTCAACGTAGATGTAACATATTTTGCCAATTTGTTCTCGCAGAACATCGTCAATTGCTCTTTGGAAAATGCTTCCCGCAGTCTTTAAACCGAAAGGCAATCGACAAAATACATATATTCCGCAGTTTACCGATAAGGAAGTTTTCTCACGATCTTTTTCTGCCAAATAAATCTGGTGGTAACCGGATTTCAAATCTGGCGTGGTGAAAAATTTCGCCTTTCCAAGATTCGCTAGAATCATTGGAACACTTGGCATCGGGTAGCGGTAGGCAGTGTTTCGCTCGTTTAACTTCCTGAAGTCAATAACAAGCCGTTTGTTCTTATTGCCGCTGGCATCTAGGCCTTTCTTATCAACAGCCCACACTGGGCTGTTGTATGCAGATATTTATGGTCTTATAATGCCATCTTTAGGTAACTGTGAAATTTCATTATTCACAAAATCTGCTACACCTGTAGGGTACGGGTACAGCTTTGAATATACCGGATCATTGTCCTCGATACGAATTGTGGCAATAACTGACGTGTTAAAGGGGAGTGCCCCGTTAGAGGTCGAAAACGCCGTTATCCTCTTCAGTATCATTTTTTTGAATTCGCCCCTTACGATATCAGCGACTACTATATCAACGACATTTAAAGTTGACGTTGTCGTAGGAGTGGTGTCTCAATGTTTCAGACTTGTTGCCGTAAGTGATGTTACTATCGCTTAGATTCAAAGTAACCCCAGCCTGCGTTAGCGGATCGAAGCCTATGATAGCACCAAAGAGGTCGAGAGTGTCTAAAATGAAAAACGGGGCAACTTTGAAAAATTGTCATTGAGCATTTATTTTTGATTTTACTGGATCCATGAATAGAATTCACAGTAAATGGGGTGTCGACAGGTGTTACGTTTTTTAGCTCCTTTACGGGCCTAACGTAAGTTTTTGCCGCCCCAGTATCGATTAAAATCATTAGTGTTCCACTCCCTAAAAAATGTAGTAGGTCATTGTCACCAGGCGAGTTTTTTCATCATTGATGTCAGCAACTGTGGCATCGGCTGAGTTTGCAAACTCTTGATCCTCTTGGTTGGAGGCCTGTTGGAAGACATTATTGATTTGCTGGCGTCTCTGCCCTGATACATGCTCTGATGTGCTTGGCCTTTTCTGAGCTTCGCCCTGTGCGGCTTCCCCAATTGGTTTGTTGTTTAAACCAGGACATCGACGGATCGATTTCCATAGGCTGCATCTGGTTCTGCCTTAGGGCCTCTCTATCACTTGGCTTTTGTTCGGGATCACAAAATGTGGGTTTTTTTCCTAACTTCTTCCCTGTCTAGCCTGGGGACAATTGCCCTGTCTGTTATCTTCGCCTGAATGGTTTTTAACTTCGATCGCCCTAGCGTACGATGCAGCGAATATGCTTCTCTCAATGCTGTTTTCAGCCTCGCGAGCCAACGCTAAAGCGGACGGCAAATCTTTGGGCTGTGATGGGAGAACTAATGATTTCAATGACCTCTTGAGGTCAGCGATAAAGGCGCGTACGGTATCGTTCCTAATTTCTTTATTGAGAACAGCCGCTGCCTGTTCGTTAGGTGTCATAACTATTTTATTAGTGACGAGCGTGAGTTTCCGCTTGACTTCGTCATAGTACTCCATTAGGCCAAGCTCACTTTGCCTAGCACTTTTGTCTGAGTATGTGCAATCAAGTCTAGCTATGATCGCGTCAAAGTTGAGCACCGTATTTTGGGACGTGAGCAATGCTCGTGCTGCTCCACAAATTGTATTTTTTAAAATGGCTTCGTAGTGTGCCTCACTACCCGTGTACCGTTTGAAAATTTCGTACACATCTATGGCAGCTTGCCTCCACGACATATACTCTTCGTGATTTCCGTTGAACATTGGAACTGATTTCAAGATGTCTAACTTCACTTCGCACTTTATATTGAGGTCAATAGTCACTCTTTTATATGCTTATATTTGAGCGGCTTCTATCATTAGGGCGCTAACCTGATTTCTCACGGCTTCGAGTTCCGTGCGGAACTGGATTTTTAAACGCTGTTCTTGTTCGGTAAGGGCGCTGTTAACTGCGCCTTCTACAAATGCTTTTAATAGCGCTGGCTCCATTTCTAACTGATTCTGATACCCTATCTCTCCACTTTCGCTTTCGCTATCGTATTCAACTTTTATATTTCTATGAGCCCAATTCATGAGCAGTCGGCAAAGGGAAGATAAATCGTTAAGCGACTATTAAACACTAAATTTGCATAACTGTTTATTTTCAGATTATTAACACTTAATGAAATGAAAATATAAAATTTTTATCGATTGGCGTAACGCTCACTTTCGCGCTGCCAAATTATTAAAAAAATAATTTTTATTTGTGTTTTTCTTGAATTCGTTTTTTGTCTCACAATCACTTACATGTTCTTAGGGACGTGAATTCTTATTTAAGTTGGGCGCCAATTATTTTATTTCGTCCTACCGAGGTGAAATCCTGGGTTTCCAAGTTGTTCGGCGCAGGCGCTGTTAGGAGTCGTAATCTCTCACGATGATTATGTTGGGAACTTGACTTTCCTTCCTTTATCACTGGCCTTGTGGCTCAGCAATGAAACAAATATGATACATATTTAATGCCGGAGTGATATATTTGAAGCACTGCTTCTTTCAAAATCAAATACAAAACTGACTTAACTAAAAGAATGAATAAGAAACTAAAGCTAAAGACATAAATGGAATTTACTTGGGCCATGCCACGGGTTTGTGGTCAATAAGCCGACTCAGCATAATCATAGTGAAAGTGCAGCGTTGCGACAGCATTGCTTGATAAGTTCGTGCGAGGGTAGCTTGTAAACTTGCTTGTTAACTTATATACTTGAATGCTAATAATTTAAAATAATAATTTTAGCTTCATTTTATACTGCAGCCTCTGTAAGCAGTGACAACCACACAAATAATTACCGAAAATATGCAATAGATGGCGCTGGCCATATTGCACTGGCATCGTTGATGTTGTGCACATATCGAGTTTTGGACATAGTGGGCGCGGAGTGGGCGTAGCTAAAAAAGTTTGAAT
This sequence comes from Drosophila colorata, assembly GCA_035041545.1. NCBI lineage: Eukaryota > Metazoa > Arthropoda > Insecta > Diptera > Drosophilidae > Drosophila > Drosophila colorata. The sequence continues at coordinate 1,164,904 of JAWNLD010000673.1, forward strand.
GCGATCTTTAGAGAAAGTCATCAGCAATCTGTCGGTACACATTTTATGCATCTATACTTAAAAGTGAGGGAAACACATTGATTTAATCGAATTGTCACGCCCCGAGTGGGCGCATCCCGCAGTAGCCTTTTATCTGACGAGGGTATACACGAGTATATATCTAAAATATCAAGTCTCTATCTTCAATACCGGCGAAAAAAAAAATACGTTCATATGGACAGACGGACGGACAGCATGACGGACATTGCACAAACCCAATATACTAGTTTCACTTCGTAAACGACTATAAAAATTATAAACTTGTTCAGCGTATGGCTTATACAGAATATATAGTCGAAAAGTTTAGAGGTCTATCTTTTTTCATTTCGAAGATCTATGTGTTCAAACAGGCAGAAAGACGGAGGAACGGACGGAAGGACGAAAAAATAGATGCCATGGCTAAATTGACTCAGCTCGTCGTCCTGATCAAGAATACATGGATTATAACAAAGAAATTAAAACTAAAGTTGGTCGAATACTTGAAGGATTGTATTATTCAACCCAGTAGTTTTAAATTTGTTTAGTTGTTTTAGTCAAAAAGAACAAGTAAGATGGCTCCCGTCGGGAGTGCCCGACTAGGAGATACCCTGAACCCAGGCTGCCGTTACAAGTATATCTTTAAAATGTTGGTTGCAGTTGATGTGCGAAAGTTTTTTGCATGCCAAATACCAATTTTTCCCCATTTTGTTGCTTTAGAATATTTTAAATCGTCGATGTCCCAGCAATAAGTTACACTTCAACCAATAAGGGTGCTATGTGAAAAAAAAAATATAAGCAGCAGGAAATCTTCGTTGACACAGCGATATTTGAACTCTCTTCTGATAGCGCGCCAGGCAAGACCTCTACCTCCGACCTACAGCAGTACTTTGATTGCCTCCGTCAAAATCTGAGCTTAGAAACACACATGCACAAACAATAGCTTTGGAGCTCGAAAAAGAGCTCACACATATGAATGTGCATATAAGTACATATGTATTGTTGTGTGCACACACATGCAGAAAACGTCTGCGCTTGGCGCTTGACACCAAGTGGTTTGCCAATATACAAATACATTCTCTTCAATAACTTCTGTGTTTCTGAACCGATTTGGATTAAATTTCTTTTCATGCATTCTTATTGTACTTTAGTATATTTATATTGCATATTGCAGCCTAAAAAACAAAATTTGGTGCTCTTATAGTTTCTGAGATATGCTCAAGCAACTGCGCTTGGCCCCCACTGTGTAAAGTTAATTCTTAAATAACTTCAAAACTTAGAATAGGATCGTTTTGAAATTTTCAGAACGTAACAAGAGCGTTAAAATCTGTGTACAAACCAAAGCGCAAGTCGGTAGTACTTGATTAACGGATTTTTTTTTATCTGTTTGAAATGGAGGGCGAATGGGGGGAGGTATTCAAAATCGGAAATATTCATAATCTGCGTATCGTTTACGGAAACATATTAAAATATTGGTGGCTCTAGATCTTATAGTATTTGAGATATGCTCAAAAAGCCGTGTAAAAAAACCGATAAACACTGATTATATGAAACGGTGAAAGCTATCAATCATTTGAAATAAACTTGATCTTCATATGGTATATACAAATCAAAAAAGTCCAAGTTCAGCTCTCTAGCCCTTGTAGTCTCTGAAATCGACGCGTTCATACAGACGGCCGGGCAGACAGACGGACATGGCTAGATCGACTCGGCTAGTGTTGCTGATCAATAATATATATACTTTATGGGGGTCGGAGATGCCTCCTCCTGCCTGTTACATACATTTGCACAAATCCATTATACCCTTATTACCCATTTTCAATGGGTTCAGGGTATAAAAACAGATAAATACAGCCAAATAATTTGTATAAAGCATTTTGTTGCGAATGCGATATGACGTTAAAAATGGTGCACACAGATCAACTCCTGTTAGTGAAAATGGTTTGGCTGAAGCCAGTTGGCTTGCAAGAAGTCAACCCATTATTTGGTTCATCAATCGCGGCTTGTATTGATAACAGTGGACGCACTGCCTAACTACAGGCCTAACCAGTTTGCGTGCGTTATTGGCCCAAATCTGCAAGCGTAGTAAACCGATGAGCGACTTGGTCCAGCGTGCATGCGAACTCTTTTCAAATGCTCGACGAACTTCCTTGTGAAGTCATGATCACATCTCGGCACTAAAGGAAACCTTGCGTCAAACCATATGAGTCCATTGGCAAAGCGTCGTCTGACTCGAATGACCAAGTGCGTTTGATTGGATCCCTGGGCTTTAGTTAGAAACGGTATCAGTGCTTAGAGTTCCAGCTTTAATACTATTAGTTAAATATCTATTACTGTTAAATTTATATTTGCTGGAACATTATTAAATGCGTCTAACACGTGGAATTTCGTTACGATGTGCTCAATGATATTTCCCTAGGTGCCACTATCGCTACCCTTGGATGGGCCAGACTGCTCCAATTCTTTTTCTGTAAACAAAGTAGTGTCCATACTTTGCGGCCAGTTTGATGTATCGAAGTTCAAAAACGAGAGAAAATCTGATGAGTTATCCTTGCCCGGTACATGACACTAAGTTGCGTCTCCTGAAATATTTTAAAAAAGAAAAACATCAACCTGGCTATCCTCCAAGAACCATTGTTGATTGGTGACCAGATACGAGGATTAAATTGCGGCTGATGTAAGCTGTAATATGATCGATGGGGTGGAGCGCCTTGCGCAGCTATCCTTTAAGATAAAAACGTAAGGGACTTTCATCTAACAACCTTTATCTCCATGACCTAGTCTCGTCAACCATTGAGGTGGCTACGGCTGTCGGCATATTTTGCTGGCGACACCGACGACACAGCGCCTACGGAGGTTCAGCGGCTCGTCGATAGTGATAGGATAGTGCGGCCCTAAGACCCCATCAGGTGAAACATGAGGTTCCCTAGTGGAGCGAAGGCCTAGCAAATCAAAGGAAGGAAGTCTCTTTAACAGGGCCAAGTCAAAACAAGTAAGACGGCTCTAGTCGGGTGCCCCGACTAGAAGATACCCTGAACCAGCGAACTAACATTACATACATTTAAAGCTCTTTGTATTCATACACACATTCACAAAGTTACACACAAACGCACACAGCAAGCTGCGCACATTACACAGTGGATGCGCTTGGCCCCACTATGGAAAATGAATTCTTGAATAACTTCTAAACTAAGAGTATGATTGTTATGAAATTTTCAGATCTTAATAAGAGCATCCAAATATATGTACAAGCCAAAGCGCAAGTCTGTAGTATTGGTTTTTTTTTTTTATATAGGGGCGAATGGGGGGAGGTATCCAAAATCTAAAATGTTCATAATCTGCGTATCCTTTACGAGCACATAATAAATTAAATTTTATGGCTCTAGCTCTTATAGTCTTCGAGATATGCCATTAAAACCAAGTCTTAAAACCGATGTTTATCGATAATAATGAAACGGAGTCACGGAGTCGAAGATGCTTCCTTCTGCCTGTTACATACATTTGAGCAAAACCATTATACCCATTTTACCCATTTTTAATGGGTTTAGGGTATAAAAAGAATTGTGGGAAACATACATATGCCTACTCACTGAGTATAATAAGACTCGCCAATCGCAATACCTGGCGCACCTACTGCAATCACTTCCAGAAGCAGCGAAATTCCAAAAGGTATTGGCCAGAATGTTATCTAATGGGGCGGGGCCTCTAAGGAGAACAGGTGGTTCTTCGACGCTGACAAGGTCGCTCTACATCAGATAGTCAGTAAGATTGAAAAGGCATTCGAAGCGAAGAAAATTCCTTTGTGCTCCTTTCTAGACGTCGATGGGGCCTTCGACAACAATGACTGTCAATAACCAGGGAGTTGGTATCTGGAGGCTTATGCACAAAGACATAAGATATTCATTGGACGCTACCGCTGTCAGCATCCGGGCGCCCAAAGGGTGTCCACTGGGCTGGGTCCTGTCTCCCCTTCTCTGGTCCCTGGTATTAGTAAACTACTGGTGACACTATCGCAGCTAGGCATAGATACCATACGGTATGCAGACGACCTGGTAATAAATATTAGTGACTATAAGTCACCAGAAAGTTCGGCTTAACCATCACCGAATTGATGCAAATGCACAGTTCTCTCTGCACACAGGTCTCAATATCTACCCACGGAAGGTGATTATCATTCGCTTTACGAAACGGTACAACATGTCGGTCAGCCACATCGGTGAAACACCGGTCAAGCTTGCCAGTAAGGTAAATTATTTGAGTGTAAGTCTGGATAACAAACTTAACTGGAATTCGCACTTAGACAAAGCGTTGGCCAAAGGTACTCATGCCATGTGGGCATGTCGTAGGCTCATTGGTAAAAAGTGGGGTTTAGACTCCAAGGCCATCATATGGCTGTGTAATATAATCGTCTGGTGGTCAAAAGTCCAGCAGGCCACCGCCATACAAAAATGCAGCAAACTTCAGCGACACGTATGCCTATTCATCACGGGTGTCATGCGTACATGTCCTACTGCAGCACTGGAGACAGTCTTAGGACTGAATGAACTGCATTTTCACATAAAGAATGTTGCTTCTTTGAGCCTTCTGAGTATTAAACTCACAAATGGGTTGCTAGCAGCAAACATAGGTCATACTAGTCTATTAAAAACTATTTCTGACTTAAGGATCTGCAAAACAACAGATTTTAAGACCACGGAACTTTTTTTCGGGACGAAATTTAGGATTCTTATTCCAGACCGTGGGCAATGGGATGATGACAACCCTTGTATTGATCACATGTGCCTGTAGTGGTTCACAGACGGATCAAAAACTAATCAACGGGTTGGTGCGGGAATCACAGGCCCCAACACCAATATCTTGATTGCACTGGGCATCTGGCCCAGCGTTTTTCAATCTGAGATGCACGCAGTTGAGTTCAGCTCTGGTTAATAAAGGAATAGTTAAAAAAGGAGTGTAAAACTTACTGTCAACGAGATCTGGGTAACGACAAGCTGAAGTAAATAGCTGAAGCGCTGGTCAGCGCACACATAGGTAAAAAGACCAAAAATCTTTCTAGGGCGGAACCACAGGACACCACACAGTCAAGTATCAGATCCACAAAACGCCTTTCGCCATTACCCTGACATAGACTGTAGACTCTGAAGATATAATGAAGAGCCAACGAATCAAATTTTATGGGCAATCACATAAAATATGATTCGTTGTCTCTTCATTAGCCATTATTTGGAGTAGAAAGAAGTATCTATGCAGAGAATTTGTTACTCCAGCACAGATCAGAAATTCCTTCCTCAAAAGGGAGGCAGAGCGTCTCTTGTCCCCATAGAGAGCCATGGCACAAAAAACCGCTCTTCGATCGCTCTGCCTCTAAAATCTCTGCTGTGAGACTTCCTCACAAATAATAATAAATAAGCCTGAAGATGCGTTCTGGTTGCCGGACTGAAACTGCATTGAAGTAACTCTTGACTTGATTATTGTAGTGGGCAATGCCTGAGTCCTCGAAATGTGTACGCTGAAATGGTAACGGGAGATTTGTTGACAATTCCTCATTGATAAAATTGATTTCAGATACGGAATCCAGTAATGTTCGTGTAGGTTGATATTTGCCATACAGCACGCCCATGAAACAGCGCGTGTTGCACCTGACTTACCATCTAATATTCCAAATGACAAAGACTAACTAAGGCAAAGCAAAAGAGAGTGATGTAAACCTTGACATATACGACACTTGAATTTTGATGTATACTTTTATGTCCCCCGCTCATACAATTTATACATAATGAGTGCTCCTTTACCAGATTGAAGCGCCGGTCGACTGTTAGTGCTGCATACAATGGGCATTTACCAAGAGGGTGATCCGATGCGTTGCACTTTATATATTTAGTTTGTGCAGCCACAAATGCTTTCCTGATGATGTTTGGCTTTTCCTGACGATTGGCTGCTGACTCCGCTGCGAACTGCCGTTGAATTGCACTTCAGGATCTGACAATGTCGACCAAGAATTATGTAGCACTCATCCCATGCTGGAAGCTTTTCATAATCCTGCAAGCGATCGCATGCTTGCTTAGTTTCGGCGTCAACTTTTGATAAAACAATATGAATTAGAATTGCATTCAATACATCGGCTTTTGTGCCGAGTGTTGGTGAAGTGTTGGTGTATTTGACGCTTTTATGCTTGAAATACTAAGTAGATTGAGGTGAGCTCTTAAAGACCTTAAAAGATCAGCACTTTTTTTTTATCGTAATGTTGTTGATTCATTCATTTTCACCTGTCACTTACAATGCCGATACTACATACAGAGCAGCGTATGACAAGCAGCTCAACAGATAATTAAATTTGTCTACTAGGAATCTGGTGGCATAGTCGTGCAGCATGTGAGTAATCGCTGCGATGAAGCCCTTATAATCGCCGTATTTTCATTAAAATTTCGGGAACTTAAACGATGGTAGACGCGTGTGATGTGCGCCAGTGCTTGACGTGTTCTGAAAACTCACCTCGTCTTCCCTTTGGTTTTTGTTGAAGCCAAATCGCTTTAGAATGGCTGATGGCAGCCAAAAATGCATCGTCTACTTCATCACATATGATGTCGTCTGGGTGTAATCCTTTGATTTCGGATTGAAGATAACACAATTGTCTAAAGTGCGACTCCTACTACTTGTTAACGGTATTCAAGAAAAGTATCGTCTATTTCTTTACTTTGAAGCAGAATTTCCTTTTCGCGCTTGTATAGGAATATACAAATATATGTATATGTATTTAAAAAGTGTTGATTCAAGTGATCAAATCTTATGGACTACGTAACCAGATCTCCAACAAAGAATTATTTATTTTTAATTTTAATTAAACCACCCTCGATTGTGGGTGTGTCCTGTTACGGTCGCCAAAATGTACCTGCCCTGGCCTGTCGGTAGAGTGCAACCAAACGTCTGCCTTCGTTGCTGGCTCAGTTTAAGTAGTTTAATTCCATTTCAGTTGAGTTACAGATTAAGTGTCGAAAACCAATGGCATAACAGAAGAAGAAGCTGCTGATTAAAGTGCTCAGCTTATATAGTGTGTTTTGGGTATATGTGTGTAAAATTTGGTACACGCGTGTATTGTTGGATAATCGAATGCATGTTACTGTAGCAAAGATGTGGTACAGAGGTTTTCCCAGTCGTGTGTTGTTGACTAGAGCACTCTGACTTGTTTTTGTTGACAAACATTTTCTGTGATAAAAAAGTGAATATTTCGAATTTTAGTCCAATAGTTCAAAGAGCAAAAGCTCGGACATCCCCTATGTCACATATTATTAAAATTAGATAATAAACTGAATTAATAATTTAAAAAGGTATATATCATTTTGAATGGGTATAGGATTTGAATATGTAATTTGCTTTGGGCATCAAATATTTCAAAATTGCGTTCTCTTGCTATAAACATTCCTGATTTTTGAATGCTTTTGAATATAAGGACTTGAAGTTAAAATAATTTTAAAGAGTCTGCAAGCGGGCGGGCAAACCTCGATAATGTATATTTTATTAACGACAGAGCCTTACACATTTTCGTTACGTTCAGCTCAGTTAAAGTTAGTGCCACTCATCCCATAATCAAGAAGGCTATTTTCCACATCTTTGTAGCTGTAAAGCAGCCAGCTGTATCTGACTTACCAGAAATAAGTATTTTTCCCTATGTACTCCATGTCTCCAAATCACTTACTTTAAACTTGAACATTCTTGAATGTTTATAGAAGGCGTAGTGACTTTAAAGGTTACCTAGTTCTTTTAACCTGATTAAATGTCATTAACAATACTTACTTCTGGAGTCGATCTGTTGGACTTTGACTCATCTGCCTTTTCGATCTTGGGATACACATATTTTAAATTATTTCTGCTTTCAGCATCTGAAAAATGTTTTAATAAAATAATATGATATATTAGTTATTGGAATTTGAGTGGAACGTGGAAGCTAAGCCCTACATAACAGAAGTAGCTGATAATACTGTGTGTTTTTTTTGTTTACTTTTTCAGCGGCACCTGTGTAGATGGGTGGTAAAAGTTAACAACTTTGGCGTATTCGCCAAAATGAATAAATTAAATTATTTTTTAGTTTCTAAAAAATAAGTCAAATCCCAAAATCAAAAACGAACGTATGGTATTTATGAGAATTCTGCACCATCCATATACTGTGAAAAATTCGACACCTGATTTATATGTTGACGAATGAGAATTTTTGATTGGAGCGCCCAGGCCGACCAGGTGGGGTCTCCACTACAGAAATGGTCGCGGACGATCGACTAGTAAAGGTGCGCGAGATTTCTGAGATCGTAGGCATCTTACGCAAAACGGAATAAACATATTTTAGAATTTTTTGCGATATCTTCTTTATTTTAATTTGATCTGTAATTTTATGAGTCTGGTTCGTTCTATAAGAACCAACTGGTTTCTGTTAGAAGATCACTTGCGAAACCAAACTTTGCTAACGGCGATGAGTCGTTGCCAGACTGGACAGCTGCCGCTGTAGTGGTATCGCCACATATACTCCCGCTGAGTGACTTTGCCAGGCAGAGAAGGAAGCGACATTGATCCCGATGGATATGCTGGTGGTAACGGCATCAGTGGTGACGGCATCGGTGGCGACGGCTCCCGATGGGAATCTGCATCCACGTCTGGTGTGTCAGTATTTGCAAGAAAGTCAAGTCTCTAACTCAATAGTTGCGTTAAAGATTGACGGACGTTGCACAAACCCAAAACACTAGTGTCACTTCGTGATCGAGTATAAAAAGACAGCTAACCCCTGAACAGAAACCTAACCATAATGGTTTTCAGCAGAAGGAGGCATCTCCAAGATGCCAAGATGCAGCTGAGATGCATCATAACAGCAAGTGCCTCCTCATCCACGATGTCGTGCTTTAGAAAGCGGGTCCACGAATTGATCTTCCAAATTAATATTACACATAATTTGCATTTTTTAAACAATTTTAATTTACGTGGACACGAAGCGGTAATAGCGATCAGCTGTTCACTCACTGCAATTGCGGTAAAGGCTGGTATAGAAAAGCTTTTCAGTTGCGACTTTAACAGCCTCCGTTAAGTCCGGTATGAAAACCCTTTATTGCAGAAACTATAAACTGCTTGCGCAGCAATCGGCGTGCGCTTGTGTGTGTGTATGTGTGACTTTCTGTATTTATGTATGAATCTACCCATTGAAAATGGGTAAAAAGGGAATAAAGGATTTTGTGCAAAGGTATATAATAGGCAGAAGGAGGCATCTCCGACCCCATAAAGAATATATATTCTTGATGAGGATCCATCGTTGATCTCGGAAACTAAAGGAGCTAGAGACTTTAACTTTTCGGCTGTAGACCTGTCCATGGCACGCGCAGATCAAATTTATGTAAAATGATCGATAACCCACACCGTTTTCCTAAAATCGATATAAAAAAAAAATACAACAATCTCTAATTGGTTAAGCTAATTTCGTAGATTATGAGACCTAGCGACACAAATTTTGGAATTTAGAACATTTATGTATACTATAGCACTTGAAGAATATATTGCATTAAGCTTCATCAAAATCGGTTAAGAAACACTAAATTTATTAAAGAAAACGTGTGGTAAAATTTTATCAATTTGACAATCCAATTGGCAGCAAGTGCTGCAATATGATCTAGAGAATAAAGTTTGTGTTTTTAAGTTCGTGTATACCATACGCAGATCAAAGCTATTTTAAATTATCTTATAATCGATGCTGATCGGTTTTCTTGATCCGGTTTTCTGAGCAAAATTTGGTTTAATGTGTTCTCGTAAACGATACATAGATATTGCGGATTGTGGATACCTCCCCCATTCGCCCCCCATATCAAGAAAACGCAAATCAAATACTACAGACTTGGGCTTTGGTTTGTATATAGATTTGGATGCTCTTATTAAGCACTGAAAATTTCACGATCATACTCTTAGTTTAGAAGTTATTCAAGAATTAATTTTCCATAGTGGGGCCAAGCGCAGCCAATGTGTAAAGTGCGCACCTTGCTGCGTGCGTTTGTGTGCGTGTGTATGTGTGACTTTGTGAATGTGTGTATGAATGCAAAGAGCCTTAAATGTGTATAACGACAGCTCGCCGCTGGGTTCAGGGTATCTCCCAGTTGGGGACTCCCGACTAGAGCCATCTTACTTGTTTTAAATGGTTTGTTTCATACATTTTTATTTTGTTTTAAAATATTTGTTTTACGTAGATTCTCACCTTATCAATTTGTATACCCTCAACCCATAGAAAATGTGTAATTCTTGATCAGGACGACGAGCTATGTTGTGTTCTCGTAAAGTAGACGCACATCAGGTATATTGCAGATTTTGGATACCTCCCCCATATATCGAAAAAACGCAATTCAAGTACTACAGATTTACGCTTTGGATGGTACATTAATTTGAATGCTCTTGTTAAGTCTTAAAAATTTCATAATGATCATACTCTTAGTTAAGAAGTTATTGATGAATCAAGGTTAAAGCCCAGCCGATGGGTAAAGTACGCAGCTTGTTAAGTATTTGTGTGTGATTTTAAGTATGTATTTAAAAATGCAAGGGGGTCGAAATGTTATAACGAACGCAGAAATACGCACAGCGACACTAGGAGCCTACTCTGCCTACACAGGTCGAGTAGCTCAGGGAAAATGTGGTAGGTTGATTGGTCACAAAATTATTTTATTTAACATGCCTAATATACGCGGACGGTAGTGTACACAAGTCGCGTATGGCATGTACATTTCCAATTTAAATTCTCTTATATACAGAATGCAACTAATATTAACAAGCTCATAACTGTCTGCGAATGTAATGATCAAAACAAAGATCGAGAATACAAATCAATTATAAGATCGGCCGTTAGGTAGCTATGCACGTATATGGGTATATAAGTATGTTAAGTTTAAAAATAAAATAAAATAAAAATTTAGATAAACAGTACAAAAACTCAATTGACAAAGCGAGATTCGAACGCGCGTCTGGTAGCCCGCAAGGCAACACTTCTACAACCCAGCTACAGCAGCATTATAATTGTGTCCGTCAAAAGCTAAGAAAATAGCACACATGCACAAACATTCGCATTAAAATTCGAAAAAAAATAAGCTAGCGCATATGAATGTGCATATACACATGTATGTATGTGTGCACACGCATGCAGAAAATGTCTGCGGTGGGCGCTTGCCACCATATGGTTTGCCAATATACAAATACATTTTCTTTAATAACTTCTGTGTTTCTTAACCGATTTGAATTTGAAAGTTGTTTTATTGCATTCTTATTGCACTAGTACATTTTTTGTACCCTGAACCCATTGAAAATGGGTAAAAAGGGTATAACGGTTTTGTGCAAATGTATGTAACAGGCAGAAGGAAGCATCTCCAACCCCGTAAAGTATATTCTTGATCAGCACGACTAGCTGAGCCGATTTAGCCATGTCCGTCCGTCCGTCTGTCCGTCTGTATGAACGCAGCGATCTTGGAAACTACAAGCTAAACCCCTAAGCTTTTCGACTAAAGATTCTCCTAATTCATACGCAGTACAAGTTTTACTTATTTTTTTCGATTTCTTGCTAATTATTCATTCATTATTATCGATAAAAATCGATTTGTATACCTGGTTTTCTTCTCATATCTCAGAGACTATAAGAGCTAGAGCCATCAAATTTAGTTAAATAAATGCTCGTAAGTAATACGCACATTATAAAATTCGGATTTTGGATACCTGCCCCCATTCGCCCCACATATAAAAAAAATCGGAAATCAAATACTACAGACGTGCGCTTTGGTTTGGATGCTCTTATCAAGCACTGAAAATTTAATAACGATCATTCTTTTAGTTTAGAAGTTATTCAAGAATTCATTTTCCATAGTGGGGCCAAGCGCAGCCGATGTGCAAAGTACGCACCTTGCTGCGTGCGTTTGTGTGTGCATGTATGTGTGACTTTGTGAATGTTTGTATGAATGCAAAGAGCTTTAAATATATGTAACGACAGCTCGCCGCTGGGTTCAGGGCATCTCCTAGTCGGGGCACCCGATTAGAGCTATCTTACTTGTTTTATACTAGTTTATTATTTTATTTTTTTGCACCCATAATGCTAGGTTACATGTTTTCGTTGTTATTACACCGTGAACGAGTAGCCCGCTGTCGGTTACACCCGACTGCCATGTTCTTACTTGTTTTTTTTATTTATATGGGGAGGGGGCGGGGTCGGGGGCAATGGGGGCAGGTATCCAAAATCCGATACATTCATAATCTGCGTATATTTTACGAGAACATATTAAACCAAATATGATGGCTCTAGCCATCCGGATTAAATAGCCGATAAACACTGATTATAAGAAAACGGAACAAGTTATCGATCATTTGAAATAAACTTGATCTGCGTATGGTATATACGAATCTAAAAAGTCCAAGTTCAGCTCTCTAGCCCGTGTAGTCTCTGAAATCGATGCGTTCATACAGACTGACGTACGGACAGCCAGACGAACAGGGCTAGATCGACTCGGCTAGTGACGCTGATCAAGAATATATATATATATGGGGTCGGAGATGTCTCCTTCTCCCTGCTACATACATTTGCACAGAACCATTCATTAGGTATATATCAATAGGTATATTCAGTGGCATAGGAGGGACATGTAGGGCGCACTACTTTCTGAGGTATGCGCTGCCACTATTTCTCAAAATTGAGGTTGTTGTTGTTAGCCTCGATAAATTGTTGATGCTGTTCCTTAACTCACAAAATTGTTGTTGCTGTTGCTAGACGATTTGCCGTGGTTATTGTTGTTGGCCGTGGGTCTAGTTATTGCGCAATGGCGTACAATTTTCCATCTCACAAGGCAGCACAGCTAGATCGCTCGGACACAAGAACGTTAAGCACACAGAAATTTGGTCAAAGCTATGATAATTACCTTTGCCGTCAGCTAACTGGTGTACAAGGGGACTAACGTCTCAATATTACTTGAATAATACGCGCCGTATCTGCACACACTGTTAGAAATGCGACTGTACTCACCTCGTGAGGGCGGATGGAAACAGATCCTTGGCATGGTCATGTCTCTGCCAAGGGTGCTGACTAATGGTAGTCGGGCAAAGAGAAGACAATTCTTCAGAAAATTACCCCAATACAAGGTGGAACAGCATATGCTGAAGAAATCATGACCAAGGGAGTGCTCGGCCGTTAGTCTGCGGACTCTGGATACCTGTCGCCCTCCAGTTTTACTTTTTGACCTCCCGCGGTAGACGGGCTATACCGCGGGCGGACTACCTTTCCCATTCACTCTTAGGATTCAAAATTAACCAACATATAAAATGTAATAATGAGTCTGATGCGGCTCAAATAGCATCACCCCAAGCTATAACCTGCACGGTTGAGCCTATTTCTGGCACCGCAGCTGTAGGGCTGCCGGCCTTCACCCTTCCAAGGGATTATGTTGGTCACCAAGGGGAGGATCCGGAAAGACCACCAACTTCCTTGGATAAAGAGTTGGAGTGTGCCACTTTCTCGTTGAGAAAAAGTTTGTCCCGTCTGGGTCCGATAGAGGCATTGGTCTCTGAATCGGAGAACCTTTATTGAAATGACAAACCGCGAAAAGAAGCTGTTCATGGCACCTATCGCCAAAGGGCTCCCCAGAGCAGCTGCTCTGAAAGCTGCAAAGGTGCCCCCGCTGATGCCAATGTCAAAAGGGGTCGCTCAGACGAAAAGTCTCCAGAGCTCGGTTTGTGAAAGAAACCGAAAAATACTCATTCAGAGTCGACAGCGCAATCGTACAGTCGGATGGCGAGCGGAGTCAAGCCCGGTTTCATCCCGGCTGATAGATCGTCACCTCTGACAGCGGAGCAAATGGCAACGCTAAAGGCGGCGATCTTATCGTCAACCCAGACGTGTGTGACGCCAGGTTTGAAGCCAAAGTTCGAGGGTGTTGTTCCGAGAACGGATTGGCTCATGCTCGTCTGCTACGACAACAACGCTGCCGAGTGAGTGAGGGCGAACTTCAGCCAGTTCAAGACCTGCAGTGCGCTCGAAGTTGAGCTGTTGGAGGAAAGCCAGTTCCCCCGGGCGCACCTCATCCGAGGTTACTTCGCCAACAACCTGGAGCTACCCAACGAGACGGTTCTGGCACACATAGGTGCTCAGAACGATTTCAGCACCAGTCAATGGAGGGTAGTGCAGCGGACCACGAAAAGCGCCATGCTGGTACTGTTTTGGCACGACCAGACTTATCCTTAAGAACACGGCACTTAAGAAAAGAGCAACGCCGATGTCGGCTGCTGCTGCCCCAACAACAAACCCGGAACCCGAATCGGATCCCTCCACTGGATGCTGGGCCGGCTTATGGTTCGACCTGTGATCAGGTTCTCTGTGCGGCAGCTTCGCAATCAAGGCAGGTCATGGTCGACCCATCTAGCAGAGGCGCTGGTCTCGCTAGGGGAGCGGTCCGCGGCTACCCCTCGACCGCCAGCAAACCGGGGCCGCAGCAGCAGCGAGTGACAGCTATCAAGGAACAAAGTACAATGAGGTCAAAGGCGTTCAAGCTACCGAAGGGTGTTGGAGGGAATGACTCCCGACAAGACAAAAGTGGTTGACTCTGCAAAACGCTAGAGGAGCGAAGGAGTGAAGGAAATTCCAGTGGCGTCTGCATATTTCCCTGGCGACACCGACAACGCACCGCCAATGGAGGTTCAGCGGCTCGTCGACTTCTGCAGAAGGACAAACACAGAGCTAGTCATTGGCTGTGACGCCAACGCCCATCACATTATCTATGGTAATAGTGACGTCAACAAAAGGGGTGAGGGCCTTCTTGAATATATTTGTGAAGACAATTAGGTGTATCAAATAGAGGCTGCAAACCCACTTTCATAAACACAATCAGAGAAGAGGTACTAGACCTCACTATGGTTAGCAGTTCTTTGTCCGATTTCATTAAAAATTGGCGGGTTACCGATGAGGCCACTCTTTCAGATCACCAGCACTTCAGATTTGATATACCAGGCCAAGCGGAACTCCTGTCCAATTCTTTTAACCCAAAGAAAACAAATTGGGACTTGTACAAAGCCTTAGTGGATGCGAAAGTTGATGAACTTGCTGCCAGCATTAACTCCACGTGGGAGATAGAATTGGCGTCAAGACAACTTCAAGATGTGCTTTTAACCTCCTACCATGATAGTGCGGCCATAATACCTTGTCATATAGAGACTCGTGGGACACAGACAGATGCGCACACACTAATGATAAGAACATAAGACGCGGCAAACGCGATACCTGGCGCACCTACTGCGAGAATGTGGAGTCAATTCCAGAAGCAGTGAGATTGTAAAAGGTATTGGCCAGAAGGTCATCTAATAGTGTGGTTCTTACACACAGGATCGATGGGAAACGCTAGAGCTACTGCTTGAGGCGCATTTCCCTGGTTCTGTCATAAACCCGGAAAATCTCTGTATTGATGGAGATACTAAATTACCAGCTAGACGTGGTTACAGTCTATCGGGTATAATCTTCGACGCTGACAAAGTCAGGTGGGCTATCATCATTCGCACCCTTCAACGCCCCGGGGGCGACCAGATTTTCCCGGCCTTGCAGCAACACAGCCAAGAAGATATACTTAGTCCACTAATTTGCCTACTTAGGGCGAGTTTCACATGGGGGTACATTCCGCTTTCTTGGAGGGAGGTAACTGTGGATTTTATTCCCAAACAAGGGAACCGTCCAATCAACCTTAGTCGTATAGACCAATTATCCTTACATCCTTTCTGCTTAAGACCGCAGATCGCCTGTGGGACTTGCATATCCGGTGCAGATTGCAAGATTCCAATCCCCTGTCGAAGGGGCCTTTGACAACACAGGCTATTTCCGTTATTTGGGTAGAGAGAGGGTTAAAGGGTCAGATGGTGCCCACACCCTATGGTCCTGCGATTATCGTTCCCTTCACAAAACGGTACAACATCGATGTTGGACAGCTCTACATCGGTGGGACACCCGTCGAGCTCTCCAGTGGACCACTGCCCTACAAAAATGCAGCAAACTACAGCGGCTCGTATGCCTATCCCTCACGGGTGTCAAGCGTACATGTCCTGCTGCAGGGCTCGAGACAGTCTTAGGACTGAATCCACTGCATTTGAAACCATTTCTTTGAGCATTCTGAGGATTAAACTCAAAAATGGGTTCGTAGCAGCAGACATTGGTCATGCTAGTCTAGTAAAAACAATTCCTGGCTTAAGGATCTGCGATAAAACCGACCACGGAACTTTTCTTCGGGGCGAAAGTTAAGACTCTTATTCCAGACCGTAGGGAATGGGATGACGGCAGATGATAATAGTAATAACAATGATAATATTGTTACGTGTCGGTTTGTCTCAAAGGGGAAGTGCCGGCCATCTAGTACTCTCTTTGGGGTGGGTCTAGCCATGCCCGCCGTCACTTTGGATCACGCTTTCTTATATGTTTCATGTACTGAGCCCATATGAGGTGTTGATTGATTTAATTGTCCTGGTGCTAAGCCCAGGTAGTAACTAACTCAGATCTTAACGCAGACTGACTGTTCTCAGCCTTACATGTGTAGGGACCTATAAATAATTTATTTGACATATGTGTCTCGGTTTGTAATTAACAATGTCTAACAATCCTATGTGATTTACACGAGAATTAATAGACTTAAAATATATAAAGTCAAGGATGTACAAGAAGTTCAAGGAATCTGGCTCTTTCTTGGATTAATCTCGATACAAGATTGCTCGATCCAATTTATCTGTCCTAAATAACTAATGTCATGAGGATTACCTGAAAAGTTGTAGGTTACAGTTCCAGCGGGATCCAAGGCGGTTTTATAATTTCGTTAATGCGAAACGTAAAGCATCAACACTAGAATCAACCATATTTTTCGAAAAAACGACAGCAGACTCAGATCAGGCCATCGCCGATCTATTTGCTACATTTTTTCAAACGAATTACAGTTCTCAAGATTACCAATTGGGTCTGCCTTAGTTCACTACTAAGTGATCTAAGGGTCATGGCCTGTATTTTCTCCTGGACCTGATGGAGTTCCAGGCTGTGTGCTTATGTACTGCGCTGAAGTTCTAATGTAGCCTTTGTATAAATCATTTAAACTGTCCGTGGAGTTATGTTCTTGTCCTAACATTTGGAAAGAATCATTTATTATTCCTTTCCTTAAATAAGGAAACAAGTCTAATGTTCAGAACTATAGAGGCATTTCCAAGTTGTCTGCTATTCCTAAGATTTTTGAGAAATTGACAAATTCCCAACTGCAACGTCTTTGTATATCTATAATTTCACCCAGCCAACATGCGTTTGTGTATAGATCTACTACCATTAACTTATTGGAATTCATTTCTTTTGTTATCAAGGGATTTCCAAATAAAATGCAAACAAATGTTATTTACACTGACTTCAGTGAAGCTTTGACTTCGTTAATCATTCGCTTTTACTGCATAAACTTCATCATTTGGGATTTCCAAATTTTCTATCTGGTCAAAGGTTGCAATCTCATATTGACAGTTTTCAATCCTGGTGTCAAGTAAATTAACTAAATCTTAATTGCAGTAATTGTAAATTAATGTCTTTTTATAGGCGAACGCCCTTCTTGAACAATTGGCCAGCAACTTGATCGTATTAAATCGGTTGATGATCTGGGTGTCATTTTAAATCCCAAGCTTAAGTTTGACAAGCATATTTCTTCTGCTGCTAATCGAGCCCTTGGTGACCTGGGTTTCATTAGGCGCTGGCCGAAAAATTTTTTCGACGATCCCTATGTTACTAAAACTCTATATACTTCACTTGTCCGTCCAATTCTTGAGTATGGATCTTGTATTTGGTGTCTCTAATGCAAAGTCTATAAGGATAGAATTGAATTCGTTCAAAAACAATTTCTGCTCTTTGCCCTCCGGGGCTATAACTGGAATCCTAATTCTCGCATGCCTTCTTATCTTGGCAGACTTTTATTATTAAATCTTCCTTCTCTTTCTGATCGTAGAACCATGCTTGGTGTAATCTTCTTACACAAAATAATTAATGGGCAATTGAGTCTCCCGAATTGATCAGCCAGATCAGTTTTGCAGTTCCGAACAGAATTACTAGAAACTTTTTACCGCTTTCTCTTCAAACCTGTAATAGTAACTATGCTAACCCTAACCCATTTCGGATCTTATGTTCCAACTATAATAATCTTTACCATATAATAAGTAATGCTACTTCCATACCTAGTCTAAAAACTCTATTGTTATGTCATCTTTCTAATTGTTCGCGATTTTCGTCACCGCACGTTATGCGGCCCGCCCCTTCGGTCGGTTGAGCAGGAGGTGGGTGGCATTTAGCCTGGGTCCGCGCGTTAACAAGCCCTTGCTTGGTATCGTTGGGCCACTTGAATGTACTGCCGTTAGTACATCTACGTCCAATATAATGATCCAACTACGGAACCATTAACGACGTTAGAAACGGTTTTGTCCCTACAACTGATGAAAGACGTACACACAAAGGGACACCTAAAATTGAAAAAATGGACAACCCCAAAAACGTCAAACAGCGCCCAGCGAAGGTTGACGAAACTGACACTCCCTCTAAAAATAACATTAAAGCATATAGAAGCATCCACGATTTGCCTGGCTTGGAGGAGTTATCACCTGAGTCAACCAATATACCAACAATTGGGTCAGCTTGCCTTAAATTGGTTCCCGCAAGTGGCAAGTCAATGTGAGAAACGTGAGAAACGCTGACATAAAGATGTTGCGTATGCAGTTGAAGTGCATACGGGGTCAACGCGTTAGCTGGCCAGCTAGTCACCAATTCTGCATTCTCGCACATACAACACCAAGCTTGCGACGTCAAAGACAACAGCGAAGCTTCAATATTGGTTTCATTAGCTCTAAATTAAGACATATGAATTAGTTCGTAAATACAACACAGTGTAAGCAAATTGTGCTGTCTATAAACCAATCAAATATTTGTATACCTTGAACCCATTAAAAATGGGTAAAAAGGGTATAATGGTTTTGGGCAAATATATGTAACAAACAGAAAGAAGCATCTCCGACATCATTAAGGATATGTATTCGGAAACTTTAAGAGCTAAAGGCTTCAACTTTTCGGCTATAAAACAACCTCAAATTCGTAAGGCTTATTTCGTAGATTATAAAAACCTAGATACACAATACTTTGTCCGAATGCATATTTATATATACTATAGCACTCGGTTAAGAAACCCAGAAGTTAATAATGAAAGAGTGTGGTAAAACTTGACAAATTTGACAATCCAATCGGCAGCAAGTGCTGCAATAAGATCTAGGTATCAAAGTTTGTGTTTTTAAGTTCGTGTATACCATATACAGATCAAGGATATTTTAGTTTTCTTACTAGCGATATTTATCGGGTTTTATATCCGGTTTTTTGAGCATATCTGAGAAACTATTTGGAAATTGGTCCCAGAAATTTG
The DNA here is from genome assembly GCA_035041545.1 of Drosophila colorata. Classification (NCBI taxonomy): domain Eukaryota; kingdom Metazoa; phylum Arthropoda; class Insecta; order Diptera; family Drosophilidae; genus Drosophila; species Drosophila colorata. The sequence goes on from JAWNLD010000673.1 coordinate 1,184,358, forward strand.
GTTTAATGTGTTCTCGTAGAGGATACGCATATTATGAATATTTCAGTTTTTTTGGATTCCCCCATCTTTCCCCATTAACAGAAAAAACATTTGTAATTGCAAGTACAGCCGCAATTCTTACTACTTAAGCTGCTCCTCAACATATCAATGTACTTTAGTACAATAAGAGTACATTAAAACAAATTCCATCAAAATCGGTTAAGAAACTCAGAAGTAATTGAAGAAAATGTATTTGTATATTAGCTAAATCACGTGGTGGCAAGCGCCAAGCGCAGACGTTTTCTGCATTCCAAAGCGATTGTTTGTGCATGTGTGTTTCTTAGCTCAGATTTTGACGGAGACAATTAGAATGCTGCTGTAGCTCGGTTGTAGAAGTGTTGCCTGGTAGGCTATCAGAAGCGAGTTCGAATCTCGCTGTTTCAACGGAGTTTTCTTTGTACTGTTTATTTTTTTTCGATAACTACACCGTTTTCCTAAAATCTATTAAAATCTAACGCACCCTCAACTTTTGTAACCTTTATTTGCGTATTTTGAAAGCTAGAGACACGAGATTTAGTAGACATGATTATTTTAATATACTATAGCACTAAGAGAATCTGTTGCAAAGAGAAAGTTTCAGCAAGATCGGTTAAGAAACACAGAAGTTATTAAAGAAAATGTGATGAAAAATTTACAAAGCTGAGAATGCTTTTGACAACTAGTACTAAATAAGAGCTAGAGTTCGTGTATACCATACGCAGATCAAGTTTATTTCACATTATTGATAACCCGTCCAGTTTTCATACTATCGATATTTATCGATTTTTATGATCCGACTTTTTGAGCATATTTCAGAAATTTTAAAAACTAGAGCCACCAAATTTCTCGTAAAGCATACGCAGATAATCAATATTTCGAATTTTGAATACCACCCCCCAATATGAAAATATAAAAAAAAAATCACAGTGCAAAGTAATACAGCCTTGTGTAACAACAAATCGCTTCTGGGTTCAGGGTATCACCTAGTCGGGCGCTCCCGACTAGAGCACTCTTACTTGTTTTAACTTAACAAACTACTTATTGGTACAAGTGCAACTTAATGCTGGACATCGACGATTGAAATATTCTGAAGCAACAATATAGGAAAAAATTGGTATTGCCATGCACACTTTCAAAAAGCTTTCGCATAACAGCTGAAACCAACATTTGAAAGATATACTTTCCTACTTTGTGAAAATTTTGCGAGAAATTTCATATGGCATACTCAAATTTCTATGCATATATTAAAAGTAAGCGCGAGCATTAATTTTTATTATTTATTTTTATTTTATATTGCTAAGTGCGGCTGAAGCAACAAAATAGGAAAAAATTGGTATTTGCCATGCACACTTTCAAAAAGCTTTCGCATAACAGCTGCAACCAACATTTGAAACATATACTTTCCTACTTTGTGAAAATTTTGCGAGAAATTTCATATGGCATACTCAAATTTCTATGCATATATTAAAAGTAAGCGCGAGCATTAATTTTTATTATTTATTTTTATTTTATATTGCTAAGTGCGGCTGAAGCAACAAAATAGGAAAAAATTGGTATTTGCCATGCACACTTTCAAAAAGCTTTCGCATAACAGCTGAAACCAACATTTGAAAGATATACTTTCCTACTTTGTGAAAATTTTGCGAGAAATTTCATATGGCATACTCAAATTTCTATGCACATATTATAAGTAAGCGCGAGCATTAATTTTTATTATTTATTTTTATTTTATATTGCTAAGTGCGGCTGAAGCAACAAAATAGGAAAAAATTGGTATTTGCCATGCACACTTTCAAAAAGCTTTCGCATAACAGCTGCAACCAACATTTGAAACATATACTTTCCTACTTTGTGAAAATTTTGCGAGAAATTTCATATGGCATACTCAAATTTCTATGCAAATATTAAAAGTAAGCGCGAGCATTAATTTTTATTATTTATTTTTATTTTATATTGCTAAGTGCGGCTATGGAGGCGTATGAATGTAAAGGGGTTTAAATAAATGTTTATAACGACAGCTCGCCGCTGGGTTCAGGGTATTTCCTAGTCAGGCACTCCCGAGTAGACCCATCTTACTTGTTTTATAATAACAAACCAATGAATTGGTTAATTTATATATTCCAAGTTTCAAGTTTGTAGCTTCAATAGCGGCGAAGAAAATTGCGTTCGGACGGACAGACGGACGGACAGCAAAATGGCCTGAACCCAATATACAGAAGTCATTCTCAACGGTCAAATTGATTCTCGTGAGTTCGCGAAGTTGCTTCCACGCGTTTTTGCTATTTGAGCAAACATTTTGGCGGCCCCGTGGACTTATGAGATCAATTTGTAATTTCCTTAAATTTGTTATTCTTGCAGGTCACCAGCAGTTAACCACAAAATTACAATATATTCATCCGTCTCGTGGTTGTTTGTATGTGGTAGAGACTATGCATTTCGTTGTGGATTAATTCACATATACACACATATATTTCGTCTTTGGAATCTCCAGTTATGATTGCGATTTAACTAAATGGAAGCAGAGCTGTTGCCGTGCTGTACCTATGTATATCCAACGGTCCTCATCACTGGAGCAGTTTTTGGTTAAAGCATTTGAGTTGGAATAAGTATTATTAAGAAAGTATGTTTACATTTTATTATTATCATTGGACGTAGATGTACTAACGGCAGTACATTCAAGTGGACCAACGGCCCAGGCAAAATGCTACCCAGCTCCCGCCCAATCGACCGAGGGGCGGGCCGCATAACGTGCGGAGACGAACATCGCGAACAATTAGAAAGATGACATAACAATAGAGTTTTTAGACTAGGTATGGGAGTAGCATTACTTATTATGTGGAAAAGATTATTATAGTTGGAACATAAGATCCGAAATGGGTTATGGTTAGCATAGCTACTATTACAGGTTTGAAAAGAAAGCGGTAAAAAGTTTCTAGTAATTCTGTTCGGAACTGCAAAACTAATCTGGCTGATCAATTCGGGAGAATCAATTTGCCCATTAATTATTTTGTGTAAGAAGATTACACCAAGCATGGTTCTACGATCAGAAAGAGGAGGAAGATTTAATAGTAAAAGTCTACCAAGCTAAGAAGGCATGCGAGAATTAGGATTCCAGTTATAGCCCCGGAGGGCAAAGAGCAGAAATTGTTTTTGAACGAATTCAATTCTATCCTGATAGACTTTGCATTAGGGACCCCAAATACAAGATACATACTCAAGAATTGGACGGACAAGTGAAGTATATAGAGTTTTAGTAACATAGGGATCGTCGAAAAAATTTTTCGACCAGCGCCTAGTGAAACCCAGGACACCAAAGGCCCGATTAGCACCAGAAGAAATATGCTTGTCAAACTTAAGCTTGTGATAAAAAATGATACCCAAATCATCAACCGATTCAATACGATTAAGTTGCTTACTTTTAATAAAATAATTTTTTGTCTATAAAAAGACATTAATTTACACTTACTGCAATTTAGATTTAGTAAATTTACTTGACACCAGGATTGAAAACTGTCAAAATGAGATTGCAACCTTTGACCAGATAGAAAATTTGGAAATCCCAAAAGATGTAGTTTATGCAGTAAAAGCGAATGATTAACGAAGTCAAAGCTTCACTGAAGTCAGTGTAAATAACATTTGTTTGCATTTTATTTGTAAATCCCTTGATAACAAAAGAAATGAATTCCAATAAGTTATGGTAGTAGATCTATACACAAACGCATGTTGGCTGGGTGAAATTATAGATCTACAAAGACGTTGCAGTTGAGAATTCGTCAATTACTCAAAAATCTTAGGAATAGCAGACAACTTGGAAATACCTCTATAGTTCTGAACATTAGACTTGTTTCCTTATTTAAGGAGAGGAATAATAAATGATTCTTTCCAAATGTTAGGAAAAGAACATAACTCCACGGACAGTTTAAATGATTTATACAAAGGCTACATTAGAACTTCAGCGCAGTACATAAGCACACAGCCTGGAACTCCATCATGTCCAGGAGAAAATACAGGCCATGACCCTTAGATCACTTAGTAGTGAACTTGCCGTGATCAAAGGTCCAAAAATGCAATTTGAGTCATTTACGTGATAAGGATAAGGCAGACCCAATTGGTAATCTGCAGAACTATAAGTCGTTTGACGGTCGTTTTTTCGAAAAATACGGCTGATGGTAGTGTTGATGATCTACGTTTCGCTTTAACGATTTTTAAAACCGCCTAGAATCCCCGGAACTGTTACCTACAACTTTTCAGGTAATACTTATAACAGTGGTTAGTTAGGACAAAGAAATTGGATCGAGCAATCAGATATCGAGAGTAATCCAAGAAAGAGCAAGTTTTCTTAAACTTTCTGTACATCCTTGACTTAATATTTGTATAGGTTTATAGGTTTGTTAGACCTAACGAAATTACAAACCAGGACACATATATCAAATAATTTATTTAAAGTAAAAAAAAAAATCGTGATTGCACTATCCATGTCCCTACACATGTAAAGCCGAGACCAGTCAGTCTGGGATAAGAGCTGAGTTAGTTTAGCAAAGTTGGTTTTCCGAAATTAACGAGCTCGCTCTGGAGGTTTACTGCCTGTGCTTAGCACCCGGGCAGGTAAATCAAACAACACCTCTAAAGTGGGGTGTTTTTCAGGACATGATATGGGCCAAATACGGGAAACAGATAAGAAAGAATGATCCAAAACAAAAATAAGATCAAGCATTTTATGTAGAGAATTTGGGATACCATTGATTTGACACAATCACATCCCAAATAAATCGTTAAGAAAATCACGAACCGACCAACACCAGCAACAACATTAGTTTGAGCGCGGGAGAGAGATAAGTAGTAGAGAGGAGGAGAGATAAATAGTAACGTTGAGAGCACGAGTAGAGAACAGAAAATGGGACGATAGCAAAAAACCAAAAACAAAATAGGCAGGCAACAATGCAATTGCACAAGTCAACCAATATGTATGCGCTGCAGATTGTTGTTGTATTTAAACTCAGTTTTAAATAATTTATTTAACTACTGTCAATTTAAGTCCAACTGTGTGTTTTACACACCCGATGTATCACACAGTCACAACACTAAATATGCTAAAAAATGCACAGGTTAATCTTTGCTTAAAGCAATGAAAAGTTAATTATTTCGAGACGCAAGAAAAAAACACGTCCGCTGCGAATGCGATGCGAAGCGAGATACGCTCACAAATATATATCCGCCAACCTCGGACAAACGCACGGTATTATTCTGCACTTATTCAATTACCCACACATACATACATATGTATGTTCGTGCACATGGTAAACTCGGACCATCGTGCGGTATCAGGTTCGCTTTGCCTTGAAATTCGTATTCAGTTGCTAACTGCAGCTATTTACTTGCACATAAATACATAAATAGGCAACAGGACAGTTCCGATAATCTGTATCATTGTACCGGCATTCGACACTCTCTCTTTATGATAACTGCCTAAGAGCAATTACATCTTCGTTTGCTTGCGTATTCGCACCCTTTACTTCAGGAGTACCCTATTAAATGCCGTCAAATGTGTACAAATAATACAGATTAAACACAAATTTAAAGTTATCGTTGTGAAAATTAGTGCTACTAGACAAGCCTCGCCTTCAGAACTTAATACAGCCGGTTTATTTGAACAACTCGAGGGAGTCAAAGAAGACATTAATCGTATTAATAAAGCAGTTCGAAAACAGCGCGATAGATATAAGAAGTGCGACTATAATCTCCTCGTGAGGGCGGCTGGAAGCAGATCCTTGGCATGGTCATGTCTCTGCCAAGGGTGTTGACTAATGGTAATCGGGAAAAGAAAATACAACTCTTCAGAAAATTACCCCAATCCAAGGTGCAATAGCATATGCCGAAGGATTCATGACCGAGGGGGTACTCGGCCGTTAGTCTGTGGACTCTGGATGCCTGTCGCCCTCCAGTTTTATTTTTCGACCTTCCGCGGTAGACGGGCTATGCCGCGGGCAAACTTCCCTTCCCGTTCACCCGTGGGATTCAAAATTAACAAAAAATTAATAAAAATAATGAGTCTGATGCGGCTCAAATAGCATCACCCCAGGCTTCAACCTGCACGCTCACCGATATCGACGACGCATTCTATCTCTCAGAGATCCGGTCTGACGGAAGCAGGCACTCAGGTAGCACGTCTACATTTAGAACATGAGATCGCTTTTTTTAAATGACAAACTGTGAAAAGAAGCTGTTCAAGGCACCTATCGCCAAAGGGCTCCCAGAGCAGCTGCTCCGAAAGCTGCAACGGTTACCCCGCTGACGCCAAGGTCAAAAGGGGTCGCTCAGACGAAAAATCTCCGAAGCTCGGTTTGTCAAAGAAATCGAAAAATACTCATTCAGAGTCGACAGCGCCATCGTACAGTCGGATGGCGAGGAGTGTCAAGCTCGGTTTCATCGCGGCTGATATATCGTCACTTCTGACAGTGGAGCAAATGGCAACGCTAAAGGCGGCTATCTTATCGTCCACCCAGACGTGTGTGACACCAGGTTTGAAGCCAAAGTTCGAGGGTGTTGTTCCGACTGCTACGACAAAAACGCTGCCGAGTGGGTGAGGGCGAACTTCAGCCAGTTCAAGACCTGCAGTGCGCTCGAAGTTAAGGAGGAAAGCCAGTTCCCCTGGGCGCACCTAATCCTGGCGCACATAGGTGCTCAGAACGATTTCAGCAACAGCCAATGAAGTGTAGCGGACCACGAGTGGCGCCATGCTGCACTTAGCCATCATAGTGGATGACGCGTTGCTGCAGTCACTGATTAAAGAGCAGCGCCGGTCCCTCTACGAGGGACGCTAAAGCAACAGTGGCCGTGTCAACTGCTGCTGTGCCAACAACAAACCCGGAACATGGATCGGGTCCCTCCACAAGCTTGCCTGCTGGGCCTGCTTATGGTTCGACCTGTGATCAGGTTCCCGGTGCGGCAGCTTCGCAATCAAGGCAGGTCGTGGTCGCCTCATCTAGCAGAAGCGCTGGTCTCGCTAGGGGAGTGGTCGGCGGCCAGCCCTCGATCGCCAGCAAACCGGGGCCGCAGCAGCAGCAAATGGCAGCTATCAAGGCGCAAAGTACAATGAGGTACAAAGCTACCGACGGGTGTTCATGGGAATGACTCCCGACAAGGCAAAAGCGGTTGCCGTGTCCAACACTCCGCGAAGGAGAAATAATCACAAAACAAGGTGCTTCAAGCAAATCTGCACCACGCTAAAGGAGCGTCGGCCACCATTTGCAGGATTTTCGCCGAGCAAAACATCAACCCGGCTCTCCTCCAAGAACCATGATTGATTGGTGGTCAGGTCCGAGAATTAAGTTGCCGATCATGTAAGTTGTTGTATGACAAATGGGTGGGGTGCCTCGCGCAGCTATCCTCCTGGATAAAAGCGTAAGGCACTTCCCTCTAACAAGCTTTATCTCCAGGGACCTAGTTTCGTTAACCATTGAGGTGGCTACGGCAGAAGGAGCGAACGAAATCGTAGTGGCGTCTGCACTACACTGCACTATCCTGGCGACACCGACGACGCACCGCCAACGGAGATTCAGCGGCTCGTCGACTTATGCAGAAGGACAAACAAAGAGCTAGTCATTGGCTGTGACGCCAACGCCCATCACACTATCTTGGGTAGTAGTGACGTCAACAAAAGGGGTGAGTGCCTACTTGAATATATTTTGTGTAGTCACTTAGATGTATCAAATAGGGGGTGCAAACCCAGTTTTATAAACGCAATCAGGGAAGAGGTACTAGACCTCACTATGGTTAGCAGTTCTTTGCCCGTTTTCATTAAAAATTGGCGGGTTACTGATGAGGCCACTCTTTCAGATCACCAGCACTTCAGATTTGATCTCCCAGGCCAAGCGGAACTCTTTTCCAATTCTTTTAGCTCAAAGAAAGCAAATTGGGAGCTGTACGAGAGTCTAGTGGCTTTGAAAGCCACTTCCTGCCAGCTTTAACTCTACGTGGTAAATAGAATTAGCGTCAAGACAACTTCAGAATGTGCTTTTAATCTCTTACCATGATAGTGCGGCCCATCGGGCGAAATGTGAGGTTCCCTGATGGACCGAAGGCCTGGCAAATCAAAGGAAGTAGGTCAGGCGGCTCCTTAACAGGGCCAAGTCAAATAGAGACTCGTGGGACACATACAGATGCGCGCTCACTGAGTTTAATAAGAACATTAGACGCGCCAAATGCGATACCTGGCGCACCCACTGCGAAAGTGTGAAGTCACTTCCAGAAGCAGTGAGATTGCAAGAGGTATTGGCCAGAAGGTCGTCTAATGGTGTGGGGTTCCTAAAAAGAACAGATGGTTCTTACACACAGGGTCGACGGGAATTGCTAGAGCTACTGCTTCAGGTGCATTTCCTTGGTTCTGTTATATACCCGGAAAATCCCTGTAATGATGGGGAAACTGAACCACCAGCTAGAAGTGGTTACAGTCTGTCGGGTGTTATCTTCGACGCTGACAAGGTCAGGTCAGATCGGGGGGCGACCAGATTTTCCTGGCCCTGCAGCAACACAGCCTAGAAGATATATTTAGTCCACTCATTGGCTTACTTAGGGCGAGCTTCACTTGGGACTACATTCCGATATCTTGGAGGGAGGTAAATGTGGTTTTTATTCCCAAGCAAGGAACCTTGTCTTGTATTAAGCTAAGACGTATAGACCAATTAGCCTTACATCCTTTCTGCGTAAGACCGCAGAACGCCTTGGACTCGCATATCTGGTGCAGATTGCAAGATACCAATCCCCTGCACCATACACAATTCGCCTATTTAAAGGGCAAATCGACAGAGGTCGCTCTACGTCAGATAGTCAGTAAGATTGAAAAGGCATTCGCGGAATGAAATTGCTTTGTGCTCCTTCCTGACGTCGAAGGGGCCTTCGACAACACTGGCTATCAGTCAATAACCAGGGCGTTAGCATCTAGGGGGTTGACTCCTCTATTGCTTGGATAGAGAGAATGCTTATGCACAGAGACATTAGATCTGCACTGGACGCAACTACTGTCCGCATCCGAGCGGTCACAGGGTGTCCACAGGGCAGCTCTACATCGGTGGAACACCCGTCGAGCTCTCCAGTGAGATCAAATATCTCGGTGTTCATCTGAATAAGAGACTTAACTGGAACTCGCAATTAGACAAAACGTTGACCAAAGGTACTCATGCCACACCAAAGCCATCAGCTGGCTGTATAGTATAATGGTCATGCCAGTTCTCACTTACGCTGCCCTCGTCTGGTAGCCAAAGGTCCAGCAGGCTACCGCCATACAAAAATGCAGCAAACTTCAGCGGCTCGTATGCCTATCCCTCATGGGTGTCATGCGTACATGTCCTACTTCAGCACTGGAGACAGTCTTAGAACTGAATCCACTGCATTTGCACATAAAGAAGATAGCTTTTTTGAGCCTTCTGAGGATTAAACTCACAAATGAGTTGCTAGCAGCAGACATAGGTCATGATAGTTGAGTAAAACCTATTCATAGCTCAGAGATCTGCGAGAGAACGGATTCTAAGACCACGGAACTTTTCTTCGGGGCGAAATTTTGGACTCTTATTCCAGACCGTAAGGAATGGGATGATGGCAACCCTTGCAATGATCGCATGAGCCTGCAGTGGTTCACAGACGGATCAAAAACTAATCAAGGGGTTGGTGCGGGGATTACAGGACCCAACACCAAACTCTCGATTGCAATGAGTACCTGGACCAGTGTTTTTCAATCTGAGATCCACGCCATTGAGTCCTGCTCCAGAATTATCCTTGACAAGGGAATAAGAGGAGCCACCTTAAATATCTTTTCAGATAGCCAAGCAGCCATTCAAGCTCTTTTTTCATGAAGGATTACCTCGAGACTGGTTGCGGATTGCTGAAATTGTCTCCAGCAACTCTCACATAGAATGCGGGTCACACTTTGTTGGGTCCAAAGGCATTCCGGAATTTCCGACAACAATCCCTTTTGTGGGTTAAGCGGGGTCTCTGCCAAAGAGTTGATAGAGGAATGGTCAAAGAAGGAGAGGGGAATCTACTGGCCAACGAGACCTGGGTTATGACAAGCTAGAGAACTGGTCAGCTCACATACGGGTAGAAAGACCAAAAATCTTTCAAGGGCGAAACAACGGCTCTTAGTGTCCTATTTCACGGGACACCACACAGCAAAGTATCAACTCCACAAAATGCGACTATTCCCTGACACAGAGTGTAGACTCTGCAGAGAGAACGACGAGACAACAAAGCACATTTTATGTGATTGCCCAGCCATTATTTGGAGTAGGAAGAAGTATCTATGCAGAGAATTTGTTACTCCAGTACAGATCAGAAATTCCTCGACAAGGGATCTGCTCTCCTTTATAAGGGAGGCAGAGCGTATCTTGACCCCATAGGGAGCCCCTTAGCACAAAAAACCGCAATTCGGACGCTGTGCCACTAAAATCTCTGTTGTGAGATTGGATGTCGTGCTTGGATTGTCGAAATCACCGATAGTAATTACTCAAAAGCATTACCTCCTTATACCCGGGATTACGATAACCAAGTCTCATAGTTTTTGGAAGTATCGCTCGTCTTTTTGATATTTCAGCCATATCTGGTCCGTCCGTCCGTTTACCGTAATTTATGAATCATTGTTATCTCTCAGTAATGATAAGACCAATTCAAATGCAATGATTATATAGTTATGTCCAACGTGGACCATAAGTCTCGCTCACGGTGGGAAGAACCATACATTCCATTGTGGAAAGAATGTAAGGACTCACTCAACAAGCGATATCAGCATCTCGCAGCAGATGAATCCAATGCTGGTCGGGCCAAACCACGCCAGCCCATTCATGATAGTACGCAGAGGAATATTCACAAATCTTTACTGACGGGGGCCCATTCAACAGAGCCATCAATCCGCAAATGCGCCTTCTGCAAATCCAGTGAGCATTTTATTCAATCCTGCACTTCTTTCGCCAAGGCCTCGGTAGAGTCTCGATTCAAATTTATCCAGTCATTGTAGAATCTGTTCGAGGCCGCACCATACTAGAGGCCTGCTTGGATAAATTCATATTTTCGATTGCAGTTTGTACAGTGAATACCGTACTCACATTCACGGCACACTGTTCTCCTTGCAATGGGTACACTAAAAGCGAAAAAAGAACAGTACAACTTTTAGCTGTACACATACCAAATTAATACTATGTGTATTCTTCATTGGCAATAGTTGTCCCGTAGTGAATTGATGTGTAAGTTAACACAATCATAGGCCAACAGCCGCTTGGTCATGCAGAATAACAACAATTTGAGCATTTTCAACAGTCTGAGCGTATGCCCCGTGCGCGACTATAGCAACAAAATCGCGCGTCAGCAACAATGTTGCACTCAGCGTTCCCATGCACTGGCTGTCCGAAATACGATCCGCTTGGACAAAGTGCTGTATCAGCGAATATAGGTCACAGGGCTAGCTAGCTGTAAGAATATTTCTGTACTTAGCTTTAGTTTGATTTGAAGAATAAACCAGTTCGGACATAAATTACAAACACTCTTATAACTTAGTGACATCGCACAAGTTAGGAGAATAATTACAGTTTAACTTGTACACTTAAATTGTATCGAATGGAATAGGTACAGTTGTATGCTTAGGCGGGGCGCAGCAATATTAATTTTTTCGCAGAAGATCAATGTGATGGTTTTTGTAAATATGTATGTATGTGTGTATATGAATAACGTGTTCAGCCACATGCACTTGGGACAATTGTTGCGCAAAATTATCCATACATGTATGTATGTATGTATGTTTATATAAATGTACATAGGCAGTAAAATATTCCTGCGTGCGTAATATGTATGTATGTAATACATACATGTACATACACATGTACGCACACATTCTTAGATCGACTATCAAATGTGCGTTTTATATACATATAATATATTATGCAAACTAAGACTTCTAAAACTGCCAAGATTAAAGACGTTGATGATTCTTTATATAAATTACCTAATTTTAATTTTATCTAAAGCAGTTTTGAATATTTATTATATATTTTTAATATTATTCCTATAGTCAATATATATATAAAAAAGCCCTTGAGCTGAAAGCCCTGGCAGGTAACGCTCCTTCAAAAGTAGTATGTTAAGAATTTTATTGTTAACCTTCTATTTAATAAATCAATTTTTTTTTGTTTCACAAGATTCTGGATTGTGTAATAGCCGTTAGTCTCGCCATTTGAATTTTACATATGATCTACAGCATTCAAATCATTATCGCAGTCAGCTGCGACAGATTCTGCCACTACGATAAAACGCTTGCGCCCACGCTGGCAGCGCAGCTACCTTCTGTCTGGTCCACCGAATTAAAAGCTCTGAAGACCTTTATAAGCCGCCGCAGCCCCATTTTCCATCTCTTCTTGTAAAATTTACTGCGAGCATTGCACATCGGTGCATCGGTTCGGTACGGAAAAATAATAAGTTTCGCAAAAAAGTAATAATTGTACAAAAGTACCAGAACCGATTTTATAGAAAAAAACCGCAACCATATTTATTTAAATATTCGTCCGTTCGCAATTCCCGAAAAATATCTACGCAAAACATAAAAAAAAGACACCTTAATTAATTAACCTATGTGGGAGGCGAAATTTAAGTGCGACACGCCGACGTGGCACGGATGATCATAATCCCAAGACATCCAATCCCGCCAAACAAACAATTAAGATGGCTCTAGTCGGGTGCCCCCGACAAGGAGATACCCTGAACCCAGCGGCGAGCTGTCGTTACATACATATAAAGCTCTTTGTATTCATACAGACATTCTATGGCCCACTATGGAAAATTAATTCTCGAATAACTTCTCGTGATCGGTTTGAAATTTTCAGTGCTTAATAAGAGCATCCAAATCTATGTACAAAACAAAGCGCGTTTGCGTTTACGTTTTGATATGGGGGTGAATAGGGGGAGGCATCCAAAATCAGATCAATATTCATAATCTTTACGAGCACATAATAAACTAAATTTGATGGCTCTAGCTATTATAGTTTCCGAGATCGCTGCGTTCATACAGACGGACGGACGGACAGACGGACATGGCTAAATCGACTCAGCTCGTCGTGCTGATCAAGAATATACTTTATGGGGTCGGAGATGCTTTCTTCTGCCTGTTACATGCATTTGCACAAAACCATTATACCCTTTTTACGCATTTTCATTGGGTTCAGGGTATAAAAATGAGTGAGTTATTAACAAGCAACAAAAAAAGGCTAAAAGACCCGTATTTGTTTTCCGTCTGTAAATTAATGGGCAACTTCTTTCAAGGCAAACGCCAAGGGAGCCTATTGGTTAGGACGGCACTGTACCGTCGCCCTCCCCTTGTCTGGGTTCTGTCTGCAGCTGCAGACGTTTTTGACTATTAGTCACCCACGGTCAACTAGCTGATACCATGGAGAAAAAAATTACTTTTGCTGACCCCCCTCTGGAGCCCCTCAACGCAGATCAGCAGGCAGCAGTTGAGCAAACTGGAAACAGCGCAGATCAATTTTTACCATATAAGCAGCTAAACTAAAATCTATATGTAAAATAATAAAAAAAAAACTTGAGAAAAATTATATATATAAAAAGCAAAATATGTATTTAAAGGTCATAAAAAAAAAAATATAAAAACAAAACATTTTGGAGTTTGTTCAAATGGAACTTTGAACATTAACTGCCTTACTGTTACAAATTTAGCAACTTATACCAACGTGTAACAAATTTTGGTTTTCTAAGGCGTATAACAATATACATATTGATATATAAACATAACAATTAGAGCGGTGTAAAGTAGTACATAACAATTTAATACTAGTATTTATATTTCGTGTTTTGTGCTTTTGGTTTTCAGTCTTGTTGTTGTTGTAATAAATTAAAAGAGAACAAAAAAAGATGGAATGCTTAAAGCTTCCATCTTTAAGATAAGTTGGGTGGATCCTCTTAAGACTCCGCTTAGCCCTAACTCCTTGTATCTTGCGTACTTTTAATATGTTTCTGGCCAGTCTGTTTGGGTGTCCAGCAATTATATTTATATGATTGGACGCCTGCTCATTAATGACGTCACCAATCAAGGGGACATACATGTCCTTAACGATTTCTCGCGTGCGGATATACCATTCAGCACCTGTCACCCGTCTGACGAATTTGGCCTGAAAAACGCGGATTTTGTTCATGTGTGTCTTTGCAGCGATTCCATAGACTTGCACTCCGTACCGCCACATGGGAACAAGAATTGTCTTGTAAATGAGGACCTTGTTTCTTAGGGACAGCTTGTTGCGCTGACTTAGGAGCCAACTCTGGCGTCCTATTTTGACATTGAGGTGCCCTGCTACCGAGGAGACATGCTTCTTGAAAGTGAGCCTCCTATCCTATCCAACAAGAAGGTCCTGCTGATCCTCGATGGGGATGTCGGAGACGGTGGACATTTCGTGGGTCTACAGGCCATAAAGCGTTGGGTCGAGAACACTGCCCTGAGGGACCCAAGCACGGATTTGTTTTGTTTGAGATTCGAGTCCTGGATGACCTGAAAGGTTCTGCAAGTTAGGAAGCTCTTGACGACGTGGTACAGCTGTGGGTTTAGCATTCCTTTGCTTTTATGTAGCACGCCTTCATGCCACACCCTGTCGAAGGCCTGCTGAATGGCCAGGTAGGCGGCTACGACGTGTTCCTTTCCGTGGAAACCATCCAGAGTAAAGTTGACCACTCGGTGGAGGTGCTCCGTGTTCCATGTCTTAGTCGAAAGGCAAACTGGAACTCAGGGATGGCTCGCTTCACAGCTGGGGTGTCCAGGATCCTTCTCAGGATGCAGCGCTCGAACAATTTTTCAAATGCTGGGAGGAGGCTGATGATTCTGTAGCTCTCAAGGGCTTCCGGCGGTTTTCCGCTCTTGTGCAACATAACTATTCTAGCCTTTTTCCAGGCGACGGGAAAGTGACCAAGGCGTAGAGCTGCGTTAAATATCAGCACCAAAAAGAGCACCGCTTTGTGGGCGAGCAGTTTAATGGATCGGTTGTCGAGCTGATCATCACCAGGCGCCTTGTTGTTGTGGAGAGATCGAATCTCCTGCTTGACTTCTTGCAGCGTGATCCTCCTTATTGACGGTGTATCGAACGGTGGAAATCGTTCCTCTAAGTTTGCTGCGAAAGCCTCAGCTCTGTCCTGTGGAGATCTTGCCCAGGAGCCGTTTGGCTTTAGGATGGGATATTTTGGTGCAGCCTGTCTTTGGTAGTGTCTGGTGAGCCTCCAAAGCGCAAAGTTTAAGGAGTCATCGGGCGTTGCTTCCTCCATGAGTCTATCCATTGCCTCTGTTCTCAGAGTGGCTAGCTCCTTCCTGAGTCTGTTTGCAATCCTGCGGTATATCCGGTCAATTCTTGGGTCGTTTGTGCGGATATATTCCCTCCTGAGGCGCTTCTTGAGGGCAAGGAGGACGTCAAGTGCTGGCGTGAGCGTCAGTGAGTTTAGTTGGGTAGTCGATGGACTCGCGTTTGCGGGCGCAGCACTTGAGGCCGCCGCTATTAGTTTCTCCAAGAGGATTTGGATAGCATCCTCGATGTCCTCCGCTGATTCGATCTCATTGTTGAGGTTGAGAGAATCGTTTATGTCGCGTTTGAACCAA